>JAEIFJ010000399.1:247500-869359 GCA_018903435.1 Leucophenga varia | reverse complement strand
TCATACAATAGCAAAACGCATACAGAAAATCGGACTATAAAGGAAAAGCTCAACGTCGCTGGGACAAAACTGTGCAAAATCTTTGAAAGTTCTAAAAGATCGTTTGACGAATTGCCTAGCTAAGACATTAGCCATATAATACCATGCGGATATATAAATGTGCTATTTTTTATGTAACTTCATAAAATGTAATCGCAAATAATCGTAAATTTCAATTATGTATTGTAATAAAAGAGAATAAATCAGATTTTCCAGAAATAGTATAATATTTCTATCCGCCACATAATGAAGGGTATGTATTCAGTTTATCCGGAAAGTTTGTAACAATTGAAGGAGACATCGAAAACCCCATAAAGTATATATATAATCTTGGTTAGCACGACGAGACGAATCGATGAGTGTCACGCCCATTTTTAGGTATAGTCCCCGTACAAACTACCGATTTTTTTTTAGATTTTTGTATAAAAATACTAATTACACAGCCCTGCATCAGTTTACGAATAAGATGGGACCTAGTGTTTCCGAAGGGAATTTTCGTGTTGAACACGAATCTTTGGGCACAAAAAATTTTCATCACGTCAGGTTTCCGAAAAAAGGGGGTTGAAAACCCTAAAAATATCGTTTTGGGCATTTTTAAAGAGTTGTACAGCAGAACCTCGACGTGCTACGATCTCCGTTATTATCTGTAATTGCTCTTTGAAAAAATTATTCGCATGCACCCTTATGTTTAGGGGGTTGGAAATGAACATAGTAATCTACACCCAAAGTTCAGGAATACTTGAAGAAGCAGTGTTTTGGGTATTCAATTTCGCTGATTACAAATTGCAGTCAGATTTCAAAATTCAAAATGACGGATCAATGGCGTTATCAAAAACCCCGAGTATCAAGAGTAGTAAATCTAATCAATTTTTAAAAGCATTTTCAGTCCGCCATTTTGAATCCGCCATTTTGAATGGATGAATTAATGTGCAATGATCGCATATTACGCCAGTTCTTTCTGAGCAGCGAAACCAAAAAGTTGAGGGATGAACAAATTAACATTCTGGCAAAGTTCTTCTATCCTGGTTTCCAACTCAACGTGTGTCCAACAGCAAAAGACAGACACAAGACTTTCTTCATATGGAACTTGATGGACCATTTCGATCCTTCAATTTGGTCCATCATTCATTCCCTGATGTGACATCAGACCTGAAAACTTGCCTGCTTTGTTAAAGACCGTGTTGGGCTCACAGACGCGGAATTTGTCTGATGAGTGACTCAGAAGCCAAGAAAGCATCATAAGATTTGGCCTATTTCTTAACAAATTTCTTGTTCTTTTTAGTTTCTTCAAGGCTTCAGCATTCATGAATTCTACATTGTTAGCCTTAGCCTCATCATAATGCTGTTGATCGCCGAGAAATGTACACCTTCATCTTTGGGCGTGGAACATGCTTCAAATTTGACATTAACGGAGAAACGCTTATCCTTTGGGGAGGATAGTTCTTCAGACCGAGTTCAACGATTCCAAGAAGCCACGCTTCTTTTTCAGCGAATTTTTAAGAACAGCCAGATCTTTTGAAAGCAAGACGACTTTTCCGGACGAAGTTCGCAACGAAAGGAAGAAAATGTATCTGTTTTCGTAACGTTTTGTTGCGTATGATGCCTCTGCAAATTTGCAGTGCGTTGTGCTTGTCCTCAGATGTTGGCCCTCTATTATGCCTGCTTTTCACTCTTCCAGCAGCATCTCATACATTACCAGTTGACTGGCTACATCTGTCTTTTAAATGCTCCGGGGTGAATACAATACTTTGCGAGCTGGCACTTCTTGCATTGTTGCTCTTCATCCAACTTATATATTCAGGGATCGGTTTCTCCCCTCTCCTCTCTCTCTCTCCCTCTCGATCGTCTTTTTCTTCTGCTTTAACAGAAACAGAGCACCGTAATGGTGCTTCGTTTTTCCTAAGATGTCTAGTATAAAATAGAAAGAATAGTCTTACGAGCTGCAGTGAAGGGTATCCAGGTATAGCTAGGCAGAACGGGAGGTACCGGAGTACCTCTCCAAGCCTGGTTGAATCACAGCACGTGTCGGTTAACACCTTAGTCCAATTATGGTATTACGTCAAACCATTATCAAGCATTGATTTCGATTTTAGATAACAACTATGATGTCCATTACCAGTCGTCGCTTCCGAGATGATTTTGGAGATAAGTTGAAAAACGAATCTTGCTAAACGACTAAGCTGTTAGGCCTAAATCACTGCATCCGTTAGATTGAAATTTCAAATAATTAAATTACTATGTATGTAGTACCTATATAATTTTAAAGTCTTTTTCTTTCAATCCAGAAAAACGATTTTTAAATAAGTTCGTGGGAAATGTTTTAAAATGAAGCGAAAAATGAACGCAATTTCCTTGCAGCAATTGCGCAAATGCTTCACTCATTTTCATGCAGCTTCATTTTCATTTTGAGAGTAAATACAAATTTTTTTCTGCTATATTACTGCACTGCAGCATCCCATCCTTTGTTTGTAATTAATTTCAATATAACGAACATTAAAAAAAAAAAAAAGTGAAGCACAGTAAATTTCAACTCAACTCTCAACACACACACACACACACACATACACAAATACACAAGCACATAGATACACATTAATGACGGTGAAGCCAATAAACTTAAAGAATGTAAGAATGAACATTCGAGGAAAACAGTCAGGACTTTATAAGGACGACAACAACAAAAGCAACAACAAAAGCAAGAGTATAGAACGCAAAGAATGGCAAAAAGAATATTGCACACGCGAGACTCATATTGGCTTCCAATGGGCGGTTTGGATCGTGAGAAAGTTTTTTATTTAATATTTTTTTTTTTTTTTTCTCATTTTAATTGCAAAAAAGTAGAAGAAATGAGTCGCGACGTTATATAAAAAGCATTTAAAAAAGTAATTTTGTAAAGCGTTTTTTCATTTTGAAGCAATTTAATAGCTTTTTTTTTTTTTTTTGTTTTTTCTTTCCATAATTTTATGCAATATGTAGGGTGTATAATGAATCAAATTGTCTCATATTGTGTACATATTGCATTATGTAAAAGCTTAATATCTCATACAGCATGAACAGCAGCGGCAGTGGCAGCAGCAGTTGTAGCCGTGGTGTATTGTAGCAATTAATCAGAATGTCGCTTAAATTGGGACACACGCATCTTTTGGATGCTACTCGCTGTAAGAAGTAAGATAATTTACTGAATTTCATGGAACAAAGACTCTAGTGAAGCATTCAAAGTTTTTAGTTGGAATAAATTTAGGTGGCAGCTAATAAAGCAGCTGACTATTGCCACATTAAATGCATCTAGATAGCTAGTTCATGGATTATTCAAGTTTGTGAAGATTGTTAAAAAAAAAAACTGGTCTAAAATGAGCTCTATCCTGCATATTTAATAAAAATATAATACAACCTTACAAAGAATGAATTAAATCAATCAGAAGAAAGAAGAAACTAACTTCAATGAGTACAACGCTCCGCCACACACATGCTGACAGCCCCATACATGTTCTTGACGACATTTTCTCACTTTTCTTGCAAGACTTCTTGGATGACATGTCTTGCAGCTTCTTACAAATATAAATTTCAAATTTCTTTTTAATTTTATTTTTATACTCTGACCTAAAGGGATGTAGGGTATATTTAATTTGTGCGAATGTATGTAATAGACAGAAGGAGGCAATATAGAACAGCCTTGGAAGAGGAGTCTATGAACTAACTATGTCTGTCTGTCCGTCTGTCTGTCCTGCTGTCTGCCGTATGAGAAAGATTATCTCGGAGACTACAAGAGATAGGACCACCATATTTAAAACTTAGACTCTTCTGAGCCGTTAAGTGTGCACTTGCAAAACGTTTTTCTCTGAACTTATTTTAAGGGGTACCTCCCATACATAGCTACTTCAAAATATTGGGTATAGTTGGATACGACTAAACTTAAGGTACATGAAGATTGGGTTCTGGATATCTTGCAGTCGAGCATACACGACTTCAGCGTTCTTTCTTGTTTTTTAATGAAAATGGTTTTTTATGAAGCGATTTTGTCAAAACCCATATTCAGAAAATTATCTATGATTGAGGTGGAACCTTTATAGCATATCCCCCCATTTAAATCTGCCGCTAATTTTGAGTTTTTATATGAAAAATGGGTTATATATGAAGCAATTTGTGACATGTATGGTCAAAATATTTCCTGAACAAGCTGTGTTCTCAGTTGGATACATGATTTAAGTAGAATATTGGCCCCAGTAGCACATAGCCTACATACAAGCCATTTACAAAAATTAAACTTATCATCATGTGACGGGTATTAAAGTTTTGGTTCAATCGAATTTAACGTTCTGCTTTTTTAATCCTAAGATGTTTATAGATTTGCTCATATTATACAATGATTAAAGTTGTAGTATTACACAATTGTCTCTTTCTATTTTGCTTGCATATTTTGTCGTACAGAAGAGTATATTTGGCCCACTCTAGCCCATAGAACTAAGCTTACTGTCTTAAAAATAAAATAAAGCAAACAGAGACGGAATACTAAACCTCACATTGACTTCGAAGAATTTAAAATTTAAATATAAATATTTTCTACTCAAATAAGTTTGACGTCTTCAGCCTTTATGAGCCTGAGCAGATCCGTAAGATCACTCTGATCGTTATGGAAAAATTATACAATAATAAAGAAAAAATAAAGCACATTCATACTATATATACCAAAGTCCAAAATAAATCAATTTACGATAAAACTGTAGTATATGATCGCATTTCTATATAAAATTACTCAGATCGATGGCATACGAGTATATAAATCAAATCAATGCACAATGGCAGCATTCTGTAATCAACGTTCGAGTTGTGCGCGTTGTACTCTAAACGAAAAAAAAATAAAAACAACTAAAAATCAAATTTTTTTTAAAGTTTTAATTAAACAATTGCTACAAAAATAACAAAGGATATCGGTTCCAGATCAACAGGAGCAACACTTTAATATGGATTTTCAAAAGTGGATTTTATGTATTTTTATTGCATGCCTAGTATTAACCGTGCAGAGTACGAATGCAGGACCAATTTATAGAAGGCGTGTTACTCATAAAGGAAATCTCTATAATTCAAGACATAAATATTAAATATTTGTTGCTTTTTTTTTTCTTTTTTTTTCAAATTATTGAAAGAATAAATCATAAAAAAAAAAAAAAAACCGAAATTAAAAACTTTATAATTATTTAGTCAAATTTTTATTGTCTACTTTATTTGCAATCAGTCCAATTGTGGACTATAATCAAATTTTAAAACAAATAAAATCATGCATCAGAATTCATACTACTAAAAAAAGTGTCCCCCAAAACCTACAAATTTTTTTTGGATGTATCAATTAAAAAATTTTACATGTGCTTCTAGAGGCAAAACGACATGAAAAACCTCTAATATAGATCCAGACTGGGCGGACAGACGGATATTGTGTCATCCAATGTGCTTAACTTCTTTAAAAATTGAGCCGGCGGAAATATTTTCGGCTATGGCGAACTGCAAAGAGACATGCTTGTCGAAGTTTTTGAAAGAAATATTTTTCAGCAGAACCAAACGCTATATTTTGGGAAATGAACCCGTTTATTGGCCTCCAAGTTGGTTTTAGGCAAACAAAACAACATCGTTTTTATTCATATTAAAATATGTGTTTGATTATTTAAAATATTTTTTCTTTTTTATACCCGTTACACATAGTGTAAACGGGTATATTCAGTTTGTCCAAAAGTTTGTAACGCATTGAAGGAGGCATCGGAGACCCCATAAAGTATATATATTCTTGATCAGCTCGATGAGACGAATCGATCTAGCCATGTCCGTCTGTCTGTCCGTCTGTCCTTCTGTCCGTCTGTCCTTCTGACCGTGTGTCCGTCTGTTTGTTGCTATGCGATTTATTCGATGAAGATATAAAGATATTGGGCTGAAATTTTAAACTTAAGCTTTTTCTAGGTCCTATGTAGTTTCTATGTTAAAATCAATGTGCCACGCCCACTATTAGGTATAGCTCCCATACAAAGTACAACATTTTTTCAAGTTCTTACATGAAAAAAATGTATTTATAAAGCGAATGGCTTCAAATATGGTTAAAATGTTTCTTATACCATGCCAATCTTCAGTTTAAAATTTAATCCAAATCGGACAGCGAATTCCTAAATTTTTAAGAGTATATTTAATTTGTTTAGTATTTTGAAATAAAATTTAATACAAAAACTGCACATGAAGGTCTATCAACGTCAAATGATGTGTAACAGGTGTAGTAGTAGACTTCGGTCCAACCGAAGTTAATTTTTCTTGTTTCTTTAAAATAGTAATTATTTATGAATGTACTCGCTCCCAATTGGGTCTAGCTTTTTCATTCTTTCCAGGGTCAAAACCAAGACGCCACGCCCATGTAACGGGTATTTCAGTTTCGAATTTTAAAAGAAAGGTGCCACGCCTATATGGCCCCCATACAAACCAAGCGCCCATTTTTCAGATTTTTGTATGAAAATAGTTCCTATTTATGGATATCTTCACTCCAATCTGTGTAAAATCACATCTACTGTTATCCTATGAATATTCTATCGATATGACAAGGATCGGGCCACTATAACATATAGACCCCCAAACAACCCACCCTCCTTTTTTTTTTTTTTTAAGAAAATGATTAAAGTTTCGTGTGGCGGGTATTTGAGCTTCGGTGCTACCGAAGTTAACGTTTTTTTCTTGTTTTATTATAAGATGTTAATAGATTTGGTCAAATAATATACACTGATTCAAGGTGTATGTAGTATTACACAATTGTCTCTTTCTATTTTGCTTACATATTTTGTCGTACAGAAGAGTATGTTTGCCCCACTCTAGCCTATAGAACTAAGCTTACTGTCTAAAAAAAAAATTAAAAGCAAAGAGAGACGGAATACTAAACCTCACATTGACTTCGAAGAATTTAAATTTTATATAAAGATTTTCTACTCAAATAAGTTTGACGTCTTCAGCCTTTATGAGCCTTAGCAGATCCGTAAGATCACTCTTATCATTATGGAAAAATTTTCAATAATAAAAAAAAAAATAACGCACATTCATGCCTTATATAGTATACCAAAGTACAAAATAAAATCAATTTACGATAAACTGTAGTATATGAGCTCATTTCTATATAAAATTACTCAGTTCGATGGCATACGAGTATATAAATCAAATCAATGCACAATGGCAGCATTCTGTAATCAACGTTCGAGTTGTGCGCTTTGTACTCTAAACGAAAAAAAAAAAAAAAAACTACAACAACAACAAAAGCTTTTTAAAAATTTTAATTAAATAATTCCTACAACTATAACAAAGGATATCGGTTCCAGATCAGAACAGGAGCAACACATTAACATGGATTTTCAAAAGTGGATTTTATGTATTTTTATTGCATGCCTAATATTAACCGTGAAGAGTACGAATGCAGGACCAATTTATAGAAGGCGTGTTACTCATAAAGGAATTCTATATAATTCAAGACATAAATATTAAATATTTGTTGTTTTTTTTTCAAATTATTGAAATAAATAAATCATAAAAAAAACCGAAATTAAAAACTTTATAATTATTTAGTCAAATAAACTCATTCAACAGGATTCATACTACTAAAAAAACGTGTTCCCCAAAACCTACAAATTTTCTTAGGATGTATCAACTAAAAATTTTACATGTGCTTCTAGATGCAAAACGACATGAAAAACCTCTAATATAGATCCAGACTGGGCGGACAGACGGATATTGCGTCATCCCATGTGCCTAACTTTTAAAAATTGAGCCGGCGGAAATATTTCCGTTTATGGCGAACTGCAAAGAGACATGCATGTCGCATGTGCTCCAGGTTTATAGGAAGTTTTTGAAAGAAATATTTTTCAGCAGAACCAAACGCTATGTTTTGGGAAGTGAACCAGTTTATTGGCCTCCAAGATGCTTAGGCAAACAAAACAAGAACTTTGTTATTCATATTAAAATATGGGTTTGATTATTTAAAATATATAGCTTTAATTTATACCCGCCACACACAGTGTGGAGGGTATTATCATTTTGTCAGAAAGTTTGTAACGCATTAAAAAAGGCATCGGAGACCCCATAAAGTATATATATTATTGATCAGCTCGACGAGACGAATCGATCTAGCCATGTCCGTCTGTCTGTCCGTCTGTCTGTCTGTCCGTCTGTTCGTCTGTATGTATGCGTTTCATTCGCTTAGTTTTAAAGATTTTGACCTGAAACTCGGAACTTAAGCTTTTCTCAGTCCTAAGCAGTTCAAGTGTTAAAATCAAAGTGCCACGCCCATTTTAAGGGGGTAGCCCCCATATAAACTTACCGTTCTTTTTCGGATTTTTTGTTTGAAATTAGTTATTATTTATGAATGTAGTCACTCCAAGTTAGGTCCAAATACTTCTAATGTCATCCAAAGTCAAATCCAAGCTGCCACGCCCATTTTTAGCTATAGCCCCCATACAAATTTACCGCCCATTTTCGAATTTTTGTATAAATGTAGGTATTATTTATGAGAATATTCACTCGAATTTGGGTAAAAACACTTCTAATGACATCCAATAACAAAACCAAGGTGCCACGCCCATTTTTAGCCATAGTCCCCATACAAACTTATCGATTATTTTTGAACAAATGTATGAAAAAGTAATTATTTTCGAATATATATTTATAAATGTATTTAAGGCACTGATGATCACACATAAACTATTCAAAGATTCGTGTGACGGGTATTTAAGCTTCGGTTCCACCGAAGTTAACGTTTTTTTTCTTGTTTTAAATAATTTACGTTATAAAAACTTACGAGTCGTGCGTCATTTGTGTTTTGCGCATTTGGTGATAAGGAAGTGGTTTGCGGTAAAAATATGTTTCCAAGTTTTTATCGTCAAACAAATGGAAAACCCAGCATTCATTATATATTTTTTTAATATTTATTCATTACTATATATATTCTTATAAGCACATATTATGTGGGTCACACATGCGCTCTGTTAAAATTCTTTCAAACGGGTACATTCAGTTTTTCTGAAATTCGACGAGTCGGTCTAGCTATGTCCGTCTGTCTGTCAATAACTTATTAAATCAAATTAACTTTTTTTCGATTTTCCTTTATGCGAAAGTGAAACTGAGACAAGACCGTATATCATAATTTTTCTACTGCTTTTACAAAGTATGCTTAAAAAAAAATATTTAAAAATATATTTTAAAAATATTTTATTCTCTTTTAGACTACAACAAAATGCTTTTAATTAAAAACTTTCACAACAACTTTTAATTGGCTATCCGATCAAAGGCAATTATTGACTATTAACTGACGCTATATTGACAATATATTGAAAGCAGCATAGAAACAAGAAAAAAATTGTAACTTAGATAGAAGCGAAGCTTAAATACGCCACACACGCTTATTTACCCCTTTTCAATAAGTGCGTGCAGGTCAATGACCCAAAAACAACCCATACCCAGCGTGTGCTGCTACGTTGTACGAACGTTTGGGCTGCTCATTCGTCTCTTTCGGTTTCGCATTTACTCCTCTTCGGTGGCATTTATGTACTTTTTTTTTTTTTGTTGCAGCAAAATATTTTTGTGGCTTGTATAAAAACATACAAAGAAGTACTAAAAATACCATTTTTTTTTCGATTGCCGTCAGACCCAACATATTGTGGTCTAGTATAAAAAATGAAAAACGTTAACTTCGGTAGAACCGAGTCTAAAAATACCCGCCACACGAAACTTTAATAAGTTCATATAAGATGATCAGTGCTGTAGATTATAGTCCGCAAAGGGGTTGGGTGGAGACAACTTAAGTTGGAGCACAAATAAGAAGCATAAAATCTTGAGTTAAAAATACACTACAATAATTTTTGTGAAAAAAAAAAAAAAAAAAAATAGAATATAAGTTTGTATGGGGTCTGTATGTTATAGTGGCCCGATCCGTGCCATATCGATTGTGTATTTATAGGATGACAGTAGAAGTTGTTTTACCCAGAGTGGTGTAAATATACGAGGTGTGTTCCAAAAGTATAGCAAATTTTGTGATTTTTTTTTTAAATTATTTATTTGTTCATGAATATCTATTTTGTCCCCTTTAAAGTAATCCCCTCCCTATAAAATACACCTAGGCCAACGTTTTTTTCAATCCTCGAAACATGCCAAATAGTCCCTTTCCGGTATAGCCATCAGCGCCTCTTCGATTTACCTTTTATCTCTCAATCGACTCGAAACGCGTTCCTGCAGTGGCCTCTTGAGTTTTGGGAATAGCCAGAAGTCACACGGAGCCAAATCAAGCGAATACGGTGGTTGCGGAACGATATTGGTTGGATTTTTGGCAAAAAAGTCACGATAAATCAGTACAGTTTTTAAAAAAAAAAAAATCTTCATTTTTGGTACCAACCGAGAATTGACACGTCTGAGGCCCATAACATCCTTCAAAATTGTATTAATTGATCCTTTCGATACGCCAATTTTATCAGCAATGTCTCTTATAGTTAATCGACGGTGTAAGCACTAATTTTTTCTTTTTGGAGAGCATCGTCCGTTGAGGTCGATGGTTGATCAGGGAGCTCTTCGTCTTCAACACGTTCGCAACCTTCTTTCAACAATTTATACCAATCAAATGTTGTTAATTTTGGTAGAGTTCGGTCCCCACAAGCCTTCTTCAACATTTGTATTCCATTTATTCCATTCAGAAAAAAAAATTTGATACAGGTTCTTTTGATCCATTTTTTTGAATAGATAAAAATCGAAGACGATCCAAAACAGCTGCTGTCAACAATTAAGTGAACATTCAAAATGGCCGAACTTGTCGGCATAAGTGAGAGACATGAGTACCAACATAACGCCACAAAAAATCGGAAATTCGAATATACGTAACCCGCGAAAATTCAAACTTCGCGATAATGTTTGAACACACCTCGTATTCATAAATAAAAACTATTTTCATACAAAAACTAAAATGGGCGCTAGATTTGTATGGGGGCTCTACCTAAAAAGGGGCGTATCACCTTGGTTCTGACATACAAACTACCTAGATAAAAAAATCGACCTCAGGAACGAACCGATTGTGCCAAATGTATTGTTTTAGTGTTCAAAAAATATACTTGAATTATTCCCTTTCAAATGAAACCAATTTGGAACTCATAGGTTTGTTAGTTTCAAAATCCATCGCGGACATAGAAACATTTTTACAAGTTTATATGCATATATACATAATGTGATCATGTAATAAACATATTTATTATATTTTAAATTAAAAAAAAAAACAACAAAAAAATTAAAGAAAACTAGAAATGGGTCGTGAGTATCAGGACCCATGAAACATGATTTTATAATACCCATTCACACAATATAACATGCACATATGTGTAGGGTATAATGACGTTAAAACATTACACTTTGATGCACATAGCCTCAGGTAAAATAATATTGTTATTGTCACTCATACGCAATGTTGTCTTTTGCTGAAAATGTATAAAAAATGAAAAGCAAGTTTTTCCAACTTATTCTCGTAGTCTGAAAAATTATTATTTAAAATAATAATAAAATAATTAGATTTTTATTGCTGTGTTTGCTTTCATTGATTGCTCTCCTATGCCACATATTCATAAAATTTTTAATTTATTAGCAAAAGCTACATGCCTTCGGTTACTGAAAATGCAAAATATAGTTAAATGCGTGCTGATATCTACGCAGTAAATAATTTTGTATCTTAAAAAGGAAATGTTTCACACAAACTTTTGGCTAATAAACAGTCAAAGTAAAACAAAAAAAAAAAAAAAAAACAAAAGCTGTAAAGATTTTTAATAATGCAAATGATGAGGATGATGGTGATGACGACGATGTTGTTGTTAGCCTGCCAACCTGTTTTTACACTTTTCTGTGAATTTTTTCGCAATTATTTTCTGCTTCGGCAATGGAAAGTAAACACGCAAAAGTGTTAAGGCAAATAAAGAGATTGAATAACACACACAGTAAAGCGGCGTTGTAGTTTGTAGTTTGAAAATAAGTTTGAGGATTATTTTGCTGCTCTTTCGTTTTGCAGCTGCTTCTTCCCAACACACACACACACAGACACCAAGGATTCTGTGAGTCTCTATTAGTATAAAGCAAACAATCTGTCGGATTTCACAGCAAACGCAAAGTGTTGAGGTGTAAATGTGCTCGACAAATAAGTCATTATGAAAATGAATATGCCGCATTTTGAGATACATTTGCACATGCGTTTATTATAGATACTTATGTATGTACATATAATATTTATTTTAAAGATGATTAAAATATATTTTTAGTATGCTTTTTGTTTTAAATTTTGTTGTTATTACTTGTAAAGATATTATGTGCAATGATTTTAAGAACGATTCGGCCTCTGATTGCTTAAAGTTGATTTCAATATGCTCACCACAAATATTTGAATGAATGACGCTGATCGAGCTTTCTACGTCACAACGAATGACGCCTATACTTTGTTATATATTTTTAGCTATTTTTGTCATAATAAAAATATTTTATAAAAAGTTTATCTTGAAAATAATTATGTGAATAATTTGCACAATTTTTTTTTAAATATAGAGAAATTTCTGTATAAATATTGTGTCATGTTATTTACGAAAAAATGTTAGTGATGTGCGAGAATTCGATAATTTTTCGATGTTAAACTTTTAATATTTATTTTTAAAGCGGAGACAATTATCGATATTTCAATGTTATATTGATATCATATCGATATTGTTCACCATAACAATATTTTATAGCTATTGAGTTAGCTGTTTTACATTTTTCGATAACATTTTTACGAGATAAGTGTAGTAAGTATTTCTACTTTGACACTATTACTTAGGTTCCATCTACGCGAATAGCCAAAATTTATGTTATGGGAGAAACTTTTCAGTAACGAATTCTCCATTTGTTATGCGCCAGATTATTTTAGTCATGAGTTTAACAACGAGGAATTTAAAGCCCCTGTTTCCATTAGGGGGCCGCGTTCCGCGTTAGCGTTAAAAACCAAACTAATCCCGATACAAAAAAGATATACAGTTAGGGTATGGAAAAAAAGTCGCGATCAATTTGAACGCGACTTTCGATAACACGAGTTCAAACCGATTTCACACCGATTTCACACAGATTTCAAACCGATTTCCCTTATCGGTTCGAATAATTTAATAATCGTAAGATGTTCATATTTATGAAAACAGCTGACAAAGTAACCGCAAGAATTATACATTTACCCAGACGCTTTAGCTGCATATATCCAAAAGACGGCTTACCTTTTCATGCTCGTTTTGGACATCAGTTACTAAAGAAACACAAACATTCATTCTTTTGATTAAATTTCCAAAAAATTTTTTTTTTAGCGCTGTACAATTTGTTTGCTACGTAACGAACAAAATCAGCTGTTTGAACTCGAACGCTAACGCTAAAACACGATGGAAACACTGTTCCGCGTTTTTCGATAAATTGTTAACGCGATAACAAAACGCGGCTCAGTGAAAACGGGACATAATACTGCTTATTCTCTGCATTACCATTCAGTGGTTTCCTCACCACTTACTGATGGCAATGAAACACATTAACTACCATTCAGGTGCCACCACACTAATTACGACACAGCTTAGAATTCATTAGATATAATTCAGTCAAGAGGTTTTCAAGTTAAAAACACATTATTAATTAGTAGGTTTTCAGGACCGTAGTCAAGATTTTTTTATAAATTTTTATTTAGCTACTTACTTTTATTTAATTACTTACACGTCGTCACCTAGGCAAGATAGGCCCATTGTGATACCATATGATCCTTCATTTATTTCTTCCTACTCGAACCAGCTCGATTTCCTTATGAAGGCGCCGGACTAGTGAGAAACGGCCTACCAAGTACGGTTAACCTTATTCTCCCATGGGCTGGGCAATGGCAGAGAAAATGTTCTACAATCTCCTCCTCTTCCTCGTTACTACAGCTCCTACAGAAATCATTTAATGCTACTCCTAATCGGATGGCATATCTTCCCATCAGGCAGTGTCCCGTGAGAGCTCCAACCATTAGGGATAGAGTCTGTCTATTATTACATTTGGGATTTGTGGTCCACCTAGTCTCTGCCAGTCTGATTATTTCCACCTACAGTCGCACGAACTCCTCCCTGGAGGAATAACTTAATTTGTACCTTCTCTGGCCAATCTATCTGTTTTGCAATTACCAAATATATCTTGGTGACCCTGTACCCATGTGAGGCAAATATTCAATTGCTCAGCCATCTCGTTGAGAGATGTGCGGCATTGGGAGATAGTTTTGTATGTGTTATTGTAAGAGTCAAATGCTTTTAAGGTAGCCTGACTATACGAGAAGATGTGTACTTTTACCTACTACCTGATTGGTGCCCTAGTTACTGCATGGCTTCGTGTATACGATCATTTCAGCTAAAAAAAAAGCTGCAGTGATTGTGAAGCCTGAAAGATTCTCTAAACTCCAGGTGTAGGCATAATTTAGAGAGTCTAAGTTTTAAATAGGTCCTCAACAGAACATACGGACAGACAGACGGACGGACATAGCTATATTAACTCGCCTTTCAGTGTTGATCAAGATTATACTCGTATGTACCATGTCGCTTTTGGTATAAAAATGGAAATACAATAAAAAACAACTTTGAATTCAGATAATTGTTGTTGCTTTTATTAGTGATGTAAGTTTTGAAACACTGGATTTTCGCTTTTTAACGCTTTTCAACACTATTTTTTTTGTCAATGCAACACTGTGCTTTGCACTGAGTTTCAAGGTTATCTCATTTTTTGGTTTTTGTTGTAACACGTTCACCAGCTAAAAATTAAGTGAACAGTATTGTTCCTTCTTCCTCTTTGTTTCTGAAAATTTTTGATCTGTGTTATTTACTTTTGTTAAAAGTAAGAAATTATTACCTAGTTTATACACACATAATGCAAATATCGAAATTCATAAAAAAAAAAAAAAAAAAAATGCAAATAAACAAAACTTAACCAAAACAATTACTAACGATAAACTCTATTAAAATAAATTCAATTAAATTATAATCAAATAAATTCAACAAAACTTTATCAAACACTTTGAATGGCTTTGAATGTGTTAAATGAAAAGTGAGAAACCCAAATCAATTCAATTCAGAAAAAAAAAAAAAGAAAAAAACCAAAGTAAAATCACAAAACGGCCAAACCAAAACTATGCGCAATCTGTTAGTGTGTATAAGCTAAACTGAAACGATTAACAAGATTAAGAGCACCATTAAATGCTTTGATTCGGCTCAAAGTTAAGACCACGCAACCGCAACACAAAATACAAAATAACAACGAAACAGAGTTACAGATACATACGAGTATGCAGATATTTAGATACAACAATACTACATACGCAGATACTTTCGCAAAACAAAACAAAACGAAACGAAACAGTTATTGTGCAAGGATGTTAGACAAACACCAATAATTTATACGCTAGCCCATTCATTCATTCAAACATTCATTCATGTAGTTAGCGACCAAAACCAATGCTGCTTGGTTACCAAATAACACGCACAGATATAAATGTATCTACAAGTGTACCGACATAGAATTTCTATATACCAGCTGACTTGTTTGTTTGTTTAAAGGGAAATATATATTTCTGTATATGTTAAATTCATCTTGTTTAAGACGTAAATTACATTAAATTGCTTTTAAGTAGAATTATTTCGCTATGCTTTAGATCACATTGAACCACGCATATCAATGTTAAGGATTACAACAAAAATCTTTGTTTTATTTAATATGCCAAAATTTTGACTGATTTTAGATGCATATACATACGCTAACTGCTATTTGTTTAAGTTATGTCATACACACATACGTACATATGTGTTCTATTTACATAGATACAAATGTATCTGCGCTAAATGTATTTCACTACTTTTGCTTGTTTGCCTGCTTGCTTGCTTGCTTTCTGTTATGCTTGATTGATTAAGTTTGCAAAGACCCTAAAGGAAAACCTCAAAATCTGCACTCAAAGCAGCCTATACACGCTGGCTTAAAATCAATAGAAACAAAGTATAATTTTCGAACTGTGCGTTTAGCTACAAATCAATTCCATTAAGGTAAATGAGATAGGCAATTTTCGATGTTCTATATATTTAGGCGTACTATAGTTATTTGTTTACTTATAATGCTCTTTACATTACATTAACGACTCGTTTGTTTGAGAATCTTTAAACGTTTAATTTATGTTTTTGACTTATTTCCGAAATATTTGTTTATGATTTAAATTTTTTTTCTAATGCTGTAATCTTTATTTGCAATCAGTCCCTAAGGGGACTATCAGCGAATTGTAATGCATAACATTGACTTTCTATATAATATGTTGTATTCCATGACTTGGGAGTTGTAATTGGGGTTTAAAAAGGGTGGGGTGATGGAGCAGGGAGGAGGATTTAAAAGTTTATGTGTGTGGTAAATCCAGGGGGTGTAACCTCTTCAGTCGCCCAATCGTTGTACTGTTATCCAGAAGATTTATGGCTAGAGGGTTGACATGGTTGTCCAGCCTATCCAGATATGCCTTAGTGAACCTAGCCACCTCCTGGCTTATGAGAGTGACTTTTAGTTCCTGGTGGGTTTCTGCATTTGTATGATATGTGTGGGCCTCAGAAATAATGTGCAGAACCTTGTTTTGGAAGACTTGGATTCTTTCCCTGTTGCTTCTCTTTGCAGTGCCCCAGAGTGCTATGCCATACGTCCACATAGGATTTTGTGTGAGATGACTACTCCAGGTTAAGCGCCTATCCAATACCAGGCCTAAGTACTTTGCAGTGACGCTGCTGGGTATGGCAACGCCATCCAGACTGACGGCAGGGCAGTCTCCTCTTCTCAGGGCAAACGTAATGTGTGTGGATTGTCTGGGTTGACAACGATATTCCACCGTCTTAGCCATATGTTTAGGTGGTCCAGTTGAGTTGGGATTATGCTGGACGTCACGAGTGGGGACTTATCATTGGCTAAAAAGGCGATATCATCAGCATAAGTGGCAGTGAGCATTCTAGGGTAGCTGATGGTTGGCATATCTGCTGTATACATTGTGTATAGCGTCGGGCCCAGGACACTTCCCTGTGGGACTCCAGCTCTGACTTCTCTTATTGCTGAGCTCCCCTCGCCGCATTTATTGTAGAAAGATCTACCAGTTAGGAAAGATCTGAGCAGCAGATAGTGAGTGGCTGGTAGCGCTAGCTTCAGCTTGTAGAGCAATTCCATATGCCAAACCCTGTCAAATGCTTGCCTGACATCTAGGAAGACGGCCGAGCAGTATTCCTTTTCCTCAAGAGCTTCCAGAATTTTGTGATTTAAATAAAAATGGAAATTTAAATTGAAGTTAAGGCAAACGTAAATTTATAAAATGTATTTGGAATCTTCTTTATTCTGGCATTTGTTATCAAAAGCAGCAGATTTAAGCGTTGTTTGGGTATCCAGAATCCATGTCCCAGCCGCCAACTGGAGTACTTTTTGTTTTTTCTAGCTGTTTTATCCATGGTTCGTGTTTGGTTTTGATTTCAAAGTGTTTTCCGCTTGAGTGGACCAAACCCCTGCCAAACCAACGTCTTGTCTCTTTAGACGTTTAGACCGTTGTTTGAAGTGACATACGAGTGATAAATAGCTCAGCGATTCCAAAGTCCAAAGTGCCTTAGACTACTCGATCTAAGTGCTGAACATACGCTCAGAAAGTATTCTAACATTTCTGGAGTGTAATCTTCCTTACAACTTTTGCAGATATAATTTTAAGGCATAACTAATCTGGCAGCGTGTTTCCTAATGGACCAATGCCCCGTGATGTTGGCTATAAATCTTTGGAGTTTTATAGTAGTTTTCTATTACGTTTGAGATTAATCGTAGGCCTAATAAACTTAGCTCTTTCACAGCTATTTACACTTTGCCATTTGTAATTCCTTAAAAGGTAAAGTGTGAGACCCTAACACTCATTGGCAATCTGTAACACTACTGGCTGAGATTAACCCAATGAACCTCTTCTAGCCAGCATGACAGCTTGCTTTTTCCCGGGAACATCACTATGCTCTGGGACCCATGAAAGGCAAATCGTAGCGATCAACAAGGTGGAGTTGGTTTTTACATTATCTCACAAGCTTAGATTTGGTATCCAGCTCCTTGATGGCAGCTGTTTGAGAAAATATAAAACCGATCTCTCTCAAATCTCCAGCTGCACCAGTTGTTCAGCCTGGACTTCCGCCTGGAACGCACAGCAGAGATCAGACAGACGAAAGAACTCCTCCAATGCCAAGTTTTTGAGTGCACCCCAGACCACCATCAATGTAGAGCGACAGACCAGCTTCTCTTTTCTGCAGCTCCGCCATTCAGTCTTGTGATGAAGGTACGTAGACCGCATTAAGTATATATATATCATATAGTCGCTACATATATAAAAAGTAAAAATGTTTCTATGTCCGCAATTTACGTTAAGACCGTCCAACCGATGAGCCCCAAACCGGTTACACTTGAAAGTAAACCATGCAAGTAAATTGAAATTTCACTAAAACAATGCTTAATACATATTCGGTTCCTTTAAGAAGTCGATTTTCTAATTTTCCCATACAAAAATGTTTTGCTTTTTTAACATAAACAAAAAACAAAAATAAAAAACAATTGATTTCAGCTCTCCCCAATATATTTTGGGTAAGATAAAAAAAGTGGTATTTTTTAGTATATTTTCATGTTAGCCCCAGCCTATTTTGGTTGCGATGCAAATAAAAAAAAAAGCAAATAGTAAAGATGCACTCAAAAAAGTTTTTTTTTTTTTGTATTTTATTTGGATTTTTTTCTCGTTCCACTTTACAAGCAAACACAAACCAATTTTTTCTTAAGTTTTGAACAGCATTCACCACAAAAAATATAAATAGTTACACGGCATTATTAACGTTTAAATTAACATTGTTAATATTCCAAAGTAAACCCAAAGAAAGCAGTTTAATTTTTAATATTCTAAGATCAACATAAAATATTAAAATTTAAATTTCCTTTGGTGTTTTAATTCCACGCCACTTTCATTTCAGGTTCCATGTGTGTGTGTGTTTTTTTTTTTTTATTTTAAATACTTAAATACGGCATTTGTAAGCTACTTTATAGCCACCATATAAACACATCAGTACTGGCATCACCTAATTAAATGTTTAAATATTTATTCAAAACGATTTTTTTTTTTTTTTGGTTTAATGCTCATTTGTAATTTGAGCTTTATGCAAGTAAAATATACACATTTAAGTATATTTTTCAAATATGAAGTAGAGCAGACAACTCATATAAATGCCTGCAGCGGATAGTCGCATTAAATGTGCTACACTGCGTATTAAAATAAATGGACTACTTCCGCTAACGCCAACATATGTTGCACATTTTTAGGCGCATCCTTTGTTCATCATTTTCAATGTTTTTTTATTTTTTTTTTTTCTTTTTAAATTTTTTTTTTTTTTTTTAATCCGTGTAATTACGTATTAAATAACGCTTCGTTGCGTTGCACAGCTGTTTGGATTGACCGTTATCTTTTGACTGATAAGTAGAACGATGTATAACAGAACAAAAGAGAAAAAGGGTTTATTAATTTTTAATTATGAGAAACGTGTGTGCGCAGTCTTCATTAATCCAAAAAAAAAAAAAAAAAAAAAAAAGAAAGCCGTTTTGTTGGTTTATAAATCTTTTTTACTTCACGTAAACCGTAAATAATAAAAAAAATTATATGCTAGTTGAGAGAGAGAGAGAGAGAACACAGTAACGAAAAGCTATGCACACATAAATTGTATAAGAGACTAAATAGGTTACCAATTAAAAATATATGGACAGATTGAACTGGTAATTCAGACACGAGACCATATAGAAGTGTTTTTACCCAATTTGTAGTAAATACATTCATAAATAATAACTATTTTCATGCAAAAAATCGAAAAAAGTAGTTAGTTTGTATGGGGGCTATATCTATTGGGCGTGCCACCTTGGTTCTGACATACAAACTGCCTAAGAGCTTACAGTTTCTAATTTCAGGACAATATCTTTAAAACTTTCCGAGTAAAACGCATTGCAACAGACAGACAGACGGACATGGCTAAATCGATTCGTCTCGTCGAGCTGATCAATAATATATATACTTTATGGGGGCTCCGAAGCCTTCTTTAATGCGTTACAAACTTTTGATCATACCCTTCACACTATGTGGGCGGGTAGAATAATTATTCATGGAATGTGGCGATTTCTTTGAGTTCCATAAACTACTTTGTAATTAAAATATGGATATTTTCTATCATTTAGGGGTCTCAGAGAAATCTGTACCAAAACAGTTTTATCACAATTCCAAACAAAAATGAATTTCAAGTGTTCATTTAAATCTTTATGGGTAAGTTTCAAATCTCTGCGCTTAGCAGAGTTGTCATGCAACCTGATATATTTTCGGGAAAATTATTTTAAAATTTTCTATGAATATATTTAAAAAAAAAATTACTTATTTGTGATAAATATATTTCTCGTTTATTATTTATTTAATTTTTGTAGATTGGATCATTGAACATATATAAAATTATTTAAAGGTTATGACAACCCTTGAGACAAAACTATATTCAAGCAATAAAATCTAACGAAGTTCGGTGACACCGAGAATTTATTTTAGAGATTTACAAAGCAACCGACGCGACAACAGATTTACTATAAATTTTTCTGATACCACTGATTATGAAGTTTTTAGAGAGTCATCGAATTAGCAATAGTGTCCGGAATTAGCATTTATGTCGATCCAAATATTTCACGGACCACTCCGCAGTTTAAGACGATTGTCACTAAATTCTTTACTGAGTATAGCTTTTATACCCGTTAAACAAAGTGTAAACGGGTATATTCAGTTTGTCCGAAAGTTTGCAACGCATTGAAGGAGACATCGGAGACCCCATAAAGTATATATATTATTGATCAGCTCGATGAGACGAATCGATTTAGCCATGTCCGTCTGTCTCTCCGTCTGTCCGTTGCGATGAGTGTTATTCGAAAAGTTTTAAAGATATTGTCCTGAAATTTTAAACTTAAGCTTTTTGTGCTCCTAGTTACTTTGTATGTCAGAACCAAGGTGCCACGCCCATTTTAAGATATAGCCCCATACAAATTTACCACTTTTTTCGATTTTTTGTATGAAAATAGTTATTATTTATGAATGCTTTTAGTACAATGTAGGGTAAAAATACTTCTAATGGCATCCAATATCAAAAGAATGTTGCCACGCCCATTTTTAGATATAGCCCCCATACAAACTTATCATTTTTTTCGATATTTTGTATGAAAATACGTATTATTTATGAATATATTTAATCCAAATAGGGTAAGAACACTTTTATGTCATCCAATGTCAAATCTAAGGCGCCACGCCCATTTTTATGTATAGGATCCATACAAACTTACCGCCCATTTTCGAGTTTTTATATGAAAAATTTATTATTTCTGAATGAATTCAATTAAATTTGGTAAAATCAATTCCAATGTCCGCCTAAGTGAACACTATCGATGTGGTAAGGATCGGGCTAATATAGCATAAAGCCTACATACAAATTTGACCAAATTCATCGTGAAATTTAATCTAAGCACCTGGTGAACATATAAACTATTAAAAGTGTTGTGTAACGGGTATTTCAGCTTCGGTTCTACCGAAGTTAACGTTTTTTCCTTGTTAATTCTTTCTTTTGGGAGATTATTATCTACTGTGCTTATGTCATCGAATTCATCATCATGTGAAGGAATTGTTTCGCTTCTTATTGCCTTTCCTTCAAGAAAAAAGATATCAAAATCTCTAATGTCTTAGTTATATGAAGTAAAAATTCCTTCGTTCACAAAATCTAAAGAATCGATAATGGAGATATTTGATCTGTATTCTCCGTTAAAATTTCCACATTATTTAACTCTTCGTCCACATCCACTTTCCACTTCTTCTCCTCCTCGCCTTGTCTCTTCCTCTCCCACCGCTTGATTGCTCACTAAAGTCTACTCGAAATCGTTTGAAATAATCTCCTGCCGATTCTGGAAATTTTACTCTTCGAATCGAAGATTCGTCGTCGTCTATAATAAGTGATTCGCGCACTGCTTCGCATATAGTCAATTTCTTCACTGACACGACACTTTCGATAGCCTCTATCACAATGTTCACATTGATGAGTAGGGTAATAAGTAGAAAATATTTTATGCCATTACTACGCTTTAACCTTTTGATTAATCCCGCTGTATGTACGATTTACACCGATTTTCTTTCTTTATTTGAAAGTTCGGCACAATCAATAAGCTAAAGTTCAACCAAAAAAAAAAAAAAACTGACAAGCTGACAAGCCGACATAAGACTTTGAATCACAAGTGCGATTAAGTGTCATTCTCTGTCCAAAGATGCAAATATCACATATCACTCTTTCACTAGCCAACTCAATTCAGTTCAATCGAATCAATCAAATCGAAACGAAACGAATCTTTTGAATGAAATCATTGTCTTTTGGGGTCGGTCTTTTACACTTTCCTGTGGACTGAGCTGAGCTGTTGTTGATTTTCGTTTCCTTCATACAGTTTTGTAGATGCTTCACTGCTTTTGTTAAGTGGCAACTTTTGCATGTGTCAAACGAAAATCACTTCTACACATATACATGAGAAGTTCATAGCATGTATGTATTTCGTTTTCAGATTGGCAATGTGTCCCAATTTTAGACTCAGTCTCAGTCGTATGCCATGATTTAAACTTGATTACTTGATTACGTTTCGAATGTGTATTTCAGCGTTTGAAATCTGTCGTTGTCGTCAACATCATCGTCGTCGTCATTATTGCATTGTAAACTGGAAAATAGCAAATGCTTTTGCTCATTTTAAAGCATCAAGTGACTAACCGGCTGCTATGTACTCGTATGTGTATATGAAATGAATGAATCACTGCCAATCTGTCTGTCTGTCCTGTCCCTTGGACTGTTTGTACTTTAGCACTCATTGGCAGGCCCTTTTGTTTCCGCTTTCCGTCTCTTGGATTAAATGGAGGTCAAGTGAAAATGTTGTTGATTGACAGAGTACATCATCAAAGCATTGCGTTAAGCAAAATGTAATTTGTGTGTACTGATTACTTGTGAAAATTAGCTTGGTCTGCCAATTTAGTCAGTTAATGAAGCCTAAAAGCTTTTGCATTAAATATCATTTTGTTGTGTGTGCAAAATTTTCTCAATTTGAATTTTGTGTAGCATAAACATTTGGAAAAGAGTTACACAAAAGCAAATAGGGAATTTTAAGGATATAATACATAAATACTAATAATAGTAATCTTATAAACTATCATCTAAAATGAATGCAACTTTAATAAATAACATATATCTGCTGCTTATTTATAACAAACAATTGTTCTTGATACATGAACAATTGTTTTTTATGTAAGAAAGACGGTTCTTGATATTTGAACAATTGTTCTTGATATGAATGCATGAACAATTATTCTTAACACAATTGTTCTTGATGCATGAAAAATTGTTCCTGATACTTGAACAATTGTTCTTGCTTCATAAGCAATTATTCTTGACACATGAACATTTGTTCTTAATACATGAACAATTATTATTGATACATGAACAGAAAAATAATGATTATTCTTGATATAAGATCGATTTTACTTGATAAAAGATTAAGTGTTTGTACCCGCCACACATAGTGTGAAGGGTATATTTAGTTTGTCTGAAAGTTTGAAGGAAACATCGTAGACCCCATATTCTTGATGAACTCGACTTGACGAATCGATCTAGTCTGTTCGTCTGTCTGTCCGTCTGCCTGTCCGTCTGTCTGTCTGTCCGTCTGTCTGTCTGTCCGTCCGTCTGTCTGTCCGTCTGTCTGTCCATCTGTATATTTCTATGCATCTTTTTCGTTAAAGATATAAAGATATTAAGCTGAAATTTGGAACTTAAGCTTTTCTCGGCAACGTCTTTGTTAAGTTCGAGAATGAGAGTGCCACACCCATTTTTAGATATAGCCCCATACAAACTTACCTCCCATTTTCGATAATTTGAATGAAAATAGGCATTATTTATGAATATATTCACTCCAAAATGGATGTAAACACTTCTTGTGTCATCCAATTATACAAAAGGTGTAACGCCCATTTTTAGGTAAAACCCCAATACAAACTTACCGCCCTTTTTTGATTTTTTTTTAATGAAAATAGGTAATATATATAAGTTTTTTCATACAAAATTGGGTAAGAACATATCTAATATCATCCTATTTGCACACTTTGATTATATGGGACTATTGACCCCCACACACCCTCTCTCCAAATTTTACCTTAGCCTCTGATAAGAATAAATAAACAATTTCAAGATTCGTGTGGCGGGTATATGAGCTTCGGTTCCGTTGAAGTTAACGTTTTTCCTAGTTTTGATATAAGAACGATGGCTCATGATGCATGAACTATTGTTCTTGATACATGAACAATTTTTGCTGATACAAGAACAAAAGAATAATGATCGATCATTATAAGAATGATAGTTATTGATGTAAGAACGATTAAGCATGACATTAGAGTGAGTTCTTGCTATAAGAACATTTGTTCATGATTGAGAAGGATTTTTTATGATAAAAAAACGATTGTTCATCATATAAGAACATTTATTTTTGTAAGAACGATAAGAACGATTAAAATTTTCTTGATATAAAAACGATTGTGCTTGCTATAATAGCGATTGTTCATGGTATAAGAACGATTGCTCTAGGTATAAGAACGATTGTTCATGCTATAAGAACGACTGTTCTTGATACACATGAACGAAAAAAAGGTTTGGCTGAGAGAACAGACAAAAATAATATAATTTAACATGCAAAAAATTGCTTCACGCCTTCAAGATGTCAAATCATCAATGGGAGAGTGGAATAGGATGCCATGTTTTGCATAACAAAGAATTCGGTTTCTTCTTCAACTTTTCGATTTGCTGTCGATAATTTTCCTTCGATCTTCAATTCATATTTGCCACATTTTTATAAACACATTTTGCAGATTTTTATACAAATGTAAATTTTGATTATCAAAAATTAAATAAAAATTTATTTTTTTAGCATATTTACAGCAATTAAGTTGTAACAAAAAATAGAATCTAAATTGAAATCAAATTCATACAAAAAATAAATAAAAAAAAAAAAAAAACCAATTGCCTAACGAATTTTGTGGTCGGTGTGCCAAATGTCAAGTGCATTGTTTTACCATTTTTTTTTTTTTTTTTTTGTTTAAACCGGGCAACCAACCAAAATTCACTTTCTCTCTTTATAAAAACCTCAATTTTTTGTTTTTCCCTTTGGCTTTTGTCCAAAATTCAATTTTGCTAGTTGAACATGCATTCTGGCTTTTTTTTTTTTTTTTTTTCGTTTTTTTGTGGTGATTTTTTCTCACTTGGTATGAACAATAAACACGTTTACATGTTGTGCATTTTTGGCCACAGCATCAAAGTGCTTAGAAACTATTAAAAAAAAAAAAAAAAAAGGATATAAGTGTAGAATTGTATAGAATAAAAATAGAATAGCCATGCAACTGACATTTTGGGTTATTGATTTCGCTGACCTTACAACTATGTTGCAAACTTATTTTTTTTTTCTTTCGTCCTATAAACTAGCAATTCAATTTCGATGAGTTTCAAAAGTAAGCCACATTGCCACTAACCGAATTCATACGACAAATCGATTTTATTTAGATTGTGAAAAAGTTTTTATTTTTAATTAAATTTATATAAAAACAGAATGCAGCTTATCGAACAACAAAAAGTCGAGTTTTTATACGACTTTTTTTTTTTTTTTTTGAATATTTATCATAATTAAAAATTTTGGAAAAAGATTTCGTTGAATGCAGAGAACATCACTGAAGTGAACGTCTATTTTGGATAAACTCATGGAAGAGTTTTATTTGGAAATGATAAATAAATGGCAACATAGGCTGGATTAAATTTATCGAATTAAATGAAGACTATCGGTCAAGTTTCCATAATAATTTATTTAAAAAAAAAAAAAAAGAATTTTATGATCTTATAATTCTCAATCAGTTTAAACGTATCAATATAGAAGTGTATACATGATCGGTAGTCTTTGTCTAATTGTTTCGAAAGGCCACAACTGGTTCATGTGGTACATTCACAATATTTATATAGGTACTTTTTCATTAACTGTTTATAAGACCTCCTAGTATCTAGGGTAAAGTGAACCGAATCAGGTTTAATATTTCTTGTTCGCCATATTGCAACCGCCATTTTGAAAAAGAAAATTCTGGCATGGAACTTGAATTTAGTAACCCCAAAAAACCCCAGAGTAATAAATTTTAAGTAAATATAAGAAGGTTTTAAAATGATTTTGAGCCTCCCCACAACCTCAAAGGGTGTTTTCAAGCTTTAAATTAGGACCTTTGCTGATATAAAAAATACGTGTCTATTTTTTTCCTAACTCCGTCAAATAACCATAGTTTCGCTAAGATCTGTGAGTATCACTTGGGAAGCTTTACTTGAAATTATTTTTAGAACCATTTGTGACCAAATATTCTCGATCAAATTGAATCGTGGACTATTTTCTCTACAATCCGAAGATATGCTGTCCAGATCATTCATCAAATTTAAAAAATTTATTGTTAAAGAATTGATTATTCTACTCCAAAAAATTGCCTAGATAGTTTCAATTCATGATAGAACTTACAGAACATACCCGAAGAGAAGTACATTATACAGAAAATTACATTCTTCCCTTAGTCAAGCATTAACATCTTTGAATGGTTTGCGTATGCATATCGGATTATAAGACGATGGTTTGCGGGCTTTCAAGAATAACTCCACAGCAGACCCTTGAAAAAGACCAAAAAGCTCAGAATGAGCGTCAGGGTTTGTTACCCTCAACCGGAAAACAACTTGAAACCAAAATCACACACGTACCATGGAATTTCAGTGGTCGATGCTACCTTGAATGCCGAAAAATTCACCACATTGAAAGAAGTTTTGCATTGTTTTGTAATCTGTCACAAAAATTTTCAATTTGAATACGCACCTTTTTTTTCCGTACCTGTATTTTTATACCGACCCAAAGGGTAAAAGGGTTTAAGTTGAATAAAAAAAAGAAGGGGGGGTGTTTTATATTTTTTTTTTTTTTTTTTTTTTGTTTGGGGGGGGGGGGGTTTTTTTTTTTTTTTTTTTTTTTTCCGTCCGTCTTTTTTTCCCCCTTTTGTCCGTCTGTCTGCTGTCTGCTATGAAAACGATAATTTCGGAGACTATAAGAGATAGAGCTTTCAAATTTTCTCAGACCCATTTTAAGGAGTACCCCCATAAAAATCACCCCAAAATTTTGGGGTTTTGCATAAAAACGACATTGTTTTTATTCTAGGAAGTTCAAATTTAGTATAAATTATGTCTATGATATTCCCAATGAAATAGACCAATATGGGTAGGCCCAACAAAATTTTAGGTATAACCCCATTCAAAGATATACCCGATTTTTTAAGTTTTTTTATGAAAATCCAAATCAATGAGGTATGGTAGTCAAATAGAACCTTACTAAAGGTACATATAGATTGGGTACAGGGTATCTTGCAGTCGAGCATACTCGACTTCAGCGTTCTTCTTGTTTATTCAAAAAGCCATTTCTTTTATCAAATTGCACTTCTATAACCACTTTTCAAGATCAATTTACCACATATAAAGGGCCTGGTCCGAAAACTAAGTAAACTGCACTCTTATAAATATTACGCATAGATAAATAGGTGGCCGAGGAGAAAATGCATATTCCACACACAATTAGCATAAAAATGCCGTTTTGCTAACACTAAAACATCTCGGAAGTGTGCCTTAAGCACATGATAGGCTCTGGAGAAACAAAGCCAAACAGTACAGTTAAGGAAGGACCGTAGTTTAGAGGAACAAAAGAGAGATCGCTCAGCGATTCCAGCGATCTACTTGATCTAAGCGCGGACACCCACAGAGGAAGTGTTCTAACGTTTCTGGAGTATCCTCTTCCTTACAACTTCTGCATGTGCTGTTGTAAGAGATACCTAATCTGGCCGCGAGTTCCCCAATGGGCTAGTGCCCTGCAATGGCGGCTGTTAGTCTCGCAAGATCTTTGCGGGTATTCAACAGAAGAGTTCTGGTACGTTTGGGGTCAATCGTGGGCCAAATAAGCTTAGCCTTCCTGCAGCTATTCATATTTTGCCATTTATTATTGCCTAAAGAGGTGAAGTGATTCCTAATGAGGGCGACCCTAACGCTCATTGGGTTGTGAACCGCAACTGGCTGTGATTCAACCGATGAACCCCGTCTAGCCAGTGTTCCCAGAAATATCACACTTTAATCGTTTAGCTGATGGCAACACTGTTAACCTGTAGCCGACCGCGTACTCGTAGATACCCACATCGACTTTAAAGCGGTGCAAAGAAAGCTTTAAAACATAAAAACTTTTTACTTTTGAATTCTTAAAACTTGTTCGTAGAACGCCAAGACGACGACGACGTCTGTTTGCTATTTCATTATTTGAAATATTTTTGCTACATTTAGAATTTCAAGTAATTCAGAAATCTTTACGCTACATTAATGCTCATTAAAGCAAGCTTATAATGCGTATAAGAAAAATTTTACTCTTTGTAGCATATGGAACGACGAACATGAAGAATGTTTGATGAAGATTTCTGTTTTTTTTTTTTTTTTTTTTTTTTTTGTTTTGTGTTTTGTGGTTAACAAAACCAGACTACGCTACAGCTTAAAGCATAACGTAATACTTATGCTGCAATGTTGTAAGCTGCCATTATGTCTTCAAGTTTAACTTTTTGCCTAAGTCATGCGTCATTAGTTTGTAAAGTCAAAAATAAAAGTGGGTGGCATATGAATGTATCTGTACATATACTATATATATACAATATGTATCTGTCATTCGTTCATTCATTCATTTAAGATACAGGTAGCAGCTACAAGCTAACAGCAAACAATAAAACAAAAATGTTATTTTACGTATGTAAGTTTGTAAGTAAAATGCTATGTAAATGTAATTGCAAATTCCAGACGAATGCTTGCGTTGTATTTGTATATGAAATTTGAATTTACAAGTTTAACTTTTCTTGTTGAATCATTTGTTTTCGGTTGCATGAATACCAACACAACACAACTTACTCTAAATATATAAAAGATTGAGTTTTATATTGTATTCTGTTTAGAAGAAAAGCTCTAGCTCTATGCTTGTGGCAAATAGTATAAAACACACACACACCACTTGGCATAACTCTTGAGTAGTCTAGCTGTTGCTTTGCTGCATTTTACTACAACAGAACTGAAGTAGTTTGTTCATTTGTTCCATTTCAACGCTCCTTACTGCTATAATACCTATGCTCTATAGAGAAATGGAGCCTTGGCTTGTATAGTCTCAAAAGATGCCTTAAAGTTGAGTTGAGTTGAGTTTGCTTGCTCAAGTAGGAAGTCATTGTAAGTGGGCTGTTGCCACATAAACAAATGTTTTTGCATTTTGTAGCCAACAACAATAAAATCTTAGAATATTTATACACTACACACATTATTATATGATATGCAACTAAAATATTAATGCAAAGTTTGTAACACAAAGTAAAAATGTTTAAATGTACTCACAAGCCTATGTAATAGTGTAAAAATGCAACATTGCACAAGAGACATTGTGAGCACTCAGCTAGATCTGCTGTTTTACTATTTGCTTCCTTCTTTTTCCTTTGTTTAAATGCTTATATAAAGTACGAAAACGAAAAAGATACGCCTACTTTTAGGTCTAGCGAATACATAGCTTGACAGAGCTCCCGAAAGTAGTGCTTTTTTTTAAGTAGTGTTTTGCTTACAATTAGCAGCGAAACAAATGGTTTCAGTATACTGTTTTCTCAGTAGCGGTGACGTGCGCTTCTTCTAGCAATCAAAAAACGCAGGTTGAGCTGTACGCGCAATAATACAATTAGTGGTTCTAAAAAGAATTAGCAAATTCTTCTTTCGCTATCACGCATGTTGCAGCTGGTTAGGTTTGGTTAGAATGGCTGACGCGAATTCTCGCGATATCACCTAGGCCAGATAGGCTCATTGTGATACCATTTGATCCCTCATTTATTTCTTCATACTCGAACCAGCTCGATTTTCTTAAGAAGGCGGCTACTGCATCAATCTTGACCGATGCAATCTCCGCCAGACTAGCGAGAAACGACCTACCAAGTACGTTAAACCTTATTCTCCTGAGAGCTGGGCAGTAGCAGAGAAAATGTTGTATTGTATCCTCCACTTACTCGTTTCTTCAGCTCCTACAGAAGTCATTTAATGCTACCCTTAGTCGGACGGCATGTCTTCCCACAAGGCACGATAAAGTCTGTCTATTATTACATTTGGGATTTATGGTCCACCTAGTCTCTGCCAGTCTGATTATTTCCACCTACACTCGCAGCTTTAGAGAGGCTATGGAAATTCCTGTCGAACTCCTCCCTGGAGGAATAACGGAATTTGTACCTTCTCTGGCCAATATATCTGCTTTGCAATTACCAAATATATCTTGGTGACCCGGAACCCATGTGAGGCAAATATCCCATTGCTCAGCCATCTCGTTAAGAGATGTGCGGCACTGGGAGATAGTTTTAAATGTGTTATTGTAAGAGTCAAATGCTTTTAAGGCAGCCTGACTATACGAGAAGACTGTGTACTTTTTGCCTACTACCTGAGTGGTGCCCTAGATAAAGCATGACTTCGTGTATAGCAAACATTTCAGCTTGAAAACCTGATCGGGAAATCTGAAATATACTCTAATCTCCAGTTTTGGGGAAAAGATAACTCCACCAACCCTTCGTTCGAGCTTGGAACCACTGTATAGATATTGGTTGTATAGGCGTTGGTTTCATAATGGGGTAGGCCTCCCCATTGTGCTCTTGTTGGGATACAAATTTTGTAGTTCCTACCAAATGTTGGATATGATGAACAGTAGTCTGTGGCTGGTGGCGAGGACTCTAGAAGGTTGAGTATTGAGTTGGTTAAGGCTTCGCTAGTAAGTTTTTATTAAGGTCATTTGAAAGTTTTTTTCGATTGCGGGATTTTTAAACTTAGAAAATAATCACATTTTTAAACGATTTCCAACATTGTGCGGTAACGATGCATTTATAAGATTTCTATCAAGAAATGTATCAAAACTTCGATACTAACACAATTACCGTATTCTCTCTTCAGCATACAATACTTTTATAAATTTAGTGGTGTTGTCGATGCAGTTCTCCACTACAAAAAAAAAAAATAGGACCTTCACAACACTTTTGTATATAACTCAACACAATAGAAACCGTTGCTATATTTCCTGCTTTTTATGCGAATATTTTTTTATACTTTTATGATTTTTGTTGCAAGATTTCCTTGAATTTTACTTGAATTTCAATTGAAGTCTATGCTCAACAAAAGTGTTATACATTGAGCAGCTGTTGTGCACTGCTTTTTTTGAAATGCAATCTTTTATTTTTTTTTATAATCAAAATTAAATATTTACTATTATATAAAGCAGTTAAAATTTTAATTAATATAAAAATTTTATATTTAATTTTATTTAACTTAATGTCATACATTTACTTATATACACCTCTGGCAATGCTGTCATGTTACAAACACCTTTTACAACACTGTTTATTGATATTTGCACACAGTTTACTCTTGTAAATTGCATTTACACAATCCTTAAGTAACTTCAAAGTAGTTTTAGTCATCTAACTTTGTGCACATCAAATAGTTTTAGCACGTAATGTGTAAAATTGTGCATTAGTAGCTGAGATTGACTCTGAACTGAACGGAATGTTGTGCAATGCGGTACACGTCTTAAGGGGTAACACATACACATCTAACATCTAACAGCACTGAGCACTGAGTAGCATTAGATTTACTTTATTTCTTATTTAGATTATTTGCCTTTTTTTTTTTTTTTTTTGCTTTATAGATTTAGTGTAAAATCGTTGTAGAAGACAAGCAGCCTAAGTGCAAAGTGAATGTGGTATATAAAAGAGGGAAAAGATTTAATATATTTTTTTTTTTTAATATTTTTTTAAAGGATTTTAAAGAATATTTGCTTTTTACAATAAAAAATTATTTATAACTTAAGAAAAGAGGCTATTGAATCAACAACAGTGGTGGGCACTTAATGAATTTTCTTTTTCCACAAGTTGACGCTCATTGTCGATAGTAAGCTTCAATTTTTGATATGCTTTCATATTAATGTCATCTTGAACTGCAGTTCTACTGCTGATCTAAACACAAGCGCAATATATATTTACAATATATGTCCAGCACTGTTTAAACAAGGAATGATTCATTAGATTCAATATTTCATTAAATGTGCATATATATTTTTCAATTTAATCAATTTTTTATGGACTTTAATAATGTTAGACCACATCGAATGTTATTTAAATGAAATAATTGCATTATTTACAAATAAAAAAAAAAAAAACTTTAGTACATGACTTTTGCCTATTTAGTTAAGATGAAAACAAATTCGTATGCTCTATTTTTTACAATAATTGTTTTTCTTTTTATACAGCTAAACAGCACAATTAAATATAATGATCCATGTGGCTTAAAACCGTATCCCATTGGCGATTGTCCTGTGCGGCATGAGTTCTATTATTATGAGTCGAGAGTTAATATGTGTCACAGATTTGTTTATTATACTTGTCAATTGCATGGCGATAATAAATATTTTTATGAAAACTCATGCATAAAGGCGTGTGTACAAAAAAAAAATTGTAATTTAAAAACATAAAATAAAATAAAAATAAAAATGGTCCATCCTGATACTGTAACAACCAATCACTTTCGCTAAGATCAATGTCAAAAATGGACCACGCTCTGAGAGCCAATTATTAAAAAATTTTGAAAAAAAACCTGAAAATCTTAGATTGTATGCATATCCAAAAAAATAAAAACTCAAAGAAAAAAGTTCCATCTGTAGAACCGCAACAAAATTGAGCTGACACAAGCTTAGCAAAAATTGACGACCAGCCAGGGTTTTGCAGGGATTACACTGCTACACCAAGATGAAACTCTTAATTTAAACCAGTACTATCAACAATTAAACCGTCTGAAGAAAAAAAGCAAGAACATTAACTTCGGCACCGAAGTCATCAGAAGTGTTTTTACCCACCACTCGAGAACTTTATTAATTTTCTTAAAAAAATAAAAAAAATAGAAGGTGAGTTTGTATGGGGCTATATGTTATAAATGGCCCGATCCTTGTCGTATCGATAGAATATTCATAGGATAACAGTAGAAGTGATTTTACACAAATTGGAGTGAATATATCCATAAATAAGAACTATATTCATACAAAATCTGAAAAATGGGCTGTAATTTGTATGAGGGCCATAGGTAAAAATGGGCGTGGCACCTTGCTTTTGAAATTGGATGTCATTAGAAGTACTTTTACCCAACTTGAAGTTGACTACATTTACAAATAATAACAATTTTTATACAAAAAGAAAGGCAAGTTTGTACCTCTTCTGAAAATGGGCGTGGCACTTTGATTTTAACACTTGAACTGCTTTTAGGACAGAAAAGCTTAAGTTCCGAGTTTTAGGTCAATACCTTTAAAACTGAGCGAATGAAACGCATACATACAGACAGACAGACAGACAGACAGACGGAAACAGACGGACATGGCTAGATCGACTCGTCTCGTCGAGCTTGATCAAGAATATATCTACTTTATAGGGTCTAAGATGTCCCTTCAATGCGTTACAAACTTTCTGACAAATTATAATACCCTCCACACTGTGAAGTATAAAAAAAACGCAACAAAATTGAGCTGTCGCAAACGGTAGCTTAGCAAAAGATGGACGAGCAGCCAGGGTTTTGCAGGGATTGATCTACTATGAACTGCTACATTACGATGAAACTTTTAAATCGAACCAGTACTTTCAACAATTAAACCGTCTGAAGAAAAAAATAGCCAGTCCATTGCAATTATTTTTAAGCCTCGATTATAATCGATTGTCGCAAAAATCGATTTTTTTCAATTAATCGATTTTTCCCGATTAATCGACTTTTCCGATTGATACATATTTCGATAAAATTATTTTTTCGATAAATCGATTTTTCGATAAATCAATTTTCCCGATTAATCGATTTTTTCCCAAAACTATTTTCGATTAATCGATTTTTTCCAAATTAATTAATTTTCCGATTAATCGATTTTTCCGACTAATCGAATTTTCCGATTAATCGGTTTTTTTCGATTAATCGATTTTTCCTTTGATTCATTTTCTCCGATTAATTGATTTTTTGACTGAAGTGAAGAGCAAAAAAAAAACAAAACCAATACCAATACCAAATAAAAATATAATTTTTTTAATAATCGATCGATCGCTCATCAACACATCGCCTGATTAATCGATTCACCATAGAAGTGGTTCGTTTTCGATTAACCGTTCATTTTACACACTACTATCAATCGTCCAAAAGCGAACAGCTTTGATCCAGAGGAGAGGACTAAACTGTAACATCGATAGTGATTTTTGCCAGAAACTTCGGTTGCATGCAACCATCTTATAGCCCCAAACTGACTTCAAGAGATATACAAATTTTTGTACCCAGGACGAACTTCTTTGCTGTTGAATTTTTTTTTCAGTAGAGTCTTTCAGCCCCAGTTTTTTATCAATCAGTTGAACGAATTCTATTAGATGAATTTAGTCATTATACAAATTAGTACACAAAATCATTATTTTCGACCACAGTGTTTCGTCAGAAGTCTCTAAAAGGTTAACTAAATTATTTATGGACTTTATTAATGCTAAATTACAAAATTGGCAACAGCATTACAAACGAAATTGAAATGCCGTAAAATAATTTGTTCAAAACTTTAGTTCTTGACAATTCTTTAAAGTGAAAAAATGAAAAACTTTTTATACGCTTTCAATTTTACACTAATTTTAAGTACATTTTCGCAATTAACAAATGCAAGAAAGAGAGATGATTCCTGCGGTCTAAAACCATATCCCATTGGAAATTGTCACGTTCCGCATGAGTTCTATTATTATGATAGAGGGGAGTAATGTATGTCGCAGATTTATTTACAATGCATGCCAATTACATGGAGATAATAAATATTTTCATAAAGAAACATGTATAAAAACTTGTGTCAATAATATTATAAATGAATAAAATATTAACTTAACCAATTTAAACATTTTATCTGATTATACTTAAGACTTTCGTTGTTCAAGATCTCCAAAAAAATTTTTTTCAACCAAAATAACGTGAAGCATTTCTTCAGGCTTGAAAGCAGAAAATAGGATCCAAATGGTAAATCTGGAGAGCTTTTCCGACTTTTTCAGCTCACAAAAACATCTAAATTACCGTTTAAATGACGTAAGTTACCATTACGAAAATGATTTACTTACGTTCAACCAGTAAAGCCGAAAAACAGTTGATTATAATTTTATATTAAGAAAAGATGCAAAAATACGCTTCTTACGCAATACTTTCAGCAATAATAATAATTTTATTTCGAACAAACGTTTACGCTAGTGAATATAAAAAGTTTTGCAAATTAAAGCCGTATCCCATTGGCGAATGTCCAGTTAAACACGAATTTTACTACTATAGTCCCAGCGGAAATCGATGTCATCGTTTTGTTTACTATTGTTGTCAATTGTATGGACTTAATCAATATTTTCATTTAGGATCATGTGAAAAACGTTGCGTAATAAAGCGTTCGAAGTTTGAAAATATATTTTTAAACATTTTCTAAAGCCAAAAATGCTTTGCTAACATACACCTCAAAAATTAAAATAATAACTCAAGAAATTATTTAAATATTAAAATTTTGTTTTTTATGTAAATTCTCTAAATTATTTTCGACCTGCCGAATGCAGAAATAATAATAAAATTCAACTAATATATTCCATTATACAAATTTTTAACAATGTGGCTTTATAATCGTATGTACAGACAAACTGAATATAAGACAATTGGGGGTATTCACGTCAATTGTGTAGAAATTTGTACGCCGTTCGAATCGTTGGAAAGTGTAATAAATTGTTATAATATGTTGTGTTGCAAGTAATATTCAGTCTTGATGGGAGTGAGTTGTAGAAAGAGAGAGAGAAATTTGTATGGAGCTACTTCTTTTAATTTAAAATTCAAAGTTTACTAACTATTCCTTTTATTTTCTTCGAACGTACGAAAAAGTTATCGGATTTATGGATCAATCGAAATTTAAGAATAATATCAACATGGTTGGACGTATAAATATGGATTGTAAATATAACCTATTTTAAAATAGCAAATTAAATAATAAATAACACCAATAATCGCATGATGCTTCGATCTATCCCTTCTTTTTTGCTTTTTTTGCTAATAATGGCATCGATATATACTGGCTATATGGTTTTAGAAGCATACCAAAGACGCCATCGGTGTTTTTTTTTCAAAATATGATATAGAACATCTTCTCTCAATTCTTAGGCGCAAAACCTTTGGTTTTTTGGGACTATTTCACAAAACCGTGGTCAATATCGGATTTCAAACAAAAATAGCCACCATGGCTTTTTTTATACCCGCCACACATAGTGTGAAGGGTATTATTAGTTTGGCGGAAAGTTTGTAACGCATTAAAGGAGGCATCGGAGACCCCATAAAGTATATATATTATTGATCAGCTCGACGAGACGAATCGATTTAGCCATGTCCGTCCGTCCGTCCGTTTGTCCGTCCGTCCGTCCGTTTGTCTGTCTGTCTGTTGCAATGCGTTTCTTCTTTGGAAAGTTTTAAAGATATTGACCTGAAACTTTAAACTTAAGCTTTTTGTGTTCCTAGGCAGTTTGTATGTCAGAACCAAGGTGCCACGCCCACTTTTAGATATAGCCCCCATACAAACTTACCGTTTTTTTTCGATTTTTTTTTGTGTGAAAATTGCTATTATTTATGAATGTTTTGACTACGAATCGGGTAAAAACACTTTTAATCCAATATCCATCCATCCAATATCAGAAGAAAGGTACCACGCCCATTTTTAGATATAGCCCCCATACAAATTTACCATTTTTTTCGATTTTTTGTATAAAAATTGTTATTATTTGTGAGAATGTATCTACTACAAATATGGGAAAAAGCACTTCCTAATGACATCCAATATCAAAAGCAAGGCGCCACGCCCATTTTTTGCCATATGGCCCCCATACAAACTTATCGCTCATTTTCAGATCAAATGTATGAAAAAGTAATTATTTTCGAATATATATCTTATAAAACACTCTACTGTTATCTATGAACATTCATCGATTGACAAGGATCGCACATAAAACTATTCAATTTTTTAAGATTCGTGTGGCGGGTATTTGAGCTTCGGTTCCACCGAAGCTAACGTTTTTCCTTTGTTTGAATTCAAAATGATCGAATTTATAATGAAACTTAGTATCTGGTTTTTCGAAACTCAAAATGGTCGAATTTAATATGCAATCTTGCATCAAAATTTATCCGGAAAATCGAAAATCCGAAGATAGAGCGTAAGATCCATTTTAGCTGCCAAGGTCAAACATATATTATCGAGGGTCTTTCTTACGATGGACTAATTTTGTTTAAAACTATCGAAACTATCGATGAAGAGATTATCAAGTCTAATTCTATAAATTAGAAAATTCACTTTACTACTGAGCTCAAAAAAATAAGGTAACATTTGAATTTTTAATAGAACTTGACGTATTGGTTTCTTATTGAGGTTGGTAACACTGTCTTTGACAATTCTTGTCAAAAATTATCATTAATGTTTGAGATACGATGTGCTTTGTGAACTTGTTGTGGTATAGTGAGTACCAGGCCGGCCGTGAACGTGTTGAAAACGAAGCGCACCCTAGGCGATCATTAACCTCAACCGATGATGCTTACGTCCAAGAAATTAAATATTTTGTGTTTTAAAACCTTCGATTATCGAATCGAGATATTGCTAATATTATTGGCATATCGAGAGCCTCAGTCAGTTCAATGTTGAAGAATTTTTTGGGTCTCAAATGCGACATGTCTCAACCGGTACAAAAATCATAATTTTTTTTTTTTTTTTTTTTTTTTTTTTTTCGTTATTCAACTTATCAAAGATTGAAAAATACGCAATGCAATTGATTTGAGAATATATAAAAATTGTTACCCTGTTACAATGTTACCCTGTTTTTGTGTAGAGTAGTTTTGCAACAAAAACGTGAATACCCCTAAAAAAAGTTTTATACAACAAAATTGCATATAACGCATAAAATTGTATTACATATCGAAATTCCTTATAATATTTATATATTATGTGCATGTATGTATGTGAATGTTTGTCTAATAAATAAAATGGGCGTCGTATTCTGACAATGCGTGCATGTCAGTATTTTAGATGGACAGACAGACAGACAGACAGACAACAACACTACTAGCTGGCAGCAATGCTGCGTGTAAATGTTAGCAAAGAAATGAAATACATTTCAAACTTTCATGCAACTTCTACAATCAGCAAAATAGCATTTATGATGCTGCCGTACTACTGTTCTAGTGCTGCCATACTGCTACTGTACTGCTACTGTTGATGTTGATCATGATGCTCTTTCTCTGTCTGTCTGTCTGTCCGTCTGTGTTTGTTTGTGCACGGAAGCAAAAATATTAATAGATGAAATTTAAGTATTGCTTCCGTCATGAATAAAATTTTATGCAATAAATGCAGAAAATATGTGAAGAAGTTCTCAGTTCTAGCTTAACTTGAGGCAATTCGGTTTGTATGTTATGCAAGAATTTTGAGCAGCGCCTGGAAACCAAACTGAAAGCTAACAAAATACAATTTTACTATTCTGCACATTTTGGCAGCACATTGCGTGCGTCAGGTTTCTGACTGAAGTTTGCAACTGTCCAGTTCCGTAACATGGCATGCCAGTCATTTATTTATTCATACCAAATACACACACACACACACACACACAGAATCATTTCATTGTATTTTTGTGGATTTTCTAATTTTAATGATGCTTCGCTTCAGACAAGCCACGAATATTTGAAAATTTGTTTGTTCTACTCTGTTGTATGAACTTGTGTACTCGTTTAGTATAAACATTTTTAAACATTTCTCATTTCGGAAGTGGCATTGTTTGAGTTCGTATTGTGGCATGTAACTAAATAATACAATATATATAAAAGTATTTGAAACAACTAACATTTTCTAAATTAGTTTTATTCCAGTGGAAAAAAAGGCAAAACTTTTATGTTAGGCAAAACTTTCATATTAACCTTTATATAGACAGATAGCAAAACAGATACTTAGATACTTAAAACTTTGATGGTTGTAAAATTATGCAAAATATTTCATTTATAAAGTTATTGGGGATGTGTTTAATTAGTCTTGGAAGAGCAATAGATATGAAAACTTTAACCTATAAATTGATTTTGAAACCTTGTTCAGAGACTTATGTACATATGTCACGTCCGTTTCAAATAATTACAAATTTGTGAGACAGATTTGATTGGAGCTGTATGGCATTGTGGTCTCTCCATAGCGATGCATTTTTTTCTGAGCGTGGATTGCTATAAGAAGTGTTTAGACCATATACACCATATACAGCGGTGTCAGAGAAACAGCGTTTGAAATATTTGGTTTTGCTCTCGCCACCTTGCAATCCACTTGCAGACAGCAAAAGGAGATCCCACCTTGCAATCCACACGGGATGCAGTAGTTGGAAGGTGGTGGGTTAAAGTAGCCGCTAAAACGCATTGCTGGTGGATTGTCGAGTGGGCGGTCACTGGCACAAGTGGGCGGCGAAGTGGTTGACCACGTAGATGCCGAACTACAGGATCTCTAACGGTTCTATTCAAAGTGAGAGCGGTAGCGAGAACATAGTTATACTTTTTATAACTCTAGCTTCTCCAAAGAGTAGTGAATGCGAATGCTGCAGGGAAATCTTTACCAAGCCAGACAATGTTTTTGGATTGTTTTCAAATTTATTATGTTTTTTCTCGAAATTTAATAGAGTTTTAGAGATAAATTTGATCCGCTGATTCGATTCAGTTTTTGAATCAGAGTCGAGTCGTTATTCAAATTGGTTTGATTTAAGTAAACTTTATATAAAAAAGTAGGAGAAATTTTGGATTTTAAATCCTTTAAATCAATTTTTGTTGCGTTTAAGATGTACACTAAACTATACACAACGGGAAAGTCAGCAATAACCAACGACAGCCCCATACAAGTCGTTGACAGCATTTTCATACAAATATCGCGATTGTTAACGACATAACTTGCAAGACTCCATGCATGACATGCCTTGCACCACTTCAGGCATGAAATATCTTGCACAACTTCATGCATGACATGTGTTGCAAAACTTCAAGTAAGTCATTTTTGCAAAACTTTATGCATGACATGTCTTGCACAATTTCCTGCATGATATTTCTTGCACAACTTTATGCATGGCATGCACCACTTCATGCATGACATGTCTTGTATAAATTCATGCATGGCATGTCTTGCATAACTTCATGCGTAACATGACTTGCATGACATGTCTTGCACTACTTCATGTATGACATGTCCGGCACAACTTCATGCATAGCATGACATGACTTGCATGACATGACTTGCACGACTTCATGCATGACATGACTTGCATGCCATGTCTTGCACAACTTCATGCATGACATGTCTTGCACAATTTCATGCATGAGATGCATTGCAAAACTTCATTCATAACATATTTGTCACAATTTCATGAGTGTCATGTCTTGCAAGATGTATTGTGTGTTTATCATAGGTGTGCCTTCTTTTACTTCTGTCTTTATCAGAACTTTGTTCTAAAAGCATAATCTCCATTTACATTTTCCTTCTATAACAAAATTCTTACCATACACAATTTTTCAGTCAACAGCTTGCTTGGTAAAAGTTCAAACTGATCACGACAATTTGATTGTTATTAACTTTTTCCCAACGATTTAAACTTTATATAAATGCAAAATTTGTACAAAAAGCTGGCGCCAACTGTAAACGAATTTTAACTTTAAAGTGCCAAGACCAACTCAAACAATTTGTTTTTCATAGGCTTTTAGCACAGATAGCAACAAACAACTACAATAATAATCGACTACAAGATTTATGATGTCTAAATTGTACACATATAAAATATTCACACCTTCACTCAATACAAAAACGCAAATCAATGACTTTGTACAACGACGTCGTTCGAAAAAAGTTCACTTTTCAGACAATATACGATACATGTATGTATACTATGTATGGTTCCTTGAAGTCTTGATGCCATAATACTGATAGCATTTTGTTTATAAACAGAGTCAGAGTCTATATATATTTTTTCTTTTTCTATAACTTTTCTTTTGCCATAAAACTTGGCAGTGGCAGTATTTTTTATGCGTTTATGTTGCGGTCGAACATAAATTTCTTATTGTTTTTTTTTTTTTTTTTATTCCATGTTAAGAGTGAGAAATGGAGGTGTTACATTTGCGGAAAATCCCAGCACTGCCATTCAAGATAAGAAAACAAGAAAGAAAATGAATGTTGCTGCTTTTCAACTGGCAACATGTTGCCAATTTTGACGTCTGAATGCCATAAATCAAATTGAGTAGAAGGAAAATAAAAATGAAAGAAAAAAAAAAAAAAACTGCAACGTACCAAAATTCAAATGCAATGGAGTACAGAAAGCGGTTTCCCTTATAAAAAATATATAGCAACAAATTTTGTAAAATGTTTATTTTTATTTAAAAATTTTTTATTTTATTTTTTAATTCAAAATTTATTTGTGTTGTTTTTTAATTTCCCCCAACAAAAAAAAAAAAAGTATTTATTTTATCTCGAGTATTCAATTATTTATTTATTTTTTTTTTTTTCGAATTTCATAATTTCATTTTCAATCAAAACAACTTTTTTACCAAAAATTGATGACTTTTCCATTTAATTCAATTGTGGCGAAATATTTTATGCATTTTGATAAAAACTTTTTAACATTGAATGACGTTGTCAACAGTTCAAATGTTCTGATATATAACTGGGTTTTTTTTTGAATAGTTTTGAAATTTATTATTGTGCATTAAATCAATTAAAAATAAAATAGACAAAAATGAAAAATTAAAATGTTTTATTAAAGTGTCATATTGACAGCATTACCAACAACAAATAAAAGAGAGAGAGTACAAAGAAAGTGCAGAGAAAAAATTAATTAATAAATATTTAAAATTCACAATTCAAGCGCTTATAATTCACAACTAGTTTATGCATGATTTTGACTAAGCTTTGAGAAAAACTCAAAAAAATTTTGTCTTTTTGTTTGTGGTTCTACTAGATAATGTAGACTGGATCTATACCCCAATAGCGAGGTCTCAACTTTTATTTGGAGATACTTGTTTGGTTGTTTTTTGCTTGCCCCATGTTTTATTTACACAAGCATGTGTAAGGCGCTTTTGTTCTCTCAACGATTTGCGCACCAAAAAAATGGGGCTAGAGAAAACTGTTTGTAAGTGATCACTTGACGGCTTAGTTTCGAATATGGTGGCCCTATCGCTTATAGTCTCCGAGATAATCGATTTCATGCGGCAGACCCCAGGACGAACGGACAAACATTGTTATAATGACTCGCCTTTAAATGCTGTTCAAGAATATATACTTTATAGGGTCTATCAAGTTATCATATACTATTTTCTCCTCCCTTCTGGTACAGCGTGTAAAAAGAAAACAAACATATTTTTCCCTCTCTCCCTCTCTATCTCATTTACACTTGAGAAATGAAGTAATAAATAAAAGTAAGCTATCTCTTTCGCACTAGTTTCGCATAGTGCCATCGACTCGCTTGACAACATCATCATAATTTCACCATGAAATGGAAAAAAGTGCAAAGGAGTACTCAACATAATTGTGTACGTACCCCCAATAGACCTAGATGGTATAAGAAGTAGACTCTATAGTTGCTATTGCAGCAGTAATGTGTGAAACAACAAAATTATTCGCTACACTAAGATCCACAGAGCACCTCATAGTAATCTTCATGGACTTCAATATAAGTTCAATCGTTTGGAATTCCCCTCGAGACGAGAATGGCAGCAACAGCAAGTCAACGTGTACACTATGTAGGGTGATTCAACGTAATCTTTGGGATATTCTCATAAAATTTACCCCATGAAAATTCAAATCTGATCGTCCGCATTTTCATTTGAAACTATATGTTCTTCATAGACGTCTTTTTGAATTCTACGTCCCCAAAATTCATAAACTAGATCCATGGAAAACAAGCACGTTTTTTTTTATACCCGCCACACATAGTGTGAAGGGTAACATTAGTTTGTCGGAAAGTTTGTAACGCATAAAAGGAGGCATCGGATACCCCATAAAGTATATATATTATTGATTAGCTCGACGAGACGAATCGATTTAGCCATGTCCGTCTGTCTGTCCGTCTGTCTGTTGTTGCAATGCGTTTTTCTCGGAAAGTTTTAAAGATATTGACCTGAAACTTTAAACTTAAGCTTTTTATGTTCCTAGGCAGTTTGTATGTCAGGACCAAGGTGCCACGCCTACTTTTAGAAATAGCCCCCATTCAAACTTACCAATTTTTTTGACTTTTTCTATGAAAATAGTTATTACTTATGAATGTTTGACTACAAATCGGGTAAAAACACTTTTAATCCAATATCTTTCCATCCAATATCAGAAGAATGTGCCACGCCCATTTTTAGATATTGCCCCCATACAAACTTACCATTTTTTTTCGATTTTTTGTATGAAAATTTTTATTATTTATGAATGTATTTACTACAAATATGGGTAAAAGCACTTCCAATGACATCCAATTTCAAAAGAAAGGTGCCACGCCCATTTTTTTATAAGGTCCCCATACAAACCAAGCGCCCATTTTTCAGATTTTTTATGAAAATAGTTCTTATTTATGGATATATTCACTCCAATCAGTGTAAAATCACTTCTATTGTTATCCTATAAATATTCTATCGATATGACAAGGATCGAGCCACAATAACATATAGACCTATACAAACTCACCTTCTATTTTTTTTATTTCAAGAAAATGAATAAAGTTTCGGGTGGCGGGTATTTGAGCTTCGGTGCTACCGAAGTTAATGTTCTTGCCTGTTTTTTTTTTTGGCTTAAACTAGAAAAAGAATATTTTTAAGAAACAAAAACACTAAACGCGTCTATATCTACTCTCTGAGCTGCGTATATAGCTCTTAAGGCAATTGATTTCTACTAGAGTTAGTCCAAAACTACCACTAACAATAAGTACCGCAGTTACTATAAAGATCAGATGGAACGCTAGAAGACTAAAGGTATCATCAGCTGAAATCTGCAGAAGCCACAAGTTGAATGAGCTCTGTTCCGCGCTTTGTAAAGTATTTCGGCAAATACTACTTAGGGGATCTTTTGGAGTTTGAGAAGTTTTGAAGATCGAAATAATAGCTGCTCCTAAGAGCGCTTATAACTACACCTTTTTAGAAGGGAAAAGGCCTTCGTCTTTCTCATGTCAAACTCCCATTATAAAAAAAAAATACATCAAATAATGTTGTAAGCAAATATAAATCTGCTTAGTAGCTATAATATTTAAAGCTCAATCATTCTTCAATACAAATTGTAATATTTAAAATCTATGAATATGAAAGCTTTACTGCTGCTGTAAGACATTTATTTGCATGCAAAATGTTTGTAAATATAAACGAATTGCCAAAAATAAACTAAAATAAACTAAACTCAACTCAATTCGATTCGAGTCGAGTCGAGTCGAGTACACAATCTACAAATTAACATGACATTTTTACAAGCCTTAACATGTGTACACAATTTGGACTCAAACCCAAACCCAAAATGAACACAGAATTGCATATGCCCGCATTTTGAGCAAAGATTGAATGAATGAATGAGTTTACAAAATTAATAGCCATATTCATATGTACATGTGTAGGCTTTGGGTGTAGAGAGATGTTTTGAGAATTACATACATATACGTAGGCATTATGTGGCCTTCTAAATCGAAAATGCATATGCTACTATATAGTATATTGTATTGCATGTAATGACATATAAAATATGCAATGCAATTCATGTGTTTACCATTGAATTTAAATGGTAAAATATATAAAATCAAATGCATAAAATACAAAATTCGAATTTGTAAGAAAATAAATATAAAGTTTTTTTTTCTAAAAAAAAAAAATATCAAAAAACCAAAAGTTATTTATAAGTCCCTGATTGAAAAATTGTAGAAAATTTATAGAAATACAAAGCACACAAAAACAAAACATTACAGACTAGATGTAAATATTAGAGACACTCTAATACGCTGCTTAGAGAAACAAATAAATCGATGCTAAAATGGAAAAAATTAAAATTAAAGCCCAACTCAGATATTTAATGGGAACTCTCATGAAAATTATCTACAAGTTATAAAAATGTGTTTGTGTGTGCAAATGTAATCCATGATTCAATTATAAACTGGTATTCTATTCCAACACTTTCTCTTTTCTTATTGCTTACATATTTTGGTGAGTTTTATTTAGTGTAAAGGGTACACAACTTCTTGATTCCCAGCTATCGTGGCATTGACGGTAACGAGTTGGCGGTCCACCCCTAAATGAAATGATAAACTTACCAATCGCTTTACGCACACCACACAACAATCTGAAGAAGATTGCCTTTACTGATTATGTTATGAGTTGGTATATTATCACTAATTGTAAAATATCTAAAATAATGTGCCCAAAACCAAATGAAAAACTAGCACACAAAGCCCTGTTGAAATTATTTTAGGTGTAGTATTTATTCCCGTGTTTGCTTATAAAAGCTTTTCACCACAGTTTTCTTGCATACTAAATAAAATTCAACAAAATATGTAAGCAAAATAAAAAGAGACAATGGTTGAATACTTCCATAATTAATTGCATCAAACTGTGTTGAAAAAAAGAGTACAACAAATATAATTATCTCGGTTTAGTATTAACCGAAGCTTGAGCACAAAGCTTAGATAAGGAGTACTACACTTCTTTATAAATGAATCATGTGTATCATCCATAATAATTTTTTGATTTTAGTTTAAATATCAAACAAGTTTTGACTCAATAACCAAAATAATTGTCATTAATTTGTATGTACACTACCACTTAAAATGCATAATTTGCTAGTACCGACATCCGACATAGGACTCTAAAGAATTTAAGTTTAAATTTTGGTGACTCTACTACATATTGTCTCTGGGATAAAAAGTTTCTTACGAAAGACGTACATTCACTGCAGTTTTGGAATAAATGTATACTTTATGGGAGCTGGATCTGTGATGCCTAATATACATTTGCTATATACAAACAGTGTTCCCATTTTCAAAAAAGAACTAAAAAAATTTACGTTTTGATAAACTCCTTCATTTGTGAAAATGCAAACATTTTGTGTTTTCGAAAATGAGAACATATTAACCACGTTAAAAACGTAGAATATACTTCTAAATGTCACATCTTTTGGTAATATGTATCGAGCTGTTCTGAACTTTGCAACAAATTTATTATGCTAACATTTCATGTAAAACGCTTAAAATATTTATATGCAATAATTTCACTGATTCAAATTGCAAACACATTTGTTGTGACTCAATTTATACCACAAAATCGAGTGAACAATTTTCACCCAGGGAGACAAAATAAAAAAAAAAAAATACAAGGACACAGCAAAAAATCACATTAAATTTTCATTGACTGCAGCCTTCGATTGAGAGACAGACGGACAGATAGATGTTCAGATACATGTAGTACAAAACTGTTGTATCTACAAGTAAAATATATACATACTATATAGCATCTATCTATTCCTGTATTTATAGCGCTGCTGCACACAAAAATCATGACTATTCATTTTGAAGTTTGTGGTGCAGAAGATACATTTTTCTTTACTCCTTTTTTTTTTTTTTTCGTTTTGCACCATATTTGTCGCACTAACATAGACGTTGATGATCATGATGTGCATGACTATATAGCATGTACATAGATAGATGATAATGATGATTATAGTAAAGATGAAGTTATCACAAGTAAAACAAGCAAAGCAAAAATGTTCACAGCAAAAAGTGTGCCAAAAAAAAAAAAAAAAAAAAAAAAAAAAACAATTTCTAAAACCAACAAAAGATGCAACACAAAAAGTTGCCAAAACTGGAACAGATTTTCATATTTTTTTTTTTTTTGTTTTTTGAGTTTTTGTTTGACTGTTTGCGTACTGAAGTTGTTTAGAATTGTCTCTGGCTGATTGGTTTGTTGCTATATGAAAAAAAAAAAAAAAAAACAAGAAAGAACGCTGAAGTTGAGTATCATCGACTGAAAGATACCCTGTACACAATCTTTATGCATCTTAAGTTAAGTTTCAAAAAAAAAAGTGCTACATTTGTATGGGTGCTATACCTAAAACTTATATAGGAATATTTCATTGTGACTATCATAGGCATAATTTATACTAAACTAGAATCTACCCGCGGCTTTGCTCGCGTTTTTTTTTTTTTTCTATTTGTTGGCTAAATATAAATTGTTCAAGAAATTTGGGCTCAAATTTTGGAATTCCCTAAACACGACTAACCATCATTCAAATGCGGCAAGTTTTAAGTCTCTACGTTTATTCAATCCAAAGATTTTACTTTTTTCAAAGCTCCCATTAAGGCCCGGCCACCTGTAATAAAAAAAAAAATTGGTCAAAAAAATTTATATTGGGTCCCAGGTCCAAATTCCGGAAATCTCTTGAACACCTTGGACGCCAAAAATGTTTTTTAACCATCTTTCAAATGAGCCCTGTTTCAAGGCTCTACGTCTATTCACTTCAAAGATATGGCTTTTCCGGTTTCAAGGCCCCCATTAGGCCCCGGGACAAAATTTTCCAAAATCCCGGGATAAAAAAGTATCCTATGTCCGTCTCCTGGCTCTAAGCTACCTCCCTACCAATTTTCAGCCAAATCTGTTATGCCGTTCTTGAGTTATAAGTGGTGTAACTAACACGACTTTCTTTTATATATATAGATTAAGAGTTCCTAGAATAAGAAACAAAGCAATTTGTAAACAAAAACTCAAAATTTTGCTATATTTCTTTTTTAGGATGGCTCAGGAAAGTCTAAGTTTTAAATGTGGTCCTACCACTTAAAGTCTCCGAGATAATCTCTCCCATACGGCAGACAGCAGAACAGACAGACAGATGGACGAACGGACAGACAGACAAAGCTAGTTCGACTGGCTTTTCAATGCTGTTCAAGAATATATAGGATCTATCTAGTATCCTTCTGCTTATTACATACATTTGCACAAACTTAATATACCCTTTTATCCCGTGAGTACAGTGTACAAAAAAATAGTATTTGGCTGTGAATGTTCTGTTGTGTTTTAAAGTAAAACAAGCAAGAACGTTAACTTCGGAAGCACCGAAGCTCAAATACCCACCACACGAAACTTTATTCATTTTTTTGAAAAAATAAAAAATAGAAGGTGAGTTTGTATGGGACTATATGTTATAGTGGCCCGATCCTTGTCATATCGATAGAATATTCATAGGATAACAGTAGAAGTGATTTTACACAGATTGGAGTGAATATATCCATAAATAAGAACTATTTTCATACAAAATCTGAAAAATGGGCGCTTGGTTTGTATGGGGGCCATATCAAAAAATGGGCGTGGCACCTTTCTTTTGAAATTGGATGTCATTAGAAGTGCTTTTACCTATATTTGTAGTAAATACATTTACAAATAATAACAATTTTCATACAAAAAATCGAAAAAAAATGATAAGTTTGCATGGGGGCTATATCTAAAAATGGGCGTGGTACGTTTCTTCTGATATTGGATGGATGGATATTGGATTAAAAGTGTTTTTACCCGATTCGTAGTCAAAACAACCATAAATAATAACAATTTTCACACAAAAAAATCGAAAAAAATGGTAAGTTTGTATGGGGGCTATATCTAAAAGTGGGCGTGGCACCTTGGTTCTGCCATACAAACTGCCTAGGAACACAAAAAGCTTAAGTTTAAAGTTTCGGGTCAATATCTTTAAAACTTTCCGAGAAAAACTCATTGCAACAGACAGACAGACGGACAGACGGACACAGACAGACGGACATGGCTAGATCGATTCGTCTCGTCGAGCTGATCAATAATATATATATACTATATGGGGTCTCCGATGTCTCCTTTAATGCGTTGCAAACTTTCCGACAAACTGATAATACCCTTCACACTATGTGTGGCGGGTATAAAAAAAAATAATAATAAAAGCAAGATACTATTCAAATCCCTAAAAAGTTTTTATGAACACAAATGTGCATATGGAAAAATAAAAATTAAAAAAGATACAATATTTATCTTCCTTAGCATCATTCATATTTGTTAAACTACAATATATAATTTTATTTAATAAACATTTATTTGCCAGACTATGGACGTTTCAAAAAGACTCAGCAACTGGCACTCACAAAGCGCGTGTGAACCAAGAATGTCTGAAAAATAACACTCCGAATGGCTTTTCAAACACTCAGTGGCACTCGAATTCATTCAATGGAAGCAAGCAAAGTTCGCGCTAAAAAAAAAAAACAGACTCGAGACACTGAAGAAAACCATTGTACATGAGTGGACCAAAATACCGGCAAGTCACATTTTGAATTGCGTTTTGAGCAAAGACTATTTAAAACAACGAAAAAGGTTAACTTCGGTCGAACCGAAGTTTAAATACCCGTCACACGAATCTTTAAAGAGTTTATGTGAAATCATCAGTGGTCACCCAAGTTTTGGTTTCAAATTTTAAGCATAAAATACAGGTATAATAATAATTTTCTCGAAAATATCATAAAATGGGCGGTAAGTTTGTATGATGGCTATACCTAAAAGAGGGCGTGGCATCTTGGTTTTAGAATTGGAGGACATAAGAAGTGTTTTTACCTAATTTGGAGTTTATTCATGCATAAATAATACAACCGTTTTCAAACAAAAAATTGAATATGGGCGGAAAATTTGTTTGGGGGCTAAACCCAAAAATAAGCTTAGCCCATTCAATATCTTTAAAACTAAGCGAATGAATTGCATAGCATCAAACAGACAGACAGACGGACAGACAGACAGTCGAACATCGAGTTGACACTATGTGTAACGGGTATAAAAAAAATACTTCTGAAAATAAAATGGTTTATTCTCTTTTATTACAATACGTAATTGAAATTTACGATTATTTGCGATTATATATAATTGAAGTTACATAAAAATAACACATTTATATATCCACATGAGTATTATGGCTAATGTCTTATGCTAGGCAATTCGTCAAACGATCTTTTAGAATTTCCAAAGATTTTGCACAGTTTTTGTCCCAGCGACATTTGGATGAGCTTTTCCTTCATAGTCCGATTTTTTGTATGCGTTTTTGCTATTGTCTGAGTTAGACAATTCTCAACATGATTCTTCACAACATCCAAAGATTGCCCTAAATCATCGTTCCAGCAATATTCAAATTCTAAAATATGATTTGATGCTGTATTGGGCTGTGCAACTAATTCAACTGCGTAATTCTCGCATTTGCTAAAAAAATATGAATAAAATAAAAGTTTTTTTTTTTTTTATAAATCACAAATTAAATTAATTAAGCCAACCTCAACTCCGAAATTGGTTCTTTTATGCATTCAACCATTTCCTTTATTATTAATTTTTCTGTTAATTTATCCAAATAGTCGAATACAATTTGTATAAATATAGAACCTTTTTCTCTATATCTTATCGATGTCCAACCTAAAAATGTATTACAAAATCAGTTTCATAATTTTTAAAATATAATGCATCATCAAGAAGCATACCTGGTTGTGTGCTATAAAGAATGGCAACTCTTGGATCGATATTTTTTACTTCAGTTTTGAGATTTGGAACTTTGTCATCTAAACTTGCATAATATTCATCAAACTTTCCACGGCATGCATTCACAAATACAATTAAAGTCGTATTTGAACGTTTCAGATAATTGTTTTCCAGAAACGGTTTGACTATATCATTTTGAATGCTATAATAATCGCCATCGATCGTTTTGATGATATCATTTTCAATGCAATATTCACCATTATCGTTCGTCCGAATGGTTTCATTCTTATCATTGCCGTGACCCATTATAAAAATAACAATTGTCTTCCAACGACTTAAATCACAAAATTTTACTTAAACAAAAAATGAAAGTAATCAATTAGAATAAAAAAAAAAAAAAAAAAAATATTACTAATTCCTTAAAATAATAACTCACATGAATTCATAATGGATCGTACTTCATTTGCAGTGGCATCCTCTTTAAATGCTAAAGGCATTCGATTTTTACGAAAATAGGTTTTTATGCGACCCATATCCAGATGAGAACCAATGCGATCTTCTGAACCAATTGGTTTATATTTGTGATGATTAAATACAATTCCCAATGCTGGATTAATGCTTAAGATATACACAGCCTTCAGTTGTTGTACACCTGCCATCGCAAAATGTGTCATAGCGAAAGACTTTCCTCTTAATGTAAGGAAAAATTTTTTTGTATGGGCTTTTTACTCAGCTTGATTAAGGCAGAAATAATAACGTCAAGTGGATCATGCCAATCAATAAGCGCTGTACTATGTAGAATTAATATAAAAATATTTAAGATATATGTATAAAACTTTAGATTATATTTTTTAGGACAATTAAATTATTTTTATATTATCTTCTATGCAAATTAAAGATTTACATTCAAATGAATTCAAACAATGAAAATAGTTTATAGTCTTTGATATTATCTAAATACTTACAAAATACCAAAACGTAAAATTATCCACTGTTTTAAATGTGCGAAGGTCTGTTAAATAATTTTCCTCATAAATCTGAAAAAGAAAGCCTTCCATTTAAAAATTCTTAATGATTAACACAAAACCGCGACATCTTTTTTGCAAAGTAACCAAAGAAACCATGATAAAAAATGTTTTTTATTCGAATTTTTTTATAATATAATATTATATATTATTCCTTTTTTTTTTGTAGAACGGGAATAGTCTGGCACAATTCAGGGATACAAATTTTTGGTGATAAAAAATAAAGAAAACAAAAGATCATCCCAGACATATTATATTCTTTCATTCGAACAGTTTTAAGGATATTGAGCTAAAATTTTATTATCATCGACTACGATATTATACATCGACTCGTATATTATCATTCGTTGAAAGCCTGGTCCCAGTTTTAGGCTTTCGAAATATATTTTATGAACGTATTCACTACATTTTGGATAAAAATACTTTTTATGTCAGCCGAAGCCACATATTTTGTTATACTTACATCAAATAGTGGACGAAGCCGGTATATCGATTCAGGATTATAGTTTGAGTCTACACCAAATAAAGATAAAAATGATTTATGTATTTTAAAGTAAAAATTAGTTTCTGACAGAGTTGCAAATGTAACTTACGTTCCACATAAATTAGTATCTTTGACTTATATTGAAGATTTTTATTGTTTTTCCAACAAAAACTTATATCCGCTCTTAAGTGTACATCCCAGTATCTTTCGATCTTTAAATAAAATAGAATTTAATTTTGATAAAAACTTTAAAAATTTAATTCAATAAGTGCTCACCTTACTATAAATTATCACAACTAAACTTGTAAACTCTTCAAACGTATTATTTTGAACTGTTGAATAATAAATAATAGAGGTATATACATATACAGACTAGTAAAATATATTTATATAATACACATACTGTACTCTGGTATATCATAAGGCGATTGAAAGTATATTATTTCCATATGTTTCATTAAATCTTCCGGAAACTGAAAATGGTGAAATTGTAAGCATTAATCTGCGTGTTTTGCTATTTTGAATCAACTTTGTAACCGATTCAAAATAAAAAAAAAAATTGTTTCAGGTTCAGAACAATGACTAATACAGCATTTTATTTAAAAAGGGTAATTTATAACTTTGTTTAAATAACCAAATTTAAAAATCTTTACATTTTTTACATAATATAACAAAGACTTTTTGTAGAATTTTATTCTAAAAAAGTTGAATGTTATAAGAAATGCATGATTATTTACATACCTTTTGTTTAGGAAAAAGGTGGTTGTGGCATAACACCAAAAACTTTGGATAATTATTAAATTCCATTTTTAAATTATTCACTTATAATAATATCTGCAAAGTTTGGAGCAAAACCATTTTTTTGTACAATGTGCAAAAGTTACGTAACATAATTTTTTATGAAAGCAATATCATGAAAAACTTTGCCTACATCTTTGTCTCTTTCAACAGACCCAGTTACTGACTGAATGATTTAATGACAGAAGACACGACTACACAGCACAAACGGTTAAAAATATATAGAAATAAGGACTTTGGCCAAATCTTTGGAATGGATGGATTAACAGAGTAGAAACAGACTGTTTCATTGCGTTTTAAAATCAGGGCCTTAAACCCTTTGGTGCACCAATAATTAAGCATACCTATGTTTTAACGGAAATGACATTTAACAGATGATAAATTAAAATTTTTGACGAATTTCTGGGATTTTGGAAAATGGAACCTGAGGCCAAATGGGGCACCCAAAAATTATTACTTTTACCATTTTTTTTTATTCATATGTTTATTTTCGATTAAATTTGTTATATAGGTGAGCACTAAAATGGAATTTTAAAACAAATTTGATCTTGCGGCTAATGGGGTCTGGAAACCGGAAATCCATATCTCATACTTAGAAATATGATACTAGGCACATTTGAAAGATGGTCAAGTCAAATATTTTTAGCATGTTCAAGATTTTTTTTAGGTTTCAGTTAAGCACCAAGAACACTTTTGCCAAATTTTTGACCCGGTGCCTAAAAGGGGCCTTGAAACCGAAAAAGTCATATATATTTGGAATGAATAGACATTGAAGACTAGAGGGAATATTTTAATTTTTATTGAGAGACTAAATATAAAATGATAAAAGCCATTCCTTTTTTTGAATATTTTCTAGTAATTCTAGTAATTCTAGAAATTTTTTTTTACTTAAAACGAACAAGCACAACCGCACCGATCAAGTATTCAATAAGAACTGAGAACTTTTGTTCGAGAACTAAAGTGCTTCAAAGCAACAGAACGAGAGAGCGGGTGAGCACACAAAACGGTGGTGGTTTTTGCACACGCTCTTTTGTTCTCTTGTGCGAGCCACAAATACATAGAATGAATATCAGCTTACACTACATACAATATGATACTTTCAACACTTTTTAAAAGTTTTGATCATAAATAATTGAAATAGATTTTTATATAAAAATTCAGTTATTAACGCTAACGGAATTATCTCTACCAAACCCTAGCTAAAACCGCAAATATTAAATTTAGAAATAATTAACTTGGGAACCATTTTTATACCCGTTACACAAAGTGTAAACGGGAATATTCAGTTTGTCCAAAAGTTTGCAACGCATTAAAGGAGACATTGGAATCGATTTAGCCATGTCCGTCTGTTGGTCCGTCTGTCTGTCTGTCTGTCTGTCTGTCTGTTGCGATGAGTGTAATTCGGAAAGTTTTAAAGATATTGACCTAAAATTTGAAACTTAAGCTTTTTGTGCTCCTAGTTAGTTTGTATGTCAGAACCAAGGTGCCACGCCCATTTTTAGATATAGCCCCATACTAACTTACCACTTTTTTTCGACTTTTTATATGAAAATAGTTTTTATTTATGAATGCTTTTACTACAATGTAAGGTAAAAAAACTTCTAATGGCATCCAATATCAAAAGAATGTTGCCACGCCCATTTTCAGATATAGCCCCCATACAAACTTACCACTTTTTTCGACTTTTTGTATGAAAATACGTATTACTTATGAATATATTTAATGCAAATAGGGTAAGAACACTTTTTATGTCATCCAATGTCAAATCTAAGGCGCCATGCCCATTTTTAATGTATAGCCTCCACACAAACTTACCGCCCATTTTCGAGTTTTTATATGAAAACATTTATTATTTCTGAATTAATTCAGTTAAATTTGGTAAAATCAATTCCAATGTCCACCTAAGTGAACACTTTCGATATGGTAAGGATCGGGCAAATATATCATTCAAATTTGACCAAATTCATCTTGAAATTTAATCTATGTTAAGCACCTGGTGAACATATAAACTATTAAAAGTGTTGTGTAACGGGTATTTCAGCTTCGGTTCCACCGAAGTTAACGTTTTTTTCTTGTATATGTTAATTTTCTTGTTTCAAATCAACAAATTCCCAAACGATTTATACTAATTTCAAATCATTTAGAAATCATTAATTCAAAAAGAAATTAAATAATTTCGAAAACAAACCAATATGTAATTAAATGTACAAACATTTTCGTATTTCTAATTACAACGCACAATTATCCAAGGACTACAAATATTACAAAAATAATGATGACAAAACTTGTTAAATATTTTAATTACTAATTGAATTCACAATTTAAATATTGTAAATACAGCAAAACAATGGTCGCAAAATACAAATATTAAAACAACAAAAAACAAAAAAAAAAAAAAAAAAAGTGTTAAACAAGGTTGCTAATTTCCTGTTGGAAATGTCAAAATGCGTTTGACAACACTTTTTTTTTTTTTATTTCTTTTTTTTGTTTGAATACGTAAAATACTAATTTAAATTTTTCGCTATAATTAACTTTAGCGAAGGTAATTAGCAAAAACGTAAAACTAATTTATTTTTGGAAATTTCTATCTAAATGCTGAGTATGAGGGCTGAAGTGTTGAAGCGGTTTCATTTTGTCTATTCATGCATATAAATTCATTGCATTTTGCATAACAAATTATGTAATAAATAGCGAGAAAATTGTAAATTAGTAAAGCTTCTAATGTTGTATAAACAAATAAATCGACATAAATCGAAAATACATAATAACGTATAAGAGTATGGTGCGGCGGTGTAGTGGTGGTGGTGGTGGTGAAATGAGTTTTGTTTTGAGTGTTGAAAAGCGCGTTAACAGCCAGATTATTTAGTTGGTTAGTTTGAAAAGGCATCATTACACTTGTCACTAGATAATTACACGCAACGCAATAGCATCCGCTTTTTGTCCTTTCCTTTCCTCGCCTCTATCGATAAAGGCGTTGATGAGCGACAGGAATACTTTGTTGTTTCATTTAGGAGTAGCTGCCATAATTGCTCGCGGTTATAATCGTGACAGCAAAAGAGTAAAGTTGCTACCTAAACTCATTTACGCTGTGTGTGTGTGTGTGTGTGTATGTGAATTCAACGAAGCATCAATAATGTTAAACATATAAAAATAAAATATAGCAACAGATACTTTCATGTTGTGCTTGTATAAAAATAAAAAACTTTTAGAACAACTACGAGGGTTGGCTAATTTGAGTTGAGCTCTCTTAATATTATAGTTTTTTAATGACTTAAGAAAAAAAAAATATTTGAAAAAAACTTTGTACATATCAGAGAACGGCTTCCATTGAGCGCAAAAACGTTCATACACGACCAATAGCCAAATAATCAACCCATTTGGCTCAACCGCTCAAGCTAATGCTCGCCTATGTTTTTACATTTGAGTGAAAATCACTCAACTTTGGTACATTTGTTTTGCTTGCATGATCGTGTTGAGCCAAAAAAAAAAAACTCAACTCGTACGAATAAACTCATAGAGTTTGATCAAAATACGTAATTACACAACAATATACAGCCATAGTCAAATGTTATTACACAACGAAATTTTTTTTTGCACACTCAACTTCCTTCCTTCTTCCTACTGTTGCTATTGATGTCAGACTATTATAAGATATGTCGTTGTAGTCCTTGATCTATCCTGAATCGATCGATGTCTTATTGGAAAAGATAACGGTATATCGAACCGAGATTCAAGCGAATGAAGTAATGAGTAGCGGCCGTCAAAAGTTATTACTATAACTATAACTTTTTCTAACAAATTTTTTTTTTAAAAAATTTTGTTTTTAAATTCTTAAGAAAATGCTTAGAATTCTTAGAAAGCCTAATTTTGAAAAATGTGTTCATAGAAAAAGTTAAATAACTTGGTCAATTATTGTCGGATTTTTATCATTAAACAATCATTTTACTCGTAGTTCTGTGTACTTTAAGAAAACCTTTCTCATAAAAGTAGCTTTCGAACAAAAAAGTGTAACAAAAGTACGATAACCTTAAATGGTTTGAAAAAAAATGGTAAAAATTGCGTTTGTCTTGAAAATACGCAGAGGTACGATCAATAATGTCATAATAATGTCATTGCCCTCAAAAGGGCAAAGTTTTTTCTTTCTAAAACATGTCAAAATATTAAAATCGGTTTGTAACTAACAGAGATATTGCTCTTTAAGTGAAAAAACAGGGAACATTTGTTTGTTGACCCTAAATTCAGACCCTAAGGGTCCCCCGAAAATTCTAAGCATACCGTTTTCTTCTACTCGAAGAGACCTACAACCTACACTATAAGATTTCATTGCTATCTCAATAGAGACCAAGATATTCAAGTTTGAGTTTTGTGTAATTACTTTTGACGGAAAAAAAAATGTGTGTAATAACTTTTGACGGCCGCTACTCATTACTTCATTCGCTTGAATCTCGGTTCGATATACCGTTATCTTTTCCAATAAGACATCGATCGATTCAGGATAGATCAAGGGATTACAACGACATATCTTATAATAGTCTGACATCAATAGCAACAGTAGGAAGAAGGAAGGAAGTTGAGTGTGCAAAAAAAAAATTTCGTTGTGTAATAACATTTGACTATGGCTGTATAATGCGTTTTTTCGCCAGCTAAACGCAAATGAAATTATTGAACAAGCAAGAACGTTAACTTCGGAAGCACCGAAGCTCAAATACCCACCACACGAAACTTTATTCATTTTCTTGAAAAAATAAAAAAAAAAAAAAAAAAAGGTGAGTTTGTATGGGACTATATGTTATAGTGGCCCGATCCTTGTCATATCGATAGAATATTCATAGCATAACAGTAGAAGTGATTTTACACAGATTGGAGTGAATATGTCCATAAATAAGAACTATTTTCATACAAAATCTAAAAAATGGGCGCTTGGTTTGTATGGGGCCATATCAAAAAATGGGCGTGGCACCTTTCTTTTGAAATTGGATGTCATAAGAAGTGCTTTTACCCATAATTGTAGTAAATACATTTACAAATAATAACAGTTTTCATACAAAAAATCGAAAAAAAGTGGTAAGTTTGCATGGGGGCTATATCTAAAAAATAGGCGTGGCACCTTTCTTCTGATATTGGATGGATGGATATTGGATTAAAAGTGTTTTTACCCGATTTGTAGTCAAAACATTCATAAATAATAACTATTTTCACACAAAAAATCGAAAAAAATGGTAAGTTTGTATGGGGGCTATATCTAAATGTGGGCGTGGCACCTTGGTTCTGCTATACAAACTGACTAGGAACACAAAAAGCTTAAGTTTAAATTTTCAGGTCAATATCTTTAAAACTTTCCGAGAAAAACGCATTGCAACAGACAGACAGACAGACAGACAGACGGACATGGCTAGATCGATTCGTCTCGTCGAGCTGATCAATAATATATATACTTTATGGGGTCTCCGATGCCTCCTTTAATGCGTTACAAACTTTCCGACAAACTGATAATACCCTTCACACTATGTGTGGCGGGTATAAAAAGCAATGAGCCGAATGAGCCGTTCTTGAGAGTAGGCTGAGTTTATTCAATGCTTAGCGTAGAGTGAGCAAACGTGACCAAAACATTAAGAAACGAAGGCTGTGCGTTGTACACGACTGACGTGTTCGTCAGCACGAGCTGATTTTCATTCGAAGCTGTGTTTCGCTCAGTTACTGAAATTGAGTAAGAATTTTTGCGTCTAAGCTGACTCAAGGAAAGTGCTAGTTTTGCAGTTCTCTGGTAAATATATATGTATATATAAATATATATATATATATATGTATATCAAACACAATCGTTACTTATTGACGAACAATAGTTTATTGTAACAGTTATAATCGTTTTGTATATTTAGAACAATCGTTCTTTATACGCAGAACAATTGTTTTTTATAGCAAGAACAATCGCGCTTTATTACAAGAACATTCCTTTTTTATATCAAGAACAATCGTTTATTATATTGAGAACAATCGTTATTTGCGTCTTTATATCGAAAACAATCGTTCTTTGTATCAAGAACAATCGATTTTTATAACAAAAACAATCGTTCTTTATATAAACACCCTGTACCCAATCTTTATGTACCTTAAGTTATGTTCTATTTTAATACCATACCTCATTAAATTGGATTTTCATAGAAAAACTTTTAAAAAAAATCGGGTATATCTTTGTATGGGGGCCATATCTAAATTTTTTTTTTTGGTCCTACCCATATTGCTATATTTCATTGAGACAATCATAGGCATTATTTATACTAAATTAAGATTTTTTGGAATAAGATACAGGGATGTTTTTATATAAAAATACAAAATATTGGGGTAGATTTGTATGGGGGTACCCCTTAAAATGGGGCTAGAAAAACCCGTTTGCAAGTGCACACTTGACGGCTTAGGAGAGCTTATAGTCTCCGAGATAATCTTTCTCATTCGACAGACAGCAGGACAGATAGACATAGCTAGTTCGACTTCCCTTCCAATGCTGATCAAGAATATATATACTTTATAGGGTCTATCTAGTCTTATTCTGTCTGTTACATACATTCGCACAAACTTAATATACCCTTTTACCCTTTGGGTACAGGGTATATAAAGAGCCATCGTTCTTTGTAACACGTACATGCATTTGTATTATGACTAATCGTTAATTTTATCGAGGAAAAATCGTTCATTGTACAATTGCGTATTATAATTATTTATTTTTAATTTAAACAAAACTTGACCTTGATATCAGGCACGTATTATATAGATATTGTATTATGCCCCATTGCACTTTGTGTCAAGAATAATCTTATGCATGGTTTACACGATCATATATGTATATGTGACACATTTTGGATATGTGATTGTCTAAACACATAAAAGTCTTATGTGTCACATTATGTGTCATAGTATGTGTCTCAAAAATAATTTGTAATGTTAAAATAATATTTTGACATTCAATGCATTCTCGTTAATACTGAGAATCGCTTTACATTAAACTGAAAAATAAATTTACAGACAAAAATTAATTACACAAATCAGCTGATTATATATTTTTTTCATTATGGTCATTTGAACACCAAAAAAATAAATGTGACAAGATTTTTGATAGTTGGACAATATGTGACAAATAAGATGTCTCACACAATATTTATGATCGTGTCAATCAAGCATAAGAATAATCGTTCTTTATATTATAAACAATTTTTCTTATATCACGAACAAATGTTCTTATGTCTACAAAATCGTTCTTGATTTTAAGCACAGTTCTAAGTATCAAACAAAAAAAATCGTTCTTTGTTAACAAGCATAATTGTGCTTTATATCAAGAACTATCTATATCTTATCACGTAAGTGTGCTCTCTCCAATCCCTAAGAAAGGTGACCCCGCAAACTGCGCAAACTATCGCGGTATAAGTCTCATACAAATCGCGTACAAAATTCTATCTGGTTTACTGTGCAATAGGCTGAAACCGTACGTAGCAAGCACTGTTGAAGAAGTCGACCACCGACTCCATATTCATGCTGAGCTAGATCCTGGAAAAGACCAAGGAGAAACTTATCGTCAGACACCACCTTTTCGTCGATTGCAAAGCCGTTTTCGACACGCCAATCAGATCAAAGTACTTTAAAGTATTGACTGAACTTAAGATCGCTGCAAAAATCGTTCGCTTCTGTTGTCAGGGTCGGAAAACATCTCTCCGACCCATTTGAAACCAAGAGAGGCTTCAGACAGGGAGATGCGTTGTCGTGCGACTTCTTCAATCTTCTGTTGGATTTGACCAGCAATATTTTCATACAAGAAACTATGCTGCTGACGTATGCCGATGATATCGATATAATCGGCAAAAATCTACGTACAGTGAGCTGGGCTTTCAACGATATTGAAGAAAATTCCCGCAAGATGAGACTGGTGGTGAACAAAAGTAAGAGGAAGTACTTGGTATCCTCTCGCAAATCAATAACACGACCTAAGGATTCTGTGACTATGGGGAATTTCACCTTCGACGTTGTAGAAAACTTCGTCTACTTGGGCTCTCAAAAACAAGAGCAATAACACCAGCCTAGAAATTAAACGAAGAATTACTCTGGCTAACCGATGCTACTTTGGTCTCGGTGGGCAAATGAGGAGTAGAGTTTTATCCAGAAAGCAAAAATTTAAACTCTACAAGACGCTGATTATCCCGGTCCACATGGGTCATGTCAGAGGCTGACAAATCGTTTACAAATCGATTACCGTATTCGCATGAATCATGAGCTTTACCATCTATATAATGACACCGATATTGTCAGGCGCATCTGGTATAAACGATTGCACTGGGCTGAACACGTGCTTCGAATGGATAAAGAAGCTCCAGCGAGAACGGTAAACGATAAAAACGTGGACGAAATCAGAGGGGCACGACAGCGGGGAAGACCGCCTATGCGTTGGAAGGATCAGGTTCTGGAGGACGAAAGATCGGCATCCAGAATTGGTATCGAGTGGCAATGAACTAAAAAATCTGGTTTAAAACCCTTCGTGATGCCCAGGCTAACCAAAAGCTGTAAAGGCAATACGTACATACATATTTTTCTTATCACTACCAAACGTTCTTTGTCTCAAGAACAAATGTTCTTGATATTAAGCACAATTTCTCCCATTTTACTTTAAGCTAAAAAACTATACAAACTACTCTCGCTTTCCTTATACAATTGTATCCATAGAACCATTAATCAAACGCTGCATGAAAAGTGAAATAGCACAAAACGACTGACTCAATGACTAACTGACTGCAGGCCTTAAGCGTCACTTAACGTGCCAAAGGAGAAAAGTCATCAAATGTTAACTTTTCTCTTAGCCATTTAACTGCTCTCCACTCCAAACACACAATTTACTATGTTGTGCTAAACTGAGCAGGTTGGTTGTCTCATCGCCTTCATCATCATCATCATCATCCTCATCATCGTCACCATGATTGCTGCCATCGTAACCATCAATAGAAAAGCTGCTCCATTTGAGTTCGCGACTTGACTTGACTTCACTTGGTTTGGTTTGGCTTGGCTTGGCATGGCTTGGGCCCGTCTCTGTCGGCTAATTGCAGTTCATGCGAAAAACATCGTTAATCAACTCATGTAATTGACAGTTTGTTATTTGTTAAACAAAGCTAATGACTATATTCAATATATTTATTTAATTGTTAGAAAATAATTTATATTGCTTCAAATAATTAATGTAGTTTCAGTGACTCATGCAATAGTTGCACAATAACTCACACTGCGTTTTCATTTCATGTGAAATACTCAATTTTAATTCACTTTCGGTGATTTTTTCACAGTGATTTCAAAATCGCAATGTTGCACTGCGTCTGAAAGTAGTGCTTTGTGATTTTCTTGTTTCTCAGTAGACATGTTCAGTTAGTGGCGATTTTGTTTATCACTTTTTGCAAACAATAAAACTAATTATTTTACGCGAACTGTGATTTTATCACTGTTTGCAATCACTGCGATTTTAAAGTCGCACTATTTCACTATTTTTGCCAACACTATACTTTACTGTGTTTTTGTATCAAATTAAGCTTTCAGAAGGTTGTATATATTCAATACGTAATAGAAAATTTAGTCGAATGTAAACAGTTGAAAAGGTTGAAAATGTTAATTAAAAATGTAAAGTTGCTAAAGAACTAATCTGCTAAAAGCTGCTTGTACTCATTTGTCTATTGAATATCTTCATTAACACTTCAAATACACACATGAAAATCATGAAATATTTTCAAAATGTATTGAAAGGCATGCGGCCTGCATTGCACTACGACAACAAGTTGCAGCAACACTTTTATCTTTTGTTTGCTGCTTATGCACAGTTACATGTATACAATACATGTACACACATGTATGCTGCAAGGATAAAGAAGGACTAAGAAGACAAACAAAAAAAAAAAGAGGGAAAAAACAAAATCATCAGTAAGTGTAGAAAACATTATGTGAACTGCATTTTTGTTGTCCTTCAAAAATTACAAAAAACAAAAGTTTTCACACTTTTTTGAAAATAAACAATTTTTTAACAGTCATGTTCCTAAAATTGGCTACATTTGCGATTTTCGATATGAATAAATTCGTACGTTAATCTATATTATTTAAGGCTTCAGAAAGTTATTTTTAACGTTTCTTAACAATGTATTTAGGAAACATAGTTATCGGTTACAAAATTATAGGTTATCGTTTTCAGCACATCGCTAATTGTGTTTGCTTGATTAAATATTCGGCGGAGTAATTTAAGGGTAGCGTATAAATATTTCAATATTAAAAAATCGTTAAACATTGCAATATAAATATAAAATATTTTTAAGTATATGACAATAGCTGTTTTGTGCATTAAGTTTTTATTTCACTTACTCAAACTTAACCGAATTGAAATCGTAAAAATTTAGAAATTGTCACAGTATCAAACTAGCGATTAAGATTACTGGAACATAGCTGTTAAAGAAAATTGATTGCACATTCACAGGAGCGTAATCAATAATTCGGACTGAGAAAATTTGACAAAATAACGTAAAGAGAGAACGGAGCCAACACCCACGGTTTTCGCGATAACTGAGCTGTACAAATTGTAATGGGATTAGGATCATCCCAAGAGTAATATTTTGTACACTGATTTCTACTGGTTTTTATCATGTTAAAGGCTGTCTGGATAGACATGATTTGACGTTGACGAAGAATATAAAGGTTTTGAGATAGCCGAAACATAAAAAAATTGTAGACTTAAAATTATCAATTTTTATTTAAACTTTTCTTGGAAGTCACACATTTAAATCATACCATTTTTATGCTTTTGACAGTATCAGATGAATACTGCATAAATGTAATAAATTGCCAATTAGCGATGGGTGTTTTTAAAATATATCGATATATCTTAGATACTTGAAAAAGTCGATAATTTAGACAGAACGATAAGAAATGAGCTAAATTTTGGCTACTTGGAGCTGAAAAATAAATTCTTTCCAAAAACAAAACAAATAAACCAAACTGTTCACATTAAAAAAAAATTGAGAGACCGATAACAAACAAAAAAAATCGATACAACTAAAGCACCGATACATTTGACATTATGCTAGGCGCTATGTACCTTAGCTACGCTCCTTTGCAATATATAATTTTGCTTAAGACAATGTTTCGCAATATGTGCTATTTCGACTGCATAATCACAAGAATAAAAAATCGAAGGATTTCAAGTACAACATGACAACTTGCTACAAAAAGATGTAAAAAAATAAGACAGGAGCAAGTACTGCAAAAGAGAAAAAAAAAAAAAACATAGAAAATCGCTGCAAATCAGAAAATTGTACAAAAATGAAAATGAAATGGTATAAATTGACTACTAAAGCAACAGAATTTATATTTATAAAGAGATTTGATGTAAAATACATATGATGATTTTGTACAATAAGAGTGTATGTACAATATATACTATACTATATATGTATATGTATGTGTATATGGTGTATGTATTGTAACTCGATTTGTATGAATGCAGTAGAAAAGTGTAGTGAAGTAGAATCGAATGCATTCAAGAGTACAAAACTTCATACATTCGTATTAGAAAAAATAAAAAAGAGAAAGAAACAAGCTTAGATTCTTTTTTTTTTTTTTTTGTTTTGTTCTGCAATACATAGTGAAGCAGTAGTCAGTCAGTAAGGTAGCTGAATATTGTATATAGTGCAAAAGCATAGTAGTAGACGACTGACGCTCGACTGAGTGCAAATTCAATTAACTTGTTACAACACAATCTCAGGATCAGCTACCACATGAAGACTGACGACGTACACAAACACATACAAACATACAAACAAACAAACGAGTACGAATATAGACTAAACTAAAACACTCAAATTGTAATAGTATTTCTTGACTGCAAATCGAAAAGTATCTCAAATACTTTTTTTTTTTGAACGTTTGCATGTGCAACTATATAAGTCGCATTCAATCTTTCTCTTTTGGGGTTTTTTTTTTTTTTTGTACTTCATTGATTTAGTGCATTGTTTATTTTATTTAGAATTTTAATTCCATTGAAATTGGTTTGCGAAGTAAGACAGACAGACAGACGAGATGCAGAGGTATTAAGTGAAAGCAATATGGAAATAAATGCCTTTGGATATTTTTTAATGAATTTTAGTTTAACTGATTATTTGATTTAAATTGTATTAATTGAATTTTAAATATTTTGAAATTTTATTTATTATATAATTAAATCGTTCTTCAGAAACTAAGTTTATTCCAGAATTTTCAGAGATTCATAACAGCAACCAAAATTGACTTAAAACAAGGAAAAAACATTAACTTCGGTGGAACCGAATTTGCCACACGAATCTTTGAATAGTTTATGTGTGATCATCAGTGGCTTATATACATTTATAAATATATAGACGAAAAAAATGGATTTTTCATACAAAAGTTAAAAAAAATCTGGCGAGTTTATATGGGGGCTATACATAAAAATGGGCGTGGCATCTTGGTTTTGGAATTGGATGATAAAAGAAGTATTTTTACCCAATTTGGAGTAAATAAATTCATGAATAACACCAATTTTTATTCAAAAATTTAAAAATGGGCGGTAAATTTGTGTGGGGCTACACCTAAAAATGGGCGTGGTACTTTGTTTTTGATATCGGATGTCGTTAGAAGTGTTTTTATTCAATTTTGAGTGAATATATTCATAAATTATACCTATTTTCATACAAAAATTCGAAAATGTGCGGTAAATTTGTATGGGGGTTATACCTAGGAATGGGCGTGGCACCTTAGATTCGACTTTGGATGACATTAGAAGAGTTTTTACCCAATTTGGAGTGGATACATGCATAAATAATACCTATTTTAATACAAAAATTCGAAAATTTTTGGTAATTTTGTATGGGGGCTACACCTAAAAATGGGCGTGGCAACTTGGTTTTAACTAAATCGATTCGTCTCATCGAGCTGATCAAGAATATATATACTTTATGGGGTCTACGACGTCTCCTTCAATGCGTTACAAACTTTCCGACAAACTGAATATACCCTTCACACTATATGTGGCGGGTATAAAAAAAAACTTTTATGCAACAAAGAATCTAAATTGCTGTGGTTTTCATCGTAAAGTAGTTATTTCAATGATTACTTGAAGCGTATTAACTTCTGTTCAAGCAGATGTAGAAGCGACCCGGATATATTTTATAAAGTCCAAAAACCTTTCAAAATTCGGAAGTGATGCAAAATTTGGCTGAATTTTTTTTTTTATCAAACATGAAAGCTACTTAAGTAATTTTGCTTATCAATCGTATATAAAATAATACATTTTGGAATGCTTTTCTTTATGCGGAATAATTAATAGTTTTCTTTTATGAAAATGTATGATTATCGATAATGAATGTGTCTAATATTAGATGTCAGAAAACGTGTACGCTATTGTTAAAATATTAAGTTTCATGTTGATTTAAATATAAAGAATCGAATTTCTTATTAGAAATTAAGATGATATTATCGTCGTCGTCGTTGCCATTCTAACAAGCACTTGTGTTTTTGAAGTATTTAGCTGTTGATTCACTTCGAGACGACCAACGTTTCACATTTTATGATTAATGGGTATGTTGTGTTGTTGCTTAGAAACATTTGCGGTGAACAAAAAGACTGGCCGGATTCTTCATACTCTTGCTTGGAGATCCACATCTGTTGGAATGTTGAGATCGAAGCCAGAATGGAGCCACCAATCCAGACAGAGTATTTACGCTCTAATGCTGCAAAGATTTTGATCTTCATGGTCGATGGAGCCAAAGCGGTAATTTCCTTCTGCATACGATTAGCAATGCCTGGGTACATAACATAGTAGTACCACCAGACAACACAGTATTGGCATACAGATCTTTACGAATGTCGACATTGCATTTCATGATTGAGTTATAGGTAGTCTCATGAATGTCGTAAGTTTCCATGCCCAGGAATGATGATTGGAATAGTGCTTCGGGACAGCGGAAACGCTTGTTACCAATAAAAATGGCCTGCTCATAGTCAAGAGCAACGTAGCATAACTTTTTTTTGATGTCACGCACGATTTCACGCTCAGCGATAGAGGAGAACGAGTAGCCACGCTCAGTCAAAATCTTCATCAAGCAGTCAGTAAAATCGCGACCAGCCAAGTCCAAACGCAATATGGCATGAGGCAGTGCATAACCTTAATATATTGGAGAGAGAGACATCATCGCCAGAATCCAAAACAATACAATTGAACTTCATCGCCCACATAGGAATCCTTTTGACTCATGCCAACTCATGCCAGGCTTTGCTCATACCGGAGTCATTGTCGATAACCAAAGCAGCAACTTCTTCGTCAGGCATTTTTATAAACTATTTTTGTTTTTAACTGATAAGGAAATATATAAGAGAACAGTTATTCAAACACACATTTACTTGCACTCACAAACCTTCCGCTCATCATGAATGACGCATAACGAATATTTTTAATGGCACAAATACGATTCAATTCTTTATAAAAATCGACAATTTCGCATACTTAGATTTCCATACTTGTAGTGGTTGGAAATATTTAGCACAATATCTTTAAAACTGAATGTAGCCAACAGACTTCCAGAAATGACGTAGATCGATAGACAGACATTGATCAACTCATCCAGCTGATCAAGAGAATATATTATTATCTGCTTGACCAATTTTTTTTTTTTTGTATAATACCCGTTCATGTAGCACTACTTTGGTCCACTCAACGTAAATTTTTATTCATTCACTATTAGAAAATTTTTCCAAAAGTCGGAAGGGCATATGTTTTCGAAGAAATTGGTGTACTCCATGCGTCTTGAATAAATTAAAACTGGAACAACCTTTCAAAAACTATGCCTATGTAACAAAAATATTAAAGTTAGAGCAAATTAACAACGGTGACCACAAGAAAGCGCACGCTGTGTTTCTTCTGGGTCTTAAATACATGTTTCTGAACATGGAAAGTTATTACATCTATTGAGAGCGTGGGTGCCGCGAAAAGGGGGCTTGTAAGCAATGTATCTTTATGAAAAAAAAATTTACCAATTCTCTAGCAATGTTTAGGCAAAAGACCATAAGAAGATGATGGTACTAACCCAAAATAAATTTTTTTATAGGTTTATTGAGAGAGTTTGTCGAAGCATCTTGAATCCATTTCCATATATTTTAGGCCGTAGATTTCAAAAATGGCCACCAACTTTTCTTAAGGATAGTTTTCGAGATTTTTTTAAAACTTTTTTCCGTTATTACTGTACATCTAGAGAATGGAAAGTTCCAAACTACTAACGTGTATATCATTTGAAAGGTTACCTTCTCTACACGACGATATCTAGTACTACTTATGAATATCAATTGAATATAATAAATTTATTTATTTGTATAAGGATTTACCCTTAATATTTATTTTCTACCAAGCAAAATACATGGGAATAGATCTATTAGAATCCAGAGCCTTTTTGGCTGTAAAAAAGCAAGAAAAAAACCAAAAATTTAAAAGCAACATTGTATGAAAAAGTGCTTGGCGCATATTTGAAATATTTTTTTTTTTTTTTTGTATGAGATGCAAATACATACGTATGAGATGCAATACTATGTGTTATAAATTATATAAATATCTAAATGAATTTTTGCCATTGGCGTAAAATTTTTGTAGTTCTTAGTTTAAGAGTCCTTTTAAATTTTTATAGTCCTTGCCCTAGGGTTTGACCACTTCCTAATTTGTCCCTGCCCTATTTTTTAAAAACAATATTCCACTTTGCAATAAAAAATTTGCATGTTAAACTCCGCAGCGCATACATAAATTTATTTTATATAAACTAACAACTCAATTCCAGACTTCGTGTTCACCTTCAATATATTTTGTGTTAAATATAAAAATTATTTATTATTTAATTTTTTTAACAGTTTTGCAAAATTGCTGCAACATTTTTGTTTTTTTTTTTTTGCATGATATTCCTCGTAATGAAAAATCACCTCATAAATTCTTCAACATGAATAATAATTATATGCGCTGAGGTAGTTTTTTTTTTTTTCATTATTCTTTTGAATTCAGTGAAATAATAATTGCACAGTGAACATGTTGTTTACTTAAGGTTACGTGACTTGATGAATATTAACCAAAAAAAAAAAAAAAAAAAAAAAAAGGAACACCATACTACACCGTGAATTGCAGCGTTTATTATTTTATTTTTATTTATTAAATTTTTATACAATTTATTTTATATGTTGCAAAATTGATTAAAAGTTGTGGCCGATTATATCAAGCCGCAAAATGTGATGTATTTTGTTTCAGAAAAGTTGAGAAAGTGTAAAAATTTTTGTTAGAATAAATGAAAAGTTTGCATTCTTCTTGTAAAGTATTCTTGCACAGTGGTGTGAAACAAGCATAAAAAGTTTCTAAGAATATTTGAATTCGTTAAAGTTGAATATTACTGTACATTATGCACCTACGTTGTAGCAATTGTATGAAAAAAGATGTTACAAAACAGGTAAATGGGGTACACAATTTTGTACACCATCACAGGTGAGTCTCTTTACATTCTCTTCTTATTTAAGAACTCCATCCGAAAAGTTCGAATTTAAAAAAAACTCTCAAAGAAGCCTACAACGTTCCATAATTCCTTTTCGTTTGTTAAAAGTCATTCAGACATTTAGTTTACATATAGACTCATTGGGTTCTTAGTGAAGCATTGCCACATGTATTTCAGCTGATTTAATAATTCTGTAGCATTGCTGCCAAAGCTTGATTAGGAGATAAACTGGCCGTACCTGCCAATATTGTAATACAGGGTCAAGATGTTTTAATTGGATCAAGTGTTACAGGGACTACACAACACCCTACTCCTTGCTTTTACTACAGACAGGTTCATTAGGCCGCTGGCAGTGTAAAAGCTAAAAGCGAAGCGATAGGCCATGCCATAGCACAGAGTTGTATTTCGCTACACAACACTGTGTAAAAGCTCTAAAGATACAACTCTGTGCTATCGCATGGCCTATCGCTTCGCTTTTAGCTTTTACTCTGCCAGCAGCCTTAGAATGCCAATCAGTAGGCTAAATTCTCTCCTCCGTACCTGCTGTAGGCATTGCAAGAAATTCTGCAACTGGATCTATGGCACCATTTTCTTCCAAATTCATTCCAGACTATCTTCTCCAGAGTATAATATGCAGAGTACGTTCAGAGATTTGTTTCAACCTGAGGCCTTCTATATAAATGCCCCAATTACTGGGTAATATGTGCACCTTTTTGAGGCACTTAGAGCAACTACTACTTCCATGTTTTGACAGAAAATTTCGGGAGCTGATGGTGATTGCATGCAAAGCTTTTTTGGTTACCTAAATGTGAATACGGTTTTTTCATCTTGGCATCAGCTCTTTACAGCTTTTCTTATTCCGAATAACGAAGTTCCTAAAAATCAATATTACTTCACTAAAATATTTCTCTTATAAAAGCAAGTCTCTCTCTTTAAATTTAAATTTAATCAATTAATAAAGTCTTTAAAAAAAAAAAAAAGTAGTAATAACCCAAATGCTTTTATCAAAACACTGTTTGCAGCTCGTTTCGAAATTGAAATTTCACGCAACTTAAGTACTTTTGCAGTTCAGTTCAGTTCAGTTCAATGAATGCATTGTTGCACGAGGCAAAGCCACTGCTGAAAGGAGTGAAGAAAAAAAAAAATAATAAAAAAAAAAGGAAGAAAATAATGCAATATTCACATTGCAATTTAAATGTCGAGCAGCGCCATATTACCACAACAACAGACTGACCCTTTAGTCTGCTACCGTACTGACCTAAACCACCCCCTCCCTGCTTTACTGCAAGCAAGGCAAGTGAAAACGCCTTATACGCCTTCCTTCCTGTTTTTGAACAGCCTGATTCTGTATTTTGGTTTTATTTTTGTTGTTGTTGTTGTTATTTTTTCTCGCGATTTCGCGCCATTCAAGTCGATAATTTATTAAAGGTGATTATTATGGCCTGCTTTTAGCTCCCATTCATGCTAACCAACTTTCCAACTTTCAATTCAGTTGTTTTTGTTGTTGTTGCGACTTCTTCACTTGAGCGCCCTACTCCAATGCGGTTTTGTTTGAGTCTGTCCGAATGAGTCTCGGATTGCGTGCAATTTATAACTTTATGCCCTTAAATAGACGTAAGATGTGTAGTGCGGGGTGAAGTGAGTTTATACTTATGGTATTTACATATGAAATGTGTTAAATTGGAGCTCTTTTTTTTTTTTTTTTTGAAGCGTTTTTAGTTTATTTTTAAAATACAAATTGCTAACCAACAACACCGACAAAAAAAAAAAAACAACAACAACAACCAGAGTGACCAGTTACCTAAATTGCTGTGTAATTCTATAGAAATTTTTTTATATAGGCGCATATGAATAGGGTTTTGATTTGATTTCGAACAGCAATGCACCCTCGGGCATAAATTTATGTTTTAAAACACATTCATATGCATTTTTACAAAAAATTGTTTTTTGCTCTTTGATTTATTTACAAATTAAAAAGCTATATATAAGGTCTTCATTTATCCGTTTGGCTGAGGGGAAATTCAGACAAGAAAAGTTTTGATTTTAAATCGTAGGAGACTGCATGAAATAGTAGAAAAAGTGGCGGAGTAACAAGACTATTAAGCTTTAATTTTGCGAAAAAAAAAAAATTTTAACATAAAAACAATTTCTTATCAATAGATGGAACTTAGTGCTCGCCTTACGTCTTTTTTTTCTCTTATCGCTTAAAGATGACGAAGCTCCATAACAAACAAAAGAAAGAATGTATGAGTCAAAAATATTAAATATATATATAAAATATTATTATAAATATGTACTTTTTACTAAATGAATTCCACAAGAATTGATTTAGATAAAACAAGAAATAAAGCGAAAGTCAAGTATGCACGACTTCAAGAAAGCCTGTATTAAAATTTTATGTACCTTACTTTATTGTATTGGATTTTTAAACGAAAAGTCGAAAAAAATTTGGGGCATAGGTATAATCCCTACTAAATTAAGAGTTCAAAGATTACATATAAAAACAGAACTATTCATAAAAAAAAATAAAATTTTTTTTGTAGGTTTGTATGGGGAGTACCCCAAAAATGGAACTTGAGAAAAACCGTTTGGAAATGATCACTTGGCTTCGTAGGGGAGCATAAGTTTCGTAAGTATATGACTCTATCTCTTATAGTCTCCGAAATAATTGCAGGACGGTCGGCCCAACAGATAGACAGACATAGCTATAACGACTCGCACGGTTTGGCTCTTTTGGACTATTATATCTTTCCAAACTTCAGAAGATGACTCATCAATAATCAATAAGGAAATCATTCACGTCGCGATGGAATATTTTGCAGACCTTTCGGAAAATTAATTTTCGGTCGCGATCAAGTAGTAGAAAAATCGCTGGAATAAAATAAGAAACATGTTCAAAAAAAATGTTTTTTCAATCCCAAGAATGTTACTTTTCAACACACCTAGTATAACCAACTGTGAAACCCGAGTTCAGAGTATGGAACCAAAAAAAAAAAAAAAAAAAAAAAAAAAAAAAAAGCAAAGACTACATTCTTCAAAATAAGAAGCAACAAAATCAAAATATTTTTGAATTTTTAAACTTAGATGTGACTATTCCAAACGTTGCCCACCCATGAAGCTGGAACTAAGAAACTAAATATACTAAAAATAGTTGAAGAAGTTTTGAATAAAACATTTTTTTTTTTTTTTATACCCGCCACACATAGTGTGAAGGGTATTATCAGTTTGTCGGAAAGTTTGTAACGCATTAAAGGAGGCATCGGAGACCCCAAACAGTATATATATTATTGATCAGCTCGACGAGACGAATCGATCTAGCCATGTTCGTCTGTCTGTCCGTCCGTCTGTCTGTTGCAATGCGTTTTTCTCGGAAAGTTTTAAAGATATTGACCTGAAATTTGAAACTTAAGTTTTTGATGCTCCTTGGCAGTTTGTATGTCAGAACCAAGGTGCCACGCCCATTTTTAGACATAGCCCCCATACAAACATACTGATTTTTTTTCGATTTTTTGTACGAAAATAGTTACTATTTACGAATGTATTTACAACAAATTGGGTAAAAACACTTCTAATGGCATTCAATATCAAATTAAAGGTGCCACGCCCATTTTGTATAGAAAATAGTTCCTTTTTATGGATATATTCATTCTAATTTATGTAAAATCACTTCTACTGTTATATAATAATATGCTTGCGTTATGACAAGGATCGGGCCACTATAACATATAGACCCCATACAGACTCGCCTTCGATTTTTTGTATTTTTCAAGAAAATTATTAAAGTTTTGTGTGGCAGGTATTTGTGCTTCGGTGCTACCGAAGTTAACGTTTTTACTTGTTATACCCTGTACCCAAAGGGTAAAAGGGTGTATTAAGATTATGCGAATGTATGTAACACACAGAAGGAAGACAAGATAGACCCTATAAAGTATATATATTCTTGATCAGCATTGGAAGGGGAGTCGAACTAGCTATGTCTGTCTGTCCGTCCGCCTGTCATGCTGTCTGCCGTATGAAAACGATTATTTCGGAGACTATAAGAGGTAGAGCTTTCAAAATTGAAACTTAGACTCTCCTAGGCCGTCAAGTGTGCACTTACAAACGGTTTCTCTAGACCCATTTTAAGGGGTACCCCCATACAAATGTACCCCAAAATTTTGGGTTTTTGCATAAAAACGTCATTGTTTTTTATTCTAGGAAGTTCAAATTTAGTAAAAATTATGTCTATGATAGTCCCAATAAAATATCCCAATATGGATAGGACCAACAAAATTTTAGGTATAGCTCCCATACAAATTTACCTCAAAATTTTGGGTTTTTACATAAAAACGTTATTGTTTTTTATTCTAGAAAATTTAAATTTAGTATAAATTATGTCTATGATAGTCCCAATGAAATAGACCAATAAGGGTAGGCCCAACAAAATTTTAGGTATAAACCCAATCAAAGATATACCCAGAATTTTTCTATGAAAATCCAATTCAATGATGTATGGTAGTCAAATAGAACCTAACTTAAGGTACATATAGATTGGGTACAGGGTATCTTGCAGTCGGGCATACTCGACTTCAGCGTTCTTTCTTATTTTTAAATCGATTTATTTCTCAACAAGAAAAACTAATTTGTTTTTATCCTACCAAATAATAGGACTTCCCCTCATTCCACCAAAATTGAAGAAGAAATATGCTGAATGGAGTAGCAATGATCTTGTTGTGCCACATTAAAATTCTTTCATTTCTTACATAAAACCTATTTATGAAACCTTTCCTTGGTCTTGGTTTTCATTCGACCCGAATCTCTTTACTCCAAAATATTTCTTGAGGTTTGAAAATATTTGAAGAGTAAAGATAACAAATAATGTAAGATTCAATATACTTAACGGACCATTTTAACCCTCTGTTAAATTTAAGTGTTGGTTAACTAACAGCAGCTTACACGAAGCTTAAGTATGGTTACCATAGGGGTTATAAAAGGTATAAAAATATTACTGTCAGTTTTTCTTTAACAATTTTCATAAACTTCTCAGCATAGTTTTTTTTTTTTACAGTTATTCCAATGATTATCGTTTTCATTTTTATGCCCCTTTTCTGTTTAATTCGCCCAAATAAAAAAAAAAAAAAAGCTAAAAAAATCCAGACGCTTTATAAGCATTTTTGTCTATTTCATCAATTCCATGAAACAATTGAAGACATGTGCTGAATTTTATGACTTTTAAATAAGAACTCGTAAAACGTTTGTTACAATTGCCACAATACTTATCTATTTTTTACAGTAGTCTGCCTATTTGGTTTTCCAGTACAAAACAAGACAAAAAATGCGACTAAGTCCCAAAAAAGTAAATAAATATATAAAAAAAAAAAGGACAAGTCAACAAACCGGAAATTGTCAAAGGAATTCAACTACAAATGAAACTGAAAGCTTTTATATATATATTTTTTTTTTATATTCCGACGTATTTCATGCTGCAATTTATTTATTTATTTATTTTTTTTGTTGTATTTTATTCAAAAGAAAATAATAAATTTTATGCGATTTCATTTCGTTTTGGTATTTTACGCACATTTTATGGAATTCTTGTTTATTTAACTTGAACAACACGTTTCGCATAGAACTTGTCAGAAACTACCTCCCTTTTTTTTTTTGTTGAACTGATCCCTTTAATGAATGCTGCTTCCCAATGGTCTTCCTATCTGTCTTTTTTTTTTTCTTCTTCATGGATTGTCGATTGCGCGCTTACTACTGTCTCTGTGGAATTTTTTTTGCTTTTTGTTTTTGTTAAGTAAGCCAAAGGGTCGCTCGGTTGGTCAAGACACTGGCACAAGTCAAAGAAAAAAGTCCCTAAAAAATATTCAAAAAAAAAGGGAAAAATTTAAGAGAATAATGAAAGTAAACGAAACGTAAAATGTTTTTATCTGTTTCAATTGAAAATTTTGCAGTTTTTTTCTATTGAAAAAATGTTACATTTTTTGCACTAAAATCAAAGCAGTCACTGAAATAGTATAATATAGCGCAGCAAATGTAAAGGGTCGAGAAATAATGCAAGATATTTTAGATACTCGTAGTATACTAAAAGTTAAATGTCTTGAAAAGCCACTAAAAGCATTTATTCTATAAGTTAACATGAAATAAATACTTTGAGCTTAACTTTGTCTATTTTTAAGTATTTTATTTATTTGTGAAATTTAGCGTTGAAAAATTGAAAAAAATTTGCGAAGGGATTTGAGTTGAAATATAAAAAAATAAAAATTGTGGAGTTGTATTCTGAGTGGAAAATTAAGTTATGTGCTCAATAACTCTAGTAACAAACGTAGGCGCATAATGAACAAATGTATGCACATAAAAAAATTATGAAGTTTTTTAGAACTTTGGTCAATATTTCCTTTTTTGCGACTATATCTCTCTAATTCTAATAACAAACGTAGGCGCATAATGTGCAAACCTAGGTGCATATAAATATTTTGCAGTTTATTTTTTCTGAGTGGAAAGTTTACCACTTTATGGTCACTAAACGCTTATTGTTTGCGACCATATCTCTCTAATTCTAATAACAAACGTAGGCGCATAACGAACAAACGTAGGCGCATAAAAAAAAATTAAGCATTTTTTTTTTCTGAGAGGAAAGCTAACCACTTTACTGTCATTAATTACATACTTATTTTTGCGTCTATAACTCTCTAACTCTAGTAACAAACGTAGGGGCATAATGAAAAAAAACAAGCAAGAACGTTAACTTCGGAAGCACCGAAGCTCAAATACCCACCACACGAAACTTTATTAATTTTCTTGAAAAAAATAAAGAAATAGAAGGTGAGTTTGTATGGGACTATATGTTATAGTGGCCCGATCCTTGTCTTATCGATAGAATATTCATAGGATAACAGTAGAAGTGATTTTACACAGATTGGAGTGAATATATCCATAAATAAGAACTATTTTCATACAAAATCTGAAAAATGTGCGCTTGGTTTGTATTAGGGGCCACATAAAAAAATGGGCGTGGCACCTTTCTTTTGAAATTGAATGTCATTAAAGTGCTTTTATCCATATTTGTACTAAATACATTTACAAATAATACCTATTACAAAAAAATCTAAAAAAATGGAAAGTTTGTATGGGGCTATATCTAAAAGTGGGCGTGGTACCTTTCTTCTGAAATTGGATGCATGGATATTGGATTGAAAGTGTTTTTACCCGATTCAAAACATTCATAAATAATAACTATTTTACACAAAAAATCGAAAAAATGGTAAGTTTGTAGGGGGGGCTATATCTAAAAGTGGGCGTGGCACCTTGGTTCTGTCATACAAACTGCCTAGAAACACAAAAAGCTTAAGTTTAAAGTTTCAGGTCAATATCTTTAAAACGGACAGACGGAAGGACGGACAGACAGACGGACATGGCTAACCGATTCGTCTCGTCGAACTGATCAATAATTCTCTACGGGGGGTCTTACGACTCCTTTTTTAAGTTATAAAAATTTCTCCTAAAAATATAAAAATCCCTTCACACTATGTGTGGCGGGTATAAAAACAAGGAAAAACGTTAATTTCGGTGGAACCCCACACATATTTTTAAATAGTTAATGTTATCTCTTAGAAAAAACTTCGAAACTGGAATGGGAGTGGGTCAATAGGTCAACTTAAGTTTAGACACAATATTTGTACCAAATTTTAAGCTAAAAATACAGATATTTAGAGAAAATTCGAAAATAATCCATAAGTTTTTGTGGGCCCTATGCCTAAAAACTGGCGTGACACCTTGATTTGATATTGGATAACATTAAAAGTGTTTTTACCCAATTTGGAGTCAATACACTGCTAAATAATAACCATTTTTAAATAAAAATTCGAAAATGGGCGGAACTATTGTATGGGGAATATATATAAAAAATGGGCGTGGCACATTTGTTTTTACATTGGATGACATTGGAAGTATTTTGATTCAATGGAGTGAATATATACATACATAATACGTTTTTTTATATAAAAATTTTAAATGGGCGGTCGGTTTGTATGGGGACTATACTAAAAAATGAGCGTGGTACTTTCATATTCAAACTTGACCTGAACGTTGCCGAGAAAAAGCTTAAGTTTTAAATTTCAGCTAAATATCTCCAGTAGACTCCGAGTAAATCGCGTTGAAAAAAAGAGAGGTACAGACGGACATGTCTAGATCGATTCGTCTCGTCGAGCTGATCAATAATATATATACTTTATGGTGTCTACGAAGTCTCCTTTTGTGCGTTACAGACTTTCCGACAAACTGAATATACTCGTTTACACTATGTGTAACGGGCAGAAAAATATAGCAACGCAGTTTTAACGCTCTCTCTTTTTGCAATACACCTAACGGCGCTATTTAAAAACTTCATACTACGCAAAAATGCTTCAATATAAAAAAAAAAAAAGTAAGCAAAAAAAAAAGACCCATAAATAAACACCGTCTGATTGTAGTCAATTAAGCGACTTCATCGTCTTGTTTTACTTGGTTATTGCATCTATACACACACGTCTGACAATATTGTTCCACCTGTGTGTGTGCGTGTGTATAAACTATGCCAAGAAAAAGACAAGTTAAAAAAAGGAAAAATCCGAAACCCAAATGTGGAAGAAAAAAAAAAAACTGAACCGATAAAAACACATTAAATCAATTTTGTTGTCAACGAAATGACAGAAGACGCAAGTGGCCACTGATATTCGCTTAAAAGCGACCGCACCAGTTTTGCACACATCTCTCTGAAGTATTTCAGAAGAAGTCCAAAAAAAAAAAAAAAAAAAAAAGTATCTTCAGACAGATGTCCTCGTTGTGGCATGCAAGTAATTTAATACAGTAGAAGTAAACTTTGCTGCATCAATCTACAAAGACGCAGCAGCAGCATCTGAAAATGAAACGTATTATCTGCCTCTGCACAGACACATATAATTCATTTGGCACATGACTAATTCATGAAAATGACTTTATTTTCTTTAATTAATTGACTTTATAGTGAAAAAATATGCTTGGCCAGCGATAAAATGACCACCAAGGTGCTACATATCAGCGGAAATCAGTTTTAATAAAGCGAAATAATTAAGAAAATAAAAAAGTATAAAGAATTATAATGAAGAAGAAAAAAAAATGTAGTCTTTTAATAAATTTTAAAACACACAGCAAAGTACGACGTTGCGTAACTGAAATACATTTTATGAAAATATTTTAAAATTTCTTAAGTTCTTTTTGTAACAGCTTCAGTTAAAATTATAAAGATATTGCATCTCATACAAGCACCTAAGCAAGCTTTAAAAGAAAGCATAAACTTAAAGTGAGAGCGCATTTCATTATTCCTCTCTCAAAAATATGAAATAAGTGGCAACGTTGTGGTATGATGTTATCACGTTTACACAAACTAAGACAAGATAAAAAGAGAAGCATTCTACTCAGCAAAATCTTAATTTCAAATATTTAATTGCGAAAATTAAGCTTGCTGTTTTATATTAAAAATTTTTTTATAAATTTATAACTGTTTACTTTTTTTTCTCTTCATAAAATAATTTTGCTGACTATTATCAAATAAATTTATAGTGCCCCTTTACCATAAAACGATTTTCTTGATTTATGTATTTAAGTTGTTTGAATTATAGTTAATGATTTTCTCAGTGCAACGTACTATATAAACAAGCGAAGCTGACAGTATGCTAATGCCGAATTTCATATACTGTACATTGAATTTATTCGAATTCGTGCTCTTTCCATGGTACTATTCAGAGTTCTTTCTACTTTGCCAACCTTTCATAATTATCTGATTTTAATTTATGTTTGCAGACTCCATGAATTTCTTGTTTTCTGGTTTTCATTACCATCTCAGGGAATATTTTCAGCAGTAATAGAAAACTGGTTTGATAATGGTGGTTATTATATGTAATTTTTGGTACTTGAGATTAAGCAGATAATTCTTATAATCCAAGAGAAACAGAAACCACTTTCTTTATAAACCATTGCTCGAAATCAGCAATCAGCTGAATGCTCAGCCAATTGTCGGCCTTGGCTTCACGTAAGATTTGGCACCAGCGGTTGTAATCCAGTGCCTTAATATACCATCTCGGGATACCAATCATGCGGATTTCATCTAGGACCTGGTTCTCCCAACGCAGCGGCGGACGTCCTCTCTTCCGCGCCCCTCCCTTGCTTCCAAACTTTTCTTGCTGGAGCTTCTGTGTCCATCCGACACAGATGACCAGCCCAGGACAGCCTTTTGTTTTGGATGTTCCTGACTATGTCGATGTCAGCATATAGCTCGTACAGCTCATCGTTCGTGCACATACGGATGTCATTTTCCACTCTAACTGGACCAAAAGATTCTCCAAAATATCTTCCTCTCAAATACGCCCAACGCCGACTTAATCCGATTCTGTCATGACCCATGCTTCTGAGCAATACATCAGGACAGGCATTATCAGCGTCTTGTAGAGTTTAATTTTTTCGTTTCTCTGGAGAGCACTCTACTTCGCATCTGCTTACCGAGACCAAAATAGCTACGGTTCGCAGAGTGTTCTTCGTTTAATCTCCTGACTGATGTTGTTGTTGTTGTTTACATCTGAGCCCAAATAAATAAAGTTTTCTACAGCCTCAAAGCTGAAGTTCCCCGTATTCAAAGACCGTCGCGACGTGCAGATTGCCTACGCGTGGGTTCCAAGTACTTCGTCTTGTTCTCGTTGACCGTCAGTCCCATAGGACAACATTCTTTTTCGATGTCTGAGAACGCTTCGGTGATCGCTCGAGCATTTTTGCCGATTATATCTATGTCGTCGGCATATGCGAGCAGCATAGTTTCTTTATAGAAAATTTTGCCTATCCGGTCGACGTTTGGGCACCGCCTCAGGATGTAGTCCATCAGAAGGTTGATGATATTCTTCAAAAAAAGCACGCGCCCTAAGAGTAATCTCTGGAACGACTTACAAAATATGGCAAGCCTTTAGAGTGCCACAACCCATATTCATTTAAGAAAGTTTAAACTATTAAATTGAGAAGAGTAAACAAAACAGAAAGCACAATTTCGCCCTTCTCTTTTCTTCAGGGCCGTCGAGGTAAGTTCGGAAAATATTTAGGTGCTCCGGAACCAAATATATAAGATAAATTATATTTTTGATAAAAGAGAAGATAATTTCATGGTTTTTTACAAAAACCCAGAGCTTCCGAAAGTAGTTCTTTTCTTTAAAGTAGTCTTTTGCTAACAATTCGAAATTGAAAATAGTCCACTTAGGTGAAAAAAAAAATTGTTTCATTGTACTGTTTTTTCAGTAGCGGTGACGTGCGCTGCTTTGAAAAAAAGTGCATTGTACATATACAGATATACTTTCTTTCTTTCGCTCTCAGACATTTTGAGCTGTATGAGGAATAATAAGCCATGTGCGAAAAAGAAATAGCTGTACTAAATAGAAAGCAAAAATTTTGTGTCTCACGGCTCTTTGAGAGTGAGAAACACTCTGCTATGCCTAAGAGTAGACAACATTATCTAGTCAATGAAAGCACAAGTGACATAGTCGTGAGCGAACTGTAAAATGGGAGCTCTGAAATCTAAATTCTTAATTGGAGTCATTTAGAAATCGCAGTAAAACAGCTTCTTGTATACGCACAAACTTTTAAACAAATTTAATACAACTTCAACTGTAGAGCATCCAACAAAGAGTAAAACAGTACATTAAAAAAAATTATAGTGAATATACACAATATATAAATTATTCCCCCCTTCAATTAATGTCAGACACAGCAAAGGCGAATAAAAAACAATAAAAGCGAATTACATTAAAAATACACAATCAGCAAAAAAGGAAGAAAAAAAAAGCTTAAACTTGAAATTGAAACAACAAAAATCGAAAGAACGAAGAACGAAAAAAAAAAATGGAGTTTGAGTTGGAGTAGAAGCATCATAGCAGCTACTAAAGTGAATTTGATGTAAGAAATAAAAAAAAAAAAAAAGGTTGAAAACTAAGTGCTATGGAAGGACATACACACACATAGTATGGGTTGCACGCGAATTGGCAACACTGAAGACCAAAGATAACTGAGGAGCTGGCAACAGGTTTTTGAACCTTGTAACACAATTGAAAACGTTGTTAAACGACTTTTAATTAGAAAGGGAAAAGCGCGCGAGCAAATGAAACAATAGAAAAAAAATGGGTGTTACAACTATTTTTTTTTTTTTCCTTTTGCTACGTTTACACAGAGTACAGCTAATAATTTTCTATTTTCGTCCTTTTTTTTCTAGAATGAGAAGGTAATTTCAAATGACGTTGGCAAGCAATGCACAAATGGAATACTAATTAACAGTTGGAAGGACATTCAACGATGAATGATGTACTACATATAATGAGCATAATGTATTATTGCATTTGAACAGTCAAGAGCTTCGAGATGAAGAGATATGTTGAAAGAGTTTGTGAATTTAAAAGTAGCTGTTAAATGCATTTGATTCCTTTATTCCTTTTTTTTGTTTTACAATGACATAGAATATGCGCTACTTACTTTGGAAAACATAGAAAAAAAAAAAAGGAAAAAAAGTATATAATCATTACTTCATTAGCGCATAAGAAATTAGCTTCCTTCTGACGCAAAATGGTTTGTCAGGAAATGGAAATTCTTCGAAAAAGGAAAAGAAAAGAAAATAAAAGAAAATTGAGTTAATTATATTACAATATGCACTTCGGAATTAAAACCAAATTGACAGCAAACAATGCAATTGACACTTAACAGCATCAATTGGAGCCACTTAAAAGATAATTTTATTTGAACACAGAGATTTTATATCTGCTAAAATGAAGATTTGATTTATAGTTGTACGCTATATATACTCTTAGAAAAAAAAAAAGCTTATCCAGTCTTTAAACGATTTGTGTATAAAAGAGTTTTGACGCAGCGTAGATGATCAAGTGCATTTGAGCTTAGCGACGTACGCCTCTTTTCGTTGGTACCTCTTCTGCCACCATTCGTAGCTGTTAACCTCTGTATCTAGCAGAAAAATCCTAGGGATGCAAACCCAGTACCATGCTATGGATATACAGCATGGTAGTAAAACCTATACTCCTATACGGGGTGATTGCGTGGGAAGACATGTCGAACCAACTTACGACCAAAAGATAGCTCGAGTCGTTACAACGACTAGCATGCATAGGGATTACTGGGGCGATACGTACCTGTCCTACAGCAGCACTTGAAGCACTTCTAGACCTGACACCACTAGACATAGAAGTGAATTTAAAGATGAGAAGCACACTCATTCGCATACTGATAGATGGAGATAAAACTGCAACTACATTCTGCAAGAAACTCCTGTCAACGTGGACGGGAGGGTGTCAACTTCTGTCAATGCCTATGGACCCTATAACCAAGAGGTACAACCATGGCAAAGACTTTACCATAAGATGGTCAAGCAAGAAAACTTGGACATCCGAAAACGATTACAAAATGAACCGACACACTATAAAGTGGTACACAGACGGTTCACTTACCGACGAAGGCGCCGGTTTGGGTGTAGCTGGTCCAAGAACCGAACTATGGGAATCCCTGGGTAAATACAATAGCATCTTTCAGGCAGAGATCTGCGCACAAACAACTGCGGTATAGCAATACTGTCAGACAGTCAGGCAGCCCTTAAAGCGCTGCAGTCAGACACAGTAAAATCTAAACTAGTACAAGAGGCTATAGCCATTCTAAATGTACTAGGACAGAGCAACAGAGTACAACTATTGTGGGTACCAGGACATACTAACATCCCAGGCAACGAGCAAGCAGACGCTCTAGCCAGGAAGGCGGCCGCAACTCCTTTAATAGGCCCAGAACCTTATTGTCCCATTGAAAGCCACACACTTAATGAGACAATACGTAATGACAGGAAACGTGCCAGGGACGAACACTGGACTTTAAAGCAGGGGCCAAATTGCTAATAGAGGGATTCAACTCTAAGGTTACCAAAGCATTGGTTAAGCAGAATAGAACTCAGCTAAGGATTATGATAGGGCTCTTAACAGGTCACTACAGACTTAGGAAACACCTACATGTAATGGGTGTAGCAAGCTCCTCTGAGTGCAGATTCTGTAGTAGTATGGAGGAAACACCTATCCATATTCTATCAGAATGTGTAGCTACATCCAGAAGCAGAATGTCATTGCTAGGAGGGCATACACTCTCCTTAGAAAATTCATTCAAAGAATAGGACTAGATTCAGAAATTTAGCTAGTAAGGGGGTACAATATATCTTTCAAGTAGCAGTACAATTACCCCATAAAGCAATAATAAAAATAATAACCTCTGTATCTAAGTACACAAAGTTCGATTAAATGGTAAGCTTTCTAAACAATGGGCGTAATGAATACCATGGGATCTCAGTACAAATAATTTTAATGGTTAAGAAGTGGTTTACTTAATACCGTTATGTTCGAATAAGTGGAAAGATAATGGACTATCATCATTGATAAAACACATTTTACATGAAATTTTTGAACCATCTAAAGCAATTGGCGCGAGCTGTCAGATTGGATCATAAGCACCGTGCGACCACTTCAAAGAAGTGTTTGATATGTTCAACAGCACCAAACACTCGTTCCGTAACACCATGGATCAAAATAGTGGATTTCTAGGAATGCCAACCTGTTTCGAGTTAGTTCTTTAGAATGTTAAATTACAGTTTTGAAGTTTATTTAAAGCAAAAACAAATCGCATTTGTCGAAGAACAAAGTACTCTTCCTCCAAAACATAGCACCCTAAAAATTGAGCTTTGAACTTCTACAATTCCAGATTTAATTCTCAGCGATATTTAAATGGCTAAGCAGTAAGAGATATAAATCAAAAGAGGAAATCACCACTGAAAAATTCGTCTTAATTTGAGGATCTTGAGAAAGTTTTACAAAAGATTGGAGAAACGCTGTACTAAATAAATCGAACTTAATATGTGCCCCAAAAACTTCTGTTGGAATCATGAAATTTTACAACTTTCTTGATTTGAAACTCTGAAATCTCTTTAAAAATAACACAGGCCTACAAGTTTCAAAACCTGAGACTGGACATAGTGCCCCAAAAAAAAAAAAATACACTTTATCGAGATTTAAGATTAGCATGATAGATGGTATAACACCGATTCATAATCAGTTAAAATACTTCAGATACACAATGCATTCTGGTCTCTGGTTTCAGACTTTTTGTGAATTTTGGTAGGCATGCGTAATTTTGACACACGTTTTTATTTATTTTTTTTTTTTTTTTTTTAGGAAGATCTGAAAATAAGTTTTTAATTTTTTAATAATTACATTTTTGCATACCAGAGATTTGAGATGGGCGTCGGGACAGGATTCCCGTGTGATCGGCTACGTCGCGCGGACCAAAAATAATTTTCAGCTTAATACTTAAAAGTAATCCTGACTCAGCAGGACCCATGAGACCCACGGGATTCTGCGTGATTTCCGTCCCTAAGCCCATCTCTTCAAGCGATACTGATTCAATGAATTCTTGTTTTTTTCTAGACAGCCATTAATAATATCTCAGATTTTAATACTAGCAGTCGAGCTTCACAACTCCCTGCAATTTTTGAAGACTCCAAGTCCCAATGAAATATCCCAATATGGTTGGGACCAACAATATTCTAGTTATAGCCCCCATACAAATTTACCCAATTTTTTAAGTTTTTGTATAAAAATCAAATACATTGAGATATGGTACTAAGATAGAACTTAATTAAAGGTAGATAAAGATTGAGTGCGGTGTATCTTGCAGTCTCAGCATACTCGATTTCAGCGTTCTTTCTTGTTTTGTTTTGTTTTGTTTCGTTTCAACTCTTTGAAAACACTGTCAAGTTTAATACAAACCATAAATATTTTTTCCTTGTTTTAAAGAAAACTAAATTTTAGTGTTATATTTTTTTTCTTTTTTTAAGAATAAAGGTAAGTTTGTTTCTTAGATTTAAAAATTAATGGCAATATACTCCTCTTACAGATGGGTTTAGTGGCTTTTGGCAGGCTAAACATCTGAACACAGAACTCAGTTAAAGCAAAAGGGATTATGAACCGCTGAGAATACTATTTACACATATCAAAGTTCTCAAATATTTCACTCCAATACAAAAAATTTTCAGGTCCAAGAAATTCAAGTTCAATGCTCTCCTAATCATCAGATTTTAAGTGAGGTTACGCCCAGTATTTTTATGTGTTTACTTATGATAAAATGACCTATAGTTACTTTCCACCAGAGAGTCATTTCATACTACTCCCATTTTTAGTATGTCCAGTACACATAGAAGTATCGAAAAGGGTTCACTTTCTGTTGCCATCATGCTCGAAAGTAGTTTGGTCGTATTGTCACGTCTGACAAGTTCCTCTGATCTACAATTACCCAATATTATTTTTGAATTGAGTACTAAAGAGCTGCGTCATCCCATTTAAGAGTCTACGGCACTCAGTTCTAGTTTTGTAGTTACTCAGAAAGAAATCAGTTGCCTGAAATGATCTTGAAGTGAGGAGTGTAGTAAAAGCTAATTTCCAACACTACTATCTAACGAATTAGTTATTCCCCTCTTCGACCATATGCTTGCTTCAAAATCTATATTCTCGATTATTCTAGCGTTTCATATAGATGCATTTGCTGAGGATTTTGAAATTGTTAGTTTTCTTGAATTTTTTTACAAGAATTTTTTTACAAATATTTTTCTTTTATTTTTATATTTTTTAATAATCTTTTTTTTTCAAATTTCTACTAAACAAATTATCTTGATTTTAGCTGTCGAACATCTTGTTTCTATAAAACTGAATCATTTTTTTTTTTTATAAACAAAACACAAAGCGATTAGTACCATAACGACGAAGTATAAAACTTTTGAAGAAACAAGATAAACCTATAAAAATAAAATTTGCCAAATTGTTGAAATGGAAGGCACCAGCGAGTTTGATATTTGTGCAATTTGTTTGAGCGCAAAGGAGAATCCAACTAATATTGCATGTGGCCATTCATTTTGTCTGGGATGTCTCGAGAATTTGGTACGTTTGAGCAGAGGTAAAACGTGTCCTTTGTGTCGTCAATCGTTTGAGTATCAACTTGAAGGTGTCGAAGAAGAAGAACAGAGGAAACAGATTTTAACTCCATTTCTGATTTTGATTGGCTGCATAATAATTTAAGTGAAATTTTCAATGTGAACTCTGACAATGAACAAGTTGAAGATGAGATGGAAGTTGATTTACCTGCGATACCGACGCATCTCTTTGGCAATGTGTACAGTTATGGCGAAAATGATGCAGACGATGAGGGGGACGATGCTGATGATGATGGCGATGATGAAGATAACGACGATGATGAAGATGATGATGTCAGTAGTAGCGATGAGAGTGTTATTGTTATTGATGATAGTGATGAACACGAAGAAGACGATGCTGACGATGAAACTGAAGATAATGTTCTTGACTTAGACGTAGAAATGACTGATCTTGAAAATGACACGATGAAGACGACGATGTTGCAGAAGTTGCTTCTTCAAATGTCGATCATCAAATCAATTCAAATCATGATTTTCAGCTGTTTTACAATTCTGTTATAAGTATTTCTAGTGAGAGTGATGAAAACGAATCGGATGTGCAAACGTGGCTCAATCAAGTTTCCAGCTATATTCAATTTCAGCAGAGCGAAGAGAGTGACAGTGAAACGTCGCAATATTAGGAAAAAAAAAATTGTTTAAATAAAATTTTTCGTTAAATTTGACAGCTTTTGCAGTTCAAAAAAAAAAAAAAAAACAAAAAATTATAAAAATTTGTTGTTCCAATTGTTAAAATTTGATATTTGTTTTTGTTTTTACTATACAAAACAAATATATATTTAAGTTATTTTGTTTAAACGTGTTAAATTTAATTTTGTACTCCTTAAAAGTCTTCGAGATAAATCTGCTGTTAGCAGAAAAATATAGAAACAAACTTGTCATCTGGTAGGTCAAATATGTTCGATCTTCGTCTTTCTTTTTTTCTTTCCATTTTAAGCCTTGTTTTTCTTCCTTCGTCACTTTCCTCATCACTCGTATCAGAAATAAAAACATAATTGTAATATAAATCAAAACAAATTGAATACATTTTTTAGAGATGGAACTTTATTTCGATAAAAATTCGTCTCCGTTCAATGATGTGACGAGACGACACTCACAAAGCGTCGAGATGATGACGACGACGACAACGAATGATAACAACTTTAAGTCGACGTCGACTTTGACGACGACTTACATAGTAGGGCTGAGAGAGAATAGCATTATTACAGCTGTTAGCGGCCATATTGGATTTCATATGTTGATCGGAAATGGTTTCTTGAAAATTATTACGAAAAATCACGAAGTTTTGTTGCTACTCAAAAAAGCTTTTCGGGCAAAACACGACGCTTATGTAACTTCTTCAGAGTTAGCTATACGAGGTGTGTTCAAACATTATCGCGAATTTTGAATTTTCGCGTGTTACGTATATTCGAATTTAGATTTTTTTTGTGGCGTTTTGTTGGTACTCATGTCTCTAACTTATGCCGACAAGCTCGGCCATTTTGAATGTTCAATTAATTGTTGACAGCTGCTTTGCTTGCACTTGTTTTGGATCGTCTTCGATTTTAACCTATTCAAAAAAATGGATCAAAGAACCTGTATCAAATTTTTTTTTTCTGAATGGAATAAATGAAATAAAAATGTTGAAGATGGCTTATGGGGACCGAGCTCTACCAAAATCAACAACATTTGATGTTTTATTTATTTAGCTCAAATATGCGATGTATGAAAATCCAATGCAATCAATCTGGAGTACACTTTTGATTTTGAAACCAAAAACTCTATTTTGAGATAAGTCAAATTACTATATTTTTTTCGGATTTATCTATCTATATAAATAAAAATGGAAAGACGTTGGTCATCGCATTAATTGAGAACGGCTGGACCGATTCGGTTATTTTTTTTTATTATCTTCGTGATGGTCCAACTGAGGATTTTATAGAAAAAGAATTGAGCCGAGGTCTAATGGGGGCCTTGAAACTGGGAAAGCCAAATATTTGGAACAAAAAAGACGTTAAAAAATTTATTTATGCTTTTGTTTTTTTAGAATTCAGGTGAGCAACAAGACGGGATTTTGGAAAATTTTGACCCGGGGTCTAATGGGGGCCTTGAAACCGGAAAAGCCCTATCTTTGGAGTGAATAGACGTACAGATTTGAAACAGGGGCTCATTTTAAAGATGGTTAACAAACATTTTTGGCGTTCAAGTGGTATCCGAAATTTGGACCTGGGACCCATATGTGGACCCAATATAGATTTTTTGACCAATTTTTTTTTTTTATTACAGGTGAGCACTTAGACGGGATTTTAGAAAATTTTGACCAGGGGCCTAATGGGAGCCTTGAAAAAAAGTCATACATTTGGATTGAATAGACGTTGAGACTTGAAACTGGGCGCATTTGTCGTGTTTAGGAAATTTTTTGAACAATTTATATTTAGCCACCAAAGAAGAGAAACGCGAGCAAAGCCGCGGGTACATGCTAGTTTTAAATACTTTGTGATCCCAAATCTCTTCTGTAGCAAACTATTACTTCTTTAGTTTGCATATGTAATTTTATGCTACAAAAATGCACTTTCTTCTATTAAATTTAAATCAAATAAATAAATAAATAAATTTTCTTATCTTTCAATGTAAAAACTCTTTCGCAAATAAGTATTCAATGTAATACAAAGGATTTGAGTTCTTTCTACATACTTGCATGTTTTACTTGGTAGCTGTAAGCAGCTCAAGATTAAATAAGCATGTCGACAAGTTTATTTGCTTTGTATTTGCTAAGAATAATAGCATTTTAGCATTTTGTCTGCATACGTCTAAAACTTCTTCACATATGCTGACGGACGGACGGACGGACAGACTGACTGACTGACTGATTCTTTGGTGGAAAATTGCACAAAGCAAAAATGTTATTTCAATAAAGATGTAGAAAGAAAATTTTTTTTTCGAAATTAATTTCTTAAAAGTTAAAAAGCAAACATGCAAAACTCAACTCAACTTAATTTGAATTGATAAAGTACATTTTCAAATTTGTGAAGTAAACAATTTCAAATGCAAATGCAGAGCAGAGCGCTCTTGTTAAATGTGTTGTGAAGTCTTTCGATTGCGTATATTTCTAAGACAAAAGGCCTCATACATATGTGAAGGATGAGAAGTATTTAAGCTGCTTTTATATTTTAAAATACATCAATCTCTTCAATACTTTACAAACCGCTCTCGCTTAACACATATGTGTCTGCATATGTATGAAAAACAAACACAGTTGAATGTTTATAAAACAGAAGAAGAAGAAAATATATAAAAAACTTCTCTCTTTTACCCCAAAAAATGCATGGGTATAGAAAATTATTTAAAAGAAAAGTTTGACTTACCAAAGCTCTTGAATGAAGTGGCGAACTGGAAAAAAAAAACAAGAAGAAATGTTCTGCGTACTGAATTAAAAGGAAACCAAGTAAAAGCATGAGCAATCTTAGCAATTTGCCATGAAATACATAATTTTTTTTTTTTTTTTTTTGAAAATACTTCTGAAATGCAAATAAATTATTTATAAAATTTTTAATTCATTTTAGCAAAACTCATGAAAAGCTACTCGATTTGTGCTTAATTAAATCTTTTTTTTTTTTTTTGTGGTTTGTGTTTTTGCTAAATGAAATTATTTTTTGCAATAATTTTTTTTCAGAAATTTAATAAAATATTTCGAAAAATAAATGGAATTTTCATTTTTATTTTAAAATGTTTTGATATGATTTTAATTAGAATTATAATTAATTTGTATATTCTTAATTTGTAGCAAATATTTTGTAGTTTTAAAAAATTTGATTTATTGTTTAATACAAATCAAAATCTATTTGAAGTATTGGAATAATTGGAAAATCAGAATGAACAACATTTAGGGAAGCGCAATTAAACGCTTTAGTCTTTTTAATCTTAACAGAACTGCTAGACAACGCAGACCAGGCGAGAGCAAACCGTTAAAACTGTTGGGGTGTTGAAAGTTGGCGAGGGTTTGGTCGGTTTAGGGGAGGAGTTCAACTTATTTGGTGCGGCAGATTATTAACTCAGGCGGCAGATGACAGTGCTTTTGTTCAACAGGTTGTTTGGTGTGCCTATCCAGTCACTTCAGATAAGCATTGGCAAACCTAAGAAGTTTCTGATGAACCCAGGGGACTCCGAGCTCATTGTGTATATTCTTATTCGTATGGTGCGGGTGCACATTGGAGATTCTGCGGAGTACTTTGTTTTTGTGCCCAGGGTAGATCTATTTCCTAGAAGCCATAGATACTTTTTCAACCTAGCATTCAATTGTGTTTTTCTTATTGATTAGTTGAGGTCTCCATGTCAACCTTCTGTCGAGCTTCAGACCTAGTTACTTGGCAGTGTTACTGGTTGGTATAGGTGAACCGTTCAGTTGAACCGGAGGGCAACCTCCAATTCTTACGGAAAAAGTTTTTTGCGTACATTTCTCCGAGTTAACCATTATAATGCATCTTTTAAGCCAGGAGTTTAGCATATCCAGCTGCATATGAAGAATATCAGTGGCAGTTTGGGAAGAGATGTCATTAGACACCGGAAAATGATATTTGCTTAATTTTGAAGAATCGATACTGCGCTTATGTGATTATACTCGGAAATAGCTATACAAAATATCGATACTTCATTTGGTTTGCATAAAAATGTTGATATTTTGCTAAACCTAGCATAAGTTTCGATACTGCATTTACGTGGATATGCTCCAGGGTATCGATACAAATTATCGATATTTCAATTGTTCCGAATACAAAATATCGATATTTTGTTAGAGTTACCATATGCCCCTCAGCAACGATACCAAATAAATTTAAAAGTATCGATACTGCATTTTGTTGTTGATATACTCGATTGTTTTAATACAAAATATTAAAATTGTGAGGCAGTATATATAATTCGAAAATTCGACGGAATCGATAACACATTCACGTACGGAGTTCGATCTGTGTATGTTTGTTAGTCGTGCTTGAAAATGGAAGCCTAACCTTGACAATTCGATGAGATGATTTAAAATCATGTTTTTGATCATACTGACTAACAAGACTCGGTTAGTAGTTTTCTTGCAACTTGTTAGGCCGGGATTTTATAGTAAAATTTGAAAGAAAAAAACAAGAAAGAACGCTGAAGTCGAGTATGCTCGACTGCAAGATACCCTGTACCCAACCTCATTGAATTGGATTTATCTTTGTATGGGGGTTATACCTTAAATTTTGTTGGGCCTACCCATATTAGTGTATTTCATTTGGACTATCATAGGCATAATTTATACCAAACATACACTTCCTAGATTGAGAAACAATGACGTATTTGTGAAAAAAACACAAAATGTTGGGGTTGATTTGTTTGGGGGCTATACCTAAAATTTTAGTGGTCCTACCCATATTGGGATATTTTATTGGGACTATCATAGACATAATTAATACTAAATTTGAACTTCCTAGAATAAAAAAACAATGACGTTTTTATGCAAAAACTCAAAATTTTGGAGTACATTTGTATGGGGGTACCCCTTAAAATGGGTCAAGAGAAAAACCGTTTGCAAGTGAACACTTGACGGCCTAGGAGAGTGTAAGTTTCAAATATAGTCGTCCTATATTTTTATTCCGAGATAATCTCTCTCATACGGCAGACAGCTGGACAGACAGACAGACAGACATAGCTAGTTCGACTCCCATTCCAATGCTGATCAAGAATATATATTCTTTATAGGGTCTATCTATGTTAGCCTCCTTCTGTCAGTTACATACATTCGCACAAACTTAATATACCCTTGTACCCTTTGGGTATAGGGTATAAAAATCAAGTTAAAAATGAAAAAAAAAAAAACCCTATCAAATCAGCAATTGTTCAAGCAGTATAATAGCAAACTATAAATATGTTATAAAGGATTATGCTACGTAGTTGTTATTTTAAACTACATTATACATGCTATATACTATGTATGTAGAAAGAAACGAGTCCTTGCAGCTATGTATAATAGCTGAGATGAACTAATCAAAGAAGGCTTTAAAGAACATGACGCCAAGTGTAAAGTAGTACTAAAATATTTCATGTGCAACTAAAGTCTTGAATTTGGCTTGGATAAGAGAGCAGCGCGGCAATGGCAGAAGCTAACGAAAAATTGCAGACAAACACGAAAATGTTGAGTTCATCAAAAAGGGATTTTCAAAAACAAATGAATTTTTGGCAGAGCAAGGCTTGAGTAAATACACACACACACACACACACACACACATACACACATAAAGTTATATAGATATAGTAAAAGCTTAGCGAGGACACCCACAAAAATCTATGCACACAGACAATCAGAGTAACGAAAAGAACGAGTTGTGCATGTAGAGAATTCGTGGTCGGGGCTAGTGTAATGGTGTAACGAGAGAGAGAGTGAGAGAGAGATAGTAAGTAGAATAAAAAGAATTTTGTGCTTACTTTGCGAGAAATGCCAATCAACCCTTTTTTGTTTTTTTTATTTTTTTTGTTTTTGTTTTTTAGTGGAATCTAAAATATGCGCGGCAAATGGCAGCAGCACCCAGCGGCACTGTGCAATGATGAAACTGTTCAGTAAAGTGTTCAAAATACCATTAAAAAAGCATCCTGCCTAACATTCCATTCCAACAACAAACAAAACAGCTGCACAGAAAAAAAAATTGTAGCAAAATAAAAAAAAAAAAAAATGGAAAAAAGAAATACCAGCACTCATTTTGTCTTTTTTTTTTTTTTTTTTTTTTGTAATTTTCCAAATCATTTCAACGATTTTCAGCGAAAACTTTTCAAACAGTTAACTAGCTACACAGCTAGTCGCGTATACAAATCGAAAGTAAGTACTTCTTGCATTGAAGTACTTACGTAAACAAAGATACCGGCAAAAACTTTGACATGACGTAGTAGTATTTCAGTGCCATTTGAGCTGAACTGAGTAAAGCTCTCCTTTTTTAAACAAGCAACACCAAGACATAGGCTTTAGAGTTTATATAACTTTTGCGTATCTCATTACTCAAGCACAAGCATAGACAGAAGCGTATGATTATAAAGGCACACATTTAATTAGGGCGCTTAAAATATGCATGCACTATAAAAAATCCAAAAAAAAAAAAAAAACGTTTGATTCGCATAACTTCGTACTATGTACAAAAGCTATTTGTACAATATACGAAATATTTCGTATTCTATTTATTATTATTTTATATTTTCAGACAGGTTTTACCAAATTACAGTTGGTATTCATCAAGGAGTCGTACTGAATTTATCTCTGGAGTCTCTAGAACATACATTAGACCTCGAATTAGATCTCAAACTGCACAGTGGTGTACACATCGATGATGCTGCTTTAAACTGAGCAAGTAGCTTTATAGACTCGAACATTAATATGTAAGCATCTAAAACTTTAAAAGACAGCTTAGAGTATGCGCACCTGAAACTAGACGAGCACTATACCGAGGGCTTGCACAAAGGTAGCCGGAAATTAAAATGAGAGCAATATTACCTTTTGGGGAAGACAGCCATCGTCTATAGAAAAACATTGAAACAGCGTAAAAGATTTAAGGAACATCAAGCGGCGTTGCACCAATGCGAGTCAATTATCAAAAAGATCTTAGATACACCATCTCATTCCAGATATAGCTAGTTGGTTCAACATGAGACATGGGGTAGCAATTTGGAAATTATTTCACGGTTTTTTTAAAAGCAAAATATGTCCAACCTTCAAGCAAAAATTAGTTTTAATTTTAACTTTGTTTATTAAAGCGCCCCAAAAAATGTATTTCGGTAAAGCCCCGAATAACGGGCAATGTGCCACTGGTTACTACAAAAGAAAATGTTGCAAGTAAATAATCACAATAAAATCGCATAATTCAATTACAAGCCTCGTTAAGCTGGCTTAAACGATTTACGCTTTACGCTGGCTGCCAATGAATTCGCATTGTACAGTACAACCCATCCCCAAACATTTTAGAGACCAGACGCAAATCAATTTAAAGTTGATAGAAGAACTAAAAGAAAATATAGTGAAAAATTAATAGAAAACATTTAATACTTGCTCAATCATTGTAAATACTACTTTAAATCTATTTTTTATTATTCTTTATTGTGATTTATTTGCTTTGTTTTTTTTTTTATTTACAAAAGCGCAAGAAAAATTGTAAATAAAATAACACATGCTACTATTTTTATAAGAAAGTTTAAAGATGGAAAAAAAGTTATGGCAATTATGTCTCCTGACACCGAGACTTAAAAGACAGAAGACTAAAGACGGAAGACTAAAGACAGAAGACTAAAGACGAAAGACTAAAGTTGGAAAGCTGAAATTTTTACTGTAGATTCGTTTTATGATGAAAGCGTTGGTGGTCACTAGAAGGAATGAGGGCCTTGAAACCGGAAAAGCCATATCTATGGGATGGTAAAACCTAGAGACTTGATATTAAACGCATTTGAAAGGTAACCGACTTCTAAAATTTTGAGCTGGGGCCCAGTGGAGTCAAAAAAATAGATTATTTTCACATTTTTATCAGTTTTTTATTTCGACCAACCGCATGCTAGCCACTTAAAATTAGGCGACCCACTTGGGTACCCAAGTTTGAATGTACTACATCTTTTAACACTTTCGTTATAACTTAGTAACGGAGTGGACTAGAGACTTAATATTAGGCACATTTGAAAAATAATTCAAAAAGATTTTTGGGGTGTTCAAGGGATTTCCGAAATTTCGACCGGCGACCCAAAATAAATTTTTTGAACCAATTTTTTTAGATTTCAGCTAAGCACTTAGACGTGATATGGAAAATTTTTGACTCGGGACGTAATGGAGCCCAAAAAAAGAAAAGCCATAACTTTGAAATGAAGAGACGTAGAGACTATTTAAATTGGGACATTTAAAAATGTTTAGAAAATATTTTTGGAGTGCCCAAAATTGATTTGACCAATTTTTTTGTTTTTTTTATATATTTCAGGTGAGCACTAAGACGTGACTTTTTACACATTTGCCATTTAACATTTTTGACCCGTCAATTTTAATGGAGATCTTGAAATCGGGACTTGAAACTGGAAAATTTAAAAGATGGCTAGAAAAAATTTTTGGCGTGTCCAAGGCGTTTCCGTAAATTGGCCCTGGGACCCAAAATAGATTTATTGGCCATTTTTTTTTTTTAGAATTTCAGGTGAGCACTAAGTCGTGATTTGGAAAATTTTTGACCCGGGGTCTAATGGGGGCCTTGAAACCCGAAAAGCTATATCTTCGGAGTGAATAGACGTAGAGACTTGAAACAGGGCGCCTTTGATGGATGTGATTAGAAAATATGTTTGGCGAGTCCAAGGGATTTCCGATAATTAGACCTGGAACCCAAAAAAAAAATTTTTGACCAATTCTTTTATTTTTTTAGATTTGAGGTGACCACTAAAACGTGATTTGGAAAATTTTTGACCCGGGGACTAATGGGGGTCTTGAAACCGGAAAAGCTATATCTTCGGAGTAAATAGAATTGAAACTGGGCGCCTTTGATAGATGTTTAGAAAATATGTTTGGCATGTTCAAAGGGTTTGCGATAGTTGTACACGTAACGCAGCGGGTGGGTTCCCGAAATTTTATCAATTTAAAAATTTATTTGTTTATTTTCTGCTGTAGCTTCAAAATACTATATAGGTGAGTACTAAGATAAGATTTAGGAAAATTTTTATCTGGGTTCTCAAGAACGGAAAAACCATATCTCTGGAGTGGATGAACCAAGATGCTTGATATTAGGCGCATTTAAAAGATGGTTAAAAACTATTTTTGACGTTTCCAATAGGTTTCCGAAACTGAACCGAAAATCGAGGGTATTATTTATTTATTTATTTCTCTTCTTTTTTTTTATTTTTTATTTAAAAGCCGTGAGTACTCTTCTTTCTGTTTATTTTATTGAACATGCATATGCGATATAGTGTAGATTTATTATTGATATCTATTTTTCTTTTTTTTATGGTTTTATATTAAAATTTAAATATTTATATATTTTTTTTTTTTTTTTAGTAAAAGTATTTTATGGCTTTATGCTGTAGAATGCACTTAAATGGCGCAAACCGAAAACATCAAAATGCATTTTAGTTTTATTGACAATAAATGAAACTGCTCTTGGCTGCTGTCACATTTCGTGGCTAAATGCAATGCATCGCATATACATATATAAGCTTCCAAGGATATTGCAGAAGCAGATGATGATGATGATAGTGTATAATCATTAAGGCTAAATGATTATGACAGTAATGTGTACAATAAGGATATGCATTGACAGCTGCACTTAGTGGCATACTGGCATAATTTCAGATGGTTAAATTTAAGTACAAAAAAAAAAAAGGTAAGTAATATTTTAATAAATACAACACCGCAACACTCAGCTTCAAAGCAATCTATTTAAACTTTCTGACCAACAATGACAGCGCAGCGTAATAAAACAATTTAAAAGTCATTGTCATCAACATCCGTTTTCCGTTTCCACCCCCCCCGTTGAAACTGTGTTATCCTTGTCAGTGTCATCATTTATTTTGTTGCGTATTACGTAAATAGTTACAGATACAACGTATCTGAACACCAACCAACTGTAAAATAAAATTGTCATCACTCTAAATGACCATGTGAAACTTTTGCGCTGTTGCTCCTTTTTTTCTATTTTTTTTAGCTTCACACTCTTTTTTTTTGTTGCAATTTCTTTTGTTTTTAGTAAAAGTTCTTTGGAATAGAATAATATATCTTTTGTATAGCAGTTGTCTAGAATTTTAATAGTCAACTTAAACTTTAAATGTTGTTGGCTATCTGCTTCTTTTTTTTTTTTTTTTTTTTGCATTCAATTCGAAGCGACAACGCATGACATTGCATTTTCGTAAACAATTTCCAAATGCGAGTAAAGGATTTTATACTTGAATATCTTCTATTATGCTTTTATATCTTCTTTGTTTGAAAATTGTATCTAAAAACTTTGTAAAAGTTTTTTGTACAAACCCTTTCAAAATAGTTTTCAAAGAAATTGTTGCAAAATCTGTCACTTTAATTTGGACAGCAGTTCAGTTGATATGAATAACTTTCGAAATTTTTGAAAAAAAAAAAAAAACATTTTTGAAAATGAAAAATATGTGAAACTTACGAAAAAAAATAGAAAAATGTATGTAGTCCGAATTGTAAACAAAAATCAAAATGAAACTTATGTAAAGGCTAACAGGCAGATACAGACAGACGGATAGACAGACAGACAGACGGACTTGTCTACATAGACTCATTTCGCCGAAAACCCGGTGTGGGCTAGTACATTGTATGGGCGTTTCGGTTGCTCTTTTGGCTCTTTTTTTATTCCCGCCACACATAGTGTGAAGGGTATTATCAGTTTGTCGGAAAGTTTGTAACGCATTAAAAGAGGCATCGGAGACCCCATAAAGTATATATATTATTGATCAGCTCGACGAGACGAATCGATTTAGCCATGTCCGTCTGTCTGTCTGTCCGCCCGTCCATCCGTATGTCCGTCTGTCTGTTGCAATGCGTTTTTTCTCAAAAAGTTTTAAAGATATTGACCTGAAACTTTAAACTTAAGCTTTTTGTGTTCCTAGGCAAGTTGTATATCAGCCCCCCATACAAACTTACCATTTTTTTAGATTTTTTTGTAAGAAAATAGTTATTATTTATGAATGTTTTGACTACAAATCGGGGTAAAACACTTTTAAAATCCAATATCAGAAGGTGCCACGCCCATTTTTAGATATAGCCCCCATGCAAACTTACCATTTTTTCGATTTTTTGGATGAAAATTGTTATTATTTGTAAATGTGTTTACTACAAATATGGATAAAAGCACTTTAATGACATCCAATTTCAAAAGAAAGGCGCCACGCCCATTTTTTGATATGGCCCCCCATACAAACCAAGCGCCCATTTTTCAGATTTTGTATGAAAATAGTTCTTATTTATGGATATATTCACTCCAATCTGTGTAAAATCACTTCTACTGTTATCCTATGAAAATGCTTCCGGTATGACAAGGATCGAGCCACTATAACATATAGACCCATACAAATTCACCTTCTATTTTTTTATTTTTCCAAGAAAATGAATAAAGTTTCGTGTGGCGGTTATTTAAGCTTCGGTTCCACCGAAGTTAACGTTTTTGCTTGTTTATCTGCTGTTTTTTGTGCAATTGCTGTTCTTTTCGATGGCATTTTTGTACTTTTTGTATTTTTTAATTGCAGCGTCAGCTAAATGTGTTGAAAGTAAATATGAAAACATACAAAAAAGCACTAAAAAATACAGTTTTTTAAAGAAAATATTTTTTACCGAGTCCAAGGGATTTCTGGAAATTTAACCTGGGATCCAAAATAGGTTTTTGAAAAACTTTTCATTTTTTTTTTTTTTAGATTTCAGCTTAGACGTGATTTGGAAAATTTTTGACTCGGTGAACATTTTGTACTTTTTTATTTTTTTAATTGCAGCGTCACCAAAGTACGATAAGTTGAAGCAAATATGAAAATATACAAAAAAGCACTAAAAAATACCTTTTTCTTTAATAGAAGCAGATCAAAGTTTTTTTTTAAATAACATACAAAAAAGCAAAAAAATTTTGCATGACAAATATACAAAAGCGGCTTCATAAATGAAGCGTATAAGCATTATACGCTATTTTAGTGGTCTAAAATTATAATTACATTACTATCTTTCAAATGAAACTAGTTTGGAACTTATCGGTTGTATGGTTTCGAAGTGCATAACGGACATAGAAATATTTTTATATTTTTTATCTTCAATTACTTATTTTAAGTGCTTATTTTACTATTTAAAAACAAAATAAAAAAGTTAAGTTGCACTACAACACATACAACATCAAATAAAATTATTTATTATTTAAGAAAAAATATCTTTAGCGCCATAGAAATGCTCAATAATCAAACTAGTACGATTACGTACTATTTCTATCACTTTTAAACTAAACTACTGCAACGATTGAGATGCGCAGCACGTGCAACGAAGCAGCAACAGCCGCACAACACATAGCAATGCCAATTAGATTTGGGAGTACCGCAACGGCGAACGGTTTGCCATGAATAGACCAGCAGCAGCAGCAGCAGTTAAAGATACAAAAGCTACTTAACTATGCTAACAGCGCTGGGATTGCGCTAGAAAAAAAAATCTAAGCTAAAGAGTTTAACTGCATTAAGCATCGTTTACAAAACCGCAGAGTATTGAAAAAAACGCAATTGATAAAAGATTTACGCAAAAAAAGTATCTTACGGATGCGCAGTTAAAAAGCAACAAAAAAAAAATAAAATGAATTTCATGTTAAATAAAAAACAAATAAATACATTTAATATGTTCAAATAATAATATTTTTGTTTTGGTTATAATACGATTTAGTTGAAGTCAAAGTTCAATAAATGTATCTTTGACTTAAACTAACATAACATCGATTTTAGTTTGCACTTTGTTGCTTTTGATTGCCTGTCTGTCTGTCTGTCAGTTACTATATGCATCAGATACATTTTCGTCTGTTGCAAACTGTTGCCGCTCGACTGCTTACATTAAGTGGCAGCTTTGCATCAACAATTTTGTCTTACTTGAATGCTTTTTACTTTAGTTTAGCTTAGCTTAGCTTTCATCATCGCAAAATGATGCTCAACACATACAAAGAATTTTGAAGTTCAATGCATTGATTTGCACTTGATTGCTTGATTATATTGCGAATGCATTTCAATTCAATTCATTTGATGTAAGCTGTCAGTAAGATTTTGACAATGTTCAACTCACTGTCCGTCTGTCTGTTTTTCGGATCTTATATTCTTACTTTGACTCTTTAGCCGTTTGGGATTAAATCGAGTTTAAGTGATACAAAGGAAATAATTTTTTGTAGATGCGATATACACGTTCATTTAATTTTAGTTATTTGCTTAAAGCGTTCAGTTAACCAGACTTAACGGTAGCCTGGATTTCTTGAAAGCTCTAGAAAAAAATAACGTAACAATTCAAAAAAAATTTAATATGAAGCGCTAAAGTTAAGATAAACTTTCTGTTCTATATTCTGCAAATTATATCAATTCTAAGATAGTATTCGGGCGGACAGGTTCCAGCGTCAGCCCAGATACATATACGGTAAGACTATGTATTAATCTAGTAAGTATCTAAAAGTATCTGTTAAGTAGCTACAATACCAAAAAAAGCGTACCTATTTCAGATGCACTTAACAACATCTAAAAAAAAAAAAAAAGAGAAGCAGCTACTCCATTTAAACAGCTCACATCGTGAAACGCATTACTATCCAATTAGTTGAAGTAAATATCTTTCAGTTTTTTTGCACTGATTTTGCACTGCAATCAGTTTTATTGCTCGTTTGCAAAAGCTGTCGTTTGAACTTGATTAGCTTCATTCTAATATTTGACATCATTGCTTCTTGATGCTTCCGCTGTTGAGTTGAAATGGGTTTCATGAAATTTACTCGATTCATTGATTTTTATGTTAATTTCTTTATGCAACATGAATGTTGCAGGTACGACGCACAGTAAGCGCACAGTGATTTTTTGCTATTGAAATTCGATGAGAATTCAAGTTTACGTTTACTTTTCTCTTGCTCTGCAAAAACAATAAATAGTTCGACTCTACAGAACAGTGTTGTTTAGCGTCACAACACTATACACTTGTTTTATTAAGCTTTTGTTTTCCAACACTGGAAAAATAAATCACTTTAAAGCAGCTATTACACTCGCCTATACTATATTAGAATACAAAGATAAACACAAAATACTTCAAAGTTAAAGAGCAAAAAAAATATAAACAGTCTTTAAGAATGATATGCCAGTTTTCAGCAGCCCTGGTTCCTAAAAATTCTAAGGCTGCTGGCAGAGTAAAAGCTTAAAGCAAAGTGATAGGCCATGCGAGAGCACAGGGTTGAATCTTTAAAGCTTTCACAGAGAAAATTTTAAGCAGTGTTGTGTAGCGAGAATACAACTCTGTGCTATCGCATTGCCAATCGCTTTGCTTTTAGCTTTTACTCTGCCAGCAGCCTAATTCAAAGCAAATTTGTCCAACTACCTACCCGAATATGTGCAAACCTAAGTGGAATACTAAGTGCAAATAGGTATTACAGAGAAGTGGGGGAATTATAGATCCTATAAAGTAGATTTATGCTGTAAAATCACAACAAAATGAGATGACGCGATGTCATCGTGCAAAGTCCACGAGTTGTCCGGGAGGAACTCAGAGTGAACCACACCACTATAATCCAGAAAACGTTTTCCTGGTACTAGGACTGTGTGATTAATCGATTAATCAATGTACAATCGATTATTTTGTATAATCAAGTGATCAATTAGTTGAAGAATCATTGATTAATCAAATGATTATTTAAACAATAATGGAGTAGGTTGATAGCGGATAGAGGACAGTATCGGCATTGATTGGCAAGCTTTATCCACGAGAGAAGCAAAAAAAAAAAAAACAAAAGGTCTTCGCTTATATCAAAACATATTTTTTGATAATCATGATTAATCAGCAACAATCGATTTATTTTTACAATCATTAACAATCGATTATTTCCAACAAGCACACAGCCCTACCTGGTACTTATTTTACAGAGTCTAAGAGTCGATCTAATTATGTCTATCGAACCTTTCTTGCTGACTGTCATATAAAACGAATTATATCGGAGACCATATGAGAAAGAGTTATAATTTTTTAAATTTGAATCTACTAAGCCGTCATGTGCTCACTAACAAACGGTTTTTATACTAGGGTCGTCCAAAAAAAAAGTTGTATGTGCTCACCGCCTAGAAAATAAGAAGAACCGTATTTTTTTTTTATTTAATCGGATAATATTTAATGGTGCCGCAAAGCCCCTGAAGTTTCCCACGTATTTTATATGGGAAAATAATACTTTTTGTAGATTTAGTGTAGAAACCTGGTAAATAAATATTTTCTATTTCCGAATAACCATGTTTCTCTTCATAAATGATCGTAAAATAACATCCAATCATTTATTTTTTAAGTAAACTATTTTGTACAGAATTAAAAAAAACCCAAAAACGTACAAATAAGAAGAAGAAGAAAACGAACAATAATTTTCAAAAATTTTATAAAAATTAATTTTTTAAAAATTAAATAATAAATGATTGGATGTTATTATGTAATCTTTTGAAGAAGAGAAACACTGTTATCCGTTTAAAAATATTAATTTTCCAGGTTTCTACATTAAACCTATGAAAAAGTGATATTTTCTATTGCATAATACATGGAAACCTTAGAGGCTTTGAGGCAACATTAAAAATTATGCGAAAAAAAAAAAACGTTAACTTCGGAGGAGCCAAAGCTTAAATACCCGTCACACGAAACTTTTCATAATATTGACTCATTACGTGTGATCATCAGTGGCTTAAATACATTTATAATTATATATTCGAAAATAATTACTTTTTCATACATATGTTCGAAAATAATCGATGGGGACTATGGCTAAAAATAGGCGTGGCACCTTGGTTTTGTTATTGGATGTCATTAGAAGTGTTTTTTCCCAAATTTGAGTGAATATTCTCATATATAATTCCTATTTTTATACAAAAATTCGAAAATGGGCGGTAAATTGGTATGGGGGCTATAGCTAAAAATGGGCGTGGCAGCTTGGATTTGACATTGGATGACATTAGAAGTATTTTTACCCAACTTGGAGTGACTACATTCATAAATAGTAGCTATTTTCACAGAAAAAATCCGAAAAAAACGGTAAGTTTGTATGGGGGCTATACCTAAAAATGGGCGTGGCACTTTGATTTTAACACTTGAACTGCGTAGGACTGAGAAAAGCTTAAGTTCCAAGTTTCAGGTCAATATCTTTAAAACTGAGCGAATGAAACGCATACATACAGACAGACGGACAGTCAGACGGACATGGCTAGATCGACTCGTCTCGTTTAGCTGATCAAGAATATATATACTTTTTAGGGTCTAAGATGTCTCCTTTAATGCGTTAAAAACTTTCTGACAAAATGATAATACCCTCCACACTGTGTGTGACGGGTATAAAAATACGGGTCTTCTTATTTTCGATAAAGAACAATTCTAGGAGGGAGCGCATAAAAACTTTGTTTTTTTTTTTTTCCATACATTTTTGGACTACCCTAATATATACTTACCCCAACATTTTGAGCTTTTTTCTTAATCTATTCCTATATAGATTAATCTTATGCCTTCTCAATGAAGCTGTCTATAAGAACAATTTAATTACACAGCTCGAGAAAGACATCTAGGTGATGTCGCCAACTCGAATCACTATCTGCCAAGATTGAACTGACCAATGTAAAGAAATTTTTCAGAATTTTAGATATGTAAAAATGTGCAAATAAAAACTTGTTCTGTCACAATAAGCAGCGCTATGCTTCTTAATAAGCTTCAGAATTGATACCAGTAAAAAAAAAAAACATCGGGAATAAAAATAACACTCTTGACCTACTTTCTCTGGTGAAACCTATTTATATTAAATCCTTTCGTAATCACCCAAGTATAACCAATCATAGACTTTTTGTTAGTTACAATGTACAACTTTTCTTAAACTTTATCTTCAAGAAAAGAAGTAAAAAAAAAAAAATGAGTAACAAAACAGTGAATCACTGCTTTTTTACAGAAAATATTATGAAAATGACTTTTTACATTACATTTTGTCATAGTTACCACAGCTGTTGCAAATAATTTGTATATAAAACACAATTCTTGGCCCACAGCACACAGCACACTTGACCCGCAACCAGAAAGAAAGAACGAAAGAAAAAAGAGAGCACATTTCTTTTAGAACGAAACGAAACGAAGTCGTACTGAGTCGTTAGCTGAAGGCAAAGTTTATGTTGCGTTTTCCGGTTTTCTGCACAAAGCAACGAGAACAGCGGCTAACGAAGAAGAATACGAAGAAGAAGAAGAAGAAGTGTTTTGCAGAAAAGGTGCAAAGAAAAAAAAAAATACTTAACAGCCACAAATAAAATGCTGAGTGCACCAAAAAAAAAAAAAAAGGTGAAAATAGAAAATAAACTGCAACATGCATTTGCAGCGCTTACAAAAAAAAAAAAAAAAAAAAAATGAAAGAAAAATAAACTATGTGCAACACTGGAGGACATTAAATGCAAACAGCTTAATTAAAAAATAAAGCCAGTAGTTTTCTTTTATTTTGGTTTTTCTTTTCTAAATGTATTTATTTTCATTTTACAAATGTAACTTAGCAGCAACATCTTAGCCTCATTGTGCTGTCATGTGTATGTTCTGCAATATATGTGTGTGAAACTTAGCTGCTCATATGGTATGCGCCATGTTATCCTTATGGTGTTATTTATTTTCAACTTAACACTTTACACCATTTTTATTTAAAATTGCATGTTTCTGTTTTTTTTTTTTTTAATAATTAAATTAAAAGTTATGCATTTTATTTTACCACTTCAACGCGAAGTTACTGCACACAAGTGCTCATTACGAGAAATAAGAAACTATTACATGAACCAAATTATGAAGTTTTTGCATTCTAAGTGAATGCTTATTTATTTATTTTTTTCATTTTTATTCTTAAATGAGAAATTAAAATTAGATTTTTTAAAAATTAAAAGAAATAAAAGTGAAAGACAATAAATATTTAAGGTTTAGTTTAGAAACTTTATTTAAAAATAAACACCCTGTGACTCACATAACGTTCGAGCACTTTTAACACTAAACACTCACTAAACGCATTTTGCATATTTACCAACACTATTTAAGTTATGCCGCCATCAAATAGTGCTTTTGAGCAGGCACAGGGTGCTGCGTTTTGGGTCTATGGACATGTTTAGAAATTTTGGCCAACCGACAAGCCTCGTCGTTTTCAATACAACAAAAACATTCGAGAAACATCAAGAAAAATTAATCCGATTTTTGGCAAAATTTTATCATGACTAGGCCTGTGTGATTATTTAATGAGCAATCGATTATTTTGTATAAACAATTAATCAATTAGTTCAAGAATCAAAACAAGAACTATCAACAATCAATAATCAAGTAGTTAATAGAGGACAATAGTCTTGGCATTGATTTGCAACCATGATTAGAAAGCTTATACAAAGTGAGAAGCCAAAAAAAAAAAAAAGGGGGTTCATGTATTACCTTTTTTATTTGACACCAAACTATATCAAAAAATTTTTTTTGATTATCATGATTAATCAGCAACAATCAATTTTTTTTAACAATCATCAACAAAAAATCCAATAAACACACAGCCACAGCGCTAAACATGACTCATTCCTAGACTTTTTCCAAAGGCGATATCAGAAGTGAAAAGTTTAGGCCGAATAGCCAGAGTACCTAGACCAGCTTAAAGCCATAATATGCCAAATTGCCCAAGTTCCCAGAGGTCTTTTATAAAAAGTGTTGGAAAATACCGGAAAAAAGCAAATCTTTGTGTGTGGAGTACCCTGTATAAGACAATTCACATTCAATATGTAAAAAAATAAAGCTGGCAACCAAACCAAAAATATATGGTGGTGTCGTAAGTAAGTTACTGTATATTTTAATGAAACTTTTTTTCGATTCCTGAAACCCTAATGGGTCATAGGACGTCAATAGCTGCTCTTCACCTCGTCTTGTTCTCTGCAAGAGCTGCAAGTTGACTCCAAAGTCCTTCTCGTCGCTCCCTTGACACTGTTCTAGTCCATATATCCGGGGATGTCCTCTTCTTCGACCTTTACCATCAAGAGGATTCTATTGCATGGCTTTTCGTGTGATGTTGCCCACGGGCTTACGAAGTGTATGCCCAATCCATATTCACTTCTGATGCATGATCCTTCTGCTGAGCGGCTCGATGTTAGCCCTGCGGTACACCTCCTCTTGATTGGGATTTCTATCCCTCCAATGAATTCGGAGAATGCCCAATGAATAAATACCATATTGATCTTTTAAGAACTTCAATTTACACGGATAACTAATCTACTTTAAAGATTTGCATTAAAACGACTAAATCGAAATTGAGCGTCATCAACAAAATTGCTGAATATGTTGGATGGTGAAGATTTTTCGGCACAACCTAAATAAGTAAATAAAAAGCAAAAAATCAAAATTTTAGAAGAAGCTAAGTTAACAATTCTCACACAAAAAGTTCAAAATTTGGGTTTATATTTTTTCATTGCAGCAATACTTAATAAATGATTCGATATATTTAGGAATGTGTAGATACCTAAAAGTATCGATATGTATCGATATATCTAAAAGTATCGATATATGTATTCATACACAAAATTAAAATTTTTTTTTTTTTATAGCGAATAAATTTATTTGCAATCAATCTTTAAAAGACAATCAGCAAGTTTTGTGAGTAAAGAACAGTTGACAATGCGTTTGCGAAGCCATTATGGATAAGGAATAAAGGAATGGGGATGGGGATGGAAATGAAAATAAACAAAAAGTAAAAATAAACATGAGTTATTGTCTCCCATGAGGGAGATCGAGCGGGTGAAGCCTTTTGAGCCTTCTTATACTGGAGCTGTTGTCGAGTAGGTTGATGGCGAGTGTGTTGGTATGCATGTCGAGCCGATTTATATAAGAGGTGCTTAATCTTGTTATTTCTTTGTATACCCAAGGTACCCCGAGTTCCTCGTGTATCTCTTTGTTGGTGTGGAACACGAAAGCGTTTGACATAATCCTCAGCGCCTTGTTTTGAAATATTTGAATAATAGAACAGTAACTCCTGCTTGCAGTGCCCCAAATTGGGATACCGTAGGCTTTATAATTGCTTTATAGACTAAAAGTTTGCTCTTCAGCTTGAGAAGTGACCTTCGTCCGATAAGCCATAAATGTTTTTTTAACCTTTCATTGAGCTGTGCCTTTTTGGTGAGAAGGTGAGGACGCCAGGTTAACCTTCTGTCAAGACCCAAGCCCAGATACTTGGCTGTAGCGCTGCATGGGATTGTGGTTCCGTCAAGATGAACTTGGGGACAGTCACCCCTTCTTAAAGAAAAAGTCATTGGAGTGGACTTCTCAGGGTTCACTAAAATGTTCTACCTCTTGAGCCAAGTAGAGAAGATGTCGAGTTGCCTTTGAAGGATTCCAGAAGCAACCTTTAGGGAAACGTCGGATGCCAAGAAAACCGTGTCGTCTGCATACGTAGCGACCAGCGCTTAAGGTAGGACCTAATAAAGGTATAATATGAAGCTGGTAAGATCGTCTTAAGTTTGTGAAGCAGACCAGCATGCCACACCCTGTCGAAGGCTTGCTTTACATCTAGAAAGACTGCCGAACAAAACTTATTCTCCTCAAATTATTCCAGAACCTTCTCGACTAACCTGTGGCACTGTTCCGGCGTGCTATGGCTTTCTCTGAAACCGAACTGGTGATCGGGGATCGAACCGGCCTCTTCCAGAATTGGCCGCATTCTACGCAGGAAAAGTCTCTCAACAACTTTGGAGACAAGCCGATTACAGCCATTTAAAGCAGATAATTATTCGATTCAACAAAATTTATTTAACTTTTAACATTTCTTTAGATTAATAAAATGTGTGCTGACTGACATATCAATTGATAGCAAAAGATACAAAAAAATAATCTTTGATATGAAATTTATAATAAAAAAAAAAAGAATATATTTCGCTATTTACAGCATTTTTATACTTTTGTATTTTTTTTTTTAAAAATTTTAATGCCTCAAAGCTGTGAATTAATAAAAATACTTAATTAAAAAAGCATTAAAATTATAGGTCATCCAGATGTGCAAAACCTTCATTATTTATTTTTTTTTTTTTTTTTTTTTTTTTTTTTATTTTTTTTTTATGAAATAAATAAAAGACAAACGCCAACCTAACCAGCAATGCTGATTAATTGGCATGCGAAAAAATTCATGCGCAGCAATAAATTATTTTAATGAAATTATTTCAATGGTTACAATAAAAAAAAAAATTATATAATAAAAAAATAAAATAATTTTATATTACACAAAACCGAAAGAACAAAAAAATATTGCATTAAAACCGATAACAAAATTAACATGCGGCTAATTAATTCGTATTTTTTTTTTTATTTTTTTTTATTTCACTCTTTTGTTTGCCATATTTGCACTTTATAGTAAAAATGTTTATTGGCTAATTTAAAAATATGCACCTGAGGCCAATAAAAGTGAAACATTAAACATGCAAAACAAAACAAAACAACAAAAAAAAATACGTTTAATTAATTATTTAAAAGAAAGAAAAAAATATAGGAAAAATATTCAACTTTTCAACATTTTGCATTTAATTTAAATTGAGAAAACATTTGAAAATTGATATAAAATATAAATTATGTGAAAAGATAATTGAAGTACTGAAAATAAACTGTTTTAAAAAAATATTTCAATTTATGCAGAATGCCTGTCAATGGGTGTAGCTGTCAATATTCATTAAATTAAATTAAATTCAGAGAATAAAAAAGTAGAAGAATACACACCAGAATTCCTAAAAGTAAATCGAACGAAATGCGTTTTTAAATCTCGCCAATATTCTTTGTAGCTATCAGATCTTTTATTTATTATGAACAAAAAATCGTCTGAAAAGAAATTTCTAATGAAAATTTTTTTATTCAATTTTGGATTAGATAGTTTGGTGTTGTGGAAGGTATTGCTCCATAAATGGATGTTAAAAAATAATGTTTGTCTCAACTAAAATGAAATGTCAAAATACATACGCACCCTGGCGTCAAGTTTGGACTGATTTTGAAATGTTCTATTGGTTCGACAAGAAAAATTTCGTATATAAATAAATAAAATAGTAAAAATATTACTATGTCCGCTATGGACTTTCAAACCAACCAACCAATGAGTTCCAAAATGTTTCATTTGAAAGACAATAATGCAAGTATAATTATAGACTATAAAAATAACACATTAGGTATATACGGTTCATTTATGAAGTCAATTTTAAAATTTTAATGTGGTCTCGCGTCAATAAATCAAAAAAAAGTATATTTTAATGCTTTTTTGTTGCATGTTTTCTTACTATTTTCAGCATATTCTGCTCACGCCGCAATAAAAAAGTACAAAAATGCCTCTGAAAAAAGCTGGAATTGCACAAAAACAGCAAATGCGAAACGGTATAAAGCCTAAGGAGCAGCGGAACAGGTATCCGCTAGTTATATCCTGTACCCAAAGGGTAAAAGGGTATATTAAGTTTGTGCGAATGTATGTAACTGGCAGAAGAAGCCAAGATAGACCATATAAAGTATATATATTCTTGATCAGCATTGGAAGAGGAGTCGAACTAGCTATCGGTTGCGCAACTAAATAATTTCGTATTTTTCGTTAAAAAAACCAATTATTTAAGTATGAAAGGTGAAAAAAATATTTTATTCAAAATATTGTCCATCGGAAGCGGTAACTTTTTCCCATCTTTCAGGGAATTTATAGATTCCATCCCAAAAAAACTTCTCATCTTTTGCGCCGAGAAAATCATCAAGCCATTTTTTAATACCTTCAACATTGGTGAACCGTATTCCAGAAAGGTGATTCTGCATCGACCGAAACAAGTGGTAATCAGAAGGAGCTATGTCTGGGCTATAAGGCGGGTGAGGTAGAATTATCCCATCCAGCATTTTCCAAATAATTTTTGACCGGTACTGCAACATGTGGCCGAGCATTGTCATGATGGCCGTTTTACGGCTATTGCTTGCTTCAAACGTATCAATTGTTGCCTGTATAGCTCTCCCGTGATTGTCTGACCCGATTTTAACAGCTCATAGTACAGCACACCCTCTGATCCCACCAAATACAGAGCATTACCTTCAAACCATGAATATTCGGCTTTGGTGTCGATTTGGCTGGTTGTCCTGGCTTCACATATGATCTTTTACGCTTAGGGTTGTCGTAATGAATCCACTTTTCATCGCCAGTGACAATACGAGGCAAAAACGATTTCTTTTGTGGCGATTAAGCAGCATTTCAGACATGCAAAATCGTCTCTCAACGTCTCTCGGCTTTAATTCGTGTGGCACCCAATTTCCTTGTTTGTGAATGTATCCAGCTGCTTTTAAACGTTTAGAAATGGCTTGTCGAGTGACTTCCAATGTTTTTCCAAGTTCTTCTTGAGTTTGACATGAATCTTGATCGAGTAATGCCTTCAAATCTTCGTCTTCAAACTTTTTGATGGACCTTGTCGCTCTTTGTCTTCTTTCAAAATCACACTTTTAAATCAAATTACCAAAAATATAAAAAAAATTTTGAAATGAAACCAACACTAACTTAAGAAAAATTTTCAAAAAAAAAACGAGAACCGATGTGCTTCTGTTGCTTTTAAATTGAAAAAAGAACAAAAGCAAACCTCCCCGCAAATGCTGTTTTGTTGGAACGTAACTTGACATTTTGACTGCAATAAAAAAAATTTGTGTGTTTACTAATATTCACTGTGACATATCAAATGTTCTTGATTTGGCGCGCTTTAACATAGAACAGCTGTCACTGTCAAAATATTGACTACATAAATAGATATGAGGTTAGTAACAAATACGAAATTATTTAGTTGCGCACCCAATATGTCTGTCTGTCCGTCCGTCCGTCTGACCTTCTCTAATGCTGTCTGCCGTATGAAAACGATTATCTCGGAGACTAAAAGAGGTAGAGCTTTCAAAATTGAAACTTAGACTCTATTAGGCCGTCAAGTATGCACTTACAAACCTAGACCCATTTTAAGGAGTACCCCCCATACAAATCTACCCCAAAATGTTGGGGTTTGCATAAAAGGTCATTGTTTTTTATTCTAGGAAGTTCAAATTTAGTACAAATTATGTCTATGGTAGTCCCAATAAAATATCCCAATATGGGAAGGACCAACAAAATTTTAGGTATAGCCCCATACAAATTTACCCCAATGTTTTGGGTTTTTACATTAAAACGTCATTGTTTTTATTCTAGAAAATTCAAATAGAAAATTTTACATAAAAGTCATTGTTTTTTATTCTAGGAAGTTCAAATTTAGTACAAATTATGTCTATGGTAGTCCCAATAAAATATCCCAATATGGGAAGGACCAACAAAATTTTTGGCATAACCCAATACAAAGATATACCCGATTTTTTAAGTTTTTCTGTGAAAATCCAATTCAATGAGGTATGGTAGTAAAATAGAACCTAACTTAAGGTACATATAGATAGGGTACAGGGTATCTTGCAGTTGAGCATACTGGACTTCAGCGATCTTTTTTGTTTATTCTCCAAACGTTCAATATCATTCCATGGATTTATTTTTTATTGAATTTCATTATTCATTTAATTCTGTCGTGAGAACCTCATAAATGTTCGACGACTTTGGTATTTAGTTAACTGCTTTTTATTTATTGACAATCATTGAGCAGAGTCTGGTTTTCCATGGTGGTTTTGCTTCACAAATTTCCCAAATATTCTGTGGAAACCTTGGACTATTCTCCATTTCAAATTTTTAACTTAATCAATAAATGACAAAAAAAATCATTTCCAAACTAATTCCTTTATAACTAATTTCACAAAAATAAATGTTGCAAAACTTCATTACGGTACTTCCCCTCTTTTTAATGGGCAGCCTCTATTGCTGTGGTGCAATCAACCGAATTTAATTTTTTGGTCTATATTATTTTTTAATTATTTTAATAAAATTCATTTATATTCATACACATTTTAATATCTTTTTTTTTCCAAATTTATCTACGCTCATTTGTGGTAACAAAATATTTTCCAAAATGTGTAAAAATAAAATATAAAAAAAAAAGAATTTTCAAAAACCCAAGAAAAATAGAATGAAAAAAAAAGGAAAAGTAAAAATATAAAGTAATTTTCTAATGACACCACAGAGAAAAATTACTTTTGCGTCATGGGTGCTTCCTGGGCGCTTAACTTCCCATATTCATGAAATTCTTGATGCTGCTGATGCTGATGCTACTGCTTTCCTTTACAAATTTTCCAACGTTCATTAGATTAAAAGCAATTTACAGTAAAAGTTTTTCTGCTACCCGACCCAAGCACGCATTAACACACACACACACACACATACTCATGCACACTTATGTCCTGCAATGTCCTTGCCATACTGCTCTTACTTGCTGACTTGCTTGCATACACATAACGTGTATCTACGAGTATGTACAAAAATGCTATCTAAATGTGTTACTTCTTTTCATTTTTCACTTTTTTTCTCTCTCCAAAGAAACAACAACAACAAATACAAATTTGCGGATTTGGTTTGTAATTTATTAAATTTATCGCATTCTGAATGCTCTACTCCACGAAGATTCAAACAAAACTAAATTGTATGGAATGGTTTGGAGTATTCCTATTTTGTTCTGTGTGGTTTCTGCTGCTCCTTTGAACATTTATTCTCCTTTATATTTTGTTGCAACATTTGCTGATGACACTCTTAAAGACACAAATGCAACATTACATGAACAACAACAACAGACGACAATGTTGAGCACATTGCCGCCAGTTGTGGAAGTCATTTCGAGTTTAGATGTTATTATTTTGATTTATAGAAAAAGTTTTGATCTGCCCAAAATACAAATTCTACGCATACCGAATGTGCGAAGTTGTTTTATTTTTATTTTATTTTATTTTTTTTTTTTTTGCATCTTTTGTGTTTAGGTAAATTATTAAAAAAGGAAACTGATTAGAAAGTTTCTCGCTTTGGTATAAAACTGGGAGCTATTTCATTATCGTTTATGACTTAAAGATATATAATAAAAATCTTTGAAAAAAATTTGATTAAGGTTTATTTTAGAAAAGCATCGAAAGGTGCATCAGTCTTACAGTATCTGTCAAAACGTCTTTAAGCATAGAAGAGTCTTAATTTGGAATATGGTGGACCTATTGTCTCCGAGATAATCGTTTTCAGATGACAGGACGAACAGAGAGAAACGCATTGGTTTATCGACTCGCCTTTTTCCCTTCGGGTAGAGGGTATACAAATTATAGGCATCAAACTTAAAACTTCAATTCTTCACAGCCGTTAAGAGGTATCTGGTAACCATCCGATTTTAAGGAGTACCTTCCATACGATCATGCCTGGGAATGCGATAATACAAGTACAGAGTGCTCCGTACTGTGTAGTCCTAAGTTTTTTTTGAATAACACAAAGAAATCTTGAATCAATTAATTCATTTCAGTCTTCTTCGGTTTAGCTTGTGGAGAAAACTTTAATGCTTTACCAACCTTGCTAAAACTCCAAGAACACAGCTTAGCCTCAAAACCCTCAAGCATTTGCAGCACAACGCAATGAATCTGTTCTGGAGAACCATGGTGCGGTACAGGATGCAACCTTTTGAGTTCCCCTATTTTTTTAGTTAATGAGTGTTTTATAATTTGTTTTACAATTTGTTTGTTCAGTTCTGAAAGATTATATAGGTCAAATGTAAGCTCCCAGCAGCCATAATTACCCTTTTTTGACATATTCCATAACAGTTTGCATTACGTATTTGTGAATACGGTCAAATTTCTCGGCTTATGTTGGCTTTGGGCTGGTCATGGGACTCTGGCTTATACCCACAGGAAAGTCTGACGGTGCTAAAATGCAAATGAAACTTAAAAGTCATGATTAAATGCTCGGTTTAATGTTTTGCATGTTTCTGGCATATTGATGACGTATAGGCTTGTCGGTTGGCAACAATTTTCACATATAGGAGCACAAAACGGAGCACCCCTCGATACACCACGATACTTTTTGAGATACATGAGTACTTTTGTCTTAAATGCTCATATCCAATAAGTATCGATATTCAAAAAATATCAATATCGACAAAACTGAATTATCTACACAAAATTTACTGTACAGCAGAAGTGTGTAGCACTGTAGTAACGGTATAGTGAGCCGGTAACTTGAGAAAACTTTTTTTTTGTTACATTTTGTTAATACTTTGCAGAAGTTTCTTACGGAAATATAAATTAATTAAATTCCGCAAAAAATTAGAAAATTAAAAATAATTGTGCCTCCTAAAAAATACCAGAAATAGTCCCAGACATCCAAAAAAATATCAGTTCCAATACACCATGATTTCAAAATACCTGTTTCCAAAATCAAAAATTTTTAAAGTTGAATGAAAAATCGAAGTTTTTTTTTTTATTGCGAATAAATTGACGAACAGTTGACAATGCGTTGGCGAAGTCATTATGGATAAGGAATAAAGGGATGGGGATGGGAAAAGAAAATAAACAAAAAGTAAAAATAAACATGAGTTATTGTCTCCCATGAGGGAGATCGAGCGGGTGAAGCCTTTTGAGCCTTCTTATACTGGAGCTGTTGTCGAGTAGGTTGATGGCGAGTGTGTTGGTATGCATGTCGAGCCGATTTATATAAGAGGTGCTTAATCTTGTTATTTCTTGGTATACCCAAGGTACCCCGAGTTCCTCGTGTATCTCTTTGTTGGTGTGGAACTCGAGAGCGTTTGACATAATCCTCAGCGTCTTGTTTTGAAATATTTGAATAATAGAACAGTTACTCCTGCTGGCAGTGCCCCAAATTGGGATACCGTAGGTCCATACCGGCTTTATAATTGCTTTATAGACTAAAAGTTTGCTCCTCATCTTGAGAGGTGACCTTCGCCCGATAAGCCATAAATGATTTTTTAACCTTTTTATTTATTTATTTATTTATTTATAATTTAGCAACTAGCATATAAAAATAAGGATGCTGCTTATACTACTTATTTAAACATTAATATAATTTAGAGCATTTCTAATTAAATTTAATGGGAGGCCTGGAGAGACAAGATTTAACTGGTAAACGCTATTATATGTAGCACACAAAACTCGGAAAGGATCATTGCATGCGTAATTTGTTGTGCAAGTATGTAGGTGCAGTAGAGAATAATTTCTCGTTATACGGGAAGGAATAGTAAAATTTAACAATTTTAATAAGAAGGGTGAATCAATATCACCATCTATTAGCTTCTGGATGAATATAACACCAAGCGTATTTCTGCGTTGTTCAAGTGTTGGTAGATTTATTAACTTAAGACGATGCGTATAAGGTGGTAAATTAATATGTGTACTCCAACCGAGATTTCGTAAGGCAAAAAGAAGAAACTGTTTTTGTACTGATTCCAACTGTATTTTATACGTAGTATATTGCGGATTCCAAACACAAGAGGCATACTCAAGTATTGGGCGAACTAATGAGGTGAATAACAGTTTAGTTATATACGGGTCATTAAATTCTTTTGACCAACGTTTAATAAAGCCAAGCAATCCCATAGCCTTATTACAAACTATATCAATGTGAGAAGAAAAAACAAGCTTTTGGTCGAAAAGAACGCCAAGATCATTAATCGAAGAAACACGCTGTAGTGCAACATTTTCCAAAAAATATTCTATTATATAAGGGTTTCTACGGCAAAAGTCATTACTTTGCATTTAGCGGAATTCAAAACCAAACCATTTCTCTGACACCAGAGATAAAGAGCATTTAGATCTGTTTGCAATTGTTCATGGGCAACCGAGTTATTGTAGCTGAAACACAGCTTAACGTCGTCCGCATACATTAATGTATGGCTAAAAGATATAATATCTGGGAGGTCATTAATGAAAAGTACGAATAGTAGAGGCCCTAAGTGACTACCCTGAGGCACACCCGAAAGAACTTCAATAACATTTGACATAGTGTTGTCAAATAACACTCGTTGTGTTCGACATGTTAAATATGATGAAATCCATTTTATTAAGGCTGTAGGAAATCCTAGACGCTCAAGTTTGTAGAGCAATAGCTGATGATTTACGCAATCAAACGCTTTACTAAAATCAGTGTAAATTACGTCGGTTTGTAAGCCTTTAGTAAAGCCAAGGTTAATTAACGAAGTTAGTTCTAATAAATTAGTAGAAACCGACCTTTTTTAAGGAAACCGTGCTGAGCAGAGTCAAAAATAGACTTACAAGAAAATTGCAATTGTTCAGTAATAATCTTTTCAAAAAGCTTTGGTATTGCGCATAACTTTGCAATTCCTCTATAATTCGTTACATCCGATTTACTACCTTTCTTGTGGAGGGGAATTATAAAGGACTCTTTCCAAATTTTAGGTACAGTTGATTCTTTGAGCGATAACTGAAACAGATATAGCAAAGGATCGCATAAAGCAATAGCACACATTTTAAGAATACAAGATGGTACATTATCGGGTCCAGAAGAATAACTAAGTTTCAGAGACGTCAAATGCTTAAGTAATGACTCTTTACATATGATAGGATTAATTATAGAATGTAAATTTGGATTAGAAATACTAACCCCACTTAGAGGATAAAAAGTAGATGAATAGACAGATTGAAAAAAATTTGCGAATAAATTTGATGCTTCTACAGAAGAATTTGCGGTGACGTTATTAAAAAACATATTTGATGGAAAACTGGACGATTTTCGCTTAGAATTTACAAAGTCATAAAAAGATTTTGGATCACTACGTATATTACTTTTGATTTTTGCCAAGTAATTATTGTATGACCTTCTATTTTCTGTTTGAAAATTTGACCGAGCTACAGCGTATTTTGCATAATTTTGACTTGTTTTCGACTTTATGTATCGCTTGTAACATCGTGACTTTACGTTTTTTAAACGGCATAAATGGCGAGTGAACCATTTTGGATTAGAAGAAGTACTTTGTATGTAATTAGGAACACATTCATCAAAAAAGTGAGATAAAACCTCATAGAACGTGTTGCAGGCACTTTCAATATCAAGATTAGAAAACAGATACGACCAGTCCGTGCGGAACAAAAGAGTATTTAGCTTAGTAAAGTCTGACTTACTAAAGCAGCGACGAATTGATACAGATCTACGTGGTCTCATTGCAGAGTTAGTAATATTTAGAACCACTTTAATAGTTGGGTGGTACTTATCTTCTGGAACTATAACTGGATCAATACGGGAAACATATGCATCCAAAGTTTTATCAACAAATACCAAGTCAAGTAATCTGTTAGAACAATTGAATATGTTATTAATTTGATGTAACGATAAATTAAAAAGCGTATCAAATAAATCTAAATATACTGAAGGAATCATGGAAGAAGAGTTGTCACAAATTAACCAAGACACTCTAGGAAGATTAAAATCACCAAAAATAATGAGATAATCATTTGAATTTAATGATTTTGAAATGGAATTAATAGCAGAAGAATGAAGTTGATAAACGCTAACATCAGATGCTGGCGGTATGTAAGAGCATGTGACAAATAATCTACAGCTCTGAAGACGAATAACAACGCATATGAATTCAATTTCAGATGTAACATTGTGAAACAATTCTGATGTAAAACAAGACTTTACCGATATTAATACTCCACCACCTTTACACGAGATACGATCCTTGCGGAAAATTGTAAAATGATTACTCATTAATTCAGAATTTAAAATACTTGGTTGCAACCAAGTCTCAGTAAATACTAAAATATCTGCATTAATGTCAAAGCTTTTAAGGTATAGATTTACAAGCTTGCTCTTCAGACCTCTTACATTTTGGTAATTAAAAATAAGAGGAGAATTTAGTTTAAAGAATTCGATGCAGTTTGTGAAGATCCAGCCAAAGGTCGTGGTACAACAGCGACTTGACGAGTAGACGCAGGTCTCCTTTTTGGCACATATTCTTTGACCATTGTAAACTGAGGCCAAAAACTGGAACAGCAAAGAGTATCAAAAACTCAAAAGGTACACTGAGCTTAAATGAGGCAATGTTTCTGGAGTAGTTAAAATTAAATTTTTGTACAGCGACACTCGATGCCGTAATGCAACTCTTAGATGCAACGTACTCCAAAATGTCCTCCGCAGTTGTTGAGTCAGTAAACCGTGACACAAAAATGTGTTTGCGAGGCGCCACGGTATTAAGAATTTTAACTGTGTTGGTGATAGTAGTAGCTGGTTTTAAACGAACATTTGTTCTAAGAACAGCACTATCTGAAGTATCATCGACGTTATTCAGCTTTGGTCCAACAGATGGTTGCAGAATCGGTGAGTTTAGTTCCGGGTTAGTTACAGCTGTTGTGGTCCTCGGAGCGGTATCGACATCAGGACTAATCAAAATAACAGGCGTCGGGTTCTGAGTCTGTTGAGTTGGCTCTATATCAACTGAGCATGCGTTAGAAGGCACCGGTGTTGTTGACAAGATAATCAATGGCGCATCAGACGACGTAGTCGTTAAAGCAGAAGTTGATGGTAAATCCACAGGCTTTGACTTCTTTCTTTTAGGAGATTGAAGAAAATTGTATTCGCCAAGAATTTTCATTTGGTTATTCAACTCGACGGAAAGCTGCTTAATATTTTTGTCAATAGCTGATACACTATTTCGTACAGCGCGGACAAGACCAACGTAAGCCACAAGGCTTATCAGCATCAAGTACCGTCAGGCGATCAAAGATAGTTCCATTTAGGCCAGCGCATTTAATGTGAACAGTTTCTTCACAGAGCCAACAACAGATGAAACGATAACTCGAGTTATCATACTTTTTTCTTATTTATACATTTTGTGTAGCAACACAACATATTGCCTAATACTCAAAACGTATATTAAATGAAATGTAAAACAGAACAGCTGGTCACCTTACTGACACTTATAAGCCACAAAGTATGCAGTTAAATACGAAGATATGCCAAAAAGTATGCAATTAATTTTGATAAGAAACGAATTTGAGTAGCTAATGTAGTCTATCTCATTCACACTTGCACAAGTGTATTTGTTTAATTAAAAGGCGCTCCACCGGCCAAGATTTTTGCAAATAAGTTGCTTTTAATAAAAAAACAAAGATCACTTTGCACTTCAACTTTTTCGATGTCACAACAATACAATGCAATGATGTAAATAATGTACAGTAATTATTTTAATGTAAAAGTTATTTTTTAAAGAAATTTTTATAAGCAGCGCGAAAAACGTAAACAAACGCTTTAGAGTGACCAGATAAAAAATGATTATTAAAATTATATAAATAATGTTTACTTATTGACATAGGATGTACTAGACAAAAATATAAGCTTAATAACACATGACCAAAGATTTGAACTCATGATCAATTAAGCTTAGAGCTTTTTAGTGTTTCCAAGAAAAATTTGAGCTTAATTACAGTGAAGCCTGCAAACGAAGATTGCGGCACAGAAAATTATGTCTTCATAAACAACAACAATAACATATGCATTACATTGAGATATGAATATAATTTGTAAAAATTTATAAGTCATGATTTTGAACATCATGAGTTAGCTTTCGGATGTTATTGTATTTACTGGCTTCAATCACACATTGTTAATTCCGAAAATTGTTGTAATAATTTTGTTTCTTTTAGAAAAGATCTATTAACTCGCTCTGGTGGAGGTGTTTTGATAGCTGTAAGATCATCACTAAAAAAAATATTTTAGAAAAAACTATTTTGTTTATATTATATGTGTTAAAATTTCACTTCGTAATTTGAACATATATATTACATGTTCATGTATAGCATCCAAATGCTATTTCCTACATTACTGTCATGGGAGATTTTAATTTACCTTACAGTAGATCTGTCGTTGCAGCAGTTCAACAATGTTTTTAATGCTTTACTCATAGATCTTGTCTTTGTTCGATCTGGTTTGAATATAACTATTAGTAGAATCCCTCCAATAACATTGCCTGGGGATAGCTATCATCCGACTTTGCAGCTTTCGTTTCATCTTAATAGTATTCACCGTACTAGTGGTAATGGTGAGTCTGTTCATCGAGCAAGATGTTTCAAGAAAACGAATTTCGCTAAATTAAATCCGCTATTATTAAGCAATGATTGGTCAGTTATCGAGGTCTACTCTGATATTGAGATAGCATCAAATACTTTTTGTTCAATTGTTTTTAATTGTTTTGATAAATGTGCTCCATCTATTAATAAATCTAATACTACAAGTAGATTACCGTGGGTCTCTTGCAATTTATGTAGGTCAAAAAATATTAAATCGCGTGTTTTTAAGGAGTTTAAGAGTAGTGGTTCTTCTATTGATTTTTCGTTCTAATTTTATCTCGGCAAATAGTCAGTGTTATGGTAACTATTTGCTAAAAGTTAAAAAATAACATCCGTAAGGACCCCAAGAGTTTTTATAGATTTGTTGATGTCAACCGTAAAAGTTCGTCGAATCCTTCAAATTTTTTCCTTGACAATACTGTCGCATCATTTGATTCTCATATATCTGATTTGTTTGCCTCTTTTTTTCAATCTACTTACACTAGTTTTTCTTCCTATCCTATTTCTTCCTATTTCCATAAAATACCATCTTATGGTTTCATAACTTGACCTGTAATCTATATGCCTGACTTGCTAAAATGGCTCCAATCTATAATGTTCTTTTCTTCCTGGACCTGACAATATACCTAGCTGTATTTTAAAACAATGCGCTAATTCTATTTGTTTTCCTTTATATATACTCTTAAATTTATTTACTATGGAAAGAATCATATATTATTCCGTTATACAAAAAAGGCCAAAAAATCCGACATTTCAAATTACATAGGTATTGCTAAATTGAGTACCATACCGAAAATTTTTCAAAAAATAATTTCTGATCAGTTGCAACATTCTTTAAAGTCAATTGTTTGTCCTAGTCAATATGGTTTTGTTAAAGGTAAATTTATAAGTACAAATTTTCTTGAATTTTCTTCTCTTGTGAATAGGAGTTTGCTTACATATTTTACTATTGATTTTAGTAAGGCCTTTGATAGCGTTTGCTATAATCACCTTATTTTAAAATTAAGATATTTTGGCTTTCCTCCTGTTTTTGTTATTTGGTTGCAGTCCTACTTAATGGGTAGAACTCAAAGAGTGTTGTTCAATACTTGTTTATCAAATTCAACAAATCTTTCCTCTGGTGTTCCCCAAGGAAGTCATTTTCGGCCATTACTTTTTGTAATCTTCATTAATGATCTTCCATTAGCGATTGAACATTCTAACACTCTTATGTATGCTGATGATGTCAAATTGTGTTTGTCTTATTCTTGTGCATCCCAGCATAGTCTACTGTAGTCTGATTTGAACTCATTGCACACATGGTGTGTGGCCAATTTTCTTAACAAAAATTTTTCAAAATGCAAATGTATGACTTTTCATCGCAGAAAACCAATAATGGTGAATTATTCCTTATGTAATAGAGGAATTTTATTTTGTTAGGGAGTTTATTTATTTCAGTTTTAATGTTCATATACCAACAATGGTGAGTAAAGCAAGTGGTGTTCTTGGCTTTATTAAACGTTGGGCTTAAGAATTTGATGACCCGTATATTACCAAATTTCTTTACACCTCACTTGTACGCCCTATCTTGGAATTTGCATTTTGTGTTTCTAACCCACATTATGCTGTAGATCAGGATCGTATAGAGTCGGTTTCACCGAAGTTAACGTTTTTTCTTGTTAATTATAGAAATTTCAGCATCCATATAAACTAAAAATGTTGATATCTGACTGCACAATGCAGAAGTAAAGGTACAAAAATTGTCTCCAAAATCGGTGGTGTGTACATAGGAGTATACTAGATGCGTTTTTACCTAATTTGGAGTGAATACACTCATATGTATATAGTATAATACCTATTATCATACAATAATTCGAAAATGGGCGGTTTGTATAGGGCAATACCTAAAAATGGACATTGCACCTTGCTTTTAATATTGGATAACATAGCATATCTTATTGAATGACAAAAGAAATGTTTTTACCAAATTTGGAATGAATAGATGCGTAAATAATACCTATTTTCAAACAATAATTCGAAAATAGGCGGTAAGTTTGTATGAGGGCTATACCAAAAAATGGTTTTGACATTTGATGACATAAAAAGTTTTTAACCTAATATAAATACTACTTTTTTTAATACAATAATTCGAAAATGAGCGGTAAAGTTTGAATGGGCAGTTTCATTTTTGAACTAGTCGTTGCCGAGAAAAAGATTAGGATTAAAATTTCAGTCTGCTTTCAAAATACGAGTTTGTTGCGCTTAGCTGACTTTTTGAAATAAAGAAAAACAAGCAAAATCGTTAACTTATAGTGCCCCGATCCTTGTCATATCGGTAGCATACTTATAGGATAACAGTAAAAGTAATTTTACCCACATTGGAGTAAATATATATATATATATAAATAAGAACTGTTTTCATAAAAAATCTGCAAAATGGGCGCTAGCTTTGTAAGGGGCGTGGCTCCTTTGTTTTGATATTTGATGCCATAAGAAGTGTTTTTACACAATTTGTATTAAATACATTCATAAATAATAACTATTTGCATACAAAAAATCGAAAAAGTTGTAAGTTTGTATGGGAACTTTATTTTGAAATGGGCGTGGCACCTTTCCTTTGATATTGGAGGCCATAAGGAGTGTTTTTATCCAATTTGTAGTAAATTCATTCATAAATAATAGCTTTTTTCATACAAAAAATCTAAAAAAGTGGTAAGTTTGTATGAGGGCTATATCTAAAAATGGGCGTGGCACCTTGGTTCTGACATACAAACTGCCTAGGAGCACAAAAAGCTTAAGTTTAAAATTTCAGGTCAATATCTTTAAAACTTTCCGAGTAACACTCATCGCAACAGACAGATCGATTCGTCTCCGATGTCTCCTTCAATGCGTTGCAAACTTTCGGACAAACTGAATATACCCGTTTACACTTTGTGTAACGGGTATAAAAGGATTTAACCCTAAGAGGTATTAATTAAACGCAGCTAGATGAGCCTTTTGAAAAAACGACCACTGTGCAATGGAATAAAAAGTATTTAAAGCCACAATAATATCAAAGCAGACATCGAGAACTGACAAATCAGTGCAATAAATAATTCCTGATTTTAATTTAGCAAAAACTCGATTTGTTGTAATATTTAACTCGATGAATCAGACAGAGTTTATGGTACCATGAGTGGTACAACACCATTAAGTTGAAAAGAAAACTGTACAGTTGGGTGATAACTTATCCTATACGGCAAAATTATTTGAGGGACTCTGATAGTAGATACGTCTTAATCAATTTTAAAAGACAAGATCTAAAAGATTAAAAACTGATCATTATCATTCAAAAATCGTGGTCACAATGGGGCTAAAAAATAGCCTTAGCATGCTGTACGACATTGGATGCATAAAAGTCTGAACAAGAAGCTAAATCGTCGAACTAATCAAAAACTTAAATACTTTATAGGGTCTTCGATGCCTAAAAGATGCGAGTACAAACTGTTTTGACACTGATAAAACCCTTCACACAATTGGGAGCGAATACATTCAAAAATAATTACAATTTAAAAAAAAAAAAAAAAACGGTAAGTTTGTATGGGGGAAACTCCAAAAAAGGGCGGAAGACAGCTTTGGTATACAAACTAACAGGAGCACGGGCTAAGTTTCGAATTGCGAGTCAATATCGATAAAACTTTTCGAGCGAGCCATCGCAGCAGACAGACGGACATGGACAAAACAGAGACGGACATGGCTAAATCGATTCGTCCATCGAGGTTTGATTCGAAGGAGGGATATACTTTAAAGGGTCTCCGATGTCTCCTTCCATGCGTTGAAAACTTTCGGACAAAATGATCATACCCGTTCACATGCGAATAAAAAAATGAATGTCGTGCTTGGCGGACCAGAGGGGTCATTTCGTATGTTTTTTTTGGGTAACTGAATTCGAATTTGAAGTCAAAATCGACTAAAGTGGTTCTCGTTTTTTTGGACAATGTCTGTTTTTTGAGATTAGAACCAAAACACGAACTAACTTTCATATTCTTACTTCAAATTTATATTCAGTGACCCAGTGAAAAAAAAAAAATAGAAAATGAGTCGTGACTTTGTTTGGGGCTATATGGTATAGTGGGCTGATCCTTATAATATCAGTAGAGTAAAGATAGGATGATATTAGATGTATTTTTACCCAATTAGAAGTGAATACATTCATAAATAATAACTATTTTCACACAAAAATTACAAAATGGCGGGAAGTTCATATGGGGCCTATACCTTGAAATGGGCGTGGCACCTTAGTTTTGACATTGAAGAAGCCAGTATTTTTACCCAATTTGAAGAGAATACATTCATAAATAACTATTTTCATACAAATATTTGAAAATCACGAAAAGTTCGTATGGGGCCCATACCTAAATATGGGCGTGGGTTCTAAGTTTTGACATAAGAAGACATTAGAAGTATTTTTACCCAATTTGGATACATTTATGAATAAAAGCTATTTTCATACAAAAAATATAAGAAAAAAAACGGTAAGTTTGTATGGGGCTATACCTAAAAATGGGCGTGGCACTTTTATTTTTATACTTGTTTTATTCGTTACAGAGAAAATCTTAAGTTCTGCGTTAAGGCTTAATATCTTTTAAACTGACCGAATGAACTGCAAAGAAACAAAAAAGACGAACGGACGGACGGACAGAATATATATATATGTATATATATATATATATGTATATACATATATATTTATATATATATATATATATTTATATATATATATATATATTCTATATATATATATGTACATATATAGATCTTAGATGGCTCCTTTAATGCGTAACAAACTTTCAGACAAACTGAATTTACCATTCACACTATGTGGCGGGTATAAAAAGCACTCCGCTTCGAAGGAGAGAAAATTTTATTTAAAACCAGTTTAAGCGTACCGTGCACTATTAAAGACTATATAACAAAAACATTACGTAAAATAGTAACCGATTTAAATGCTGAAAATCTAATGAAACATGAATTTCATGTACTCAGCGTTGATTTTTCAATTCCATCTGATGAAATACTTTGACTTGATTTGTCAAGAAATAAAATTGTATACTTGTCCATGACGAAAATAATATTATTCCTGCAAGGTCTGGAAGTAATCAGATAAATAAAAAATCAAAAGTGTGGAGAAAGAAGTGCTAATTCCACATCAAGAATTAAAAGATGGAATATTTGTCCCAAATACAATACCAGCTGTTAATATATGATACCAATATAGCATTATATTCTAACATTTAACAATTATGTTTTATAATCTTGTTTGGTATACCGTTCCCAATGGGCTACACCTCAAAGTCATTTATTGAAGGTGAAAGCAAAAGAATTGGTAGCCATTCCCTGGGTATAACGCACTGCAGGCCATACATAGCAACAAAGTCTTATTAAACGCCGATCATCGTCCAGTATCATATCTATTCGGTTTGAAGAATCCTTCCTCTAAATTAGACCTCTAAGCTAGAAGAAAATGATTTTACCATAGAGTACTTGAGAAAAAGTAAAACTATTTATCGAATAAATATCGCCCATAGAATTTGTAGTGGCGCTTGTAGCCTCTATATGTATATAGTTCTCTCTAAAATAAATTTTTTTTTTAATATAATTTCATAAAATTACCCATTTGAAAAAGTAACGAATGTGGATTCTGTAAAGGTGTTACAGCACTTTTTTTGGTCGGTAACACAGGAAAAATAAATACGTCAACAAAAAATACACTTACAAAATTTAATCGGGTTGACATTAGGTAGGTAAGAAAACAGTAAATTTCGGCATTTTTATTTTTTGGCGTCCCCAAAAAGGGTATATAAACCCGTGCAAAGGTAGTCTCACTCTTTTTAGTCAAAAAAATGTTCAAAGCGTAATAAAGCTCAGCAATAAAAAAATAATAATAATAAAAAAAAATTAAACAAAAATAAAAATCTTTAGTTTGGAGTACGCGCTAATTTTTTTCAGTGCATTGTTTTTTTTTAAATTTACACAAAAGTGTTTTTTGTTCGCATTAGCAAATCAAACGATCAAAGCAATAGCAAACAAATAACAAATTAAAAAAAGAGATTTATTTTTTTTTAAAGAGACTAACTTTATTAAAATAGGAAAAAGAGCCAGCTGCGCTAAGTCCATTTTTATGAGTAAGTCGAAAGATCCATAAAATTTCTCTTAGTCAGCTTAGAAGAGTAGCATTTTGTTTATTGGTGTATTTTTGTTGGTAGGTTTGGCACCATATTTTGGAACATAAAATACCTGTTTTGGAACATAAAAATAACTATTTTGGAACTTAAAAATAACTATTTTGGAACATAAAAATTAACTATTTTGGAACATAAAAATAACTTTATTGGAGCATAAAAATACCTATTTTTGAACAAAACATATGTTCAAACGTATGAAGGAAGAGAAGAAAAGAAGAAATAGGCGAGAATGCTGCTCAGGTGCTAGATCCTCTCCAGTCGCAGAGCAGCATCTTAGAAAACAGTGCGTCGCGTACTCAGGCGCTGCATTTAAACGTACATATATCGTGGAATTAAAATTTGGAAAAAAGTCAATTTTTTTTTGTATAAAAAATAATAAATATTGTTTGAAAAAAAAAACCTAAAAAAAAAAAAAAAAAGAAAAATTGTGGAAATGAAAAAGTGAAAAAAAATATTGAGTAAGGTTAGGTTAAATTCAGTTAAATTTTTGGTTTTTTTGTTCTTTTTTTGTGGTTAATAACCATATGATATTTTTTTTTAAGAGAAAAGTTTTTTTTTTTTTTTTTGTGAGAGATTATTACATATTACTGTTTCAGCAAATTCGCCGCGGGTTGGAAGCGCTTCAATTCAGCAGCGTCGAAAATTTAAACAAGTGATTAACCGTTATATTTTTTTCTATAAAATCCTGCCAAAAAAACAAGAAAAACGTTAACTTTGGCGAAACCGAAGCTGAAATACCGTTACACAATACTTTAATAGTTTTTTTATATGTTCATCAGGTTGCATAGATTAAATTTCACGATGAATTTGGTCAAATTTGTATGGAGGCTTTATGTTATATTTGCCCGATCCTTACCATATCGAAAGTGTTCACTTAGCCGGACATTAGATTGAATTTATTATGTGTGTTCATTCAGAAAAAATAAATGTTTTCAGATAAAAACTCGAAAATGGGCGGTAAGTTTGTATGGAGGCTATACATAAAAATGGGCGTAGCGCCTTAGATTTAACATTGGATGACATATAAAAAGTGTTCTTACCCCTATTTGGATTTAATATATTCGTATTTTCATACAAAAAAGTCGAAAAAGTTAAGTTTGTATGGGGGCTATATCTGAAAATGGGCGTGGCAAAATTCTTTTGATATTGGATGCCATTAGAAGTGTTTTTACCCTATATTGTAGTAAAAGCATTTATAAATAATAACTTTTTTCATACAAAAGTCGAAAAAAGTGGTAAGTTTGTATGGGGGCTATATCTAAAAATTGGCGTGGCACCTTGGTTCTGGTATACAAAGTAACTAGGAGGACAAAAAGCTTAAGTTTCGAATTTCAGGTCAATGTCTTTAAAACTTTCCGAGTAACAGCCATCGCAACAGACAGACGGACAGACAGACGGACATGGCTAAATCGATTCGTCTCATCGAGCTGATCAATAATATATATACTTTATGGGGTCTCCGATGTCTCCTTCAATGCGTTGCAAACTTTCGGACAAACTGAATATACCCGTTTACACTTTGTGTAAGGTATAAAAATACTTATTATGAAAACAATTATATTTGTCTTATAATTTGTCTGCAAATGCAGATAAAAAAAATAATAAGAGAAAAAACAAGAAAAACGTTAACTTCGGTGGAACCGAAGCTGATATACACAACACTTTTAATAGTTTATATGTTCACCAGGTGCTTAGATTAAATTTCACGATAAATTTGGTCAAATGTGTATGGAGGCTTTATGTTATATTTGCCCGATCCTTACCATATCGAAAGTGTTCACTTAGGTGGACATATTTGATTTTTACCAAATTTAATTGAATTCATTCAAACAGTAGAATGTTTGTTTTGATATAAAAACTCGAATGGGCGGTAAGTTTGGGAGGCTATAGGAGGCTATACAAAAAGAAGGCGGGCGCAAAAAATGGCGCGCTTTAGATTTAAAATTTGATGACATTGGATGAATAAAAAGTATTCTTACCCTATTTGGTTTAAATATATTCATAAATAATACGTATTTTCATACAAAAAAATTGAAAAAAGTGGTGATGGTAGAGGGGGGGCTACTCCTGAAAAGGGCCAACCACCTTCTTTTGATATTGGATGCCATTAGAAGTATTTTTACCTTTACATTGTAGTAAAAGCATTATTAAAAAATAAATAATTTTCATAAAAAAAATCGAAAAAAAGTGTGGAAGGTTTGTATGGGGGCTATATCTAAAAATGGGCGTGGCACCTTGGTTCCTTGGTATACAAACTAACTAGGATCACAAAAAGCTTAAGTTCGAATTTCAGGTCAATATCTTTAAAACTTTTCGAGTAACAGTCATCGCAACAGACAGACGGACAGACAGACAGACGGACATGGCCAAATCGATTCGCCTCATCGAGCTGATCAATAATATATATACTTCATGGGGTCTTCGATGTCCCTTCAATGCGTTGCAAACTTTCGGACAAACCTTTTTGAATATACCAATTTACTTTTTTTTCCTTAAAAAAAAAAGCAGAAATCAAATTTTACTGAAAATATTGTTTAATTTTATTTTTATATTATTATAATTACTGCACTAAATTAAGTTTAAATTTTTATCCCAATTCTTATTACTTTTTAATTTTTTATAAATTTTCATTTATTTATTTTTTCTTTGGATTATATTTAATGTTTAGTTTTGGCATAGGAGCGTTTAGATATTTAATTTCCATCTTTGTAATAAATTATCCCGTGTGGTGTGCGGGCTGTCAAGAATACCACCACAGCAGACTGAAAGCTTGATAAGAGAGGCTTCTAAAGAGACAACCCTCAGGATGAGGTTGGTTTCATAAGTGTTGTTAGTCTCAACCGGAAAACCTAAAACCAATTGATTACACGAACCATGGATAAGACGGCTAGAAGAAACAAAAAACTACTCCAGGTGGCAGACACACGGTGACAAAATCCACCCGCGATGAACTCTGCGGCAGGGGCAATGGATTCTGGAGGCCCCATCTACTGTCAAATCTGCTACTCACCATAACAAACCCCGGAAAAGATTTAAGAAACACGATTTCAAAACCAGCACACCTGGAACGTCCGATCCCCTATAACAGGGATGGTGCAACCGAACAACTGATTAACACTCTTGACAGATTTAAGGCTGATATTACAGCCATCCAGGAAATGCGATGGATTGGAAACGGACACCTAGAAAAAGCAACCTGCGACATCTACTACAGTGGCTATGAGAGTCAACGCAATATTTGGATGTGGTTTCGTGGTTAGTAGGAAACTACGTGGTCTCGTCTCCAAATTTACAGCAGTAGACGAGCGCCTTGCCTCGATACGCATCAAAGCCAAGTTCTTCAACATTAGCTTAATATGTGTACACGCCCCGACATTGGATAAAGACGATGCGAAGAAAGATGAATTCTATGAGCGGTTAGAACAACTTTACGAGCGCTGCCCCAAGCATGACATCAAAATTGTCATCGGTGATTTCAACGCCCAAATTGGGAGAGAAGAAATCTTTCGCCCAACCATCGGACAATTCAGCCTACATAACACCACCAATAACAATGGAGAAAGGCTAATCGACTTTGCCGCGGGCCGCAACATGGTCATAAGTAGCACCAGATTCCAACACCTCGACATCCACAAGGCAACTTGGCGCGGTGGCGTCCCAGGCGTCCGCACCCAAATAGACCACGTGCTAATCGATGCCAGACATGCATCGAGTGTGATTAATGTACGAGCAAACAGAGGTCCCAACATCGACTCGGACCACTATCTTGTTCTAGCCAAGGTACGTACACAGACTTAGTACAGCACACACGCCAAGCGAGCTACCATACAACGAAAGCTAGATGTTGGTAGGCTAAAGTCGCAGCAGACCGCCGCTGCCTTCTCAACAAGGGTCTCTCAACTGCTTAGAGAGACCACTCCGGCATCCGACTGTATAAACGATCAGTGGAAGCATATCTCCAACTCATTAAATACGGCGGCCAAAGAGGTTGGTGGTTAAACCTCGGAGGCAAACTTGGTACGATGAGGAATGTCGCACTGCTACGGTAGAAAAGAACACTGCCTATAAGCGAACCCTGCAATCGGGAGCAACACGAGCTGTTGTTGAGCGATATCGAGAAAAACGGAGAGAAGAAAAACGCCTTTTAAACGCAAAAAGAAAGACCAAGAAAGGCGTGAGCTGGAGGAAGTTGAGATGATGTGCGACAGAAACGAGGCTCGAAAATTCTATCAAAAAATCAAGCGCTTGACCGAAGGTTACAAGCCCGAGCATCGTTCTGTAAAGACGCGCATGGAAATGTGGTGACAGATGTCCAGGAGTCACTTATGTTATGGAGGAACCACTTCTCTACCTTACTTGGAGGCGAGGACGGGAACAATGCCGCCAGCGGAGAAGATGAATATCTGGTTCCCCCGACCGATGATGGCATCCTGTGGAGCCACCAGGCTATAACGAGGTCTCAGAAGTCATAAAAAGGCTTAAAAATAACAAAGCGGCGGGCGCAGACGAAATTCCCGCAGAGTTATTTAAGACCGGCGGCAAAGAGTTGACTCGATGTATGCATCAACTCTTATGCAAAATATGGACTGGTGAATGCATGCCCAGCGATTGGAACGTAAGTGTGCTCTGTCCAATCCTTAAGAAAGGGGACCCCGCAATCTGCGCAAACTACCGCGGTATAAGTCTCATACAAATCGCGTACAAAATCCTATCTGGTGTACTGTGCAATAGGCTGGAACCGCACGTAGCAAGCACTGTTGGACAATACCAGTGCGGTTTTAGACCGAAGAAGTCGACCACCGACTCCATATTCACGCTGAGCCAGATCCTGGAAAAGACCAAGGAGAAGCATATCGACACACACCACCTTTTCGTCGATTTCAAAGCCGCTTTTGACACGCCAATCAGATCAAAGTTCTTTAAAGCATTGACTGAACTTGGGATCCCTGCAAAAATCGTTCGCCTCTGTATGATGACGCTGACAAACACTCAAAGCGTTGTCAGGATCGGTAAACATCTCTCCGACCCCATTGACACCAAGAGAGGCTTCAGACAGGGAGATGCGTTGTCGTGCGACTTCTTCAATCTCTTGTTGGAGTATATACTACGCAAATGCCCACACGTCGATTTGACGCGCAACATTTTCTTAAAAGAAACTATGCTGCTCGCGTATGCCGATGATATCGACATAATCGGCAAAAATCCACGTACAGTGAGCTGGGCTTTCAACGATATTGAAGAGAATTCCCGCAAGATGGGACTGGCGGTGAACGAAAGTAAGACGAAGTACTTGGTATCCTCTCGCAAATCAATAACACGACCTAAAGATTCTGTGACTATGGGGAATTTCACCTTCGACGTTGTAGAAAACTTCGTCTACTTGGGCTCTCAAAAAAACAAGAGCAATAACACCAGCCTAGAAATTAAACGAAGAATTACTCTGGCCAACCGATGCTACTTTGGTCTCGGTGGGCAAATGAGGAGTAGAGTTTTATCCAGAAAAACGAAAATCAAACTCTACAAGACGCTGATTATCCCAGTCCTGATGTATGGCGCAGAAACATGGGTCATGTCAGAGGCTGATAAATCGGCGTTGGGTACATTTGAGAGAAAAATTCTTCGTAAAATCCTTGGCCCTGTCAGAGTGGACAACGAGTACCGTATTCGCATGAATCACGAGCTGTACCAGCTATATAAGGACATCGATATAGTCAGGCGCATCAGGTACAAACGATTGCACTGGGCTGGACACGTGCTTCGAATGAATGTCAGACGCTCCGGCGAAAACGGTACATGACAAAAACGTGGACGAAATCAGAGGCACAGCGGGGGGCGGCGGGGTGGGAAAAGGCACGGGGCCGCCCGCGTTGGAAGGGGTTCTGGAGGACGTCCGGAAGACGGGATCACCAGAAGGGTGGTATCGTAGTGGCAAAGGAATATAACATCTGGGTTGATACCCTTCGTGCTGCCAAGGCTAACCATAAGCTGTAAAAAGGCAAAACATACATACATTAATAAATTGTGAATTTTATACTTTGAATTTAATAATCATTTTTATACTTTGGACTTGTGTCAATATGCTAGGCTAATTTAAAATGTTTAAATTCGGAACTGACAGTCATGGTAGCCTGAGTGGAAGGAAAAAGGGACCATTAGTTTTTCTCCATCGGTTTTAAAATGGTCGAGGTTGGGTGGGCGTAAATGGCAACAAGAAAACAAGAAAAAACTTTAACTTCGGTGGAACCGAAGCTGAAATACCCGTTACACAACACTTTTAATAGTTTATATGTTCACCAGGTGCTTAGATTAAATTTCATGGTGAATTTGGTCAAATTTGTATGGAGGCTTTATGTTATATTTGCCCGATCATTACCATCGAAAGTGTTCACTTAGGTGGACATTGGAATTGATTTTACCAAATTTAATTGAATTCATTCAGAAATAGTAAATGTTTTGATATAAAAACTCGAAAATGGGCGGTAAGTTTGTATGGAGGCTATACATAAAAATGGGCGTGGCGCCTTAGATTTAACATTGGATGACATAAAAAGTATTCTTACCCTATTTGGTTTAAATATATTCATAAATAATACGTATTTTCATACAAAAAATCGAAAAAGTGGTAAGTTTGTATGGGGCTATATCTGAAAATGGGCGTGGCAAAATTCTTTTGATATTGGATGCCATTAGAAGTATTTTTACCCTACATTGTAGTAAAAGCATTCATAAATAATAACTATTTTCATACAAAAAATCGAAAAAGTGGTAAGTTTGTATGGGGGCTATATCTTAAAATGGGCGTGGCACCTTGGTTCTGGTATACAAAGTAACTAGGAGCACAAAAAGTTTCGAATTTCAGGTCAATATCTTTAAAACTTTTCGAGTTAATAGCCATCGCAACAGACAGACGGACAGACAGACGGACATGGCTAAATCGATTCGTCTCATCGAGCTGATCAATAATATATATACTTTATGGGGTCTCCGATGTCTCCTTCAATGCGTTGCAAACTTTCGGACAAACTGAATATACCCGTTTACCTTTGTGTAACGGGTATAAAAATCAGAGTGTGCCAACAAAAAATGTGTATTTGTGCAAATTTTCTTTTTGTCGTTTCATTTGAATCTTTCTTTTTTTCTTTTTCTAATTGTTGTTCCAATTATATTTTTTGTTTTTTTTCGTTATTTTGCTAAACTGGTACGCATATATTTTAAAATAGTTATTGGCTTAGCTGGGTACTTTTAGTTGGTGCAGCATAGTACCCATCCTAAGCTGACGAGCCAGAGCCGGATTTTAAGTGCGTACCGCTCAAGCCACTAAGTCTTACATCAGCCCCACATCATGCCACGTTACATGCTACAAATTTAAAGATATAATTACAGTAAAAATAAAAAGTGAAAAAATATTTAAAGAAGCAACCAAACAGGCAACAAATTTATGTTATATAGAGCCTGAAAACACGCACATTGTTTTGTGCACTGAACAAAAAAAAGAATACAAAGTGTTTAGTAGCAAATTACGTCAACACAGCGCCTAGCTATGAATTACAGGAATGATTATTCCAACTGCTTGAAAAATCAGCAGGTGATAATGGAATGGAATAGAAAAGCTGCAGCAAAAGACCACAAAGTATATAAATATAGGAAATCAAATTCTCGATTAGACGTAAAAATAGCACTGACGCCCCCTATTAACAAAAGTTGTTGCAATTGAAGAAAATTTTCAAATTTTGCAAAAACTTCGACGATGATTCATTACGGATTGATCACTCAGAAGTAACGTGAGCTTTATAAAACTTAAGAAAAACTATTGATGGAAAAACATGACAAAAGACGTTAATAAACGTGTACGTAAATGTGAAATTTGTTAAAAGCAAAAGTCGTCAAAACCTGACAATGAAGTAACTCTCAAAACTGACACTACAAATTCTGCATTTGATTTAGTAGTGTAGTAGATATGTGACCATTGCTTATGTCAGAAAATAGTAATGTCTATGCAATCAATATGATGTGTGATTGAGCAAATCTCTATATATAAAAATGTATGTATGTTTCTATGTCTACTCTATACGTTGAAACCGTCCAACCGATGAGACCCAAATCGGTTAAATTTGAAAGAAAACAATGCAAGTAGAGTTTTAGACCATTAAAACAATGCATTAGGCACATTCGGTTCATTTAAGAAGTCGATCTTCTAATTTTCACATACAAAAATGTTTTTCTTTTTTAACATAAACAAAACAGCTTTCCCCAGTATATTTTGAGTAAAATAAAAAAAAAAGAAAAAACGTTAACTTCGGTAGAACCGAAGCTTAAATACCCGTCACACGAATCTTTAAAGAGTTTATGTGTAATCATCAGTGGTCACCTAAGTTTACACAAATATTAATTTAAAATTTTGAGCTTAAAATACAGATATGTATAACAACATATTTCTCGAATATATCTGGAAACGGGCGGTAAGGTTGTATGCAAAGAAACACCTGAAAATGGGCGTGGCACCATGATATTGGGAAGGGTTTTACCCAATATGGAGTAAATACATGAATAAATAATAACCATTTTCATACAAAAAAAATCGAAAATGGTCGGAAAGTTTGTATGGGGGCTATACCAAAAAATGGGCGTGGCACATCTGATTTGACATTGGATGACATTAGAATATTTTTAGCCAAATTGGAGTGAATATATGCATAAATAATAACTATTTTCATACAAAAAATCGGAAAAAATGGAAAGTTTATATGGAAGCTATGCCTAAAAGAGGGCGTGGTATTTTGGTTTTGACACTGGATGACAAAAGAAATGTTTTTTACACAATTGGGAGCGAATACATTCATAAATAATTAAAATTTTTATACAAAAATCGGAAAAAAACGGTAAGTTTGTATGGGGGCTATACCTAAAAATGGGCGTGGCACTCTAATTCTCGAACTCATAATAGTCGTTGCCGAGAAAGCTTAAGTTCCAAATTTCGGCGTGATATCTAAATATCTTTATCAAAAAAATTGCGAAGAAATAAACAGACAGACAGACAGACGGACAGACGGACAGACGGACATGGCTGAATCGATTCGTCTCATCGAGCTGATCAAGAATATATATACTTTATGGGGTCTAAGACGTCTCCTTCAATGCGTTACAAACTTTCCGACAAACTGAATATACCCTTCACTATGAAGAGGCGGGTATAAAAATGAAAATAGTAAAAATGCCATCAAAAGAAACTGAAATTGCACAAAACACCACAGATGCGAAACGGAAAAGAGCTGAAAGAGCAGCCAAAACGCCCGTAAAACGTGGTAGCACACGCCAAGTATCTGCTAGTTTTTAACAAAAATGCTTCAACAGTAGCCCAGTGTTTATGATAGTTTTATGCTCGTTATTGGATCATTAATTGAAGTATTACTTTAATGCAAAATATATTTTTTGGTTAACTTTTTATAAGCAGCGCGAAAAACGTAAACAAACGCATTAGAGTGACCAGAGTTTATTTATCGCGGTTGGAAACTCACTCCTGGTTATGTTCCGCTTGGTAAGGCTCTACTGCTCATCCTTGGCTCATCCTGTGTTGTTCTCTGTTCGGGAGGAGTCTGCGTTTGATTTGCGCACTTACTAGCTATTGGGGATGTTTGTCTGCTCATCTGTGGCCCATCGCATTGGTATTTATTGCACATCATTTGTATTATAATATTGTACAATCGTGACCTCAAAAAAGTTGAAGTACAAAGTGAACTTTGTGTTTTCTTATAAAATCTTGGCCGGTGGAGCGCCTATTAATCGAATAAATTATCTTTAGTCCGGTCAATATAGACAATAATTCCCGGAGAGCCAAAAATTGCTGGAGAGCTGGGGTTTACCATTGCAAATAAAGTCTACAAAAATCCCATCGATCCTATGTGTGATACAAAAGTAATTCGCGGTCAAAGGTCAAAATTTGAGGTTTTTAGAATATTCTCGAAAACGGTAAGTTTTATAAACTCTATACAAAAAATGGTCTTTATGATTTTTTTTTCCTTAGAACTAACATTCCTGAGATATCTCGATTCTAAGAGTCATATTATATATGATATGCACACATTTCCACGCCACCTGTAAGGTACTGTATTCGGCGCGTTATTTTTACCGTGGTTTCCCTGTAGACCTACTCCACTAACTTCATGACAATTTTAGGATAACTTAAGAGAACAATACCCGTCAAGTTCTAGATATTACCGATATTTCAATCAGATATATACTCTTGAAAGTCTACTTCAACAGTCATGTTTTCTTCGATTTCTCCTTCTTCCTCTTGCTAATGTTCATAAATTGTTCAAATGTGGCTGAGTCATTGGTCTCTTCATTAAAATCACAGGAATCTTCCTCTATTGTACTCAACTGGACATTTGAGTAGGACTGACCTTGGCAATTGGTACACACTGGAGAACACAGAAACACGACTTTTTACAGTCACATTTGGCACTACAACCTTTTTTATACCCTGTACCCAAAGGGTAAAGGGTATATTAAGTTTGTGCGAATGTATGTAACAGACAGAAGGAGGCAAGATAGACCCTATAAAGTGTATATATTCTTGATCAGCATTGGAAGGGGAGTCGAACTAGCTTTGTCTGTCTGTCCGTCCGTCCGTCTGTCCGTCCGTCCGTCTGTCCGTCCGTCCGTCTGTCCGTCCGTCCGTCTGTCCGTCTGTCATGCTGTCTGCCGTATGAAAACGATTATTTCGGAGACTATAAGAGGTAGAGCTTTTAAAATTGAAACTTAAACTCTCCTAGGCCGTCAAGTGTGCACTTACAAACGGTTTTTCTCTAGACCCATTTTAAGGGGTACCCCCCCATACAAATGTACCCCAAAAATTTTGGGTTTTTGCATAAAAACGTCATTGTTTTTTATTCTAGGAAGTTCAAATTAAGTAAAAATTATGTCTATGATAGTCCCAATAAAATATCCCAATATGGTTGGGACCAACAAAATTTTAGGTATAGCCCCCATACAAATTTACCCCAAAATATTGGGTTTTTACATAAAAACGTCATTGCTTTTTATTCTAGAAAATTTGAATTTAGTATAAAATATGTCTATGATAGTCCCAATGAAATAGACCAATATGGGTAGGCCCAACAAAATTTTAGGTATAAACCCAATCAAAGATATACCCGATTTTTTAAGTTTTTCTATGAAAATCAATTCAATGATGTATGGTACTCAAATAGAACCTAACTTAAGGTACATATAGATTGGGTACAGGGTATCTTGTAGTCGAGCATACTCGACTTCAGCGTTCTTTCTTGTTGTAATAGTGTTGGGGAGTTTTTCTAGAGCAGGTAGGTGTAAAGTTTGAATCGGTTTCAGAGTATTATCTATTAATTTCCAAACCCAGGCTTCTGGGTTCAGTTGACTGCATAGCCATGTTTAAACTTGATAGTATACTCGACACAAGTGTTGAAGTACTAGCGATTGATAGTGCAGCGATTGAAGTATTCCGGGTGTATGATTTTCTGCAATCCACGTGTATTGTAGCGGATTTTTGAGTTCTTAAATACTCAATAAACTCATCACCTATCGCGACACTATCCTCGATTAAAGTTGACATTCCACGATCAACCACAACTGTTTTATCTTCAGTTAAAAGTTTATTGCAAATAAAGAAAAACTCACAATCAGACATGAGCTATAAAATAGCACAAAGAACCTAAATGGTAGACGCTAAAAACACAAAAAAAACACTAAAATTGTCATAACAGTTAGTGGAGTAGACCTACAGGGGAAACGGTAAAAAAAACCCGCCGAATACTCTACCTCACAGGTGGCGTGGAAATGTGTGCATATCATGTATAATGTGACTCTTAGAATCGAGATATCTCAGGAATGGTAACTCTAATGAAAAAAATCATGCAGACCATTTTTGTAGAGAATTTTAAGATCTACAACTTGGTTTTGGGTTTTTTTTTTATAAAACTTACCATTTTCGAAAAAAAGTTCAAAAACCCTCATATTTTGACCGTTGACCGCGAGTTTTTGTAGCACACATAGGATCGATGGGGATTTTTACAGTTTATTTGTAATGGTAAACCTCAGCTCTCCACTAATTTTTTGCTCTCCGGGAATAATTGTTATTTGACCAATATTTTTATGTCTAAGTTGACCAGACTACTTGTGCAAATGTTAATGAGATAGACTATATTAGCTACCAAATTCATTTAAATATCAAAATCAGTTGCATACTTTTCAACATATCATCAAAATTAACTGGATACTACTGGCTCAAAAGTGTCAGTAAGGTGACCAGCTACTTCGTTTGACTGTTTATGTGTTTTATATTTTTAACGTACTCAGTTTTATTTACAGAAGGCAATATGTTTTGTTGCTACACTAAATGTGTAAACAAGAAGAAGACCGATAACTCAAGTAATCGTTTCGAAACTTTTCATATTAAATGCGCTGACCTAAATGGAACTATTTACGCTTCTGGATGCTGATAAGCCTGGTGCCTTACGTTGGTCTTGCCCGCATTGTTTTCAACTAGAAGGAGATTTTGCCCGTATGTTCAATACGGCACAAAATAGTGTATCAGCGATTGAAAATAGTATTAAGCAGCTTTCCGTTGAGTTAAGTAGCCAAATTAAATAATTTTTTTTTTTTTTTTTATACCTGTCACACACAGTGTGGAGGGTACTATCATTTTGTCAGTAAGTTTGTAACGCATTAAAGGAGACATCTTAGACCCTATAAAGTATATATATTCTTGATCAGCTCGACGAGGCGAGTCGATCTAGCCATGTCCGTCTGTCTGTATGTATGCGATTCATTCGCTCAGTTTTAAAGATATTGACCTGAAACTCGGAACTTAAGCTTTTCTCAGTCAAAGTGGCACGCCCATTTTAAGGTAAAGCTCCCATACAAACTTACCGCCCATTTTCGAATTTTATATGAAAATAGCTATTAATTATGAATGTAGTCACTCCAAGTTGGGTAAAAATACTTCTTATGCCATCCAATTTCAAATCCAGCTGCCACTCCCATTTTTAGCTATAGCCCGCATACAAATTTACCGCCCATTTTTGAATTTTTGTATAAAAATAGGTATTATTTATGAGAATATTCACATAAATTTGGGAAAAAACACTTCTAAAGACATCCAATGACAAAACCAAGGTGCCACGCCCATTTTGAGCCATAGTCCCCATACAAACTTATCGATTATTTTCGAACAAATGTATGAGAAAGTAATTATTTTCGAATATATATTGGGTGCGCAACTAAATAATTTCGTATTTGTTACTAACCTCATATCTATTTATGTAGTCAATATTTTGACAGTGACAATTATTCTATGTTAAAGCGCGCCAAAAAATCAAGAACATTTGATATGTCACAGTGAATATTAGTAAACACACAAATTTTTTTTTATTACAGTCAAAATGTCAAGTTACGTTCCAACAAAACAGCATTTGCGGGGAGGTTTGCTTTTGTTCTTCAATTTAAAGAAAAGTGCAACAGAAGCACATCGTTTACTCTCAGAAGCTTATCCTGAATATGCTCCAGAGGTTAGAGTATGTCAGCAGTGGTTTGCACGATTTAAAAGTGGTGATTTTGACACAGAAGACAAAGAGCGACCAGGTCCATCAAAAAAGTTTGAAGACGAAGATTTGGAGGCATTACTCGATCAAGATTCATGTCAAACTCAAGAAGAACTTGGAAAAACATTGGAAGTCACTCGACAAGCCATTTCTAAACGTTTAAAAGCAGCTGGATACATTCACAAACAAGGAAATTGGGTGCCACACGAATTAAAGCCGAGAGACGTTGAGAGACGATTTTGCATGTCTGAAATGCTGCTTAATCGCCACAAAAAGAAATCGTTTTTGCATCGTATTGTCACTGGCGATGAAAAGTGGATTCATTACGACAACCCCAAGCGTAAAAGATCATATGTGAAGCCAGGCCAACCAGCCAAATCGACACCAAAGCCGAATATTCATGGTTTGAAGGTAATGCTCTGCATTTGGTGGGATCAGAAGGGTGTGCTGTACTATGAGCTGTTAAAATCGGGCCAGACAATCACGGGAGAGCTATACAGGCAACAATTGATACGTTTGAAGCAAGCAATAGCCGTAAAACGGCCAGAATGGGCGACCAGACACGAAAAATTGATTTTCCATCATGACAATGGTCGGTCACATGTTGCAGTACCGGTCAAAAATTATTTGGAAAATGCTGGATGGGAAATTCTACCTCAGAAGTTTTTTTGGGATGGAATCCATAAATTGCTTGAAAGATGGGAAAAAAGTTACCCCCTTCCATTGAAAAAATTTTTAAAAAAATATTTTTTCACTTTCATACTTAAATAAATGTTTTTTTAACAAAAAAATACGAAATTATTTAGTTGCGCACCCGATATTTATAAATGTATTTAAGCCACTGATGATCACACATAAACTATTCAATGACTCGTGTGACGCATATTTAAGCTTCGGTTCCACCGAAGTAAACGTTTTTCTTTTTTTTTTTTTTCCTATGATTAAATTTATACCTCTGATCTACAACAACATTTAGTACATTTTATAATATCGATAAAGGAATAAAATTAATTTAAAAGAACAATTTCTTTAAATTATAATTAAAAACAAAAAAGAGATCTATGAAGAAGTTATCGTGAATAACAATTTCTTTATTAAATAAGTAGGCGTTTATTGATAGTGCGGTAAGTCAGCTGGTCGGATCCTTTTTAGACGTCGTCTAGTAGTTAACTCAAGTATGGGTAAGTTACTCATCTCGTTGTTTGAATGTGACAGGATTCTGGTGTGGTAACTTCTACTAACTGCTACTATTTCTTCTTTAACGGTGTGTATTTTGAGATCTCTGTGTATATCTGCGTTAGAAATATACCATTCCGCTCTTGTGATTTGTCGAAGTATTTTTGACTGCTGCCGTTGTATTATATTGATGTTTGATGTTTTAGATGTACCCCAAACTTGAAGGCCGTAAGTCCAAATTGGTTTTATGATGCTTTTGTACAATAGAAGTTTATTGCTCATAGAGAGCTTCGATTTTTTGTTCATAAGCCAGCTCAGTTGACGACATTTCTCTTTCATTTGATTTCGCTTTTTTTCTATGTGTAACTTCCAAGTCAGTTTATTGTCTAAGTGAATTCCCAAGTATTTGGCCGATTTCTCAATAGGTATGTCTACATTATTTATTTTTAAAGGAATGGGCACGAAAACTCTTTTGGTTGTAAAGATAACTTGTGTAGTTTTGTTTTCGTTAATTTTTATGGCCCATTTATCAAACCATTTTTTGGTGTTATCAAGTATGTTTTGAAGCTTATTAGAGGCTGTAGCTAAGTCTTTATGTGAATAAAGAAGAATTGTGTCATCTGCGAAAGTTGCTATCATAGAAGAGGGTTCTATTGGGATAGGTAAGTCTTGTGTAAAAAGGACGTATAAGAGTGGTCCAAGAACGCTACCTTGAGGTATACCTGCTTTAATTGGCCTTATTGTAGAGTGAGCGTCTTTAACTTTTACAAAGAAGTGTCGATCAGATATGTAGCTTTTTAGCATGTGGTAAAAATCTGAATCTGAAAGTAGTTTTTTTCATCTTATGCAATTGACCAATGTGCCATACCTTGTCGAATGCTTTTTCAACATCAAAAAATACTCCTATACAATACTTTTTATCTTCTAGATCTGTAGAAATGGTTGAGTGATGTTTCCGAAACCCAAACTGATGGTCAGGTATGATGTAGCTATTATCAAGGATGGGTTAAAGTCTGTTAAGGAAAAATTTTTCAAAAACTTTTGAAAGTATTGGAAGAAGACTTATCGGACGGTAAGACGCTGCACTTGTGGCATCTTTACCAGGTCTTGGAATAGCTATGACCTCTGCTACCTTCCACGTCTTGGGAAAATATTTGTGTCTTATTATTGCGTTAAACATATTCCGCAGATAATAAATAGCATTTATAGGAAGTTCTTTAAGCAACTTTCCAGCTATCATGTCATAGCCAGGTGGCTTGTTAGCCTTAATATTGTCGATCATATTTTTAACTTCCTTAGTACTTACATATCTAATTTTGATATTTTGTGAGTTGCTAGATGTTTCTGAATTATTATAACAGGTTTGTGTGTCATTTGTAAAGGCATTTTCATAAAAGTCAGCTAGTAGGGTCGATTTATCGCGTTCTGTTTTAGCCCAAGTACCATCTGGTTTCCTTAATGGTGCGGTAAAGGTTGTCGATTTTCTGAGTTTTTTAGTGGCTTTCCATAGGGAAAAATTTGTGTCTCTGGTTGGGCTTAAATTAGTCAGATAATTTTCTATATTTTTATTTTTATTCTGATTAAGCTTTACTTTTAGATCCCTTTTTGCCCGATTGAGTCTCTTTTTATCTTCGGGACATCTAGTAGTTTGCCAGATTTTCCTAAGTCTTCGTTTATTCTCTATTTGATTTCGAATTGAAGCAGGTGTTAATCATTTTTTAGTATCCCTCCTTTGAATTAAATGCGGAGTAGAGTTAATTGCCGATTCAGCTACGGCATCATTAAAATAAATTACGGAGCTCTCTATGTCATTTGGAGATTTTAGTGCAATGTCCAAACGTAAGTATATGTTAAGGAGTTCTTTGAACGCTTGTCAATCTGTTTTTTGGGTTATAGAGGCTAGGCGTCGGCTTGTATGTGGCAATCGTTTCGATGTAATCGAGTTGAACTGATGAGTGATTTAAAGATAACTCAAAGCGTGACTTTATAGAAATGTTATTAATATTTACATTTTTAGTAACACAGAAATCAATAAGATCTGGCACTTTGCGCGGGTCTGTTGGCCAGTAGGTAGGCTCGCCTGTTGAAATATATTTGGCATTATTGGATTTAAAGTATGTGTTATATGTTATTGAGCTGATGAGACATTGTGTCGAGGCGGACTGTACAATGCTGAACTTGTTAGGGGCCCATTTCTATCTTGCACATGAATAATAATCGCTTGAATATAATCTTGGCTAAAATGTTCAACTTCATAGTATTTAATTTTATTTTTTAATTATAATAGCTGAACCGCCATGCCCTGTGCCGTCTGGGTGATTTGTATTATATAAAGTATAGCCTGTTAACTTCAGGAAATGTTTAGATGTAAAATGTGTTTCTGAGATAAGTGCCAGATCAATATTATTTTCATAAAGGAAGTGCTTTAGTTCTAGTATATGTTGCCTCAGCCCGTTAGCATTCCAGAATATAATTCGTAGTGTATCTGAGCACATATCTACGAATTTGTCTTGGATACTGAAAGTGTCACTATATTGAGTATAGCTGACATTTGTTGCATCAATTGCTTCATTGTAAGTTTTAGCTCTTGCATGTCATTTTGTTCACGTGAAATTGAGTTGGATGGTAAGGAGTTGTTAGTGGAATCTATGTTAGGTGGTAAGTGATTTGAAAGATGGAAGAGTGGGTTGTGTTTCGGGTTGAATAAGTTGGGAAGGGATGGTTTGTTTAATTGGTTATGGTGTATTAGACTTATTGCCACTAGCAATTTGAGCAAAACTTAATGACTTGGAGGGGGAGAGACCCGCGCATCTACATTTTCATTTGGTAATACTTTTTCACGAGGCTTAGGGAAGCGTTTAAATTTAAGTGCTCTATAAACTTCGCAGCCTTTATAGTTAGCAGTGTGGTTACCACTGCATAGAGCATTTGGTCTGAACTTTGTCGAAATTTAGAGTGCAGTTTACTGTTGTATGGGAACCAGCGCATTTGACACAGACTGGATCTCTAGTACAATACTTTTAGTGCCCCTTCTGACAATTTGCACATTGCGATAGTGTGCGTTTAATATTAGGTGGCTCGAATGAAATTTTTGTCTGTAGAAGATGTGAAATTTGGTATACATCTTTATTGTTTTCTTCGCTTTGAAGTTCAATTGAAAATAATGGAGAGGCCCTTTGTGGTTCGTTGTTGAATATTATAAATATGTTTAACATTGAGACCTAGTTCTTGAAGCTCTGCTTTCATTTCTTCAATATCAGCTGAAGGATGCACATTTCGTAAAATGACTTTGAAGTTTCTATCTTCCTTAGCTTTATACGTACAGTATTTGGTTTCTTTCTGTTTCAACATATTTATAATATTTTTATAGAAAGTTGAATCGGTGGCCTGCACTTTTACTTCGTTGTTAGCTAACGCTTTTAGTTCAAAGTTTTTTTGAGCCACTTCTTTAAGGGCATCATATAAAACTTTAATCTGGCCGACACCCTGAATATATATTGGAGGTGGTTTATTCACTTTTGACAATTTGAAGTTGTTGTAAAGTGTTTTGTTCGTCAGACTTGTCATCTGCACAGTTCAATCGATTTGTTGTGTTTGGTTCGCTGGTGCCAATAATTTTGTAATGTTGTTTGTGTTTTATTCTTTGGTTTTTTTTATTGTTTTGCTTCTGTTGTGTTTGCTCACTTGGAGAATGTGTTTCTCAACTCCTTTTCACTTTTAACCTGATTTGTGTGTGTGTGCTTTCCATTGTTTGTTTTTGGAGAAGTATCGTAACAAATTGAAGAAGTCGAAGGTACATCGTTGTTGTTGTTATTGTTGTTGACGTACTGTACATTAATATGAGGTGATTTTCGAATTGGCGTGACCAATGAGGATGAAGATGACGTGATCGAGGCAGTTGATGAAAATACTGTTGTTGTTATTGGTGCAGAAGCTGTCGATGTTGTATATCCACTTTGTATTGTAATTTTGTTGAAGAAGCTATTATTGGTTCGATGGGAGGCAGTGGAGTAGTCGGCGTGATGCATTGAGCACTCCATGAGATGTTACTTTGACGTAAAGATGAAGAAGATTTAGCTGACGACTCTGTTGTAACAGACAAGTAGGAGTTTGATGAATGGTTTTGTTGTTGCATGGCGATACAAACGAGAAATATGCATTTCTCGCAGCCACCGATTTTTTGGTTTTGTTGATGAGCTTTGCTCATCATTTTTTATTAATTGTTTTTTGTTTTTATTATATTGTTTGTTTTGTTTCAGTTTTGCAGTAGAAGGCAATGTTTTAAATTTTGCACTTTAACTATTAAGTATTTTATTTTTGTAAGTTTATTTACTGATTAGCGAAAGCACGGAACGATTTCAAAAACACATCTGTGTTGCATGACAGTTGACGATGTTTTCAATGTATGTATAATATGTTTAAATAACGATAATTTTTGTTTAAATCATGGAACACGTAACGCCATTTATTGAACGTTGATAACATTAGAAAAGTACAGGTTTTTGTTGTTGCATGGCGATACAAACGAGAAATATGCATTTGTTGCAGCCACTGATTTTTTTGATGAGCTTCGCTCTTCTTTTTTTATTTTTAATTGTTTTTGTGTTTATTTATATTTTTTTTTCTTAAAGTTTTGCAGTATAGGTAATATATTTAATTATACACTTTTTCTTTTAAGATCTTAATTTTTGTAAATGATTTTACTGATTTTAGTAGCGAAAGCACGTAGCGATTTGAAAAATACGTCTGTGTCGCATGACAGTTCAAACATGTATGTAATGAAATAATTTGGTGAATATAATTTTCTTCAATCTCCTTAAAAAAAAGAAGTTAAAACCTGTGGATTTACCATCAACTTCTGCCTTAACGACTACGTCGTCTAATGCGCCATTGATTATTTTATCCACATCGCCAGTGCCTAGAACTGTATGCTCAGTCGATATAGAGCCAATTCAACAGACTCAACAGATTCAATAACGCTTTGAAGATCACTACAAGTGTTACTAACACGTAACTAAACTCACCCAATCTGCAACCGGCTGATGGACCAAAGATGAATTACGTCGACGCTGGTACTAATTCTGCTAATGCTGTTCCTCGAATGAATTTTTGTTTGGAACAACCACTAACTCTGCCAAAATTTTTAATACCGTGGCACAATGAAAACACATTTTTGTGTCACGGGTTATTGAATCAACAACTGCGGAGGATATTTTGGAATACGTTACTTCAAAGAGTTGCATTACGTCATCAAATGTCGCTGTGAAAAATTCAACTTTAATTAAGCTAGAAACATTGTTAATTTTAATCTACTTAGAGTGTTTTGGGTAATTACTCAATTAAGATTTATTTGATACTCTTTTTAATCTATCATTACATCGAGCTAACAATATATTCAATTGGTTTAGTAGATTCTTCGATTTGGTATTTGTTGATAAAATTTTGGATGTTTATGTTTCTCCAATTATTCCAGTATCAGTTCCGGAAGATAAGTACCACCCACCTAAAAAATTCGATCTAAATATAACTAACCCTTAAAACAGAGCGAGCAGATCTGAATCAATTCGTAGCTGCTTTAGTAAGTCTGACTTTACTAAGCTAAACTCTCTTTTGTTCCGTGCGGACTGGTCGGTCGTATTTGTTTTCTAATCTCTCGACATTGAAAGTGCATGTAACGTGTTTTATAAAGTTTTATCAAATTTTTTTGATGAATGTGTTTCTACTTCTTTACACAATGTTTCATCGAATCCCAAATGGTTTAACCGCCATTTGTGCCACCTACGAAATGGTAAGTCACGGTACTAAATGCGATACATTAATATAATTATATTATTATAATTATGGAAAATATGCAGTAGCTCGTGCTAACTTTCAATCGTCGAATAATAAGTTCTACAATATATACTTGGCAAAATTAAAAACAACAATCGGAATGATCCTAAATCTTTCTATATTTTTGTAAATTCTAAACTAAAATCTTCATTTCCTGCAAATATGTTTCTCGAAAATGTCACTGCCAGATCTTCTTTAGAAGCACTCAATATACTTGCACACTTTTTTGAATCTGTACATTCATCCTCTGCCTATCCGCTTAGTGGAATTAGCATAACATCTACACATTTACACACCATATCTAAACCTATTGTTTGCAAATAAGCTTTACTTAAATACCAAATTTCGCTAAAAGTCGGTTGTTCTTTGGGTCCAGATAATGTGCCTTCTAGTATACTTAAAATGTGTGCGTTTTCAATACGTGATTCTTTGCTATAGCTCTTTAATCTAGGAATCTGTCGTTCCCTTAAAGGTGATTACTGAACAATTACAATTTTCATGTACTATAAGTCTCTTTTTTCTTCTGCTCAACATGGCTTTCTTAAAAAGTCGGTTTCTACTAATTTTTTTAGCATACATATTTTAGTAAAGCATTTGACTGTGTCAATCATGACTTATTGCTTTATAAACTTGAGCGTTTAGGGTTACCTTTAATTTTGATTAATTGGATTTCGACCTGCTTGATTTTTGCACACAACGTACATTATTTGGAAATACAATATCGATTTCAATTGACGTTCTTTCGGGTGTACCTCAAGGGAGTCATCTGGGGCCTCTTCCAAACGTTTTTGTACCCGTTAAACATAGTGTAAACGGTTATATTCAGTTTGTTAAAAAGTTTTGTAGCACACTATAGGAGACGTCGTTGACCCCATAAAGTGTATATATTCTTGATCAGCTCTGAAGTGAGGCAAGTCGATTTAGCCATTGGTATTATTGGTATTATTAATGCATGCATTTACTCCAAATCAGGTAAAAACACTTCTTATGTCATCCAATATTGTTTTGTGGCAGAAACCTTCTGTTAACTTTATATCTTATGGAAAATGACGCTCTTGAGCGTGTTTCTTCTATAAACGATCGCACATTGATGTAATATGTAAGAGAGCAATGTGTTGGCTTGGGTTTATTTAACGTTGGTCAAAAGAATTTTGTGACACATATATTACGAAACTATAATTTACGTCATTAGATCGCCCTACACTAGAGTATGCTTCTTATGTTTGAAATCCGAAGCAAGATTTTATGTAATATTTCAAAGATTGTTTTGCAACCTCGTGTGAATATGAAAAATATTTCAATTGAAAAATGTTGCATCACTATCTTACTAGCTTACTCTGATATCACAAGTAGTCTGTACAAATTTTTCTCGTGTGAATTGGCTCTTTGCGAAATTTGGGCTGGAATCCACACACCAACTTACCATCTGCACATCGACTAAAAATAATAAATCTAAATTTACTGCAATTGCTAAGTTTTTCATTGCCATTCCGTGTTACAAGAAATTATTCATTGCTCCACCTACACATGTGTAAATCTAATTATGCAAGCCATGATCCATTACGAATTTTGTGTACTACGTATAATAGATTTTACAATTTGGACCTTGTTTCTCCAGGCCGTTCTTTAAATGAAGTTAAATGCAATATATCTAATTTTAATGTTTAATTTTATATTAAAGTTTTAATTATGTTTAGTTTAGTTATGCTTATAGCAGCATTATTATATTATATGCTAGTTGCTAAATGTTTTAGTAAATAAATAAACTAATAAATAAATACCACCAATTTAGCCATCCTACCGAAAGAACACCCGCAAGATAAACTTTCAGAGCTAGAGGATAATGGAGATATGTTGCTTGATCTCATAGAAGCGCAAAACGAAAATCTAAATTATCAGGTTTGGAAGGTTGTTTCCTGTCGACGCTAAGGCAACGACGTATTTGAATTAGATGGACTAAATTATATTGAGTCCTAGTCCGTCACAATACGTTACCCAATGGAACAGATAGGGTTTGCCGATTTAGAAATTCTGATGTCAAAGAAGAATAGTCCTAAACAGTAAACTCCGTTGGAAAAAACATATCGTGGAAGCGGGTTGCTACACTTGATCTACGGTTTCTACCTAAAGCGTCACTCTACCTGGGCTGACGGAGCCCAATTGATCACAAGGCCTAGATAATATGGCCACAAAATATGATTTTAATAAAAGTTTCACCATTAACATAGTTGATATGATAAGAGATCCTGATACTAAGTATACTCAATTTATTTACATCTTTCAAGCAGAAGTATGTGCAATAACACTTATCGCCAAAGTTTAACTGCAAGATTGCCGAATCTGTAATAGGACTTTTTCATCACATCTTGATTTTGAAAAAAATTAGGTCAACGTTTCGAAAAAATCGTATGTTTGGTACTTTATACAGCATTGTAAAAAAAATATAACGCAAATATAAACAAAATTAAAAAAATCCAATTGGGATTTGGCTTGTTTCAAATAGGACTTTTATGAACTGAAGTTGAGATGGAACTTAGCACTGTGTTATACACCCACACACTGGAAAAAACTGTCCCCTTTTGTTTTGTATTAATCAAGGGTTTTTCCTCCTGTTAAAGTTAAAGATTTATGCTTTCAGGTAACTGTATGCTAAAAAGACACCTATCGGTAAAGAGTGTAAGTTGCTCCTCTAATAGCAGGTTTTGTGATCGAAAGGAGGAGGCATTAGCGTGTATCATCACTGAATGCGAGGCCATAGCCATAAATTCCCACCTTATATTAAAAAGCTACTATATGTATGCAGTACAAGCAAGAACGACGAATAGCAAAAAAAAATTCAAGGTTCATAAAAAATTGGTTTAGATTAACTCATCAACATGGACATCATTAAATATTTGAGGTCGCAATAAGCATATTCCAAATACAAAATAAACTTCACCAATTCAAGAAAACAAATAGTTTTACCAAAACGAGTCTACTTGAAAACTGCATACTATTAAATGTATTGTACATACCAACTGTTTCATCGCCCTCTTCCCCTATTTCATCTTCTTCTTCCTCTTCTTCTTCTTCTTCCTCCTCGAACTCTATTCCATCATACAACCGCTTTTCTTTTTTAGTCATTTTTCGATAGTATCCTTGTGGTGCTATATAAGTTCCAGCAGTAATACGAGCTATTAAAGCTCGCAAATAGTGTTTCTCCTTACCAGGAAAGCAAGGATAAGACACAATATCAGCTTCTAAGTCACCAGTAAGGAACTTTTTTATATAACGTGAGACAACTATTTGTCGTGGGGTAACAATTGGCAATTCAATCCAATCCTCAAATAAAGAATTTACAACGAAGTATGAATATCGATTGCAACCAAGACCTATATACTCAGGTGGTATATCATAAAATTCGATGTCCTCAACAAGCGGCACAGGGTCTGCTTTTGGCCTCATTTTGGCCAGTTCTTCTGGATTATGATTTTCCCAACCGTAATATCCAGGTGTTAGTTCAGGACCAATATGTGATGGAGGTTTTTTTTTCCTCTTTAATTTTACGAAGTTTAATAGGCAGCTGTTTCTCTCGCATTTCCTCTTCCATCATTGTGAGACGTGAACTCATTTCTTCACGTGTCAACGAAGCTTCAACTATGTAGTATGAAGCTTTTAGGCCATTAATGCAGCCCCAAAAACGACACTGCATTATAGATGGATGTGTTTGAAGTCTATTCATAGCACTGGCCAATTGAAATATATCGTCATTACTAATGCTGAAACCACATTGATTCCAATAAAATTGAAGTTGCTGAACTCTCTCATTAAAAGTAATGAAAAGTCGCATTGCGTCATCCAGTATAATACCAAATTCATCACCGTATGGTTCTTTAATCGATTCAAGTGACATGTCCTCTTCACCGCCCATCTCTGGAGGCTCTTCACTATATGGTAACTAATAAATAAAAAGTAAGAGTATTATAAGGGGTTGCTTATAAAATGTTGTCTTTAATCCAACCAAAAAACTTTATTCACGACAAAACTAAACTTTGAAACTAACCGTTTCACAGTGTTTTCCCCAAAGTGCTGTGGAATTCCCCTATAGAATCAATCGTCTAATATGTATTTCAATTCATCTAATATTTCCCGAATTTCGGGACATCATAGGAAATTGGTCAAAATGGTACTAGCTCTTGTCGCGTTATGAGAATCCAGGGTCAATCTGATGCTGTTTGGTAAAAATAGTTGCATTCGACGATGAAAAAACCGCAAAGCTCTATAAAATTACCAACAGTATAGTCTAGAAAAAAAAAACATTTCAATTGGCGCTACCATTTGTTTGGATCCGATTTTAATGCTCAAGAACATTTTTACATATAAAATAAAATTTAGCAATATTTTCAAAGTGGTAATTATGTTAACTTTAATGAGAACTAATAATTGGGCGGTTGAGTTGTATGTAGTCTTAAAGTGGGTGTGGCGGGATATAGTGGTCCTATTTTTCTACCTTTTACGAAACTTCTTTTTAAGTATCTTTCAAATGCACTCAAATCCATATCTCTAAGTCCAAAGGTATTGTCTTTTTCTGGTTTAGGCCTCAATTAAATTTTTTCAAAAGCTCGCCTTAATGCTCGATTTCGCTTCTACTTGTCAACTAAATATATTAATAAATAGTAGTAACAGAAGAATCTAAGTTGCGTGTGTCCGCCCAGCGTACCATACCAAAGATATCTCTTTTCTGGTTTTAAGTAAAAAAAAAAATTATATAAAGGGTGGTTAAATTTTAAGGGCCGATGTTGATTTTGAATTAAACACAAATTATTTAGGAAATTATTGACATTTCTTTTTATTATGATATATTGGTATGACTCAATTATGTATGGAACAAAATATCGGTCAAATGGCCGCCACGGCTTCGGCGGCACACGTCCATCCGATGGTCTATATTTTCGATGACGCTGAGGCATAATTGAGGTTCAATGTCGTTAATGTGCCGAATTATCTCATCCTTTCGCTCTTGAATTGTTGTTGGCTTATTGGCGTACACCTTTTCTTTTAAATAACCCCAAAAAAGAAGTCCAACGGTGTCAAATCACATGATCTTGGCGGCCAGTTGACATCGCCGCGACTTAAGATTATTCGGCCATCAAATTTTTCGCGCAAAAGAGCCATTGTTTCGTTAGCTGTGTGGCAAGTGGCACCGTCCTGTTGAAACCACATATCGTCCACATCCATATCTTCCAATTCAGGCCACAAAAAGTTTGTTATCATCTCACGATAGCGAACAACATCCACAGTAATTGCCTGGCCAGCCTCATTTTCGAAGAAGTACGGCCCTATGATGCCGCCAGCCCATAAACCGCACCAAACAGTCACTCTTTGTGGATGCATTGGTTTTTCGACAATCACTCTTGGATTCTCATTCGCCCAAATGCGGCAATTCTGCTTATTGACGAATCCACTGAGGTGAAAATGTGCCTCATCACTAAAGATGATTACCTTCGAAAATTGATCATCCACTGTTGCCATTTCTTGCCACCATTCAGACCATTGACGACGCTTGAAGTGGTCAAGAGGCTTTAGTTCTTGAGTCAATTGAACCTTGTAAGCGTGTAAATGCAAGTCTTTATGCATAATATTCATCAACGACTAGCGTGAGAGGTGCAATCGTTGGGCACGACGACGAGTTGAGGTGGACTGTTCTTCAGCCACACAATCGCGAACAGCAGCAATATTTTCTGCAGTACGAGCTGTACAAGCATGCCCTGGTGTTTTCACATCTCCTACAGACCCGGTTTGCTCAAATTTTTGCACGATTTTTCCGATTGTACGCACATTTGGACGATTAAATTGACCGAAAAAATCACGAAGTGCACGACATGCATTTTGATTTGAACGCCCATTTTCATAATAGGCCTGAATAACTTTAACGCGTTGGTCGATTGTGTATCTTTCCACGGTTCAAATTGAGTTAGTCTGAAGTTGAGAAATGTCAAAAGAAATGCGGGAAAAAACTTGACGTTTAGGTGTGGTTCACATTCAACATCGGCCCTTGAAATTTAACCACCCTTTACATAAAATTTTGGTTTTTTGGTCCCTCGCTGGGCCCCAGGACCAAATTAAGAAAACCTTTTGACACGTCAAAAATCATTTTTAATTATCTTTCAAATGAAATAAAATAAAGTCTTTAGGTCTAGTCAATCCAAAAAGATACGGCTTTTCCAATTTAAAGTCCACCATTAGGCCCCAGGTTAAAAAATTATACAAATTACGTCTTAGTGCTGACTTGAAATCTAACAACAAAACAAAAATTGGCAAAAAATTCAGTTTAGGTCTCCCCAATGGACCTTGGTCCATTTTTCAGAAAGCCCTTATATCAAAAATAATTTTGGACCATCTTTCAAATTCACTTAATGTTAAGTCTCTAGTCCTCTCCGTTACTGAGTTATAACAAAGGGTGGGAACATTCGATTCAAAAATCTCTTGAGCACGCCAAAAGTATTTTCTAACCAGCTTCAAAATGCACCTAGTTTTAAGTCTCTGCGTCTATTCAATCCAAAGATATGGTTTTATCAGTTTTAAGGCCTCCATTAGGCCCCGGGTCAAACATTTTCCAATTATATCGTCTTATGGCTTAGGCCCCCGGGTCAAAAATTTTAGAAATAAAGTCTAAGTGCTCAAACAAAAACTAAATAAAATTAATTCAATTTGGGTCACCTACTGGGCCCCAGGTTCGAATATCGAAAACCCCTCACACATTAAAAATATTTTTGAACCATGTTTCACATGCGCCGAATGAATATCTATGTTTCTACTCCCCTCCATTTCAACAAAAGGGTTACATGTGATGGTTCTATGGTCTAACCATATCAGAGATATGGATTTCCGGTTTCAAGGTCCGCATTAAGCCCATGGTCAAAATATTTCAAAATCCCTTCTTAGTACTCACTTTCAAAATAAAACGATCTACAGTAAAAATTTCAGCTTCCTATCTGTAGCTGTTTAGCATGTAAGGCCTGATCACCCGTGAAAAGATGATTGAATGAATGAAAGAATCCGTCAGATAAAAGAGATTTATATATAAAGATTTAGACTACTAACCTTCATTGACAATAATATCTGTTTAGCCACTCGATACATACGCCTTTCATCGAATACGCTGTCCGGAGGAAATCGTTCTGGCAAATGAAATTTCTGCTCCCGAACGTTCCTACTAAACTCTTCAAAAAAATCTATTATATTTGGAGGCCTCTCATCAATAACACGCTTAATAATATCCGAAAGGTGATCAAATCTGTAAAAGTAAAATAAAAAATAAGCAAGTAAAATTTTTACCATCGGTAAAACCGAAGCTCGAATACCGTATAATAATTATACACTATGCAAACTTAAAAAATCAGGAAGGGGATTTGAGTTTTATGGGGTAATATCCTATAGGGGACTGAACGTTATCAGTACCAGGTTGATATTAGTATCTATCAGGAATATCTGGGAAATCCCTACCAACTCAATTATAAAGAAAAGAGATTTCAAGGTGTCACACAAGTCTCTTTGGGTCGGTTTCAAATCTCTTAAGTTTTTTGTTAGAGATTTGGTACAGTTTTAGTAAAACACACCATTATATACAATTTGTTTTAATTATAAAAGTTATATTAGCAGAAAAGTTATTCTTTATCTGAATTACTTGCACCATTATAATAAAAAATTACATTGGTATAATTGCTTAATTAGCACTTTACCAAATCTCTAGCAAATTAATTACGTTTGGACTGTCAATTACGTTTGAACTGTCAATTACGTTTGAACTGTCATGCGACACTGACGTGTTTTTCAAATCGCTACGTGCTCTCGCACTACAAAACTAAAAGACAAAAAAATTTAAAAAACACAAAAACAATTAAAAAAAATGATGAAAAATGAAACTCATCAACAAAACCAAAAAAATCGGTGGCTGCGAGAAAAGCATATTTCTCTTTTGTATCGCCATGCAACAACAAAAGCCATTCATCAAACTCCAACTCGTCTGTTACACCAGAGCCGTCAGCTAGTTCTTGTTCTTCTTCACGTCAAAGCAACATCTCATGGAGTGTTCAATGCATCACGCCGACTACTCCACTGCCTCCCATCGAGTCAATAATAGCTTCTACAACAACAATTACAATACAAAGTGGATATACAACATCGACAGCTTCTGCGCCAATAAAAACAACAGTATTCTCATCAACTGCCTCGATCACGTCATCTAAGTCCTTATTGGTCACATTAGTTCAAAAATCACCTCATATTAATGAACAGAACGTTAACAACAAAACTCTTTACAACCTTCAGCTCAAATATTGGAAAAAGTCAATAATCCACCTCCAACATATATTCAGGGTGTCGGCCAGATAAAAGTCTTAAAGAAGTGGCTCAAAAAACTATCGCAATGTGCAAATTATCAGAAGCATGGGCATACCAAAAAATATTGCACTAGAGATCCAGCCTGTGTCAAATGCGCTGGTTCCCATACAACAATTAACTGTACTCTAATTTTCGACAAAGGTCAGACCAAATGTGCTCTATGCAGTGGAAACCACACTGCTAAGTATAAAGGCTGCGAAGTTTATAAAGCACTTATAGTAAAACATTTTCCCCAGCTTAGAGAACAAAAAGTACCAAATAAAAATGTAGATGCGCGGGTCTCTCTCCTCCAACTTTTAGTACCAGGGTGACCCTTCCACTAGTTATGCTCAAATAGCTAGTGGCAATAAGTCAAACAATACCAGCTCTCTTATACACCATATCCAATTAACCAAACCATCCCTCCCAACTTGTTAAATACGAAAAACAACCCACTTTCCATTTTTAACTCACTTACCGTCTAACATAGACTCCACTAACAACTCCTTACCATCCAACCCAAATTCACCTGAACTTAATGACATGCAAGAGGTAAAGCTTACAATGAAGCAATTGATGCAACAAATGTCAGCTATACTTATCGTAATAAAGTGACACTTTCAGTATCCAAGACAAATTCGTAGATTCTGGTACTTATTTCAGAAACAGACTATACATCAAAACAGTTCCTAAAGATAACAGGCTATACTTATAGAATACAAATCACTCAGACGGCACAGGGCATGGCGGTTCAGCTATTATAAGTAAAAATAAAATTAAAAAACTATGAAGTTGAACATTTTAGCCAAGATAATATTCAAGCCACTATTATTCATGTGCAAGATAGAAATAGGCCCCTAACAATTCCAGCATTGTACAGTCCGCCTCGACACAATGTCTCATAAGCTCAATATAACACATACTTTAAATCTTTAGGGCCAAGATTTATTGCTGTTGGTGATTTTAATGCAAAACACATAGCCTGGGGCTCAAGACTTACCAAAAAAAAGTAAAATTCTTCTAGAATCAATTCATACCAATATTGAAAAATATATTTCAACAGGCGAGCCTACCTACTGGCCAACAGACCCGCGCAAAGTGCCAGATCTTATTGATTTCTGTGTTACTAAAAATGTTAATATTAATAACATTTCTATAAAGTCACTCTTTCAGTTATCTTCAGATCACTCATCAGTTCAACTCGATTACATTGAAACGATTGCCACAAACAAGCCGACGACCAGTCTATATAACCCAAAAACAGATTGGCGAGCGTACAAAGAACTCAATAACATATACTTCCATTTGGAAATTGCACTAAAATCTCCAAATGACATAGAGAGCTCCAAAATTTATTTTAATGATGCCGTCGCTGAAGCGGCAATGAACTCTACCCCACATTTAATTCAAAGGGATACTAAAAACTTGTTTACACCTGCTTCAATTCGAAATCAAATAGAGAATTAACGAAGACTTAGGAAAATCTTGCAAACTTCTAGATGTCCCGAAGGTAAAAAAGACTCAATCGGGCCATAAGGGATCTAAAAGTAAAGCTTAATCAGAATAAAAATATAGAAAATTATATGACTACTTTAAGCCCAACCAGAGACTCAAATTTTTCCCTATGGAAAGCAACCAAAATCCTCAGAAAATCGAGAGCTTTTACAGCACCATTAAAGAAACCAGATGGTACTTGGGCTCAAGCAGAACGCGGTAGATCGACCCTACTTGCTGATTTTTACGAAAATGCATTTACAAATGGCACACAAACATGTTGTTATAATCCAAAAACTTGTTCTAAGCAACTCACTAAATTTGGGAGCCAGCTCCTACATAACCGGGGGACTAACATGTCGCAGGCATTGCTGCACATGCCGTAACGGTTCTCTGTAGGAGAAGTGCGACTACTACCTCCACCGCGGTGGCTCCTGGAAACAGGTTTTCAGAAAGATCTAGAATCTACTGACAGCCTGGCTAAAATAGTCGTGCGGGGACATGTGGTGTTGTTTGGAGGACCATGACCACTTCAATGCACATTGAGATGGTCATGATCATCCTGATGACAACGCATGTCCTTCCCTCCATGGGGCCGGATCAAGATGTGATGTGAACCGTGTCGATGATCAACCTGGCTGGGGGCCCCCAAATAGCCCAGTCGCTAACGGTACCTCCTCGACACCGGGTCGCCTCGAGGAGTATAAAGACCTTACCTGCATATAGCGGATCTCTGTGCAGGCGGACCGTTATTCTCCGCATAAGAAAACCTACTATGGATAAAAGAAACAAAAATAAAAACATAAAACTACCGCGGGACTGCACCGCGACACAAGCTGCTAGTCAGCTTGAGCAAGCGCGACTGGACGATGTCCGTCCGCATCAAGCTCGTGCGCAAGCACGAGCAACCACAACGCCAACGGTACGTCCAAGGCCTACTCCAAGGCCGAGTACCAAGGACACGCGTGTCCAACGAGGCGTGCAACGGCAGGCGGAGCGTGGATCCCCTGACACAACGCAGACCAGGCGGCAGCCAGGTATCCCCTCCACCAGCACGAGAGGGAAATACTGCCTCGTCAAAGAGGCCCATCCTCCCACCACTTGGAGCACCAGGAGGTCTGGATGATCCACACCGCCGAGGACTAAGTGGGGCGGGGGTGAAATGGTACCTGAGGTACATTGAGCAAGGCTTACCGCAGCAGGAGGCCAAGGCGAAAGCCTTGAGCCATAAGACTGTGCAGGAGCCAAGGCCGGCGCTAAAAGAGCCAACAAGACGCTCACACCCCCTGAGCACAAGGGGAAGAGGAGCAGGACTACTCCGAGGGTGCAAGACAGGTTGGACGAAAGACCATCCACGTCTGCAGCGGCCCCGGAGAGGAGGAGGGCTCGGGAGCATCCACCAAATCTAACAATTTAAAGAATGGAATTTGCCGCAGCTGTGAAAACCACAAAGGTGGCAGTCCTTCCATGTGACTACCACAGGTGTCACTATCACCGGAAGACCTGACGGAACTAGGAGGATCTCATCCTGTTTGAAGTTGCCCAGGGCTGGAACCATAAGATTAGGTTCGATGCCGTGCACTTCAGACCAGGAATGTTGATCATCGACTGCGCCGATGACATCACAACAGAATGGCTGCAGAACCACGTTCCGACGTTGAAGGACTGGAAAGGCCCAATCCTCACCACGCTTACCGGCGAGAACATTCCCTCGACGGAAATCATCCACTTGTTCCTTCCAAGGTGCGCAAGTTGGAAAACAGAAATGCTTCTGAATCTAATAGAAGCAATGAATGACCTGAACACCCAGTCGTGGAAGGTAATTTCCGCACGGAAAGAGGGTAATGGCCAACTCCTAGTAATAGGAGTTGATGACGAGACAAAGCAGACCCTTGTCGAAAACGGATTAAAAATCCGATTCCGCTACGGCTTCGTCCCCGTCCATCTGAAGCGCAAGCGACAGGAGGCGGAAGATGAAGCAACGCCGGAAGAAGCATCATCAGAGGCAGCGGCCGAAGATGAGGTAGAGGAAGGCATCTCCCCGGAGATGCCAGAACCTACACCTGCAACCGCAATATGTAAGTCGGAACGACCAGGCACACCGATGTCCGTGAACTCGGACGTCATACTGGTCGAGGATGAGGAATCTGAGCTTTCCCCACAAGAGCTACGGGAGGCGGAGGAGCTCCTACGTGATGAGGATACCACCCTCGTCGCAGAGGAGATGGAAGCATCACTTGAAGATGAGCGGGCTCAATAGCCCCGCCATCGAGATAAGCGTAGCCCAGGTGAACGTCCACCACGCTAAGGCAGCATCAGCCGTCATAGCAAGGACGTTCACAAAACAACACCTTGGGTTAGCGCTTATCCAGGAGCCCTGGTGCCATGAAGGCCGAGTAAAAGGTCTATACACCAGGAACACAAAGGTAATATGCGACAACAGGCAGGAAAAGCCTAGAGCTTGCATATTGATTCGAAATGACATTAATTATACTGTACTTTCAGAATACCTGACTCGGGATTGCGTTCCGATTACCACCGAGCTGGAAATTGACGGAAGCAGAAGACAGGTGGTTGTTGCCTCAGCCTACTGTGCGGCCGAGAATCCATCACCACCAGAGGAACTGGAAGGCCTGGTGGAACTGTGCAACCAGCGAGGTATCCAGATCGTTGTGGGCTGCGACGCCAACGCCCATAATGAGGTATGGGGCAGCACTGATACAAATTCAAGGGGTAAGTGTTTACTTGAATTCTTAATTAGAAATAGCCTTACAACTAACAACCAGGGGTGCACACCAACCTTTGTTAATAGAGTAAGGGAGGAGGTGTTAGACATAACTTTTAGTAGTCTAGCGCTAGAAGATAAAATCAGCAACTGGCATGTATCTCAAGAACCCTCCATGTCAGATCATAGAATTATACGTTTTAACATAAGGGGGGGAACGACCCACCGCTTACTTAAAAGAAATCCCAAGAAAACAAATTGGGATCTATATAGAAATAATCTGTCTAGCATAACACCCAGAGGGGAGCTTAATTACTCCAGACATCCCCTTGAATTAGAACAGAAGGTATTCGAGCTCAACGAAAATATAACCCGGGCTTATGAAGATGCCTGCCCACTTGCTAGATCTAGGCGCGAGAATGACGCCCCATGGTGGAATGAACGCCTAGAGAAGCAAAGGAAAAAAGTAAGGAAACTGTTTAATAGAGCAAAAAGCACAGACCGGTGGGAGGAGTACTCACAGGAGCTCACGCTCTATAACAAAGAACTAAGAAAAGCGAAACGCAGGAACTACAGATCTTTCTGCGAGAGTATTTCCTCCACTGCCACAGCTGCCCGTATCTACAGAGCTATGGCAGGAGTCCAGGCCGAATCGAATATAGCACTTCGCAGGCCAGACAATTCCTATACGGAAAACGAGGAGCAAAAAATTAGGCTCCTACTAGAAACACACTTCCCAGGAGCCAGAGACGATGAGTCTCAGCCCGAGGTGGAGTATAGGCGAGCAAGTCGGGAAACCCTGATGCTTGCAAAAAGAATAATAACGGAGGACAAGATAAGGTGGGCAATATCCACCTTTCACCCTTTTAAATCTCCTGGAGTAGACGGAATCTTTCCTGCTCTGCTACAATATGGGGGTAGGGAATTAATCCCTAGAATTCAAAGGCTTATGACCAGTAGCTTGGCAACATGCCATGTCCCAACCCAGTGGAGAAGGGCCAGGGTGGTCTTTATCCCCAAGGCAGGGAAAAAGGATCCCACTCTCCCCAAATCTTTTAGGCCTATCAGCCTGACATCGTTTTTATTAAAAACAATGGAAAAGGTAGTAGATAGGCATATTAGACAGACGGTCCTTACGAGAAAACCTCTACATAAGGACCAGCATGCATATAGAGCAGGTAGATCAACTGACACTGCCCTTTTGAACTTGACTGGAGTAATTAAAAACTCATTTGAATACAAAGAAACCACTATTTGTGCCTTCTTAGACATCGAAGGGGCGTTTGACAACACGAACCACGATATAATACGCAAGGTCCTAGTAGAAAGAGGGGTCGAACCGTTGGTGGTCGACTGGATACACTCACTACTAAACACTAGAACGGCGGAAACAGACCTAAATGGCACGAGCATTAGGGTACAAACCGTCAAAGGATGTCCGCAGGGGGGCGTGCTGTCACCTCTGCTATGGAGTCTGGTGGTAGATGGCCTACTGACTAGACTAAGCAGCAATGGAATACAATGTCAAGGCTATGCAGATGACATTGTAATCATTGCAAAAGGAAAATATGAAGAAACCCTATGTGACATAATTAACAGGGGTCTAAGTATAACCCAAGAATGGTGCAGGGAGGTCGGACTAAATATAAATCCGGCCAAATCCGTCGTTGTACCATTCACTAGGAAGTACAAGCTACCAAGACTCAAGGCGGTTGTACTGAGAGGTGTGGAAATACCTTTTAGTACAGCGGCAAAATACTTGGGCTTAACTATGGATAGTAAACTTCTCTGGAAAAGCCACACAGATGATGTAATTCTAAGATGCACTAAGGCCCTGTTCGTATGCAGGAAATTAGCAGGCAAATCCTGGGGATGCAAACCCAGTACCATGCTATGGCTATACAGCATGGTAGTCAAACCCATACTCCTATATGGGGTGATTGCGTAGGGAGATAGGTCGAACCAACTTACGACCAAAAGAAAAACTTGAGTCATACAGAGCACTTAGTACCGCCTAGAAGCACTTGACACCACTAGACATAGAAGTGAACCTAAGGATGAGAAGCACGCTCATCCGCATATTGATAGATGGAGATAAAACTGCATCTACTTTCTGCAAGAAACACCTGTCAACGTGGACGGGAGGGTCTCAACTTCTGTCAATGCCTATGGACATTAAAACCAAAAGGTACAACATTGACAAAGACTTCACCATCAGATGGTCAAGCAAGAAGACTTGGACATCTGAAAATGCTTACGAAATGAAACCACACACCATCAAGTGGTATACAGATGGGTCACTCACCGACGAAGGAGCCGGTTTAGGTGTAGCTGGCCCAAGAACTAAACTATGGGAATCCCTGGGCAGATACACTAGCATCTTCCAGGCAGAGATCTGCGCGATAATCCGTTGCGCGCAGATCAATATTAGCAGGAACTATAACAACTGCGATATAGCAATACTGTCAGACAGTCAGGCAGCCCTCAAGGCGATACAGTCAGACACAGTAAAATCTAAACTAGTACAAGAGGCTATAGCCACCCTAAATGTACTAGGGCAAAATAATAAGGTGCAACTATTGTGGGTGCCAGGACATACAAACATCCCAGGCAATGAGCTAGCAGACGCTCTAGCCAGGAAGGGGGCGGCAACCCCTCTAACAGGTCCAGAACCGTATTGTCCCATTGGAAGCCATACACTTAATGAGACAATACGTAATGATATAAAATGTGCCAGGGATGAGCACTGGAGTTCAAGGCAAGGCATGCGACAGGCCAAATTGCTAATAGAGGGATTCAACTCTAAGGTTACCAAAGCATTGGTTAAGCTGGATAGAACTCAGCTAAAGATCATGATAGGGGTCTTAACAGGTCACTGCAGACTTAGAAAACACCTACATGTAATGGGTGTAGCGAGCTCTCCTGAGTGCAGGTTCTGTGGTAGTATGGAAGAAACACCTATCCATATTCTATCAGAATGTGTAGCTACGTCCAGAAGTAGAATGTTATTGTTAGGAAGTCACACACTCTCCTTAGAGCAGGTTAGGAAAACCGAACCTATAAAAATGATTAGATTCATACAAAGAATAGGGCTAGAATCTGTAATTTAGCCAGTAAGGGTGTACAATATACCTCTTTAGGTAGCAGTACAATCATCCCCTAAACTAATAATAATAGAACTCACAAAATATCAAAATTAGTTAAAAATGTGATCGACAATATCAAGGCAAACAAGTCACCTGGCTATGACATGATAACTGGAAAGTTGTTTAAAGAACTTCCTTTAAATGCTATTTATTATCTGCGGAACATGTTTAACGCAATAATAAGACACAAATATTCTCCCAAGACGTGGAAGGTAGCAGAGGTCATAGCTTTTCCAAAACCTGGTAAAGATGCACAAGTGCAGCGTCTTACCGTCCGATAAGCCATCTTCCAATATTATCAAAAGTTGCTGAAAAAATATTCCATAACAGACTTCAACCCATCCTTGATAATAGCTACATCTTACCTGAGCATCAGTTTGGGTTTCGGAAACATCACTCAACCATTGAAAAAATCATAGAGTAGTTAACAAAGTTTGTACAGATCTTAAAGATAAAAAGTATTGTATAGGAGTATTTCTTGATGTTGAAAAAGCTTTCGACAAGGTATGGCACATTGGTCTATGGCATAAGTTAAAAAGAAAACTACTTTTACCAGATTTTTACCACATGCTAAAAAGCAACAAATCTGTTCAACACTTCCATGTAAAAGTTAAAGACGCTCACTCTACAATAAGGCCAATTAAAGCTGGTATACATCAAGGTAGTGTTCTTGGACCGCTCTTATACGTCATTTGTACACAAGACTTTCCTATCCCAATAGAACCCTCTTCTATAATTGCAACTTTCGCAAATGACACAATTCTTCTTTATTCACATAAAGACTTAGCTGTAGCCTCTAATAAGCTTCAAAACATACTTGATAACACCAAAAAATGGTTTGATAAATGGGCCATGAAAATTAACGAAAACAAAACTACACAAGTTATCTTGACAACCAAAAGACTTTTCGTGCCTATTCCTTTAAAAATAAATAATGTTGACATACCTATTGAGAAATCGGCCAAAGACTTCGGAATTCACCTAGACAATAAACTGACTTGGACGTTACACAAAGTGTGTGGTCGCCAAGTCCTTTAAGGTTCGAAGGACCAAAATGTTTGGTCGTCTAGTCCTTTAAACTATACAAAATGCAAAAACAATAACGTGCACAGTTGAATTCTGTTATAGGAACTCCAAAAGAAATGTTAACATATAATGGCAATATAATAGCATTCTATACTAGCATTTAAAATTTATGTTTTATAATCTCACTTGGAGAACAAACATGTTGTAAGGTACCAATTTTATTTATGAAAATTACATGCTTTTATACAATTTCTATTTCTATTACAAAGTGGACTGGATGTGTATGTGTAAAATAATATTATGTGTATGTTTACAATGAATATGACTATAAAAATAGCTTATCTATTTTAAGCGGAGAATTGATCATGCGTGCAGGAGTCAAGGGTCATCGCTGAACATGTTTGATGCTACTTCAGTGCTGAGCGTCACTTAACACGATCGTAAAATGTTATGACTTCTGTGTGAGTTTAAAAATATTGTCGTTGCGGGATATCTTGTCTATTCTTATCGCGTATTGAATATGATAATCCACAAGCAGCACATAATCATATTTGAACACATAGAAAAAAAAACGAAATCAATTAAAAGAGAAATATCGTCAACTGAGCTGGCTTATGAACAAAAAATCGAAGCTCTCTAAGAGCAATAAACTTCCTTTTGTAAAAATTGTATCATAAAACCAATTTGGACATACCGGCCTTTAAGTTTGTGGTACATCTAAAACATCAAACATCAATATAATACAATGGCAGCAGTCAAAAATTATACAACAAATTACAAGAGCAGAATTGTATATTTCTACCGCAGATATACACAGAGATCTCAAAATTCACACCGTTAAAGAAGAAATAGTATTAGTAGGTCGAAGCTACCGCACCAGAATCCTGTCACATTCAAACAACGAGATTAGTAACTTACCCATACTTGAGTTAACTACAAGACGACGTCTAAAAAGGATCCGAAGAAGCTGATCACTATCAATAAACGCCTACTTATCCGTTTGCAAGTGTAAGGAGAGTGTAAGTTTCAAATATGGTAACTCTACGTTTTATAGTCTCCGAGATAATCGAGACATAGCTAGATCGACTATATACGATATGTATACAATATGAATAAATATTAAATAAAAATTTGTTTTGTTTCAACATACTATAATTACATAATTTATATAAAAGCCAACGAAAAGTTGTTGTTTTCTTAAGAACAACTTACACGCGTATAATTACTCACATATATATCTATACATAAAGATATAATTTTTTAACAATATTTCTCGAGTTTTCGAAACCCCACGACTTATTGTAATAAATAAAAAATAAAAAAATTACATATAAAAAAATCAGTGGCTGCATGAAACGCATATTTTGTTGTATCGCCATGCAACAACAAAAGACATTCATCAAACTCCAACTTGTCTGTTACAAGAGAGCCGTCAGCTAATTCTTCTTCATCTTTACGTCAAAGCAACATCTCATGGAGTGCTCAATGCATCACGCCGACTACTCCACTGCCTCCCATCGAACCAATAATAGCTTCTTCAACAAAAATTACAATACAAAGTGGATATACAACATCGACAGCTTCGGCGCCAATAACAACAACAGTATTCTCATCAACTGCCTCGATCACGTCATCTACATCCTCATTGGTCACGCCAATTCAAAAATCACCTCATATTAATGTACAGTACGTCAACAACAATAATAACAACAACGATGTACCTTCGACTTCTTCAATTGTTTTACCAGAAAACGTTACTTCTCCAAAAACAAACAATGGAAAGCACACACACACAAATCAGCCGTTAAAATTGAAAAGGAATAGAGAAACACATTCTCCAAGTAAGCAAACACAACAAAAGCAAAACAATAAAAAAAAAACCAAAGAACAAAACACAAACAACATTGCAAAATTATTGGCTCAGCGAACCAAACACAACAAATCGATTCGAACTTTTAGCAGATGACAAGTCTGACGAACAAAACTCTTTACAACCTTCAGGTCAAATATTGCCAAAAGTGAATAAACCACCTCCAATATATATTCAGGGTGTCGGCCAGATAAAAGTTTTATATGATGCCCTTAAAGAAGTGGCTCAAAAAAACTTTGAATTAAAAGCGTTAGCTAACAACGAAGTAAGAGTGCAGGCCACAGATTCTACTTTCTATAAAAATATTATAAATATGTTGAAACAGAAAGAAACCAAATACTATACGTATAAAGCTAAGGAAGATAGAAACTTCAAAGTCATTTTACGAAATATGCATCCTTCAGCTGATATTGAAGAAATAAAAGCAGAGCTTCAAGAACTAGGCTCAATGTTAAACATATTTATAATATTCAACAACGAACCACAAAGGTGCCTCTTCCATTATTTTCAATTGAACTTCAAAGCGAAGAAAACAATAAAGATGTATATAAAATTTCACATCTCAAACAAAAATTTCATTCGAGCCACCTAATATTAAACGCACACTATCGCAATGTGCAAATTGTCAGAAGTATTGTACTAGAGATCCAGTCTGTGTCAAATGCGCTGGTTCCCATACAACAGTAAACTGCACTCTAAATTTAAAAAAGCAAAGTAATCTCTTTTAAGTAGTAATAACTCTCTATATATAAAAAGGGTGGGGATTTTTTAAATAAAAAAAAAAGCATGGGGCTTAAAACTTTACAAAAAAAAAAGGTAAAATTTTCTAGAAACAAATTAAATACCAATAATGCCAAATATATTTCAACAGGCGAGCCTACCTACTGGCCAGATCTTATTGATTTTTGTGTTATTAAAAATGTAAATATTAATATCTTTTCGATAAAGTCACGCTTTGATCAGTCGTCAGTTCAACTCGATCACTCAAAAGATTGCCACAAACAAGCCGACGCCCAGCCTCTATAACCCAAAAACAGATTGGCAAGCGATCAAAGAACTCCTTAACATACACTTACGTTTGGACATTGCACTAAAATCTCCAAATGACATAGAGAGCTCCGTAATTTATTTTAATGATGCCGTAGCTGAATCGGCAATTAACTCTACTCCGCATTTAATTCAAAGGGATATTAAAAAATGTTTAGCACCTGCTTCAATTCGAAATCAAATAGAGAATAAACGAAGACTTAGGAAAATCTTGCAAACTACTAAATGTACCGAAGATAAAAAGAGACTCAATCGGGCAATAAGGGATCTACAAGTAAAGCTTAATCAGAATAAAAATAAAATAAGAAAATTATCTGACTAATTTAAGCCCAACCAGAGACACAAATATTTCCCTATGGAAAGATACTAAAAAACTCAGAAAATCGATAACCTTTACCGCACCATTAAGGAAACGAGATGGTACTTGGGCTAAAACAGAACGCGATAAATCGACCCAATTAGCTGATCTTTTATGAAAATGACAAACAAATGACACACAAACCTGTTATAATAATTCAGAAACATGTAGCAACTCACAAAATATTAAAACTCGAGATGTAACTACTATGGAAGTTAAAAATATTATCGACAATATCAAGGCTAACAAGTCACCTGGCTATGACATGATAACTGGAAAGTTGCTTAAAGAACTTCCTATAAATGCTATTTATTATCTGCGGAACATGTTTAACGCAATAATAAGACACAAATATTTTCCCAAGACGTGGAAGATAGCAGAGGTCTTAGCTATTCCAAAACCTGGTAAAGATGCCACAAGTGCAGCGTCTTACCGTCCGATAAGCCTTCTTCCAATACTATCAAAAGTTTTGAAAAATTTTTCCTTAACAGACTTCAACCCATCCTTGATAATAGCTACATCATACCTGACCATCAGTTTGGGTTTCGGAAACATCACTCAACCATTTCTACAGATCTAGAAGATAAAAAGTATTGTATAGGAGTATTTTTTGAAAAAGCATTCGACAAGGTATGGCACATTGGTCAATTGCATAAGATGAAAAAAACTACTTTCAGATTCAGATTTTTACCACATGCTAAAAAGCTACATATCTGATCGACACTACTTTGTAAAAGTTAAAGACGCTCACTCTACAATAAGGCTAATTAAAGCAGGTATACCTCAAGGTATTAGCGATAGCAACTTTCGCAGATGACACAATTCTTCTTTATTCACATAAAGAGTTAGCTACAACCTCTAATAAGCTTCAAAACATACTTGATAACACCAAAAAAGGGTTTGATAAATGGACCATTAAAATTAACGAAATAAAACTACACAAGTTATCTTTACAACCAAAATAGTTTTCGTTCGCATTCCTTTAAAAATAAATAATGTAGACATACCTATTGAGAAATCGGCCAAATACTTGGGAATTCACTTAGACAATAAACTGACTTGGAAGTTACACATAGAAAAAAGCGAAATCAAATGAAAGAGAAATGTCGTCAACTGAGCTGGCTTATGAACAAAAAATTGAAAGCTCTAAATGAGCAATAAACTTCCATTGTACAAAAGCATCATAAAACCAATTTGGACTTACGGCCTTCAAGTTTGGGGTACATCTAAAACATAATTCAACGGCAGCAGTCAAAAATACTTCGACAAATCACAAGAGCGGATTTGATATTCAACGCAGATATACACAGAGATCAAATACACACCGTTAAAGAAGAAATAGTAGCAGTCAGTAGAAGTTACCACACCAGAATCCTGTCACATTCAAACAACGAGATGAGTAACTTACCCATACTTGAGTTAACTACTAGACGACGTCTTAAAAGGATCCGACCAGCTGACTTACCGCACTATCAATAAACGCAAAATTTATTTAATAAAGAAATTGTTATTAACGATAACTTCTTCCTAGATCCCTTTTTGGTTTATAATTATTATTTAAAGAAATTGTTCTTTTGAATTAATTTTATTCCTTTATCGATGCTATAAAATGTACTAAATGTTGTTTTAGACAGGTATATAAATTTAATCATAGGAAAATAAAAAAAAAAAATAAATTATATACTTAAATTAGCTTTAACAAACATTTTCGCAGAAAAACTTTGATTATACGTACACATATAAAATATCAAACCATCTCGGATAAGAAATTTTCTTCAACACAAAATTTTTCTTATTAACACAAGCATCAACCCTTGGAAAGTAATCAATTCTAGTTTAATAAATAAAATAACAAACGCAAAAGTTCGGTAAAAATGGCAGCGTGGGTACAAAACCTCAACAAATTTGAGTTACACAAGAAGAATTATTAAGGACGCTGAAGGTACACCTAAGGAACTATGTGCTAGGTTAATTAGCTTCATTGAAACAAAAACCCACACCGAGGTAATTCGTCAACGCTTAGAAGAATTACAGCAAATATACAGTAGACACCCAGAACATACCCAAAGCGAGGGTAAACACGCGGACGAATTAGAAACAATAGCTTTGCCAATTGTTATACCAAAGAAAAGTATCACTACCTCGTTAGAAACAAACACGAACTCAAAAGGAACAGTCCGAGACTTGTCACCAACTAGATCAGAACGCTTTAAACCATCGATTGGTAAAAAGCAAATAGACACAATGGATCAAGTACGAATATGGTCACTCCAATTCGATGGATCAACGGATCCATTAGAATTTTTGGAAAGAATTGAAGAACTGGTAAGAGCATACGGACTAACAAAGGATCTAATGACGAAAATGATGCCAGAATTACTAAGAGGCAGAGCACTAATCTGGTGGCGAAAGAACGGTAACAATGGAAAAGTCTGGTCGTCTTTTCGTTAGGATTTTTTAACATTCTTTTTAACACCACGTTTTTTCGACGTATTGGAAGATCATATTGTCAAAGAAGACAAGGACCACATGAGAACTTTTAAGATCTACATCTTTGAAATTCAAAATTTAATGCGGTATACTAACATGAACGAGGATAGTAAACTATATCGCATATATCAGAACAGTCTTTCCAGAGTACAATTATATGCAAAACGTAGAGATTTTAAATCTTTGTCTGAACTAATAGAGGTGGTAAGTGATTTTGAACTACTTGAGGCGCATCCGGAACCAACCTATGAAACCAGGTCTCCTCAAAACAAAAATAACAATAGGGTGGCAACGATAGAAGGACCGATTAACCATAAAACAGCGTGTTTTCAATGCGGTCAGGATGGACACGCAGGACGGACATGTAGCAACACCCCAGTGCAATTCTGTTTTCACTGCGGGCAACGAGGTGTGCGCACTATTGAATGTTGCAAACGAAAATCGGGAAACTACATGGGGCCGGCGACGCAGCGAGGAATCGTCGGCACATCAGTATCAATAGATTCAACGTATTACAACCAAAGCGGTATTTTTGCTTGAGTAACGCTCGGCCAAGTAAAGGCAAAATCAATGATAGACACCGGAGCTACACGTTGTTTTATAAATTCAACATTGGCAAACAAATTGAAAAACAAAGTGAAAACACTTTCAGACAATTTAACTGTATGATTAGCCGATGGTACAATTCGACAGATACAGAAAATAATTCAAAGCAACATAAACCTAGGTAATCGGACTTGGAAAACAGAGTTTCTTTTGTTACCCGAAATTTGTCATGAAATTATATTAGGTATTGATTTTTTAAGCAAAAGCGGTTTCACATTTAATTGGGGAGATCAACAAATAACTTTCCAAGAAAATATTCAGCAAAGAAAAAATAATAATAAAATAAGTATCCATTCCGCCCAAGAAATTGAAAAAGTAGTTTCCAGCAACAGGAAACAAAAGCATCAAACACAAAGTCAGCGAGAAGCAAGACAAAAGTGCGTAAGAGCAACATACCAAACGAAACGTGGCCGCCCCCGAATAGCAATGTACAAACAACATCCAAGTTGCCAATCTCAGCGATAAATGTGGATAACCACACAGAAAAACGCGTCAAGCCACATCGTCGCAATAATAAAAACCACAGCAACAACAACAATGCCAAGCATGCAACAGCAACAATGGTATCGCTAGCGTCAGTTTGCTGCAAGTACAACAGCGAGAGGAACCAACAGAAACAAAGTGAATAAGGCAAGAGACAAGAAAGAATCACCTTCCAACGTTGGTAGTCCGGTCATCAAAGTACCTTCCAAAGCAAAACCGTTCAAGATACCCAAGAAAAAGACATACTCAGCAAAGTCACTTGTCGGAAAGGGGAAAGCAAATAATACCGCACAGTAGTCGGAAAAAGCTTGACGTCAAACATGAGAATCGAAGCTTGACTCCGACGACAAAGAGGTGTCTAGAATTCTCGAAAGAAGTAAACTAAAGAAGTAAATCGTCATGGCTAGGACATCCCAAGTCTGTCCAAACAAAGTCCGTCGTCGTCCGGCAAACAAGTTTCAACAAATCAAAAGCCAGGAGAAACTTGTGGAACATTTTTAAGCGCCATCAAAAGACTCTACGAAAGACAGTGTGGCTGGTCTCGAAAGATGAAATTTGTACACCAATTTCCTTCTACTAGCACGGCGTCAAAAGGCACAACACTTGGTGACCCGATTATGAATACCAGATGAATAAGGAGTCCGAAAATCAACCAACACAGCTACAATCACAATTAGTTAGGCTCGCAGAGGAAGCAGCATCACGTCGTCGCCCGAACCATCGATTGAAATGTCTCACACAGGTTGAGGGCAAATACTACAGCGTTCGCATCGGTCTTAATGGAAAAATTAGGATTTTTCTCATAACGCCCGGTAAACCCGATCTTCAGCTGAAGTAGAAGACTCGGTTTCCACAAAGAAGGGGGGAGTGTAACGGTCTGTCAGTAGCGACCGCTACAACATATTTATTTTTTGAATTGAAATATAATGTAAAGATTATATTTGCAAAATTAGGCAATAAATAAGTAGGGCCTCAAAAACAACATTGATACCACTCCTGTATATTTCATAAATAGTACTCCGTGAAAAAAAATTTACATAAAGATGCGCTTCATCAACTTTCAAACTGTAAAGCATGTGCAACTTAATAATGGCGATAAAAACAGTCGCCACGACCAACATCGGTGCACCGACCACATGTGCATAAAAATAACGGTAAGAATGATGATGATAGCAAGCAGAGTGCGCGGCAAGAAAGAGGTAAAGAGATACTGGAAGAATTGATACATTTACATAAATTACAACAAAAACAAAGCACAGGTGCATAGACAAAATGAGCATCAAAAGAACAACAAAAAAGATGTAGGTGGCGAGCGGCGTGCGTAGCATAAAAATACAATAAGAGATTGGAAAGTAATTAAAACTATTAGCACATACATACATATATACATTTGTATGTACGCAAATACATTTGGGCAATTGTTTTTAATATAAATAAAATATTACAACTAAACAATGCAAGATAAGACAAACCGAATAAAATTGGCAACAGTTGCTACTAATTAAATAGGGGTTACTAATAACTTTGATTATTTCTAATGCTGTGTGGAGAAAGAGAATAAATGAGAGATAGAATAATGGAACGATGCTCAGCACTATTGGAAATAAGTTGGAAATTTGGCAAACTGGAAAAGAATGGTATAAATACGGCAGCATTTTTGCAAATCTCGCTCTTCTATCACTCGAAGCCCCAACGTTATTGGATATATTTAAATAAGGTTAGGTATCGGCTATATTAACGACTATTATTTTTTTTTTTTTTTTTTTTTTTTATATAAAAAAATTTAAAAATATTTAAAAAAAAAAAAAAAACACAACTTGAATAGTTTAGCGTGACATAAAATTTATATTCGAAAATAATTACTTTTCATACATTTGTTCGAAAATAATTGATAAGTTTCTATGGGGACTATAGCTAAAAATAGGCGTGGTACCTTGGTTTTGTTATTGGAAATCATAAGAAGTGTTTTTACATAAATTTGAGTGAATAGTCTCAAAAATAATACCTATTTTTATACAAAAATTCAAAAATGGTGGGTAAGTTTGAATGGGGGCTATATCTAAAAATGGGCGTGGCAGCTTGGATTTGACATAGGATGACATTAAAAGTATTTTTACCCAACTTGGAAAGACTATATTCATAAATAAAAGCTATTTTCAAATAAAATCCGAAAAAATCGGTAAGTTTGTACGGGGTTACACCTTAAAATGGCTGTGGCACTTTAATTTTAACTAAGCGAATGAATCGCATAAATACACAGACAGACATGGCTAGATCGACTCGTCTCGTCGTGCTGATGAAGAATATATGTACTTTATAGGGTCTAAGATGTCTCCTTTAATGCGTTACAAACTTTGTGACAAAATGATAATACCCTCCACACTGTGTGTGACGGGTATAAAAAAAAAAAAGCACGGGGAAGCTTTATGGTTGCTTTACAAGGATATGCAATATTAGTGAAAAGTCTAACACAGAGGCCGTAAATTTCTGTTGAGTTTTATTTTGAGCGAAATAAATAACAATGAGTAATAATCATTACTTTTGAGTGATATTTTTTTTATCACAAGTTTTTTAAGTTTTGAAGAAATATGTAAAAGATCTAAAATTTAAAAATCATGTCTGAATTGCTGCGATTGTACAAAAATAATGATTTTGTTGTTAATCATTTTTTTCTGGGTCCATTGTAAGTAGGTGATATTTAATTTTAAAAAAATCATTATTTACGGTCCCTGTTTAGAACACAACGAGTAGTATTTGACAACACTTTGTTAAATGAAATTGAAGTTCTTTCAGGTGTACCTCAGGGTAGTCACTTGAGGTCTTTACTATTCATACTATTCATTAATGATCTCCCAGATATTAATTCTTTCAGTAATACCTTAATGAAAACGGACGACCTTAAGCCGTGTTTCAGCTACAAAAACTTGGTTGGCTATGAACAATTGTGAACAGATCTAAATGCGCTTTATCACTGGTGTCAAAGAAATGGTTTTATTCTAAACTAGCAGATACCCGGCGAGTGCTTCTACGTTGTACTGGCGTTTCGACTGCTCTTTCAGCTCTTCTGTTTCTGCAATTTCAGTTCTTTTTGATACAATTTTTCCTATTTGCTTTTTTTTTTGTTTGCAGCGCGACCAAAATGGGCTGTTGCTAACTTAAGTAATTATTACAAAAAATATAACACCTTTTTATCTCACCCATAACAAATTGGAGAAAGCTGCAATCAGCTGTATTTTTAGTTTAGTTTTTTTGTTATGTTAAAAAAGCAAAACATTTTTATATGGGGAAATTAAAAAATCGACTTATTAAATGAACCGAATATGCAGTAGGCATTGTTTTAGTAGAATGTCTATTTACTTGCACTGTTTACTTTCAAATGTTCGGGGCTCATTGGTTGGACGGCTTAAACGTAAATCACGGACAAAGAAAATTTTTTACTATTTTATATATATAGATTACGCTAAGCACAAACTTCTGGCTTTTTGTCGTAGAAATCCTTTTTTAACAGAATGTCTTATTAAAAATGTTGCACTGTAGCGTGTTTCTTTACAATAACAATTAGAATCAGTACAGAAACAATTTCTTCTTCTTGCATTACGAAATTTGGGTTAAAGACCACATATAAATTTGCCACCTTATATGCACCTTATACAACGCAGAAAAATGGCTCGTGATATATTCACACATAAGCTCATAAATGGTGATATCGATTCTGCCTATTTACTATAATTGCTAAATTTATATTTATTATTTATATATTCTATTTATATCAGCCCTAGTCATCTGTTATTATACATCGAACTTTTTTTTGTTGTACATTCAACAGATAGTGCTTCTTCCTACTGTTGCTATTGTTGTCAGACAATAATATGTGTTGTTGTAAGCCTTGGTCTATCCTGAAGCGATCGAAGTATAATTGGCAATGATAACGGTATATCGATCCGAGATCCAAGCAAATGAAGTAATGAGAATCGGCGGTCAAAAGTTATTGCACATATTTTTTTATTGGTTCAAAAGTATTTACACAAAACTTAAACTTGATTATCTTGTTCTTCATTGTGAGTTGTAGGTCTCGTCGAGTAGAAGAAAACTGTATACTTAGAATTTTCGGGGATCCTCAAAATCTGGACTTAGGGTCAAAAAACTAATTTTCCCTATTTTTCCACTTAAAAAGCAATATCTCTGTAAATTACAAACCGATTTTAATATTTTAACAATGCACAATAAAAACTTTGGGTTAAAGAATTTAATGACCCTTAGTTTACAAAACTTCTTTACACTTCACTTGTCTGCCAAATCTAAAACATAGCCTTAAAGGAACATAATTGTGCGTGAAGCGTGAAGGGGCTTACGATATTATGATTGAAGCAAAAAATGGATGGTTTCCCCCACTGGGTCCAGGTAAATTTCGGTAACCCCATAGACATGTCACAAATAGTTTTTATCCATCTTTCAAATGTGCCTGTTAAAAATTTTCTAGGTCTATTCATTCCATAGGTATGGTTCTTTCAGTTTTTAGGCCCCCATTGGAGCCCAGATCAAAACTTTCTAGCTTCAGTCTAAGTCATCAACACTATAGCAAAAAATTAAAAAAAAGCAACGAAAAACATTAACTTCGGTAGAACCGAAGCTTAAATACCCGCCACATCTGAAGTTATTTTTTTAGGATCATCAGTGGCCTAGGTAAATTTTGGAGAAATGATGGCTTGGAGTCAATAGTCCGCCACAACCAAAGTTTAGACACAATAATGGGGTAAAATTTTATACTAAGGACAGAATATTAAACATTTTCTTGAAAAAATTAGAAAATGGGTGGTAGTGGTAGTGGGCTGATCTTCAAAATGTCAGTAAAGTATACATAGGATGACATTAGAAACGTTTATACCACATTTATAGTGAATTCATTCAAAAATATTTTGGACATCGTTTGACATTAGAAGTGTTTTTACCCATTTTGGAGTATACTACTGTGCCCAAAAGCTAGTCTTAATTTTTTTTATAAATGAATTTTTTTTATAAAATCTTTGTTTATCCTTCCTCATCAAATCCGTCCCCTTCAAAATAGTCCCCTCCCGATATAATACACTTATGCCACCGCTTCTTCCAGTCCTCGAAGCATGCAAAAAGTCTTCTTCCGGTATAGCTTTTAGAGCGCGCGCCGATTCGCATTGAATGTCTATCAATCGACTCAAAACGGTTTCCTGTGAGTGGTCTTTGGAGTTTTGGAAATAGCCTGAAAACACACGAAGCCAAATCAGGTAAATGAGAGCATTGTTGTACACATATCAATACGACGCTGAAAAAAAAAAAATTCAGTGCAAGCACTAATTCTTTTATTTTTTGGATGTGAGCATCGTCTGTTGAGGTCGATGGTCGACCGGAGCGCTCTTCGTATTTAATGCGTTCTGTACCTTCTATGAACAATTTATTACTGATAACATTATACAGTGCGCTCGGGAAAACGTCAACTAATTAAAACCGCGAGTGTTGACGTTTAACAATTGTTGACGTTTATAAATGTAAAAATTTTTGATAAAAAACATATTGATAGTGTGCTTATAAACCTTTTTAATGACTATAAACTAAATTGAAACGTATCAAATACAAAAAAAAGAACAAAAAAGGATTTTTCAGTCTAACTAAAACTAAAGGAACACATTTCAAAAAGATATTACATTTCACATACATACTATTGTATCTAAAAAATCTGTTATTTTTTGTGTTGTTTTTTCCTTTCCAATACTCGGAGGTGAGCTTTCTCTCGTAAACGTCTTAATACATTTAGGTCATTTTGCTCAACATTCTCGCATTGAGCCCAATCCAAAGCCCGGTTAAATACTTCGACAGCTTCGTTTGATTTTATTATCTGTACATTTGTACTCGTATCTAAATCGTTGTCATCCTCATCGGTCACTTCTAACTCCTCAATTAGAATCATTACCCAGTAGAACATCTGCATTCCACTTCTGAATAGATGGTACTGTTTAGTCAACCTTAACAAAATTTAGAAAGTTGCTGATCGTGTCGTTAAAATAATTTTAAAAAGAGACAAACCTGAGGATTTATTTCATAAAGCAGATCAACTGCAAGCTCCATTTGTTGTTGCAGTTCCGAGTTTATATTTTCTTTCAATATGCTTAACAGAATATCTTCCTCTAGATCTGTCCATTTACCGTGAAACTCAAAACAGTTTGCCAGCATTTTGCCATTGTATCTTTGCTAACTTTATTCCATGAGGCTTCTAAAAGCATAACAGCATCCCTTAATGTAACAGCTTTCATCGAATCTACTAGATCTGATTTTTTTGCTGCTACCATGGCTAGAAGACTGTTTCTATAATACAGCTTCGTTATTTTAATTGCGTTTTGATCCATTGGTTGGATAAGTGGGGTTACATTCGGAGGAAAAAACATTGCAAATTGCAATAGTCGAGCTATCCTCCCGAACTTTTTAAAAGTTTCCCGATCCCGCCCAATCCCGAAAAAATTTTCGGGACCCGCGGGATCCCGCGGATTCCCGCCCGTCGCCCATCTCTAATTGCAATTATGTTTCCATCTCCTGTTTTAAGATCTAATTCACTTGGATGAGACGGAGCATTGTCTATCAGAAGGAGCGCTTTAACTGGCAAGTTATTTTTTAAAAGAAAATCTGTTACCTAAAATTAGACAATCTTAGCTATTAAAATCGATATTTATTCTGCAGCAGAACAGATATTAACCTGTGGCACAAAGGATTTGTGAAACCAATCGCAGAAAATAGCTGATGTCATCCATGAGGACTTGGAACTCTTGTACTCAGTTGGGCAGTTAAAATTTTTGAAAAGGGGTGGATTTTTGCCTTCCCAATTACCAACAATTTAAGCTTATTATTTCCGAAAGCATTAGCACAACATAAGAAAGTAACGCGTTGTTTTTCTGTCTTTACGCCCTGAGCAGTCCTTTCGGCACTTGATACGTAAGACTTTTCTGGCAAAATTTTCCAGAATAAGCCAGATTCATCAGCATTGTACAATTGATCATGGCATAGACCCATTTCTTCAATTTTTATACCCGCCACACATAGTGTGAAGGGTATATTCATTTTGTCTGAAAGTTTGTAACGCATTGAAGGAGACGTCGTAGACCCCATAAAGTATATATATTCTTGATCAGCTCGACGAGACGAATCGATCTAGCCATGTCCGTCTGTCCGTCTGTCCGTCTGTCTGTCTGTCTGTATATTTCTAGGCATCTTTTTTGTTGAAAATATAAAGATATTAAGCTGAAATTTGGAACTTAAGCTTTTCTCGGCAACGACTATTATGAGTTCGAGAATTAGAGTGCCGTTTACCGTTTTTTTCCGATTTTTTGTATAAAAATTCTAATTATTTATGAATGTATTCGCTCCCAATTGTGTAAAAACATTTCTTTTGTCATCCAGTGTCAAAACCAAAATGCCACGCCCTCTTTTAGGCATAGCCCCCATATAAACTTTCCATTTTTTCAGATTTTTCCGATTTTTTGTAAAAAAATACTAATTATTTATGCATATATTCACTCCAATTTGGCTAAAAACATTCTAATGTCATCCAATGTCAAATCAGATGCGCCACGCCCATTTTTTGGTATAGCCCCATACAAACTTTCCGACCATTTTTGATTTTTTGTATGAAAATGGTTATTATTTATCCATGTATTTACTCCATATTGGGTAAAAACGCTTCCAATGTCATGGTGCCACTCCCATTTATAGGTGTTTCTTGCATACAACCTTACCGCCCATTTCCAGATATATTCGAGGAATATGTTGTTATACATATCTGTATTCTTAGCTCAAAATTTGAAATTAGTGTTGTGTGTAAACTTAGGTGGCCACTGATGATTACACATAAACTCTTTAAAGATTCGTGTGACGGGTATTTAAGCTTCGGTTCTACCGAAGTTAACGTTTTTTCTTGTTTGTTTTAGTTTAATTTTAAATGGTTCGACAAGCAAAGGCTGAGAAGAAAGCTTTTCTCCAGTTATTTTAAGCAGGCGAACTCCAAATCTTTTTTTAAAACCTTGCAGCCATCCATCACTTGCGTTAAAAGAACATTCTTTTTCTTTTACTTTAAGATGAATCTTTTTAGCCTTTTGTTTTAGCGCTAATGCATTAACCGGATAATGCCTTTCTCTCTGCTTAACAAACCATTGATACAGGCGTTTTTCCATTTTCGGCAACTCTGATGCTCTTAATGTCTTTCTTTTTCCCGGACCGGAAAGTGTGTTATTAACAAAATCCAAAATTTTATTTTTATTTCATTTTTATCTTGCTAATTGTTGATTTTGAGATACCATATTGCTTTGCTAAAGCTACCGCACTTGCACCCTTTTCTAATAAATCCAAAATATTTGCCTTTTCTTGTAATTTAAGCACTTTCGGTTGTTTTGAGCACATTTTGCAAATGTGATACTTACGAGAACAAAAAAGCAGCTGAACATAAAAGGACAACACATACTTATCAGGAGAATACCCTAATTTAATAAAATAAATGTGTATGTGATCAAAACTGTGTATTTTAACTGTTTCTAAATTCAAAATTTTGTTTTTTTTAAAGTTGACGTTTTAGAGCTTTGTGATTTGGTTGACGTTTTAGAGTAGAAAAATTAAGGGTTGACGTTTTGGGATGTTGACGTAAACTAGCGTTGACGTTTTCCCGAGTGCACTGTACTATTGTAACAAGTTTTACATCATCATTGAGAACCCAGAACCTTTGACAAAGTCGAAATTTGTAAACTAGTGTAATCTTATCATTTAGACAAGACTGCAAATTCGTGCCATTACTTGAAAACCTTGCTTTGAGAAAATTTTGCTTCGTTACCAGTTGATCATTCCGTAGTGTTAAATGAGGAGTATATACTACAATCTCAATTTCTTACTGAATGAAGTTAGATATGAAAAACACCAGTTGCGATTAGAGATTTAAATATAATGACAATTTTATTGGGTCAAAGAAGAGGTTTTACAAAAAAAAAAAAATGGTTTTTATGTGAGTGGGACAGTCGAGCCCGCGCCAAACATTATGTGAAAACAAATTGTCTACTTAGCAAAAGTTTACCCCCGGGTTATAAAAATGTTATAAAAAGGAGGCTAATACCAAGACGTAAAGAACTAAAACAATTTATTAAAGCAATAATAAATACGAAAAGCAAAGCTTATATGTAAATATATGCAAAGTTTTCCAAATTGTCAAAAGCGAATGTGTTATCTAAAGGCGCTTTGAATGGCCCACAGACAACACAGTTGGACAAAATGTAACTTCTCAATTGTTAAAAGATAATGTCCACCTGATTCTTAAAGGATTTTTCCTGTAGATTACGAATCTGAAATCGGAATATTTCTATATCAATTTCGAGTAATTTGGGGTCAAAGTCGTAAGGAAAAAATCTTTTTTGCAGTTTTTGAACCAAATTACTAGAAATTGAGACGTGATTGAAATATTCCGATTTCAGATTCGTAGTCTACGGAAAACCCTTTCAGAATCAGATGAACATTATCTTTTAACAAGATCACTGTTCAACTGTGTAAGAAAACTTTGGAAAGATACTGAATTCGAAAAAGAACTGCGGTGGAAAAAGCAGCCTGGCAAAGTTTTAGAGAAGTTACACAAAAATTTCTGGGAAATAAAAAAAATCCTAATTACGCAAGTATTGTAAATGGTAAATAATTTTGAAAAATAAGGATGCCTAATAAATTTAGAACTTCTCTTTTTTCATTCACATTTCGAATGTTTTCCTAAAAATTTGGATTAAAGACCAGGGCGAAAGATTCGACTAAGATTTACAACATGTTAGCAGACTACAGTAGGTCATTAAAACAAGACACTTCAAAGCAACATAAAAGAAAAGCTCTACGAAGTTCATTCAAAACTGAATAACTCGCTAAAAACTCATTCAATTAACTAATACAGATGAATCGACATTTTCTTCTGGCCAATCCCGCACGGAGGACCGTGGCCAATACCCTTTAAAGTACAGTGAGAGGCAAGGCAGTTAAGTGCTTTAAACAAGCTTTCGCTAAGGGAACAGAAGTCTGCTACTTTGAATGCGAAGTCAGCAATCCTAAAAACCCTTGCATAGCAAGTTTAGTAAAAATTATAGATTTTCATAGATTTTTTTGAGAAATATTGGATCTACCATTTTTATACCCGCCGAATGGTCGTGTATGTTCGACTGCCGACGGCAAAAACACAATTTATATTTTTATATCGTTTTTATGTGGTAGTTTTTTAGCTCGTCTTTATTGTTTTGTTCTATTATTGTATATACATATGTAAAATATATTTATAATATATGTATGTAGATTTATTAATACATAAAATAAATTAATTTTGTATTAAAAATGGATTTGTTTCTTTTTTCATATAGACAACAAAAACTTCCCAACAGCAACAACAAAATTTTCTCAAAACCAACAACAAAACTAAATGCATTTCATCTATCTCTTTCATGCACACGAGCCACGCACAAGTTGCATATTTGATGAAGTAGCGATACCTTGCATTAATGTACCATGGGATAATGGGCAACAGCGACACCATTTTGAAAGGCTTTTTAAAAAACTTCAACAATAACAAGAGTCCCGACGAGAATGCAGTTTGCACGAAGCCGATAGCCCAGGCGCATCGAAGCTGCAGCACCAGCACCCAAAAAGGACCAGAAGCACCAGTTGGAGTTACAAAATTAAGCAGATAGAAAATGTTAAAAGTGTTTATTATACGAGTGATGCATGAAATACCAATTAAATTTTAGTATTAACGCATAAAAAAAGCCACTGAATACAGACTTTAGTGCCACTTTCCGGCGGCACTCCCCCTCATCAAACAAAACCGCTTGGCCAAGCGTAGCCATTTTTCGCTATATTGCTGTGAGGTGTGGGGTATGTACGATCTCCGTGAGTAACCTTTACCGCAACAATACCAACCAGGAGTTCGAATGAACGATCGCTTGCTCAACTGGGTACAACACTATTTGCAAAAGTCGATGCGATATGCGAGTCATCAGGTGACTACGGAAAATGTGCTTGAAAGGACCGCGAACGTGCACCAGCGACTCATTGCACCTGTTTATTACCTTCAGTAGCATCTGTCCCACCGCTGACGAATACCCTGCCCTCAGCCGACACAATATCAACTGAGCCATGGTTACCAGGTGTTTTTTCGATTGCAACCGCGACAACGCGCAGAACGCAACAGCCTCGACTGTCTTCAATTGAGGCGTCGCATCCAGTTTCCGCTACTGTCACCACGGCACCGTCACTATCAGATTCGAGTTGTGCTAAATTGTGCTAGCCCCCATACAAACTTACCATTTTGTCCGATTTTTTGTATGAAAGTAGTTGTTATTTCTGAATGTATTTAATTCAATATCATGAAAATGGTGCCACGCCTATTTTTAAATAAAGCCCCCATACGAACTTACCACTTTTTTTCAATTTTTTTTATGAATATAGTTATTATTTATGAATGTATTTATTACAAATTGGGTAAAAACACTTCTAATAGCATCCAATATCAGAAGAAAGGTGTCACGCCCATTTTTTGATATGGATCCCATACGAACATAGCGCCCATTTTTCAGATTTTGTATGAAAATAATTCTTATTTATGGATATATTCACTCAAATCCGTGTAAAATCACTTATACCGTTATTGTTTGAATATGCTACGAATATGACAAGGATCGGGCTACTATAACATATAGACCCCATACAAACTCACCTTCTTTTTTTTTTTTTTTTTCAAGAAAATGAATCAAGTTTCGTGTGACGGGTATTTAAGCTTCCGTTCCACCGAAGTTAACGTTTTTCCTTGTTTTTAAATTGTTAATGTGTTATCATCAGTGGTTTTCATAGAACTTCGAGATGGGATGGGGTTAATGATCTAAGACAACTCACGTTGTGCGAGGCCTATGCCACAAAATGGGCGTGGCACATTGAATTTGATATTGGATGATATTAAAAGTGTTTTTACCCAATTTGGAGTCAATACATTACTAAAATAAACCCATTTTCATACAAAAATTCGAAAGTGGGCAGTGAGTTTGTATGGGGACTTTAGCTAAAAATGGGCGTGACACCATACTTTTAATATTGGATTATATTAAGTTTGTTATAAGGCTATACCTAAAAATGGGCGTGGCACTTTCATATTCAAACTTAACCTGGTCGTTGCCGAGAAAAGCTTAAGTTTCAAATTTCAGATAAGTACCTCCAGTAGTCTCCGAGTAAATCGCGTTGAAATAAACAGACGGACAGACAGACAGACGGACATGGCTAAATCGATTCGTCTCGTCGAGCTGATCAAAAATATATTGTATTTACTTTATTAGGTCTCCGATGCCTTCTTTAATGCGTTACAAACTTTCCGACTCACAGACTGATAGACAGACGGACATGGCTAGATCGATTCGTCTCATCGAGCTGATCAAGAATATACATACTTTATGGAGTCTACGACGTCTCCTTTAATTCGTTACAAACTTTCCGACAAACTGATAATACCCTTCATACTATGTGTGGCGGGTATAAAAATGTAAGTTATTTTTACTTTATCACAACTAAACCTCCTTATACAAAATGTAAGCTAATAATGAAACTTAAAAAACAAAATAACTTGACTCTTTAGACTGAGTCACAAAAAATCAAGAAAAATGTTTAGCGTCATTAAAAACAGTTCTGCAATTGAAAATCCCTCAAATAAAATCGACATCATAAGATAGGATGATATTGATCCAAAATCAATAAACTTAGTAGATGACGAATACATAATCGACAAAGAGAACATATGTTACATTGAATATAATAAAAACATATCTAAAAAAGTACATTCTTTAACAGAAAGAATAACCAACAATCCTGCATACAATCAGGTCGAATTCGCCTTCAATCAAACTTTAATCAATATAAATAGATATAAGAAAGCCAGAATACCATTTAAAACTTCAATAGAAACAACATCAATGCCATTATATATCTGGTTGTTCAATAAGTAATGTCGTATCTGTGATCGAATTTTGATGCTTTATTTAACATACTTAGAATTATTCGATTTAAGTCAAATATGCACCGTTTTGTTCGCAAACTTGTTGCCATTTAGAAGGCAACTTCATTATGCCCCCCTTATAAAACCCCCCCTCTATTTGCAAAAAACAACCAGTTTTCGCAAGCGCAGTTTTCTTTTGAGGCCAACGTTGCACAGTGGTCGGTCTTGTATGAAATCAGCGGCCAAAAATACTTTCACTGCCTACGAGTATATCAAAGTGAAATTTTTATCTTAGCTTTTTGAATTCATAATCAGTAATAAACAATACTAAAAACAATAATAATAATAATAACAATCATAAAAAAATAGACCGTATTTATAATTTTTTGAGCAAAATTTACAGTTTTTTGACGTTAGAATGAAAAAAACTTTTGAAATCTGACTTCCGATTCGGATTTAGCGACCTAAAATATATTAGAATTCACTAGCCTGGTTCGCCACGCTTGTCATTAATTTTTTTTACTAGATATGTTAGTAAGAAAACTTGAACCAACTTATAAATTCTGACTTCAAGTTCGGATTCAGTGACCCAAAATTCATATGAAATGACCCCTCTGGTCCGCCGAGCACGAGAAAATTTTTTTTTTTTGTTGTATGTCCTAAATCCAATTTATCCAAAAATTATCACAAAAATGTGAATTCAAAAAAAGTCCTCCGCCGATTGTTTTTATTTTTGCATTTTTATGATCAGTTAACACCCCCAAATCAAACCCTATTAAAATTTTTCGAAGGGGATAAAAACCAAATCAAGCGCACCGTGATGTATAAGCAAGACAACACAAAACATTTAAAAACGTTACCTTGGGTGGAACCGAAGCTTAAATACCCGTCACACGAATCTTTGAATAGTTTATGTGTGATCATCAGTAGCTTATATACATTTATAAATATATATTTGAAAATAATTACTTTTTCATACAAATGTTCGAAAATAATCAATAAGTTTATATGGGTGCCTTAGCTAAAAATTGGCGTGACACCTTGGTTTTGATATTGAATGTCATTACAAGTGTTTTTACCCAAATTTGAGTGAATAGTTTCATAAATAATACCTATTTTAATACAAAAACTCGATAATGGGCGGTAAGTTTGTATGGGGGCTATATCTAAAAATGGGCGTGGCAGCTTGGATTTGATATTGGATGACATTAGAAGTATTTTAACATAACTTGGTGTGACTACATTCATAAATAATAGCTATTTTCATGCAAAAAAATAGAAAAAAACGGTTAGTTTGTATGGGGGCTATACCTTAAAATGGGCGTGGCACTTTGATTTTAACACTTGAACTGCTTAGGACTGAGAAAAGCTTAAGTTCCGAGTTTCAGGTCAATATCTTTAAAACTGAGCGAATGAATCGCATAAATACAGACAGACAGACAGACAGACAGACGGACGGACGGACAGACAGACGGACATGGCTAGATCGACTCGTCTCGTCGTGCTGATCAAGAATATATATACTTTATAGGGTCTACGACGTCGCCTTTAATGCGTTACAAACTTTCTGACAAAATGATAATACCCTCCCCACTAAGTGTGGCGGGTATAAAAAGCTTGGTGGAATAACACAAATAACACAGAGAGTAGCAGACTGTTGCGGCTAAAATTAAAAACATAGACTTAGAAAACATTAACTAATATTAAGAAACAAATTTCAAAGGAGGGTGAGACGAGGATCACTAACTTTTCTATAATTAAAATCAAAATATAAAGAAAAATACATCACTCAACAGGTCACTGGTAAAACAATAATTTTAACACAATAGTAGTACATATTATTATACAAAAATTGCTTATTTATATAGGATTAACCTTTATTTTCAACATTCATTACAAATTTCGGCGATTAACCACGATTTAATATAAAAAATTTAATTTTTTTTGGAGGTATAAAACTATTACATTTTTTACTTCACAGTCCACTTGTTTTTATTGTCTCTTATTTGGCTTTTTGTCGCGCGAATGGAATAGAGCAAAAATGAATTTACCGTTTGTTTTATTGTTCTTTTCAGAAATAGTTTCGATATATACAGCGGCAAGTTTCAGACTTTTTATAGCCGCCACACATAGTGTGAAGGGTATTATTAGTTTGTCGGAAAGTTTGTAACGCATTTAAGGAGGCATCGGAGACCCATAAAGTATATATGTTATTGATCAGCTCGACGAGACGAATCGATTTAGCCATGTCCGTCTGTCTGTCTGTCCGTCTGTTGCAATGCGTTTTTCTCGGAAAGTTTTAAAGATATTGACTTGAAACTTTAAACTTAAGCTTTTTGTGTTCTTAGGCAGTTTGTATGTCAGAACCAATGTGCCACGCCCACTTTTAGATATGGCCCCCATACAAACTTACCATTTTTTCGTTTTTTTTGAATGAAAATAGTTATTATATATGAATGTTTTGACTACAAATCGGGTAAAAACACTTTTAGTCCAATATCAATCCATCCAATATCAGAAGAAAGGTGCCACGCCCATTTTTAGATATAGCCCCCATGCAAACTTGCCATTTTTTTCGATTTTTTGTATGAAAATTGTTATTATTTGTAAATGTATTTACTACAAATATGGATAAAAGCAGTTTAATGACATCCAATTTCAAAAGAAAGGTGCCACACCCATTTTTTGATATGGCCCCCATACAAACCAAGCGCCCATTTTTCAGATTTTGTATGAAAATAGTTCTTAATTATGGATATATTCACTCCAATCTGTGTAAAATCACTTCTACTGTTATCCTATGAATATGCTTCCGATATGACAAGGATCGAGCCACTATAACAAATAGTCCCATACAAACTCAGCTTCCATTTTTTATTTTTTTCAAGAAAATGAATAAAGTTTCGTGTGGCGGGTATTTGAGCTTCGGTCCTTCTGAAGTTAACGTTCTTGCTTGTTTTTTTCTTATTTTTGGCCTATGAAATCGACTTGTTGTACCAACAAGAGCGTTTTGCATGGCCCGGAATAGATGGTAATCACTTGGTGCCAGGTCCGGACTATACGGTAGGTGCGATAGGACATCCCATCCGAGCTCCCGTAGCTTCTTGCTGGTCATGGGGGTGGGGCGACAACGCAGTCGTGCGACTTTTTCTGAAGCCTCTCTTGGTGTCAAAGGGGTCGGAAAAATATTTACCGATACCAACAACGCTTTGAGTGTTTGTCAGCGTCATCATACAGAGGCGAACGATTTTTGCAGAGATACGAAGTTCAGTCAGTGTTTTGAAGAGCTTTGATCTGATTGGCATGTCGAAGGCGGCCTTGAAATCGACAAATAGGTGGTATGTGTCGATTTGCTTCTCTTTGGTTTTTTCCAGGATCTGGATTAGCGTAAATAAGGAGTCGGTAGTCGACTTCTTCGGCCTCAAACCGCACTGGTACTGTCCAGCTATACTTACTACGTATGTTTTCAGTCTATTGCGTATGACGCCAGATAATATTTTGTATGCAATAGAGAGGAGACCTAGTCCACAAAAGTTTGCGCTGACTGCAAAGTCTCCTTTCTAAAAGACTGGGCACAGGACACATAGGTTCCAGTCATCAGGCATACGCTCACCAGACCATATTTTTCACAAGAGTTGATGCATACATCCAATCAAATCTTCGCCACCGGTCTAAAACAACTCTGAGGGTAATTCGTCTACGCCTGCTGTTTTGTTGTTTTTAAGCCTTTGTATCGTCATTGTCTGGAAGCTCCACAGGAATCCCGTCATCGCCCCCCAGTAGGGTAGAGAAGTGGCTTCTCGATAGCCTTAGTGATTCCTGGACATCTGTTACCATGTTTCCTTGTTCATCCTAGCAGAACGAAGCTACTTTCTTATAACAATCGGTCATACGCTTGATTTTTTGATAAAAATCATGGGTCTCGTTTCCGCTACCCATCATCTCAATATCCTCCAGTTCCCTTTTCTTCCGGCTGATCAGTCGTTTCTCTTTCTCCGTTTCTTCCTTCATCGCTCAACAACAGCTCGTGTTGCTGCCGCCTGCAGAGTTTTTTGTCGTGCTATATTCTTCTCTGCACTAGCGATACGACATTCCTCATCGTACCATGTCTGCCTCCGAGGCTTAGTTTAGCCAATAACCTCTTTGGCTGCCGTAGCTAATTAGTTAAAGATTCGCTTCCACTGATCGTTCATACAGTCGGACGCCGGAGGATTCTCTCGGAGTTGATGGGAGCCCTTGTTGAGAAAGCAGCGGCGGTCTGGTGTGACTATAACCTGCCAACATCTAGGTTTCGTTGTATGGTAGCTCGCTTTGCGTGCGCTGTGCTGAGTCTAGTACGTACCTTGGCTAGAACAAGGTAGTGGTCCGAGTCGAGTCATGCTTCTTTGCTATAACGGTAGTTGGGGCCTCCAGAATCCTCGAACTCGCCGCGGAATTTTCCACGGGAGGATTAACACTTCAATGCTATTAGCGATCAATATTTTATATCCCAGAATCAAATTTTATTCATTTTCAAAAAACTGAAAAGTAAACTATCGTCTGGACTGGACAATATTCCAAACAAACTAACACAAAGTATAATTTTAGAATATGGTTTACTGTTCAATATGCTTAAAAATTGCTACTACCCTTGAGTATGTGAACTAGCTTAAGTAATTAAGATCTCAAAAAAAAAAAAAAATAATAATAAGAATGAAGATAGAAATCTTCGATATTAATCATTTGAAGTTTGTGCTAATATGATTATTATATCCATCTGCACTAAATATCATAGTCATCGATCGTCAGTTTAGCTTCAAATGTAAGCATTTAACCATTTATGAGATGCAAGTCTTAGTATCAGCATTACAATGGAATAAAAAATGGAAACAATGCGCAGTTTCCAATTGCCAAATTATTTGCAAACGCAATTCGTGTTTTTAACGGTCTTCCCTCCTATCTTTACAATATCAGTAATGCAACACGATTCAAGGCAAAACTACTTATATTATATTAATAACAATATGTTAAACATAAGACAAATATTTCCATTATTTTTAATATTATATTATTATTCTTTTATTTCTTTATATTTTCTTCTTTAATTTAATCTATATATGGTATATAAATATCATTCACCTGATCGACTGATTCATCTTTCACGAAGTATCGGCCTACAGGCCAAGCGGCTATAGATAGAAAGCTGAAAACTGTAGATTTGAACTATGATCCCTTCCTTATAGTCACATTTATTAAGAAGGGATTTTGGAAAATTTCAATGGGGTCTCTAAACCCGGATTTACATAAAACCTTGATGTTAGGCGCATTTAAAATGGTGGTAAAATATGTTAAACTTGTTCAAGCGACACCCAAAGTTTGGACCTGGCGCCTACTGGGGGACCATTATTGATGTATTTTTACCTTTCTCTCTTTTTTGGGCCAACTGAAGATTTATTGCAAAAATTAATATACCTAGTGACTTGAAATAAGGCGCATTGAAATGGGTTTTTTATGAACCGATTTGTTTCAAATATGTTAAAAAACTTCTAATATCAACAAATGGTAAGAAATTTACCCTAATTATCGTAAGTTTTTAAGCATTTGTATGAAAAAATGTTTATTTATGAAGCGATCTTTTTCAAATATGGCCAACAAAATACTCATTGTAACAACCATGATAATAATAGAATCTCTATAGCATATAGCTCCTATACAAACCGAACGCACATATTCATTCAAGAAAAGTTAATCTACTCATCGGTACACATAGTTAAAGGGTAGTATCACTTTGTCGGGAAGTTTAAACCGCATTAAACGTGGCATCGGAGATTCCATAAAATATATATACGAGGTGTGTTTAAACATTATCGCGAATTTTGAATTTTCGCGGGTTACGTATATTCGAATTTCGATTTTTTTGTGGCGTTATGTTGGTACTCATGTCTCTCACTTATGCCGAAAAGCTCGGCCATTTTGAATGTTCACTTAATTGTTGACAGCTGCTTTGCTTGCACGTGTTTTGGATCGTTTTCGATTTTTACCCCTATTCAAAAAAATGGATCAAAGAACCTGTATCAAATTTTTTTTTCTGAATGGAATAAATGGAATAAAAATGTTGAAGAAGGCTTGTGGGGACCGAGCTCTACCAAAATCAACAACATTTGATTGGTATAAATTGTTGAAAGAAGGTTGCGAACGTGTTGAAGACGAAGAGCTCCCTGATCAACCATCGACCTCAACGGACGATGCTCACATCCAAAAAGTAAAAGATATAGTGCTTGCACACCGTCGATTAACTATGAGAGACACTGCTGATGAAATTGACGTATCGAAAGGATCAATTAATACAATTTTGAAGGATGCTTTGGGCCTTAAACGTGTCAAGTCTCGGTTGGTACCAAAAATGATGATTTTTTTTTAAAAACTGTACCGATTTTTCGTGACTTTTTTGCCAAAAATCCAACCAATATCGTTCCGCAACCACCGTATTCGCTTGATTTGGCACCGTGTGACTTCTGGCTATTCCCAAAACTCAAGAGACCACTCCGGGGAACGCGTTTCGAGTCGATTGAGGAGATAAAAAGCTAAATCGAAGAAGGCGCTGATGGCTATACCGGAAAGGGACTATTTGGCATGTTTTGAGGATTGGAAAAAACGTTGGCATAGGTGTTTTTTATCGGGAGGGGATTACTTTAAAGGGGACAAAATAGATATTCATGAATAAATAAATAATTAAAAAAAAAAACACAAAATATGCTATACTTTTTGAACACACCTCGTATTTCACTAGTTTACACAAAAATTGGAATTCTTTCTAACCAACCCATTTTCATGTATTTTGGCGCGTAGATTTCAAAAATGGACACCAAAAATTTTTCTTAAGAACCGTTTAGAAGATATCTTCAAAAAATTTTTAATGCTGAACTTTTCATGGGTTGGAACATATTTTCTTCCTCTACTTGACGATATGCTTTTTGTAAAAATCGAATGAATACTTTTTGTGTACCAAGCGTCGAAACACAGAAAAAGTTTTATTTATTATGATTTTTTGAAAAATGTTTATTTTTAATCTCAATTTTGCAGGAAATAAAAACTATTTTTATTTATTTTTAAAATTTATAAATTAATACAATTTCATTGCGAAAATATGAACCATACAAGTGTTCAAATTGAATAAAAAATTCATTCACTCATATTTTTGAGAAAATTTATATTATAGAACCATAAATCATATTTTTGGGTGCCGGGTACTAGTCGTATATCGAAAAGTTGCTCAGATAAACTTTCCAGATTTGTTTAGGCACAATACTGATATACAATTTTGTGGTAAAATTACAGATATATTGTAACAATAATGTTCTTAAAAATATCTGAAAATGAGTTTGTATGGGGCTATATGATATAGTGGTCCGAACCGTATCACATCGGTAGTGTGGAAATAAGATTACATTATAATTGTTTTTACCCAATTTGGAGTGAATGGAGCTATACCTAAAAATCTTGGTTTTGAATTAGGATTGTATTTAAAGTATTTTTATCCAATTTGGAGTGAATACATGTTATTAGTTTAAGTGGGTTTTTTTTTAAAGCCCTTGTTTTTAACTTCTTGAACTGAACCGACACCTGTTAAAAATCGGCTAACGTCTGCCAATTTTTAGTAGTTCGCAGCCTTAATTTTAAAGAAGTGTCTTTTACGAGTATATAAAAAAACTACAAAAAATTTTCGATCAAACGATTAGGGTATTGGACAACTTTCAAACACCTGTATGTTGTACAAGACTAGACCAACAACTTATACTAATTTGAAAAGTATTTACACTTTCTTTTATTTTGATGTAGATACATATATAAGTATATTAGTAATTCGCTACTTACAAGTTATCACCGCTCATCGTGCTATACTGCTGCATAATCGCCTTAGCTATACTCAACTCATATTCAATGTTGGGTGGTCCAGGTCGAGTAACCTTGTGTAATCGGCACTCCGAGTTAAAAGCACCCATCGTAATAGATGTTGATGATGATGACGATGTCGAAATAAAGTTCGAACATGCTGGTTCTCCTTGGCCCTCTTCTTGCTCATTTTGTATTCCTTTATCACAAATGGGCGGAAGAACTTTTGAACTAGTAGATGTGTTTAAAGTGAAGTTGCCACATGATGCTGCGTCACCTGCATCCATTAAGATGTCTTTAAATAATTTTCAATATCTTTTTTATGTATTTTTAGAATTTCTCAAATTTTATTTTAATCAAATTAATTTTTTTTTTTTCAGAAATGTTTTAAGTCATAAAGGGTTAAAAATCATAAGTTACTTTGATTGTAACATAGTTATAACATAACATAAATGTAAAATAATTGTCTTTTGGACCAAATATTGTCTGGATTTTTTTTCATGCGAAGCTCAATGGAACTGGTGGTAAATCGTCTTTAGCTAAACAGAATGGCAAAATGGATGGTTACTCAAACTAAAATTCATAATCAATATTTAATATTTTCTATTATTAATTTTGTGATAAAAAAAAATCCACGCATTTGACCACCGTGGTTAGTAGCTGCTAAATTGTCAAAAATTTACAATATATGTGTAAATCTTGTGTAGAAAACCATAAGCATTCGCTTTAACTACACTTTAGACACTATAGACAGCTAAAGCTCAATGCTAACTAAAGTCACATATAGACATCATATTTAATAAACGTTGTCTAGGGATGACATCAGAGAAAAAGCTGAGGGAGAGCTGTATAGCACTACAAATCGCTGCTTGTGTATTTTTATGTGATTGGTCAGAAGATATCAAAGTCAAAGCAAAACGGAAGGGACTGAAAACGATAAAACGACAGAGAAGCGATAAAGCAATTTCAAAAGTGCTTATTTCGCTATGTTTTGTGTATGTACAAGATTACAGCAGCAGCGCATTGTTTGGCAAAAACAAATTTTTTTTTCGCCTCATGTGAGACCGTTTTGCAGCGATTTTAGCCTTCAATTGCTCCAATAATGCACAGTAATGCTCTCTGTTGATGGTTTTTCGTTTTTCGAAGTAGTCCACGAAGAGTATGCCATGACAATTTTAGAAAACCGACGCCATAACCATTTCCGACCAATCGAGTCTCCATCGGCCTCTTCGGAACACTGCGCCGGCTTCAGTCCATTGCCTGACACTCATTCAGTATTATGGTGTGTAATAGTGGATCCAGGTTTCACCAAAAGTCACCCATCGACGCCAACAATCCACCCGATTGCTTAACAGCAAGTCCAATCACTCTTTCGATGTGCTTTCGCGTTTGTGTTTTTGGTCTGGAGTGAGCATGCGCGGCACCCAGAGGCAGGATAACTTTTTCATATGCAAAATCTCGCCCAAAATATGGCGTGTGCACTCAGTACTAATATTTGTGACATCTGCAAGCTCACGCACCTTCTCTTTCCCTTCAACCAACTCCATTTCATTAAGGGCAGCATCGCCGTGGAGTCGTCGCAGACGATATAAAGTAATATACATATATAGTATTCTTGATCTGTTCGACGAGACGAATCGATCTAGCTATGTCCGTCTGTCTGTCCGTCGGTCTGTTTGTTTCTTCGCAGTTCATTCGGTCAGTTTAAGAGATATTAATCTGAAATTCAGAAATTAAGCTTTTCTCTCCAACGACTAAATCAAGTATGAAAATTAAAGTGGCACGCCTATTTTTAGGTATAGACCTCATACAAATACCTTCCATTTTTGAATTTTTGTATGAAAATTATTTATGTATGTATTCACTCCAAATTGGGTAAAAGCTCTTCATATGTCATCCAATGTCGAAACCAAGGCGCCACGCCCATTTTTATGTATAGCCCCCATACAAATTTACCGCCCATTTTCGAATTTTTTTAAAAAAAAGAAGATCTTAATGCATACATTCACTCAAAGTTCTTGTATGAAAATAGCTGTTATTTATGAGTGTATTCACTCCATTTTGATTAAAAATACTACTTATGTCATTCAATGTCGAAACCAAGATGCCACGCCCATATGAATCTTCCTCCTATTCGTATTCGAGTTTTTGTATGAAAATAGTTTTTATTTATGAATTATTTCATTTTAGATTGAGTTAAAACTCTTCTAAGGGTATCCAATGCCAAAAAAAGGTGTCACGCCCATTTTTAGGTATAGCCGTATACAATTCAATGACTATATTGTAAAATCACATTCTATCCAAATTGTGTTAAAACTACTATAACATATAGCGGGCGGTCAAGAATACTACCACAGCCGGCTCAGCTTGACGTAAGAGTCGTCTAAAGAGCGAATCCTCGATGTGAGGTTGGTCGGTGGAGTGGTTTACAAAGAAGTAAAATCATAGAACCCGTGATACACACACAGAACAAAGTGTACCAAATGGCTAGTATGAACAAAAATACTCCAGGTGGCAGACACAGATGTGAAAATCCACCCGTGGATAATTTCGCGGCAGGAGCAAGGATTCTGGGGCCCCAGCTACCATTAAAGCATATAAAAATGGCGACGACATACGCATGTGCACCTGGAACGTCTGAACACTTAACAGGGATGGTGCAATAGAAGAACTTACTACCACTTTTAACAACTTCAGAGCAGACATCACTGCTATCCAGGAAATGCGATGGACTGGCCATGGATCCATAAACTTAGCAACCTGTGACATCTACTACAGTGGTCATGAGAGGCAACACATATTCGGTCTGGGTAGACCGACTCCAGATTTACAGCTGTAGATGAACGTCTCGCCTCGATACGCATACGCTAAATTTTTCAACATTAGCCTTATATGTGTACACGCCCCGACAAATGTTAAAGATGAGATCGAGAAAGACGAATTCTATGAGCGATTAAAAAGCCTCTACGATCGCTGCCCCAAGCATGACATCAAAATTGTCATCGGTGATTTCAACGCACAAATTGGGAGAGAAGAAATCTTTCGCCCTACCATCGGTAAATTTAGCCTACATGACACCACCAACAGTAATGGAGAAAGGCTAATCAACTTTGCTGCGGGCAGATACATGATCATAAGAGTGCCAGGCACTCTTCTAGGGTGCTTAATGTACGAGCGTACAGAGGTCTTAACATCGACTCAGACCACTACCCTGTTCTAGCCAAGGTACGTACTAGACTCAGCACAGCGCACGCCAAGCGAGCTACCACACAACGAAAGATGTTTTGTTGTTTTAATTTCAAAGGGCCGCCCCGCAGTTTTCAAAAAGGGTTCTTATTTTTACTCCGAGATAAACAGAATCCTCCGGCCTCCAGCTGTATAAACGATCAGTGGAAGCGTATCTCAAACTCATTAGCCACGGCAGCCAAAGAGGTTATTGGCTTTACTAATCCTCGAAGGCAGACATGGTACGATGAGGAATGTCGCGTCGCTACTGCAGAGAAGAATATGGCACGACAAAGAACTCTGCAGGCGGGAGCAACACGAGCTGTTGTTGAGCGATATAGGGAGAAACGGAGAGAGGAAAAACGCCTGATCAGACGAAAGAAACGAGAACTGGAAAGGCGTGAAGTGGAGGAGATTGAGATGATGGGTAGCAGAAACGAGGCCCGTGGTTTTTATCAAAAAATCAAACGTATGACCGATGGTCATAAGCAAGGAGCTTCGTTCTGCAAGGATGAACAAGGAAACATGGTAACAGATGTCCAGGAATCACTAAGGCTATGGAGGTCCCACTTCTCTACCCTACTTGGTGGCGATGACGGGAACAATACCGCTGGTGGAGATGATGAAAATCTGGGCCCTCCGGCCGATGATGGGATTCCTGTGGAGCCACCAAACTATGACGAGGTCTCAGAAGTCATACAAAGGCTTAAAAATAACAAAGCGGCAGGCGCAGACGAATTACCCGCAGAGTTATTTAAGACCGGCGGCGACGAGTTGATTGGATGTATGCATCAACTCTTGTGCAAAAATATGGTCTGGTGAGCGTATGCCTGATGACTGGAACCTAAGTGTCCTGTGCCCAGTCTTTAAGAAAGGAGACCCTGCAGTCTGCGCAAACTATCGCGGAATAAGTCTCCTCTCTATCGCATACAAAATACTATCTGGCGTAATATGCAATAGACTGAAACCGTACGTAGGACGTATAGTTGGACAGTACCAGTGCGGTTTTAGACCAAAGAAGTCAACCAGCGACTCCATATTTACGCTGCGACAGATCCTGGAAAAAACCAAAGAGAAGCAAATCGACACACACCACCTATTCGTCGATTTCAAAGCCGCTTTCGACACGCCAATCAGATCAAAGTTTTTCAAAGCTTTGACTGATCTTAAAATCCCCTCAAAAATCGTCCGCCTCTGTATGATGACGCTGGAAAACACCCAAAGCGTTGTCAGGGTCGGAAAAGATCTCACCGACCCCTTTGACACCAAGAGAGGCTTCAGACAGGGTGATGCGTTGTCGTGCGACTTTTTCAACCTCCTATTGGAGTACATCCTGATGCAGTGCCCAAACGTCGACCGGACGGGCAATATTTTCTATAAAGAAACTATGCTGCTCGCATATGCCGACGACATAGATATTATCGGCAAAAATGCTCGAGCGATCACCGGCGCGTTCTCAGACATCGAAAAACAATGTCGTCCTATGGGACTGACGGTCAACGAGAACAAGACGAAGTACTTGGTATCCACTCGCAGGCAATCTGCACGTCGCAGACGGTCTTTGAGTACAGAGAACTTCAGCTTTGAGGCTGTAGAAAACTTCATCTATTTGGGCTCAGATGTAAACAACAACAACATCATCAGTCAGGAGATTAAACGAAGAATCACTCTTGCGAACCGTAGCTATTTTGGTCTCGGTAAGCAGATGCGAAGTAGAGTGCTGTCCAGAAAAACAAAGGTTAAACTCTACAAGACGCTGATAATGCCGGTCCTAATGTATGGCTCTGAAGCATGGGTCATGACTGAATCGGATAAGTCGGCGTTGGGCGTATTTGAGAGGAAGATACTTCGGAGAATCTTTGGTCCAGTTAGAGTGGAAAATGACATCCGTATGCGCACGAACGATGAGCTGTACGAGCTATATGATGACATCGACATAGTCAGGAACATCCAATACAAAAGGCTGTCCTGGGCTGGTCACCTGTGTCGGATGGACACAGAAGCTCCAGCAAGAAAAGTTTGGAAGCAAAACGTGAATCAAATCGGAGGGGCGCGGCAGAGAGGACGTCCGCCGCTGCGTTGGGAGGACCAGGTCCTAGATGACATCCGCAGGATCGGAATCCCAAGATGGTATGAAGAGGCACTGGATTACAACCGCTGGTGCCAAATCTTATGTGATGCCAAGGCCGACAATCGGCTGTAGTGCCACTTAAAAATTTCTCAAAAATTTTTGGTTAAAAAAATTAGAAAATTTTTTTTTTTTTAAATTTATTTTTTTTAAAGAAGAAAAAAGTATGATCAATTTTTTTTTTTGAGAAAAAGATAGTAACCAAACATCATATTTTCTGAATTGTTCATCGGTTGCTTTGGAGCTTCGAAAATTTTTATACCCGCCACACATAGTGTGAAGGGTATTATCAGTTTGTCGGAAAGTTTGTAACGCATTTAAGGAGGCATCGGAGACCCCATAAAGTATATATATTATTGATCAGCTCGACGGGACGAATCGATTTAGCAATGTCCGTCTGTCTGTCTGTCCGTCCGTCTGTTCGTCTGTTGCAATGCGTTTTTCTCGGAAAGTTTTAAAGATATTGACCTGAAACTATAAACTTAAGCTTTTTTGTGTTCCTTGGCAGTTTATATGTCAGAACCAAGGTGCCACGCCCACTTTTAGATATAGCTCCCATACAAACATACCACTTTGTTTTTTTTATGAATATAGTTATTATTTATGAATGTATTTATTACAAATTGGGTAAAAACACTTCTAATAGCATCCAATATCAGAAGAAAGGTGTCACGCCCATTTTTTGATATGGATCCCATACGAACATAGCGCCCATTTTTCAGATTTTGTATGAAAATAATTCTTATTTATGGATATATTCACTCAAATCGGTGTAAAATCACTTATACCGTTATTGTTTGAATATGCTTCCGATATGACAAGGATCGGGCTACTATAACATATAGACCCCATACAAACTCACCTTCTTTTTTTTTTATTTTTCAAGAAAATGAATCAAGTTTCGTGTGACGGGTATTTAAGCTTCCGTTCCACCGAAGTTAACGTTTTTCCTTGTTTTTAAATTGTTAATGTGTTATCATCAGTGGTTTTCATAGAACTTCGAGATGGGATGGGGTTAATGATCTAAGACAACTCACGTTGTGCGAGGCCTATGCCACAAAATGGGCGTGGCACATTGAATTTGATATTGGATGATATTAAAAGTGTTTTTACCCAATTTGGAGTCAATACATTACTAAAATAAACCCATTTTCATACAAAAATTCGAAAGTGGGCAGTGAGTTTGTATGGGGACTTTAGCTAAAAATGGGCGTGACACCATACTTTTAATATTGGATTATATTAAGTTTGTTATAAGGCTATACCTAAAAATGGGCGTGGCACTTCATATTAAAACTTGACCTGGTCGTTGCCTAGAAAAGCTTAAGTTTCAAATTTCAGATAAGTACCTCCAGTAGTCTCCGAGTAAATCGCGTTGAAATAAACAGACGGACAGACAGACAGACGGACATGGCTAAATCGATTCGTCTCGTCGAGCTGATCTCAATAATATATATACTTTATTAGGTCTCCGATGCCTTCTTTACTGCATTACAAACTTTCCGACTCACAGACGGATAGACAGACGGACATGGCTAGATCGATTCGTCTCATCGAGCTGATCATGAATATACATACTTTATGGAGTCTACGACGTCTCCTTTAATTCGTTACAAACTTCCCGACAAACTGATAATACCCTTCATACTATGTGTGGCGGGTATAAAAATGTAAGTTATTTTTACTTCATCACAACTAAACCTCCTTATACAAAATGTAAAGCTAATAATGAAACTTAAAAAAACAAAAGTCGAAATATGCTTTTTATCAGTGTTTCTTTTTTTTTTTTTCTAATATATTTTTGAATATTAACTCTTCAAGATCTACTCAATGCCGATTTATTTTAATGAATTATACAAATTTTGTAATCTAGCCTACTGTAACGTTCGGCTGTGAAATTAGGCATATAAAAAATTAAACTAAAAATATCTTATAACACAATGAGCAAAACTTGATCATCAAAGACTTAAAATTACACTAAAAATAACTTTTGCCAAATCAAAACAAAACACAAACAATTTTCTGCAGCATTTTTGTATGCCAAATGATGCCAATGAAACGTAACGAAATATTAAATCGCAATAAAAAAAAAAAAAAACGAAGCGTGTGAAACCGGTTCAACAAAGTTAAAAACACAGTGACAATGCAGACCAATAAACATGAGAAAAAACAAGGAAAAACGTTAACCGAAGCTTATATACCCGTCACACGAATCTTTGAATAGTTTATGTGTGATCATAATTACGTTTTCATACAAATGTTGGAAAATAATCAATAAGTTTGTATGGGTGCTATAGCTACAAATGGGCGTGGCACCTTGGTTTTGATATTGGATGTCATTAGAAGTGTTTTTACCCAAATTTGAGTGAATAGTTTCAAAAATAATACCTATTTTAATACAAAAATTCGAGAATGGGCGGTAAGTTTGTATGGGGGCTTTATTTAAAAATGGGCGTGGCACCGTGGTTTTTATATTGGATGTCATTAGAAGTGTTTTTACCCAAATTTGAGTGAATAGTTTCAAAAAAATACCTATTTTAATACAAAAATTTAAAAAACCTATTTAAAAAAAAGAGAATAGGCGGTAAGTTTGTATGGGGGCTATATCTAAAAATGGGCGTGGCCGCTTGGATTCGATATTGGATGACATTAGAAGTATTTTTCTCCAACTTCGAGTAACTACATTCAAAAATAATAGCTATTTTCATAGAAAAAATCCGAAAAAAACCGTAAGTTTGTATGGGGGCTATACCTTAAAATGGGCGTGGCACTTTGATTTTAACACTTGAACTGCTTAGGACTGAGAAAAAGCTTAAGTTCCGAGTTTCAGGTCAATATCTTTAAAACTAAGCGAATGAATCGCATAAATACAGACGGACGGACGGACAGACGGACAGACAGACGGACAGACAGACGGACATGGCTAGATCGACTCGTCTCGTCGTGCTGATCAAGAATATATATACTTTATAGGGTCTACAACGTCTCCTTTAATGCGTTACAAACTTTCTGACAAAATGATAATACCCTCCACACTATGTGTGGCGGGTATAAAAAAATAATGAAACATTTAAAAATATACAAAAAATTAATAAATATAATAAAAAATATATATAATATATATTTTTTTTTTTTCATACAAAATTTTATTTAAAATGCAAATCTTGACCAAACGACCAAAAATCAATGTCAGTAATGCCGCCAATAAACAAATTTTTTTAAATGAATTTAAACGAACAAAGACGAAACGAACATGTACGAGGGAGGGGGAGTCTGTTTAAGAAATCAAAACTAATTGATACATATAGAAGAAGAAGAAGAAGAAGAAAAAAAGAAAATTGAAACCCTCTGCCATGACCGGATTTGGAAGGCTGCAGGCTCTGGGGCATTTAAAAAAAAAAAATAAAGTATTGCCACTGAAATGCTCGATCAAATCAAAAATTGATGCTAAATGGAAACCTGTAATTAGGGCTTTCTGATTGGGATGTTTTGGATTTTTTTTCTTTATTGTGGAGCCCTCTCTCAATGGAGGCCCACCTGCCCTCCTCAAAATTCGGTCCTGCCTTCGGCATATTGCTATACAAACGAGTGAGTTTATGCCAAGTGGATTGTAAAACTAAAAATAAAAACTGTACCAATTTTTTTTTTTTTATTTTTTTTTTTTTGCCGCAACACCACATCACAGGCGGCTGTGACTCAATTAAAAGTCGTAATTTTTTTTTTTATTATTTATTTTTTATTCACACTAATAGAACAAGTGAACAAGCAAGGCTTAATTAATCATGTTGAGATGCAGTGTTGTTATTAGATATTGTATCTATTAGGATTGACTTTTTGTATGCGCTACAATTGAAATAAAAAAAAAAAAAACCATGGAAAGTGCATTGATCTAGCCAGAGCTGGGCATTTACATAAGATATGTGAGCCGAGATTTCATCATCCAGGCCAGGATAATGTAGCCAATACTAAGAGACAGAGTCTCTGAAGTGTCTCTTAATGGAGAGTCCTGCAGAGACCTAGCTGAGTCCACAGAATGGTTCAGTGCCGATCATAGAAGTTGTCGAGCCAGTTCTGGTTTTACTCGTCTGCATGCCCCTATGGCCAGGAATAGATGTCCGTCCGTCTGTTTGTTCTAAAGCGTTTTACTTGAAAAAATATTAAAGATTTTAAACTTGAACTTTTTTTTTGATCCTAGGCAGTTTTCTATGAAATTAGTTTTTATTAATGAAGGAATTCACTTCAAATTAAGTAAAACCACTTTTGATCTCATCCTAAGTATACACTTCTGATATGATATGGATCGGGACACTTATAACCCATATATTTTAATTTTTACATGCATTTTTCACCTTAAATTTTACATATACGCGTCTTATGTGAGCCCCAACATGTCACTAAACAGCCTCTTTGCGACTTAAAAGGGGCCTGGACCTTATAATAGGTATGAGTTGGTTAAAAAAAAAAAATGTACCTGCGTAAATTGAAAAAATGTTATGTTATTATTATAATATTGTATGGGTTTTTGACCTCATTCCTGAACAGAGAAGCAAATACTTGTTTGCAAGCAACGAGTTGAAGGAAAGTCATACAAAATTATTACCACATCAATTTAACTGTCTGAATATTTAATTACAACTGCGCTTAAGCTGAAAGAAAACCTTTGAAACAGGTTCTTTAATTGGTTGAATGAACCATTGCAATGTTGGATCAAAATTTTCGAAGAACAAAGAAAAACGGTTTTACAAACTAAAACGTTACGTTAGCAACAACATACAATGGTGTTCTGGAAATCTCTATTAAATCTGCCGATACGTCGGTCGTCGCTTTGCAAATCTCTAAAATAAAATCACGGTGTCACTGATCTACTAAAGATGTCATTGTTCGAAGACAATTTTGTCAATTTTATTAGTAAATGTCGTATACAATTGTCACAAACAGATTTATTTTTTTTTATAGTGATTATTTGGCTCATTAAAGATAACCGATAACATCGAAAAGCTATTATCGATCACTTTCCATCACTAGCACGTATAGATTTTTTATGCTAACCTGCTAACTTATGCCATTAATATTCTATGTCAAATTATTATTTTTAGGGTGCAAATCTCGATTATTCTGGGACTTGCGTTAATTCTGGAACATCCTTCATAACTTAAAAATTTTACTAAAACTCTAAGAAAAAAATCTTCAGCCAAAACATAAGAGATTTTAAACTAAACCAAAGAGATTTGTGTATGTGAATTCTCTATTTTGAGCGAAATTCAGTTGGTAGAGATTTCTGTGACACACCTGATAGAGTTTATTTATTATCGTTAATGCAATTATTAGTCAATAACAAAGTGTTATACATGTTATTCTAATTGTGAGTAAACGTAATCGTAATAAAATTGCGATTTACTTTTTAAATAGCAAATTTTGGTGCTACGACAATCGAAAAACGCCAAAAATTTGCGATTTCAAATCGGCAGAATTCAAAATTTTGAATAATTATTTTCTATTTTGACGCCCCAAATTAAAAGAGCAGAAAATTTAGTCAAAGCAAGAACAATTTATGATTTGATATGACCGATAACATTTTAATTTATAATCGATAGTACTTTTTGTGTGGTATACAATGCAAAGAAATATTTTGAAAATGAAACAAATGCGCCTGCCGAAGCACAAAACATTTTAAAATTGTACAAATTTACTAAATCGTAAATCTCAAAAATTTGTGATTATGGGAACATGACGTTATAATAATTATTCAAAATAATTATATGCATATATATGCAGGTATGTAAATATGACTATGTTCTACATAAATACATCATAAACTAATTGAATTGAACTAAATGCTTTTCTTTGCTCTTTATTCATTCATTCATGTACGAGTGTGTTACAATAAATACTTACAAATATACATATGTATCATTGGTTTTCTATTTGCTATTCATGAATGCATAAATAAAATTCTGAATGGCATTAAACTATGTTTCAAGCTCACTAACAACGTCATCAACGTCAACGTATAATAATATCTTTCTCGTATCTTTTGTAAAGCAACATTGTTACTACTGTCCAGCATTTCTCGTGTCGTGTCAAAGTAATCATAACAAAGCTTCATAGACACATAAATATTGTTGGATATTATGTCGACTATATATGTAAGTATAGCTGTATCTGACTAAATCTTGATGTAGAATTATTAAAATAATGAAGTGACTAAATATGCTACATGTGCTCGAGTGACACGATTTTAATATGCAAAACAAAAGAGAGAAAATTTTGAAATGATTTATTAATGGATATAAACTAGATGTATGCGTATGTATGTATGTGTTAGTAATTGATTAACTCAAGACTTTCGATTTTAAAAATTAATTTTAATCAATGAAGTGCTTTAAGCTAAAAATATACATAATATTGTAATTTATATTTTGTTCTAAATAAATTAATTAAATTTATACGAAAGAGAGGGTTGTTTTTAAAGTAGTTTAAAAAAAAACTGAGAAGCAACATACTATGGTGCAGGTTGTAGATCTGGTTGAGTGCCTATAACTTAGTAGTGTTATTATAGTGTTTTAGCTCATTAAAGATTACCGATAACATCAAAAGCTATTATCGAACACTTTCCATCACTAGCACGTATCTTTTTTTTCAAACTTCATTTGTAAAGAATCCTATCAGCATGTTTTTCAATGTCGCCCGTTTCGAAGATGATAATTTCTTCATCATGTGACGCTTACTTTAAGAATTTTTAATGAAACATTTCGAAATATTTTTTTTTTACTATCGGAGCGCATTTTTGGTCTAGAGATGATAGTTTGCCTTAAACTAGTGGTGGTGGTATTGGCAAATATCGATAAAACAAATGTTGAACCTGCCATTTTTTCATATTTTTTATGTAACCGGTGGCAACATTAAAAAAAAAAAAGCGGAATAAGCCAAACTTTTTCTAAAAAATACACAATTCCCGCTTCGCAATTTCAAAATTTTTCCCGCTGTTTGTCTTAAAAAAGCCAGAATTGGCGGAACAAATTTGTTGGAATTGGCACCCTGGACTTGGCCAAATACGGTCCATTGGGGAGACAAGAACAGGTGTTCAAAATTTTTCTAATTGTCAATATCGTCTCAGCTTGTACAAAGCTCATTTCAAGGGACACCTGCTACTCTTCTAGCGTGTGTGGTGTGCTTTTTTATAAGACAAGTTCTCGCTTTTACTGCTGCTATCAGTGAAGATATATTGAAGACGTTCATAAACAGTTATCTAAGCCCAAGTTATCGTCGATATTTTTTTACTTCCAAACGAATTCTTTTCTGGAAGGAAATGGGCCGTTTTACCGTGACAGCCTAGCTAGTTCGTCTGCTTTGCAATTGCCCGAAATGTTATGTTGTGGTGAACCAAACCCAATTAAAGTGAATACTGTAGTGTTGTGTCATCTTGTTGAGTGATTTGCGATTCTCAGTGATTGATCTTGTCGTATTAGTGTATAAATTAAGCGCATTTAGGGCCACTTGACTATCAGATAACAGCAAAAATGTGTATGGTTTCATTTATTTTGCTATGACCTCTGCTTTAAAAAGACTGCAGTGGTCAGAAAGCAGAAATTATATATTCATACACGATTCCAGAGCGTGGACATATTCGCTTACAAGATTGTTAAGCTTGAATTTTTGCAGTGCATTTTTAATACATTTTTTTACAGTTAGTTTGGTATTTATTAGTGCGAAACGAAATGGTAATGAAACGCAACTTGAACTAATCAATTACAGTGTTGCCATACTAAAGAAAAAAAAAACAACAAAGAAATGGCATTCTTGAGATACTCAGTATGAAGATTCTGTAGAATATGCAGCGATTTTAAGTTAAGAGACATTTAGTCTAGTAATAAATAAATAAATAAATAAATTTATTTATTTTGAGGTCAACTTAGATGCATTTAGCTAAGTCAGAAAATTGCACTTAATTTCGATATATTATTTTTTTTTATATCTTTTGTGCTATTCTGCATTTCATATGCAAATTTTCAATAGAATCTGAAGGTAACCTAGTTATATATGTATAGTACATATATACAATAAATACATATATTTACTTTAATGTGTAAAGAATGTTTTATTATTTGTTAGTTTTTTTTTTTTTTTTTTTTTTTGCAATATAAGCGCTTACAATAGGCATTCATATTGTAAAGGCGGTTGAAGTACACAGACGGGTCCAAAACCGAGGGAAGGGTAGAAGGAGGTATCTTTTCGCCGGACCTAGAGATTAGAGAATCCTTCAGACTTCCTGATCACTGCAGCGTTTATTCAAGCTGAAATGATTGCCATACACGAAGCTATGCATTTTCAGGGACACCACCCAATTCGTAGACAAAAAGTACACATCTTTTCGGATAGTCAGGCTACCTTAAAAGCACTTGACTCGTGTCAAATCTCTCAACATTTGCCTCACATGGGTTCCGGGTCATCAAGATATATTTGGTAATTGCGAAGCAGATAGACTGGCCAGAGAAGGCACAAATTCTGTTATTCCTCCTGGGGCGAGTTCGACTGGAATTCCTATGGCCTCTCTAAAACTGCGAGTGAAAGAAGAAATAACAAGAATAGCAGAGACTAGATGGACCACAAACCCAAAATGTAATATCTCGAGACTTACGTGGCCAGAGTAAAGCACCAAACGAACAGCACAGCTCATGCGCCACAATACACAAACCCTATCCGTGATGGTGGGCGCTCTCACGGTACATTGCCTGGTGGGAAGACATGCCGTCCGACTAGGGGTAAACTCAAATGACTTCTGTAGGAGCTGTAGAAACGACAGTAGAACATTTTCTCTGCCACTGCCCAGCCCTTGGAAGAATAAGGTTTACCGTACTTGGTAGGCCGTTTCTTAATAGTCTGGCGAAGATTGCATCAGTCAAGATTGTTGCAGTAGCCGCCTTCATAAGGAAATCGAGCTGGTTCGAGTAGGACGATAATAGAGATCATATGGTATCACAATGGGCCTTTTGCCTAGGTAACGTCGGATTGCGGCGGCCATTTTAACCTAACCCCTAAGTGAAAGGATATTACTAATTTTTATTTGTAAAGATTTGGGAAATACTGCTTTGACTACGAAGAGCCTTATGCTTATCTACGCATGCGAAACTGAAGCTAGTGTCGCGGAACTAGATAGTTTAACGAATTTACTGTAAAAAAAATGTATTTAATAACAACTTACAAAAAAAAATTGGTAAAAACAAAAATACAGCTTTTTTTGTTGGCTTTTTTCTGGCTATTTGCAGCTTTATTTTGGCATTTTTCTTAAATGAACTTTTTAGCTTTTTTTGGCTTTTTGTACTATATTTTTCCGTTAGAAACAGCTTTTTTTGCTGATAAAAAGTTGACAGCACTGGCTACATAAAACTTAGCTAACTGTGCATATTTTGTTTTCTTTTTTTTGCTTTTATATAATAAATTTTTAGCTTTTATCTTTATATCAGCTGCGCTAACTCTTAATTACGTTTACAACACATTCAATTTATATGATATGTACCTATAATAACTAATAATAAACGCGCGTTCCAATTTTTAATTCTAGAATATTTTTGCAGTTAGTTTAAACGCCTTAAAATGACTTTATGCGACATTCAAGTGAATTTTTCTCAACAAATTCAGTAAATAAAAACTCCCACTTGCTGCATTGTGTTATGTTATATTTGATGCCCACGAAATACTTTTATAGATACGAGAGTACAAACTATTCCATGTGTATTCTTTAAATTTTGTTTTTCTTCATCTTTATTTGTTCATTTTAATTAAATTTTATTGCCTTACTCTGACGCAGCACTCGCATTTTTGTTGAAATGTTGATGATGAAATGGAGAATTTTTTTATTTTTTTTGTCACAATTACTTTTTATTTTTCTATGTGTAAAATCTGACTAAATGTAATTATAATTGGTTTTTAGCAGTTCATCTTTTTAAAATATACTGTAACCTAATGATTCTCTATATTTGCGAATTGCAGGTTGAGACAGAATTGCATGTCTAAATTGATTCGACTGATCATTCTGTGCTGCGTATTAAAATACAACAAGTAATTTTTTAGAAAAACTTGCACTTTTAAGTGTATAAAAAAATAAAAGAAAACTAATTAAGCAACAACCTTGAATAAATTTTGTACAAATAGAAAACATGTATCTATATATTAAGTGTATTTCGAAAAGTTAAGATACATTTAGGGTATTCACGGTGCGATAATAGTTTTCATATTGTGCTGTGAACGCCTCCAATTGTCATAGATAGATAGTGGTGGCTGAGAAGAAAACCCATATACCCTACACAATTAGCATATAACTGCCGTTTTGCTACCACTAAAACATCTCGGAAGAGAGCCTTAAGGCTCTGGAGGATAAAAGCCGGTACAAAACCAGTATAGTTAATGAGAGAGAAAGATCGTCCCAAGTACCTTAGTCTACTCGATCTAAATGCAAGACAGACATAGAGGAAGTGTATTAACGTTTCTGGAGTAGCTCTTCTTTTCAACTTCTGCTTGTACTGTTGAAAGGGAAACCTTATCTGGCTGCGTGCAAGATCTTTGCAGGAGTTTAACAGCAGAGTTCTAGTACGTTTAGGGTCAATCGTAGACCAAATAAGCTTAGCTTTCCTGCAGCTATTCATATTTTGTCATTTATTATTGCCTAAAGAGGGGAAGCGATTCCTAATGCGAGCGACCCTAGCGCTCATTGGGATCTGAACCGCAACTGGCTGTTATTCACCCGATGAACCCCGTCGTGTTCGTTCCCGGGAATATCACTTTGTCCAGGGACCCATGAGGAGGCAAAGTGTATTGTGGCGACCAACAAGATTAAGTAGGTTTTTACATTCCCTAATGTGGGTATCCAGCGCCTTGATGGCAGCTTGGCTGTCTGAGAAAATGAAAACCGATCGGTCCCGAATCTCTACACCAGTAGCTTAAACGCAATTAGTACAGCATGGAACTCCGCCTGGAATACACTGCAGAGATCAGGCAGACGAAAGAACTCTTCCACTGCAAGGTGGACCCCACACCGCAATCCATCTTAGACCCATCGATTTAGAACGACAGGCCAGCTTCACTCTCCAGCAGCTTCACCATAGCTTAATAAGGGCCCCAAGCCTTGTTCATTTAGTTGAAGAGCGCTGATTGAATCCATCTGCTTGATGTATATTGGTCAACGGGTAACAGGTTTAGCATTGCATTTAGGGCCTCAGAGAGACAGGTTCTAATTGCCCAATGGACCCCAATACAAGCCGATCTCTGTACCCTAGATAACTATTGGATGTTGTAGCTGTTTTTAAGAGCCGGCCACCATGCCAGAGCTCTATAACAAAGAATCGGTCGTACCACTACAGTGTATAACCTTAAGACCAATTTCGGTGAGAGATTCCATATACGACCGAATAGTTTGAAACACGAGTAGAAAGTAATCGTTGCCTTCTTTACTCGTTCCTTGATTTTGTCTTTCCAGTTAAGTTTCAGGTCTAAGATAAGACCCAGCAATTGTCATAGTTGCAATATTTATCAGCTGATCATGTAAAAATGTTGCTAGGTTGTAAAAAGTTCTAAAAATACCAAACGTAGTGTTGAAAAATACAAAAAAAAAAAAAATTTTTTTACAAATTGTCAATTGCAGTTGAGGAAAAAAATGCAAAACGCTTGCAACCATACATTTTATTCACTCCTTGTTTAAAAAGTTCAATTAGCTTTTTTTTAAGAACCAAGGCTGCAAACCAATAAAATTGCAGCCCTGTTATACTTCTTGTTATGTGCTATTTAGTTGTGTTATTGTGCTACTATTGCTTTGTAGGTAAAGTAACAAAAACAAGTTTTACTTTAAATTAGCACAATATGACAACTATCAAAGATCTGTGAATACCCTAATTAATGTATATTTTTTTACAGAAAGTAAGCAAAATCATTAAATTCTGAATGAATGACTTACAAGATGCTTTAACTGAAATACGCAATACAATTTAAGTGAATGTTAAAATGCAATTACTCAAGCGATTTATCGAACAACCAGACAGACAGACGGACAGCCAAGCGGACAGACAATAAGTCAATCAACTATGCAGCATTCTCATTTAATTCTCAGTGTCAAGTTTAATGAAGTTCTAGAACGTTTTTAACAGTTGAAGTGCATTATTGAGTTGAATTGAATTGAAGTGTGGAAGCGAAAAAGAAAAATTATTGTAAAAATAACAAAAAGAAAAATGCGTGACTTTTTTCTTTATAAATATTTAAAAAACCTTCTCTTTTTTTTTTGTTTTATAGATTTTATCCGGTAAAAGTTTAACTGAAGGTTAGCTATGTGGGAGTTATGTACAGCTATGAATGATTTTAAGTCGGGAACAAAATTTGAGATAGAGAAACTTAAATGCAATAATTTAAAATTATAATTTTAATTTATAAATTGTTAAAAAGTTCAAAAAAAAAAAAATAAAACGAGGAAAAACGTTGACTTCGATAGTACCAAAGTGTTTATACCCGACACTCAAAATTTTCGTGACAAAATCTTGAAAATTTGAGTTGGCCCATCTCGAGTTTTTTCCATAATTCTTCTGTCTGTTGGTTCCCATGGATCGTGACTCTTTTTAATGACTGCACTTGAAGAGTAATCGGGGTATATTAAATTTGTAAGCAGTACAAATCCCAAATACATCTATTTTTCTTAATGAAACATTTTATTTTTAAGGCATTTTCTTTTTTAAAACTGTTAAGCCAGGTCAGCAGACCTTTTGAATACAATCTTATATAATTATCTTGGCAGCTTACACAATTTTTAATTATTGAAATATTTTCTAAGCTATATTTGAGACAATTGTTTATCTAATAATCGAAGTTTGTACTTGAATTATTCATTCGAATTGAATGCTTAGCTCATTAAATATTGTAACGTAAACAAAAAAAAAATGTAGTTAGAAAGGTTTTAAATGTTAATGGTTTTTTTTTTTTTTACCTATTTCTCAGCGTAAATAATTACAATTTCATTTGTGATTTTATTTATTTAGAAATGTGGAAATTTACATATTGAAAATCGTAAACATAAAACTTATTTTTTATTTTATTTTTTAACATTTTGAAAATATTTTCAAAATTTTCAGGGCTACATAAACATAAAATGCTTACACTCTAAGGCACCTGGTTTCCATTGAGGAACCGCGTTCCGCGTTAACGTACCTAAAAAACTCGACAAACTCGCGTTAATATCGGGTATACAAAAAAGATAGGCAGTCTAGGTATGGAAATAAGTCGCGTGACTAATTTTGAACCAGTTTGAACTTCCTAGATAAAAACAACGTTTTTATGCAAAAACCGAAATTTTCAGACCGATTTGTTGGGGGCAATACCTATAACTCTTATCGGTTCGAATAATTTGGCAATCGTAAGTTGCGCAGACTATCATATAAATAACTTCTGACAAAGTTTGAACCGCCTAAAAAAAAACATTTTTACATAAAAACCTTCAGGTGCATATATTCAAATGGCGGATTACCTAAACTCATTGGTCCTACCCATATGGACTATTTACTTGGACTATCAAGGAACAACTACTACATCCAGTTCGAACTTACTATAAAAAAACAATGACATTTTTATGCAAAAACCCAAAATTTTGGGGTATTTTTTTGGGGGCCCCTTAAACTGGGTCTAGAGAAAAACGTTTACGTACATAACAAGTTTTAAAAAATCAGCCTGTCTCTTATAGTCTCGAGAACGCTCATACGCAGATAAAAAGACAGACAGACAGACAATGGACAGACACACGTTCCGCGTTTTTCGATAAATTGTTAACGCGATCAACAAAACTTGAGTCTAACTGGCCTCCTGCAATGTCGGCATAATCGACAAACAAAAAAAACCCCCAAAAATAGCTGAGAAGTCTTCTGATGGAAATTGTAGTTCTGGTTGAGTAAAACCAAACTGCATACTTCAAGACTTATGGTTTCAGTTGAAAAGAAAAAACCAATATCGTTCCGCAACCAACGTATTCGCCTGATTTGTTTCCGTGTGACTTCTGTCTATTCCCAAAACTCAAGAGACCACTCCGGGGAACGCGTTTCGAGTCGATTGAGGAGATAAAAGCTAAATCGAAGAAGGCGCTGATGGCTATACCGGAAAGGGACTATTTGGCATGTTTCGAGGATTGGAAAAATCGTTGGCATAAATGTATTTTATCGGGAAATTGATTTACAAGTATAAATAAAGATTTTTCATTTTACAAATAAATTCCTTACTTTTTGTACACAGTTGTATGTATTTCCCCATTAACTTGAACCAATTCAGCAATGGACGTAATGGTACGTTTTCACTAAAAGATAGTAACTGGGAAGACGCTTTGAAGGAAAAACAAGGAACAGCGTTAACTTCTTTAATGCGTTACAAACTTTCCGACAAACAAAATTAAAATTATCGTTGAGTCAAATGGTTTTCTGAAATGAGAAACTTGCGTTGATGCGCTTTATAGAAAACGGCCAACCACTGATTTTTTGGAAAAATTGTAGCCAATGCATTGTGAAAGCATTCTTTGTAAAGGGCCAAAAATTCCCTTTCAGTGATTTTTTCACAGTGATCTAAAAATCGCAATGTCGCACTGCGTAGTGAAAGTAGTGATTTACGATTTTATTGTTCCCCAGTGAACATGTTCAGTTATCGACGATTATGTGTATCGCTCTTTGCGAACATTGAAACTGTTTACTTATCAGTGATTGGTGCTTTTATCACTCTCACCAATGCTTGAACATCGAATCTGTACAAAATCGTTGGTACATTTGCCAGTCACTTGATTCGCCAAAACGTGTCATTCACTGAAAGCGCGGCCTTTTGAAACGATTGAACGGTGAAAGCGCAATTTCATAAAAAAAAAATAATAGAAAATGAAATAAAATGTGATATTTTTTATACAAAAAAAGTAAAATAAACCGCAGAATGCATAATGTTTTCTACCAAACTATCATTCAAAACAAGTGTGACTAACTTTAACCGGCAATTGCAAAGAAAGTAACCAAGAACACAATTGTTTTTCGCAAATATAATTTTTTGTGGAATTACAATTTTTACAATAAAAGCAGTGATTTATTTTTCAATTAATTAAAACAAAGTTGATTTGTTATGTTGGTGTAGCGAAACAGTTCAGTTAGCGGCGATTTCGGATATCAATCTTTTTGCGAACACTCAACCTGTTCAGTAATCGCTGATAGTTTTATCACGCACTGTCATTTTATCACTTTTCGCAGTCACTGCGACTCAAAAATCACTCTTTTCGTATTTTCTCTAGGTTTTCTGCTCGAACATTCAAACTGGTTCAATAGCCCTACTTAAAAAAAAAAAAAAAAAACTTTACTCTTTTATTCATTTTAAAATTCAAGAGATTGCGTTCTTCAGAAAAAATGTAGCCTATAGACTTTCTACAAACATTAGTCTCGAAGAATGTCGACAAAAACCATGCTGGGTTCATGTTGCTGATTGTTTTTCCGAGAAAGTGTAACGGTTTCTATTTTTTTCCCCCAAAAAACAGTAGAAATAGCTGGGAAGTCTTATAAAGGGTTTTCCAATACAAACGATAAGATTTGAAATTAAAAAAAAAAAAAAACGATAATAATGACCAAAAATAGTGCGTAAAAGTTTTACTTGATGGGAAATTTTATGCCATTTATGATTTTAAGAAAATATCCCGCCCCACCTTTTCTTGCACTGATTTGTATGATCGTTCCAACATTTCCGCTGGAATAGCAGCATTAGTGGCTCGATCGTTGGCCGGTTTGTTTGCGTAAACCTTAGACTCAACATAGTCCCAAAGAAAATAGTTCAATGCTTTTAAGTTACACGATCTTTGTGGCCAGTTGTAAGAGCTATTTCGCGATATTATCGACTCATCGACTCACTCTTCAGGCAATAAATTCATCATAACGTTGTTGAAAGAAAATGTCATTACCATCAATTTCATTTATTTTTGGAATGAAAAAGTCGTTCAACATTACACAATAAGGCCCCGTTTCCATTAGGCCGCGTTCCGCGTTAGCGTTAAAAAACTCGACAAACTCGCGTTAAATCGTATACAAAAAAAGATAGGCAGTTAGGTATGGGAAAAAGTCGCGTTAATTTTGAACGCGACTTTCGATAACACGCGTTCAAACCGATTTCACACCGATTTCAAACCGATTTCTCTTATCGGTTCGAATAATTTGGCAATCGTAAGTTGCGCATACTTATGAAAACAGCTGACAAAGTAACCGCAAAAAATAAACATTTACATAAAAGCTTGTATTGGACAGCAGTTACTAAAGGAACAACACCTACATCCATTCGTTATATTAAAAATCTGCATTTAAAAAAAAAAATTTTTTTTAACCTGTACAATTTTTTTTACTACATAACAAACAAAATCAGCTGTTTTAACTCGAACGCTAACGCTTAAACGCAATGGAAACACCGTTCCGCGTTTTTCGATAAATTGTTAACGCGATAACAAAACGCGGCTCAGTGGAAATGCGGCATAACATTCGCCATCCACGGTAACTATGCGCCCCTAATCATTTTTGAAAAAGTACGGCCCGATGATGCCACCATACCAAATGAATGACTTGGAGTTTGACTCACACCAATAACCATTTTTCTGAAACCAGATTTCTGAAATCCAAGATGGCCGCTTTCAGCTGTCAAAATCCTATTGTAGGGTAGTAGCTCTGGTCAAATAGAACAAAACTGCATGTCTGGAATTTGCAAAACACTCTTAAATTCTGAACTTATGGTTAAAAAATTTTTTTTTTTTTTTTTTCCCCTTCTTCACTCATGTTACAATATCTCAGTCAACTTCGAATCGAAATTAATTTTTTTAACTGTTTTGGAAAGAAAATACTTAGAACTATCGATCAATATGTATAATATTATAACATTTCAGATCCTATCTGTGTCTATTTTCAAAGTAAAAGAAAATTTTTTTCCATAAATTTTTCAACTTTATCGATGTTTGAGGGTTGTTGTTTGTTGGTTTGCTATTCAAGTGTTCATACTTTTTCGAAAAGCTGAATTCTCACCAATTCTTTTCGGAAAAAAAACTTTCAGTACTCACCTCTACGACACAACGTTGCACACAATCACGTGTTACCAATTCCAATGTATCCAATTCACCGGCAACATTCGTTTGACTTTTCTTTTGTGCATTGAAAAGATTATTAGCAGCATAATTGCTGTTGCTCTCATTTTTATAGACAACAGCAGCAACATTGCTGCTCATTTGTGATTTGCATACATCACAAGAAAGCATAAGCAACAGCAACAAATTGATGAATATCATTAATGATAAGCCACCATTGTTACCAGTGTTGCGTTGTGCATTGCAGCAATTATTGCTGTTACGATTGTTGTTGTTGCTGTTGTTGTCTTGTCCAATGTTTATGTTGATCAGTTTACGTTTTAATTCTGCCAATGTACGTTGTGTTGGCAATGCTTTAAGTGTTGCTGTTTCTGTTCTTTTCGTTGTTGTTCTTGTTGTATGTTGCTGCTTTTTATTGCTGCTGTTGTTGTTGTTGTTGTTGTTGTTTAGCTGCTGACTAGTTATTTGCGTTGTTGACATTTTCGTATTTACATTAACAGCAATTTTTACATTAAAATTGAAATTCCAACGAGAATTTCGAGAATCATTAGAAGAATTTTGCTCTGATTGCTGTTGTTCTGTTGGTGTTGTTGTTGTTGGTTTTTGTTCTGTTTGTCGCCGCCAAAACCAAAACATTTGTTATTTTGCTTGTTATTTTATTTCGTAAAAATATTGTTTTTTCTTTTTTTTTTTTTTTGTTGTATTTTTTTGTTGCATAAATTTGCATTTGCTTTATTTATTTATTTTAGTCTGTTTTTTTTGTTTTCTTTTTTTTTCACAACACTCAATAAGCTTTGACCTTTTGTTATTTTGACTTTGTAGGCATTTATTTATTTTGTTGCTTCATTTAAATTTTTCTAAATAATTAAATAGAAGCAGACAGAAATCTGATAAGCCTTTTACCTTACAGTGTAGCTACTATATAAATACGAAATATTTCTTAAATTTTAGAAATAGATTTTGTACATAGTACGAAATTACGAAAAACGACTAGATTCAAATCTGATAAGCCTTTTACCTAACAGTGTAGCTACTATATAAATACGAAATATTTCGTAAATTGTACAAATGAATTTTGTACATAGTACGAAATTACGAAAATCGCCTAGATTCCACCATTATTTCATTTTTTCATTGACGTTACAAACTTTCTTGCAAACATTCTATACAAAATGTGTATAGTGTACACACAAACACAAATAACAATTTGCAATTGCAGCTTAAATAAATGCAAAATATGCTAATTAATTTAATTTAAACAAATTAACCGGTAAATTAACTTTATTCAATAAGTTTACTTCTCACTCGCCGGTTTCATCTGTCACAGTTTCACCACCCCTTTCGCCACATCGAATGACATTAAAATATTAGAGTTCAGAGACACAGTAAAAGCTCTTAATTTAAAACGTGCTTTAATTAGAAAGATTTTTAATATATAAGAATATATTTTTTTTAAGTCAAAAAACTTTAAGAAATATAATTTTTTTTTTTTTTTTTGAAAGTATTTATACAAAAATTTCTCAGTTCCAGTGCTATCAAACCTCAGCTATGCCTTTCATAAACAAGAAAAAATGTGTTCAAGAGCATAAAAGAACGAGAAACCAAATGGTTTATACGAGCCCCAAAATGAGTTTCATTAATTGTAAATTTTGCTATTTTCAACCGTTGCGGACGTTACGCCACGTTTTTACTTCTATTAAAAAAAAAAATTATTTATTAAATTGACATAACAAATATGTACATACTAGATGGAAATATTGTATATTTACAGTGAAGACTCTCTTGAAGGGACAGCGATCGTCGAAAAACATTTGTCCGCCCATAAGTGCAGATAATGGGACGAATCTTTGAATAGTTTACGTGTGGTCATCAGTGGCTTATCAGGGGCTACATCTTAAAATGGGAGTGCCGAAAAAAGCTTAAGTTTCAAATTTCAGCTTAATATCTTTTTATCTGCCCTGAAAAAAAATGCAAACAATTAAACAGACAGGGGGACTGAGAGACGGACATGGCTAGATCGTCTCGTTGAGCTGATCAAGAATATCAGGATGATGTCACTTCACCAAGAGTTATGAGTTTTACATTTTAAATTTGAATTTTGAATAAAAAATATTAAAAAAATTCGATACTCTAAGAAATTAATGAAAACACTTGAGATTTCGGTATCACCTCTGTATACATACTTTTTGAGGTCTATAGTATGTCGCTACGCAATTTATTCGCTTAATTTTAAGTTCTTGTTTCGAGTTTTTGTAAGAAAATATTTATTATTTTTGAATGTATTTTCTCCGAATTTAATAAAAACAAGAAAGAACGCTAAAGTCGAGTATAATCGACTGCAAAAAACCCTATATCCAAACTTTATGTACCTTACGTTAAGTCCTATCTTAGTAATATAGCTTATTTAATTGGATTTTAATACATAAAAAAACTTGAAAAATTTAGTATATTTGTATGGGAGCAATAAAATATTTTTGGTCCTACCTATATTTGGATATTTTATTGGAACTATCATAGGTAAATTTTTTACTAAATTTAGAAACAAAAACGTTTTTATGCAAAAACCCAAAATTTTGGGATAGATTTGTATGGAGGGACCCCATAAAATGAGGCAAGAGAACCCTAGAGGGCTTAGAAGAGTGTAAGTTTCAAATTTGGTAACTCTTTTTCTTATAGTCTCCGAGATAATCGATTGGATATGATAGACAGCATGACGGTCGAACAGTCGGATGAAAGGAAAGACAGACACAGCTTGTTCGACTCCCCATTTAATGCTGATCAAGAATATATATACTTTAAGGCCCTATTCTCTTTCAGCAAAAATTTTTTTCGGATGTCGGATGAAAGGAAAGACAGACACAGCTTGTTCGACTCCCCATTTAATGCTGATCAAGAATATATATACTTTAAGGCCCTATTCTCTTTCAGCAAAAAATTTTTTTCGACTTTTTTTTTTTGCATTTTTTTATAGCTTGGACATTTAAGAATATAACCCTAAAAGGGTTTTTTGAAATTCGAAATACTTTAGAAGATATGGCCATTTTTGTGGAGTCATGTCTTCGCTAAAATGAGTAGTTTTTAATAAACTTCAAACTTTGAACGCGTTTATCTCGAAACCACGTTTTTCGAGCTGGCGGCCACGATTCCGACAGTTCTACTGAACCGATTTGGATGAAACAAAGTTTAATCGACGTAGAATTGTCACCATTCTGGCCCGTACTATTTTTTTTTTACACTAAACTACAAAAAAATGGGTCCAAATTCGATTTGTCAATTTCAAGTGGCCGCCATTTTGTCAAAAAAAATCGCAAAATTTTTATTTTACTACGGGCCAGAATGGTGACAATTCTACGTCGATTAAACTTTGTTTCATTCAAATCGGCTCAGTAGAACTGTCGGAATCGTGGCCGCCAGCACCGTGGCTTTTTTTTTTGAGGGCCAACTTTGACGGTGCCATCATCTATGGACAGCCCTATATCGCGGCGAAAAAAAAATTTTTTATTTTCTTTCATTCATTACTAATTCAAAAAAAAAAAAAAATTCAAATATCTTTTTGCGTTTTCAAATGAGAATTTTTTCAAAAAAGGTCCAAAAACAGCAAGCTGAAGGAGAATAGGGCCTTAAAGGGTCTATTTATCTTCAATACACCCTTTTACACTTTGGGTACAGAGTATTAAAACATTTCTAATGTCAACACATGTCTGCACAAGAGATTTGGTAAAATTTTTATTTTCTTTCATTCATTACTAATTCAATAAAAAAAAAAATTCAAATATCTTTTTGCGTTTTCAAATGAGAATTTTTTCAAAAAAGGTCCAAAAACAGCAAGCTGAAGGAGAATAGGGCCTTAAAGGGTCTATTTATCTTCAATACACCCTTTTACACTTTGGGTACAGATTATTAAAACATTTCTAATGTCAACACATGTCTGCACAAGAGATTTGGTAAAGATCAGGTCACTGTATAATGTAGCCCCAATACAAACCTACCGCCCATTTTCGAGTTTTTATTTGAGTTCTTATATAAAAAAAATGTTCTGTTCAAATATGGTGAAAACTTGTGTTATGGTAGTCCATGTGTTCAACATAGATTTGATAAAGATCAGGTCACTATGTATATACACTGAATGAAGATTAGGTCTCTATATTATATATGGTAGTCCCTTTATAAAGTGAACTCAATTTTCCGATTTATTGTGACGAATATCGAAAATTTGTTTCTACCGAAGGTAATATTTTTTCTTGTTTTTTTTTTTTTTTTAAGTTTTTTATTTTAGAAACAAGTTATGTGATTGTTACATTGAAAAAAACAGCAGAAATAAAGTTTCAATTATAATTATAATTTTTTAAAAAATAATTTACGCCATAATCTATTATATTTATTATTTTTTTTTTTTATATTCGCAAATCAAATTGGTTCACTATTTCGAGCGTTTACTGTACACTGCATGTTATGTTTTTTTTTATTTATTTATTTATTTTTTTTTTTCTTTCATTGTCAATCTTATTTTTTTATGCAAATTGCTAAAATTTATTTATCAATTAAGTTTGAAATTTATCAATTTTTTTTTTTTTTTTATTTTTATTTTAATTTGAAAATTGTTTTTTTCTCCAATATTTTTTATTTATTTTTAGATATACAAAAAAATTTTTTTTTTTTATTACGCGCGCGCAACTTTTCTTCTTCACAACATTTATTTGAATTTATACACACAGCACCGTTATGTCGCACTCGTACTCTCGTCTGCACACTTTGTCCCTTATTTATGCTTTTATATTCATTGAGAGAGCACACACACACACACACACATATACATTTAATATATGCACAAAAGCAATTGTTATTAAGTTTTGCCGGCTGTGCCGCCTGCCTGATTTGTATGTACATATATATGCATACATATACATATGTACATATGTGTATGTGTATGGTCAAGTATATACGTACGCGCTTTAATTCAATTTGTTGTAATTTATTTATTTAGTAACTTAATTGCATTTTATTATTACGTTGACAACGAAGACGAACTGTGTGCTTGTTTGTATATGACATATGTAAATTTTTGTTGTTGTTCTCATTGAGTTAGTTTTCTTTTAACAATAAAAAAAAAAAAAAAAAATTATACTCTTTCACTCATTACGCATACGCAAAGACAAAAAAAAAAATCTGATCCTCGTTGTACTCGTTACTTGCGATCGATACTCGTCATTGCAGGCACACGAAACATATTCGTTTTTTTTTTTTACATTTGTTCGTATTTCGTTAAACTTTTCGTTTTCTGTTTCTCTTCTTTTTTTTTTTTTATCACGACGCGTTGTACTTTATCGAGCCGCGCTCGAAACACAACTAAATGCGTTGTGACAAAATGATGCCACCAATAAAGCTTCGTATATGATACGATAAAATAAAAAAAAAAAAAAAAAAATTAAGAGAAAAACTTACTCTTGTATGCGGGTATTATCAGTTTGTCGTAAAGTTTGTAACGCATTAAAGGAGAAATGTTAGATCACATAAAGTACAATTCTATTCAAAGCTGCAGCCGGTTTTGAATCGAACCGGTTTTTGGACCGAACCTAACCATGAATCGAATCAGCTCTTCTAAAAGAAAATGATTTTGAACTAAAAACCGAACCATATGAGAGGTAAAAGTGGGTCGTTTCGAACCGGTTCGTCACTTCTTAAAAGGATCTTTATATTAAAAAAAAAACGAAAATTTACTTGCTTGAATTTATGAAGAAGTTTATGCGAAAATGCTGAAAATGTTAATAAAAGTTCTCGTAAACCAATAAATAGGGGTGGTCTATAAATTTAAAGTGATTCTTTTCCGTTCATATCAGCAAATAAAAACAAATAATTTTTTCTCTAAGTTCATCGTGTAAACATTAGAGAAAAATCAATCTGAATGTCACGTTGGGATCGGTAAAGAGCGCTAAGTACGATGAGTTTACCAGAAGATGTAAGTAACACAGCTCCAGATTGTTGAATTATTACGCAATTATAAACATAATACTTAGTACTGTTCAGAAAAATAGGGGCCTATATCAACACTGACTTAAAACCGGTTCGTGAACTAAACAAGCGGCTCAAAGGCATCGCGAACCACTGCTAGTTTTTTTAGTGGTTTGCAGCCCTGATTCTATTGTAGATCAACTCGACGTGGCAGATCAATTTGGCCATATTCTGTAATGTCTGTCTACATTTAGAAATGGCTCCATACATACAAGCCTACAGACATTTTCGAGTTTATACATGAAAAAAGTTACATATTTGTTGGCATGCTTGTCTGTATTCACTCCAGGGCTGCAAACCACTAAGAAATTGGCAGCAGTTCAAGACACATTTGAACCGGAGATTCGGTTTACGAATCGTGTAATTGTCAAAACAAAGTAAATATCTATTCTAACAAAAAAATAACAATATTCAGTAAAGATTCAGCACTCTCGACATAAGCAGAACATCGCATTTAGTGCTCCTTACCGATCTGAAAAAGAAATTAAGCTCGGCCTTTAATTTTGCGATTGACGGAATACCGAAATTTTCGATTTTGCTGTTGCGATTACCAAAGCATGGCTGATTTTGGTCCGTCGGAAAAGCTGGTTTGATTCACGAATTCATAGAGCAAACGTTGAAAAATATGTATTGTGATTCGGTTTTAAACCGGTTTGCAGCTCTGATAAAAACGCATCTAATGTCAACCAAGCACATGCATATACATATTTACACTACAGATCTGATCTGGGTCAGGGAACTATATCATATAGTCCCCAAGTAACATTCAAACTTTGTCCAAGATTTTTGTATTTTTGACATACGAGCCAAGTACACCAAACGAGTGTTGACAAAAAGTGCGATTTTTGAGTGATAAGCGACTGCGACTTGAACATCGCAGTGACTGCAAACAGTGATTAAATTGCAGTTCGCGAAAAAACAATCATCGATTACTGAACAGTTACACTTTTCGCGAAAAGTGAAACAAAAAAATCGAAGATAACTGAACATATTCACTGTGAAACAAGAAAATTGCAAATCACTGCTCTCAGTCGTATTGTAATTTTTAAATCACTGTGAAAAAATCAACGAAAGTGATTTGTTTTTGTGCAAACACTGCATCACACCAACACCATCCTCACCCCCCTTTTACACTTTCGCTTTATATAATTAGCGCTACTAAACAATTCGAAGGTATTTGAGCTTTGGTACTAACGAAATTTAATGTTTTCCTTGTTTTTATTTTTTTATTTTATATTAAGACTCTCGTTTTTTTTCTTATTCTCGCTTTGTTGTTGTTGTTGTTGCTACTCGGTGAGTTAAGCAGAAGAAGCAAAAACAATTAATTGCAAAAACAAAAACAATAAGAAGAGCTAAGATGACAACAATTCTAGTTGATTAATTACAACAACAACAAGAAAATATTTATTTAACAAAAAAAAAAGTGGTGAGTTTATAGTATGAGAAAATAATTGAAAGAAATTCAACTTAAAATTGATCTTCAAAGAAATAAAGGATTGGAACTTCTTTAAAATGTTTCAAAATAGTTTTTTTAGCTTGTTATAGACTATGAACATTCGTCTTATCAATAAAATTAAAAACAAAAAAAAAATACTAGCTCATCGGTTTAGTCATTATTCAACAGGGTCGGATTTCTCGTAATCAAGACTATCACAGACAAAATCACGTAACCAATTAAATATGTACACATTACGTACAATATATACAAAATCAAAAAATATTAATAGCAAAAAAAAATAATTAAATAAGAATATTTTAATATATTAAATTTGCTGATTTCAAAAATGAATAAATATATTTTGTATATAAGCTGTAACTTACGACGATAATAAATCAAAATATTGGGGAATACCCGTTTAATTTTGATAAATTCGATTTTTAGAATATACTTACATATATATAAAACATATTATGTGCAGAGTTTAATGCTTATACATAATAATATAACCAGGTGGTACCATATAAAACCGCAATTTTACACATACATAGATGGCTATAACCAAAAATATACTGAACCGATATTTATCAAGTTGGTTTTTTTTTGAGCATTTGACATCTGTCAACAAATCGCAATATACAACATTGCAAGTTTTATGTGACAACATATTATTTTATCGCAAAAGAAATGTACCAGAAAGAAGCGATTTTTTACATTCTTTTGAAGAAACCAGCGGCAGAAACTCAACGAATGCTTGTTGTAACTTACGATAACTGGCAAGTATATCGGGAAAAATTTTAAAGACTCCCAATTGCCGAATTATGCCGCTCAAACCTGGTTAATTTAGCGGTACCAACCAGAACTACTCAAAGTTAGCCCATAATATCAAAATGCACCATCAAACACTGCAAGACCAAAGGGACAAGAAACGTTTGGTTGGAAAGTTCTTCCGCATGCAGCTTATTCCACCAGGCTTAGCTCCTTCATTGAAGGCAAATCCGCTAGAGAAACGTTCCGTGAGATTAATGGTGTTTTGGAGGATGGTACTCTATCACTTCGAACCGCGAAGGAATGGTTTCGACGATTCAGAGCCGGTGAAAACGACACCATGGATAAGCCAGCCGGCAAAAGACCTGTGACGACGAATAACGATCAAATCATGGAAAGCATCGAGTTAGACCGTCATGTGACATATCGTGACATCGCCCATGGAAGATGGGAGTTAGTCACCAAACCATTTTAAACCATCTGCAGAAGGCTGGATACAAAAAAAACTTGATGTTTGGGTGCCGCATGATTTGACGGAAAAAAACCTTCTGGACCAAATCAACACCTGCGATATGCTGCTGAAACGGAACGAACTCGACCCATTTTTGAAGCGAAAACACATACGACAATATCAAGCGAAAACGTTCGTGGACGTCGAAGGCTGGTAAATCGTCCCAAACAGTAGCCAAGCCGGGATTGAAGGCCAGGAAGGTTTTGCTGTGTGTTTGGTGGGATTGGAAGGGAATCATACACTATGAGCTGCTCCTATATGGCCGGACGCTTAATTCTACCATCTACTGCGAACAACTGGACCGCTTGAAGCAGGCGATCGAACCAGAAGCATCCAGAATTGGCCAACAGAAAGGATGTAGTGTTCCATCAGAACAACGCCAGGCTACACACATCTTTGGTGACTCGTCAGAAGCTGGAGCTCGGATGGGAGGTTTTATCGCAACCACCATATAGCCACGACATAGCGTCAAGTGATTACCACCTGTTCCTGTCCATGGCGAACGTCCTTGGTGGTGTAAAGTTGGCCTCAAAAAGAGGCTTGTGCGCCAAAGAATCATTTCACAGAGACTTTTTACTGCCAGAGGTAGCAAGTTGAGAGCTCGACGCAGTAGATTTGCTCATTTTTTGGATATTTCACATTTTATTTCGATCAGAAAATATTGACTTTTTCCCTACACTTCGATTTTTTTCAATAGCTTTCGAGATCATTCAAAAATGTCTCACAAACTTGCAACTACGAGAAATTTTGTTTGAAATTTGGTTTATATTTAAACTGGAGCTCGAGTAGGACTTAATTGAGCCTTTTTTGGGAAATTTTATGGCAACTTTTAAACAGTTAAAAAAAAATTTTTTTTTTCTAAAATACTCCAAAAATAAATTGTCAAAGTAACGAAGGATTCACTTTTCTATTAGGTGTCCTATAATTGTGCTAAGGCTGAAAAAATCATTCCAAAACAAATCCACGGTTTTTTCCCATCTTAAGATTAATTTTGGACCATCTTAATGTACATACATAAGATCCACCACTTTATAATTTTTTTTTAATTTTTATTAAATTCTGTCTGTTTTTTTTTTTTCACGAGCGATAAGGAAGAAATATAATAAAGAAATCGAATTAAAAAAAAATAATAAATAAATAAAAAATTAAAAAAAATAGAAAGAGATTATCGAAACAGGGAAACTGCGACAGAGAAAGCTCTAAACGAAAGATTACACATTTTTTTTTTCTGCTTATAATATAAACATAATATTATTATATGTACCATATATATGTATGTATGCCTATATTTACTCTTATATATATACATATGTACTTTTATACTCCCGGATGATTATGATGTTACTTACTGATGATGAGCGTAATTAATAAATTAAAATATATATTGTATATAAAAGCGAATAAATTTCATGCAATAAATTTAGTTGCGTTGGAAATTTTAAAGCGATTGATACGGAAACCTTACAAACAAAATTAAATTCGCATTAAATTGTCGACGCATTAAATTTGTTTTTTTCTTTTTATTTTGGATTATTCTTGAGAAATAATAAATTATTTTTAAATTAATTAAAAACGCACGAAGTCAACAAATGAAGAACATCATGTCTCTTATTGAAAAGATATCAATTATGATTTTAATTTGCGCAGCTTGCGATGCGCTGCCACAAAGTGGTAAATGAGTTACAAAAATTAAAAAGAAAAAAAAATAAATTTCTAATATAATTTTTTAACATTTTCAAACAGATCATCGTCGCGCTGGACGCTATAAATTGGAATATTGTACAGATGCAGAAACAGGACGTGAATTATATGTTGGTGAATTTTTTACACGTCCAGGTCAATGCATACGCGTACAGTGTCTGGGTACATTGCAGTTATGGGCAGATAAGTAAATACATAAAGAAAAGTTCAAAAAACATATTTCAAAACAAATATCAACTTCGAGACGAAGCGATTGACCATTTGTCCGTCTGTTCATGTAGCTTGGAAATGTCTTTAACGGTGAAAGTATACTATATGATATATTACGCTCAATATTTGTATCATCAAACTAATAACGTCGACAATTTGATGTTTAAATCGTAGTGTAGGGTGCAGTGGAGTGGTGTGAGTCATTTCAAACGTTCGAGTAGAAGGCTAAAGACAAAAATGTAAAAAAACATATAAAAAAATCGAATGCTTTATAAAAACATAGGCAAAAATCCTCGAAAAACTCTTTTTAAAATTATGGCCAAAATTTTTGTTACACACTGACAAAAGATTTCAAGTGGTTCACTTCACTCTACTTATATACAAAATCATAATATGCCATTATTTCAAAAAAAAAAAAAAAAAAAAAACAAGAAGGAACGCTAAAGATTTATATGCTTCAAGAAACCCAGTACTCAATTTTTATATACCTTATTTTATTCTATTGGATTTTAATACAAAAAGTTAAAAAATTGGGATAAATTTGTATTGCGGCTTTGCTCATCCATTCTAAATTTAAACTTCAAAGATTACATAGCAAAGAAGTTTTAATGAAAAAACTATGTAGCCGAAGTACCCCTTTAAAAGGGGCTAAGGACGTGAGCACTTTACGGCTTAGGAGAGTCTAAATTTTAAATATGGTAACACTATTTCTTATAGTGTCCAAAATAATCGTTTTCATATGGCAGACAGTAGGACGAGCGGATGGACAGACGAACAGAATTGGCTATATAGACTCGCCTTTGAAAGCTTTATAGGATCTATCATGGCTCCTTTTGCCTGTTACGAGTCGAGCTGTCCAAGCGCATAGTCATCATTCTGTAAAGGGTGCATCCATGTCATACTTAGTAGTGTCGAATTCTTAATTTTCGACATAGACTCGCCGTACTAATACTCCCCAAAACATTTCGATGAACAAACCGACCAATCCATTAACTTTACGGGACATTCTTCCAGAAGCGCTTTTGTACGGCGTCTAGAGTGTATCCTGCATATAAATAAAGCGATATTCAATATTTTTTGAGCAAATATTCATTCTGGAATTCATAATTTGCAAACTATGTGCGCCATATTTGTGATAAGCGCCCCACATCATTACTGACACTTCGCCAACGTTTATCTTGGAGAAAATAACTTTTTTTTTTTTTGTCATCAAAAATAACCCTTTTCAATTCCAAGTAGAGCTGTCCAAGCGCAAAGTCATCATTTCGTAAAGAGTGCAACCCTGTCTGTGTTTAGTTTTGTGGATGCCGGAAACTAATCGTCTGTGCGTATTCTGCATACGTTTTCCTAAAACTGAGATTTTATTATTATAGTTACAGAATTTAAAACCGAATTTATTTACCATACGTTAGCGTAGATCTCTGCCATCTCTCTTAACTTTTCTCAGCGTTCTACTGTAGCGTGGCCTATGTATATAGCAGAGCTAACAACATTTCCAACTTCTACCTAATTATTTGATACACACATTGTTCTCCTTCAAGGCCCGCAATGTGGCTTCTGACCCACGACACAAACTAGTCTAAAGACTTTCTCTGCTTGTGGGGATCTTTAGTTTATCTTTTTTTTTTTATTTTTTTTTTTTAATTCTATATTTAAAAATCTTTCATTTATTTATTAATATATTTATGCATTTAGTTGCCAGGTGCCACACTCACTATTGGGAGATTGCAATGCTATACCGCCAGCAAATGAATTTTTAGATTATCCAAAATGTTGTCCCATGTATCAATGTAAAACGTATGAAGCAAGCGCACATGGTCAATTGGAACAAACGAATACGTATGATCATTATGGTAATTTGCGTAAATCGCGTTTAACAGAATCAATTTTTATAAACGATATAAACGGACACAATATGGCTGAGGCAGCTGGCGTTGGAGATGGAGATAGAAGACACCGACAATATCGTTTGTAAATTATTTAAGTTTTGCTCTTCTATGTATAACTTTTATAACGTTTAAGTCTAGGTTGGTAATTAAACATAAATAAAATAAACTAAAAAAAAACGCTTAATTGTTGCTGCCTTTGAATTTATTCTCTCCATGCTGGCATCATAATTCTTCGCTTTTCCAGCTGAAATAAGAATAAAATAAAAAAAAATAATAAAAAAAACAATTAGTTGGCAATAACTTACCTTTGACGCTACATCCATCTCACAGGTTGTTATAACGCGAGGCGGCCGGCCGGCCGGTCTATACAATAAAGCAATGAAAAGAAAGATTTCCAATCCAAAGAGCATCACTTACATTGAAAGGCTTTACGTTGCGCGCTTGAATCGAAACGATGCCATATATAAGACGTCCTGTGTCTCACTACCGATGCCCTCTTGGGGATAATTTACGTTTCTACGTTGAACTGCAACTGGATCTGCCATTTTGAATTTTTTTAAAACGAAGGTCAGATTCGTAATCAGCGACATCAAAAACCCGTGAGTGTACGTTTTCAGCCTAATTCGATGAGTTTCTGACTTTTCCGCCCTTTCCATCAGTCCGGACCACTGTGCAACTGCGCTTTGCCGTCTGCCTCGTAAGAGGAACAGAGTTAGATATAATTATCTAGGCGTCTCGTTCGTACTCTAACTGGTGCTAGATGGCAACGTAGTGTTATCTAACTGCTGCTAGATGGCAACGTAGTGTTTCTAACTGCTGCTAGATGGATCCTAGATGTCGCCAGTCGCAATGTGCGCCATCTAGCACCAGTTAGATACACTACGATAAAAGAACGAGCTAGACATATAGACGAGACATACCTTGCTTATATAGGTGCGAGCAAGCAAGAACATTGGTCTACGGATGGTAATGGTCTACAATGTAGACCATTTGTAGACCATTGTTCTGCCTGGTCTGCTCGTAAGTGGAACAGAGTTAGATAGATCTTGCCTCGCGTTTAGTAGACCATTGTTATTGTTGTAACGTGGACCAAATGGTCTTTCACTATAAAGAATAATAAATTATAAATAAATAATATTAAAATAACACGTCTCGAATTATTATACTATTTAAATAACTATATATATTATACTTATATATAAAATTATATAATTTATATTAAATTACTATACTATAACTCATATTGTAGACCATTGTTATTGTTGTAGACCATTGTTATTTATACGTTCGCTAAGTACGTGGACCAAATGGTCTTTCACTATAAATAATAATAAACAATAATAATAAGACCAATAAATTATAAATAAATAATATTAAAATAACACGTCTCGGAGTTATTATACTTAAAAAATTATATAATTTATATTAAATTACTATACTATAACTCATATTGTAGACCATTGTTATTGTTGAGACCATTGTTATTTATACGTTCGTACGTGGACCAAATGGTCTTTCACTATAAATAATAAAAAACAATAATAATAATAAACAATAATAATTAGACCAATAAATTATAAATAAATAATATTTAAATAACACAACTCGGAATTATTATACTTAAAAATTATATAATTTATATTAAATTCTATAACTTAATACTCATATTCAATGCATACGTTCGCTAAGTACGTGGACCAAATGGTCTTTCACTATAAATAATAATAAACAATAATAATAATAATAATAAACAATAATAATAAGACCAATAAATTATAAATAAATAATTTTTAAATAACTGACTGAGTTGGTTAAATTTTAAATTTAATTTAAATAAATTAAACTTTATTTTAATTTATTGATTAATTTAATGATCATGAAATTAAATTCAATATTTTATTATTATTGATATTATTATTACGAATATTATTTACATCTATATTTGTTGTACAGTTCACCTAAACAATTGTACTCAATACGCATGTGGTTTTTTTGGCCGATATTCTTTACCCTATGCCAATTCGAGCTCGATTTGCTGAATGTTCAAATGTCGGAGGCTTTAACAAGTAACAACTTTAGAATCGAAGCTATGATACCCTTCACCAGCACAGAAAATAGGACTGAGGAAGACGGCAACAGAATGCGACGCGTTTAAGTGCTACCAAGTTATATAAATTGTTCAGTGCTACCCAGCATTTCAATTGATGGCGCGTTAAGAATAATTTGAAATAGTCGCTTACAACACTGGCATTTCATTTTGACGGTTAAAGTTTGAAAAAAAAAAGTGAATTTTATGACACTAAAAGCATGTATCTATGAGTGTGTGTAATGTTTAAATATTAAATTAATATAAAAAAAAACAAAAAAAAATAATTATACAACAATTTTTTGCTTTTTTTATATATTTTTATACTAGACTCAACAGGTATTTTTTAGTGCTTTTTTTGCATGTATTCATACTACTCTCAACAAAAGGTACAAAAATGCCACCGAAAAGAATTGCCATTGCACAAAAAAGAGCAGATGAAACAAAACGCTCGTTCAACGTAGTAGCGCACGCCGGGTATTCGCCAGTTTTTAATAATATATTATTATATATGTGAATCTCACTTTATGAACGTTCCAATTTCACAGTCTATAAGTGAAATATAAGTGAAATTTACATTCTTCGGAAACATAGCACAATCAGGTGTGTCAGTGAAATCCATAGCTGCAAACCACTAAAAAAAATTTGCAGTGGTTCAAGATGCCTTTGAACCGCTGGTTTGGCTCACGAACCGGTTTTTGGTCATTGTCGTATCATGGTTCGGTTCAAGTAACGCATATGTTTAAAAAAAATTTTGCCTCACATTAACTAGTAAAATTTTACCTACTTGATATTAGCACCAATTTTACTGAACAGCAGTCTTGAGCTGTGTCACTTATATCTTCTGGTAAAATCATCACCGATCCCAACGTAACATGCAGATTGCTGAGATGAACGGAAAAAGCATTACTTTAAATTTATAGACCATCCCTATCTATCAGAAGAAATAAATTGGTAGACCGGGTTTGTTGAAATCGTACTTCTTACCATTTTCGTTCACTCTCTCTTTCTCTCACTCTCACTCTCTCTTTATCACTCACGCACACACACTAATACATATTGTGCTTTTCTTCAATATCAATTAATAACTTTGCTCATTATCTGTGCCGATAAAGAACAGAACGCCTACTCTCACTCTCTCGCGTGTGTCTTATTCACGAAGTCGTCGCGTCAATTCGCGTTGTCGTTGTCGTCGTCTTCGTTGTTTTTATTTGCATTGTTATCGCTAAGCTTTTTGTTTTTGTTTTATTATTAATTAAATAAATTTATATGTACACACACACACGCAAGTAAATATGCACACATGTGTGCGCATATAACTAATCAAGAAGAACGTCGCTGCCGATTTTAAAGCTAAATACTCGTTCGCTCGTACACCCACACCCAGTAAACTCTCATTAAGCGCAAAAGATGCAAACCGAATGCAAACGGCGACGCAATACAAAATAATTAAAATTTATCCGTGTATATGCCGGATCGGAACGGAACGTTGAACGGAGCAGCGCAGTCTATAACAATTATGACGACGCTAAACGATTCCAAAATCGAGCAGCAGCAGCAGTTCCAGCGTAACTTTCATTCGTGCGTGCATGCGTACGTGCGTATGTACGGAGAAATTACATTACGGAATATTGTGTAAAATAAAAAAAATTGGTTAAAAATTTAACAACAAAAAAAAAGGACAACACGAAAATGTCATCAACAGTTACAACAAATGAAGCGCTGCCGAGCTCAGCGCCACCGTCGAAGCCAGCACAGCGTGAAATTCCCGTATTAAAACGCGCTGCAATGCAAGTGGCGGCCGGTGGTTCGGCTGGTTTTTATTGAAGTCTGCATAATGCAGCCTTTGGATGTGGTCAAAACGCGTATGCAAATTCAACGAAATGTCGCAGGAAGCGGAGAGGTTTGTGTTTTGGAAAATATTTACAATAGAAATGCAGTAATGAGGGCACTTTTCCAAATGCATGCCCACCACTGATCTACATTTTTGTTCAGCAAATGAACCGACGTTTATTTTCGTATACAGACGAAGCAAATAGTAAATTTTTTAACTGATTTGTCTGTTCATACTAAATGATCCTAAGTGTCTTAAGAATGTTGACTGACGGATTAAATACGTTTGTATCCACACATGTGTAGATTATCTATCGGTCTTATCTTAATTGAAATCATGTTTCTTTTAAACATTTATTTATTTATTTACTTATATTTTTTATACCCTGTACCCAAGGGGTTCAAGAGTATATTAAGTTTGTGCTAATGTTTGTAACAGGCAAAAGGAAGCATGATAGACCCTTTAAAAAAAAATATATTTTTAATTAGCATTGCAAGGAGTGTCTATGTCTGTCCTGCTGTCCACCATATGAGTGAGATTATCTCGGAGACTTTATGAGAAAGGACCGCCATATTTGAAACTTAAACTCTCCAGAGCCTACAAGTGGTTACTAACAAACGGGTTTTTGTAGTCCTATTTTAAGAGCTAGCCTCACGCAAATCTACCCCAATATTTTGGGTTTTTGCATTAAAACTCCTTTGTTTCTTATTCTAGTACCTCTAAATTTAGTATTAATTATGACTATGATAGTTCCAATAAATTATCCCAATATGAGTAGGATTTTTAGGTATAGTCCCCATTCAAATTTACCCGAATTTTTTGGAGTTTTTATATGAAAATCCAATACGATAAAATGTGGTACTAAGATAAGACTTAATTTAAGATATATTTAGATCGTCCAAAAGTTTGTAACGCATTAAAGGAGGCATCGTAGACCCTATAATGTATATACATATATTCTTGATCAGCTCGACGAGACGAATCGATCTAGCTATGTCCATCTGCCCGTCTGTCTGTTGCGATGCGTTTTACTCAGAATGTTTTTAAGATATTGACCTGAAATTTTAAACTTAAGCTTTTGGTCCTATGAAGTTTGTATATCAGAATCAAGGTGCGACGCCCATTTTTAGGCATATCTCCCATACAAACTTACCGTCCATTTTTGAATTTTAATAAAAAATAGGAATTATTTATGTCTGTATTCACTCTAAATTGGCTAAAAATACTTTCTATGTCATCCTACGTCAAAAACAAGATGACCCGCCCATTTTTAGGTATAGCCCCCCATACAAACTTACCGACCATTTTTCGAATTTTCTATGGAAATAGGTATTTTTTATGAATATATTCACTCCAAGTTGGGTAAAAACATAGCAATATCAAATCCAAGGTGCCACGCCCATTTTTAAGGTCTATCCCCTATACAAACTTACCGCCCATTTTCGAGTTTTTGTATGAAAACATTTAATATTTCTGATTCAATAAAAATTTGGTTAAATAAATTCCAATGTCCACCTTAGGAAACACTATCGATGTGATAAGATTAAACAAAAATAAAGCCTAAAACCATACAAATTTGATTAAATCCATCGTAAAATTTACAAAAAATACACGAAGAGTATAAATATTTTGTTTATTTAGCTTTCTTGTTATAAAATTTAATTCTATAATTTCTATATAAACACATGTATACATATGTATGTGTGTACCATATGTGAAGACATATGATAATGAAGAAATTAATTTTTTTTTTTTTTTTTTTTTGTCACATTTTATTTTGATTAACTAAAAAAGGAGGACAATCGAAGGTCAAGCACAGCACACACAGAAATGAAATGAAAGCGAGTTTGTGAAATATTCTTAAACAATCAAAAACAGCCACAAAATCACAAAAACAAAAAAAAAAAACTTATCATTTATTGTTGTTGTTGTTACGAGTAAACGATCAAATAAATTTGATCATTTGTAGATACAAGAAAAACAACAACATTAAGAGACAATATATAATCAGGGGTGTCAATAAAATATCTACTCAGCAAGTTCCAAACAAAAGCGATATCAAAGTGACACACAAATCTCTTTAGTTTGGCTTTAAATAAGAGATGGGCGTCGGGTAGAGAATCTCGTGGGTCCCGAATACTTTTAATTATGAGAAACCGAATATTTGTTAAACAAGTTTTGATTTTTAATTCAAAAAAAACTTAGAATTGAATTATTAATTAAAAAAAAAAAACATTAAATATGTAAAATATTTCGTGTACCAAAACTTGTTACACAAAAAGTACTAATTCGGTGTGTAAAAGAAGGAAATATCTTTAATAGGTCATCATCATGTGCTGATAGATCTAGTAATAATAATAAAAAACGAATAAAAAAACGAATATCTCGAATTTTTTAATGAATATTTTTGGAATGTACAAACAAAATACATGGAATTAGTTCCATGAAAAACCCGCTACTTAAACACAGACCTTTTTTTTATATGAAACAGGTTTTCGATTTATTTTTCTGCGCTGAACACGATTCTGGTGTTCAAAAATTGGAGTAAAAACACGAAGCTGACCTTGGGTGTTTTTACAGCTAATTTTATTGCAAATTGTTTTTTTTTTTAACTTGCTTATATGGTTATTGTAGCCTTAATTTAAACGTTTAGTAAGTGTAAGTCTCTAGCATATCTGGTCTTCATGAAACACCCCTAAAAACACGTTTATTGGAGTCTCTACCTCCACTTTTCTCTAAATCATAACGCAATAGGCACCTTTAAACACCCGAATTTCGTTCATTTTCTACAAACAATTAAATCTTTCGAAGTTCTATGATACCCGCCACACATAAGGGTTTTATCAGTTTTTCGGAAAGTTTGTAACGTACTAAAGAAGGCATCGGAGACCCAATAAAGTATATATATTATTGATCAGCTCGACGAGACGAATCGATTTAGCCATGTCCGTCTGTCTCTTGCAATGCGTTTTTCTCGGAAAGTTTTAAAGATATTGACCTGAAATTTTAATCTTAAGCTTTTTGTGCTCCTAGGCAGTTTGTATGTCAGAACCAAGGTGCCACGCCCATTTTTAGATATAGCCCCCATACAAACTTACCAGTTTTTTTTCGATTTTTTGTATGAAAATAGTTATTATTTATGAATGTATTTACTACAAATTTAGTAAAAAAAAAAAACACATCTAATGGCATCCAATATTAAAAGAAAGGTGCCACGCCCATTTTTTGATTGGGCCCCCATACAAACATTGCGTCCATTTATCATATTTTGTATGAAAATAGTTCTTATTTATGGATATATTCACTCCAATCTGGATAAAATCACTTCTACTATTATGCTATGACTATGCTACCGATATGACAAGGATCGGGCCACTATAACATATAGACCCCGTACAAACTCACCTTCCATTTTTTTATATTTTTAAGAAAATGACTAAAGTTTCGTGTGGCGAGTATTTGAGTTTCGGTGCTACCAAAGTTAACGTTTTTGCTTGTGCTTTTAAGAGATTTACAAAGCAACCGATGCGTCGACAGATTTATATTGAGATCTCCTGACACTCCTAATTATTTATGCATTCAATTTTGAGTGCAAAATATTCTATTTGAAAAGTTTATTTATCGTTATTAGTGAAATAAAATGCGCTACAATTTATTTAAATAGTAGCGATGATTTTGAACTAAAATATTAGGATTTAATTTCAGAATTCAGAATTTTCCTTAACTGATCGCATAAGAACCATAAAATTTTTTTTTTTTTTTTTTTTTACATTTTGTAAAATTTTTAAAAATAGTTATATTTTCTTTGGTCTTGAAAGACTGCTTCAGTCAGAGAGCTACGAGCTACATATGAATGCCAGTGAGACAGCAGTTTGTTATATGGTCAAGCACCCCCGACTCTTGCATATATTTATATACACTTACCTATTAATTTTTTATCTATAAAATGATATATGTATTGTATTATTTTTTGCGCATTGCAAAAGCTTTTTTTTTTTTTTTAGTTTTTATGCGTCATCGTTGCATTTTTATTTATTTATTTTTAAATCTTTGCATTTGAGATACAATTTGGGTCGGTGAAACGATAAAAACTTTAAAAAAAAAAAACAAATTTATTCAAAATTATTAAATTTACGTACATACACACATATGAGATGCGTATTTATGTATATTATTGAAAATTATTGTATCCATATAAATATTATTTACTGCCGAATTGATGGATGTAAAGACTTAAACAAATTTTGTCTTTGAAACTTGCCTGGAAAGATGTAGTTTCATTTAGGTAATTCTAATTTATATTTTAAAGGTGCGACTTTTTCAATTAGAAAATAGCAAAACAGAAAACTAATTCAAATAGAAAATACTGACTTAGTTTCGTTAAAATATGATGTAAAGCAGAGGAAAAGTTTTACAAAACGATAACGATAATATTTACCAAATACTTGAAAGCGCTTGACATAAGAAATTTTTTGATTAAAAATATTATAATTTTGTGATTACACCATACAAAAAAAAAAAAATAGTCTAAATCAAATTAATGATTTAATAATGGTTATAAAAGAAAAAGAAAAAAAACACAAAAAACTTTTGAGTGCTTTGAAAAAATAATTATATTTCTTGTGTATCGCGGAATAGATAGTGAACATAAGGAGTTAATTTGTCTTAGAAACATGTTTGCCCAGTTACAAGTGTAAAAAAAAAAAAAGAAAAAAAACAAGGAAAAAACATTATATTCGGTGAAACCGAAGCTCAAAGACACTTCTATCAAATATTCCAATAGAGTGGGCCTCATTTGGTAGATATAACCCAAGTTTTTCACAATATTCCTTAAACATGCCTAACCAAGTTTCAATCCAAAGATATGAATTTTCTTTTTCAAGGCCTCCATAAGGCACCGGGTCAAAATTTTCCAAAATCCTGTTTTAGCGCTCACCTGAAAAAAGTTGCTCAAAAAAATCTATTAGAGGTCCCAGTCCAAAATTTCGGAAATTTTAAATGTGCCTAGTTTTAAGTCTCTATGAGTATTCAATCCAAAGATTTGGTTTTTTCCGGTTAAGGCCACGTAGGCGTAGAGTCTTTTCAATCCAAAAATATGACTTTTCTTTTTTCAAGGCCACCATTAGAGTACCCGGTAAAAATGTTCCAAAATCCCGTCGTTGTGCTCACCTAAAATCTAAAAAAAAAAAAACTTAAAAAAAAATCTATTTTGTGTGCATCAATTGGTCCCAGTTCCAAATTTCGAATACGCCTAAAATATTTTTTAACCATCTTTTAAATTCCTTTAAAACTAAGTGACAGACGAACGACAACGACGGACATGGCTAGATCGCCTCGACTCATCTAGCTCATCAAGAATATATAAACTTTATGGGGTCTGTCTGTCTATGCGTTACAAACTTTACGACAAACTAAATATACCCGTTTACACTATGTGAAGCACAGGCATATAGAAACCAATTGAATAGCTTTGACGAAAATTGCGTACACGTACGATGACGACGATGACGACGACAATATGACTTCATGCATAGTCATAGAATTTGTTGCAGACAAATCTGGATTGCAACAGAAAAACCAAACGAACTAGCTAAATATGTGTTTATAACTCTACCCTCTCTCCCCCACTCTCTTTATAGACACTTTATCGTGGCGTCTTTGATTGCTTTGGAAAGATGTACCGGCAAGAGGGACTACTTTCTTTTTGGAAAGGATTATTGCCGCCGGTTTTAGCCGAGACCCCAAAACGTGCAATCAAATTTGTGGTTTTTCGAGCAAAGTAAGCCGCTATTCATGTTCGGTGCGGAAGCGCCAACTCCATTGGTAAGTAGATTTTTTAATTTTTTTTTTTTTTTTTTGTATTTTATTACTAAACTTTTTGAACTGTCAGACATTCTCCATGGCGGGTCTCACAGCCGGTGTCATTGAGGCAATTGCTGTTAATCCATTCGAAGTTGTTAAGGTTGCACAGCAAGCGGATCGTCGTATTGCGGGTACACAGCCTAGCACATGGACAGTGGCACGCAGTATTATACAACGTGATGGTTTCGGGCTGCGTGGTCTTAATAAGGGCGTTACAGCAACAATGGGCCGAAATGGTGTCTTCAATATGACATATTTTGGTTTCTATCACAGCGTCAAAAACTATGTACCCGCCTATGAGGATAGCACCTGGGAATTTTTACGTAAAGTTTTAATCGGTTTCACTGCAGGCACTCTATCCTGTTTCGTTAATATACCATTCGATGTGGCAAAGTCACGCATACAAGCACCACAGTCGGAACCATTAAAATATCGCTCTACGTTCGCAAGTATTGCTACGGTTTATCGTGAAGAGGGTTTCGCTGCACTGTACAAGGGTCTAACGCCGAAGATAATGCGTTTGGGTCCGGGTGGTGCCATTATGCTGCTGGTTTACGAATATGCTTATGAATTTCTGCAACACAAATACGCTTAAAGACAAAACGTACCTCAAAAACCGATCGTTACTGTCTAAGTAAATTAATGTTCTGGTTTATCCGGTAATTATGTACCATAATTGTTGATCTGTATGTGTGAGATTATATAAAAAAAAAGGAACGTAATTTTATGCATACGAATTACTGTTGTTGTTGTTGTTCTTTTAACTTAAGATTTGACCTCCGCCAGAGTAGCCTAACAAAAAATAGAAGGTTGATAATTTTTACTTTGATTTTTTATTTTTTTTTTAACCAGCTTCAAATTTGTAAATTTTTGCAAAGCAAATTTTAAAGTCAAGTCAAGACGTTGATTATGTTACGCAATTAATATACGCTGTAGCCTGTTCATAATTATATAACTCCCCAATCAACCAACATTCATCCATTCATCCAACGCAATTGAATATTCCAATTCATTCCACCAATCAAAATGAGTTAAAACTTATCTTTACAAGTTGGCATTCGAAGTTCGACTACATCGAGGCGTAACAGAAATTCGAAATAAAAAAAAGAAACAAGAAAGAACGCTGCAGTCAAACATGAACGACTACGTGATCTCCTTTAATTATTCCAAAAAAGGTCTCCAAAAGAAGCAAAATTTTGACAAGACGAAACATTTCATGTAAAATTCAAAAATGAAATCAAATGTTTTCTATGTCAAACGGTTTTGGAGATATTTTTGTCTAAAATTTCAGTTTTTTTTTGAAAAAATTTTAGACAATTTCACATTTTTCGAAGGACATCTTTTCAAAACAGGTTAAAAAATAAAAATCGATTCGTAATTGACTCAGTTAAAGGAAGAGCTGCAAACCGGTTTTGAACCGAACCGGTTTTTGAACCGAACCGGTTTTTGAACCGCACCACACCAGTTCTTCTGAAGAAAAATGGGTTTCAACCAAAAACCGAAAGATAAAGGTGGATTGAGGAGAAATCCCATATTCCCCACACAATTAGCATATAACTGTCGTTTTGCTACCACTAAAAATAATATTTTGGAAGTGAACCTTAAGTACATTATAGGCTCTGAAGGATCAAAGCCAACCAGTACAATTAAGGGAGGACCGTAGTTTTGTGGGAAATTACAGAGAAAGAACGCTCAGCGGTTTTAACTGCCAACGTCCAAGGTGCCTTAGTCTACTCAATCTAAGTGCAGGATACACACAAAGGGAAAGTGTTCTAACGTTTCTGGAGTATCCTCTTGCTTACAAATTCTGCATGTACTGTTGTAAGCAATACTTAATCTGGTCGCGTACTTCTCGATGGGCCAATGCCCCGTAATGGCGGCTTTTAGGCTCGAATAGTAGGCCAAATAAGCTAAGCTTTCCTGCAGCTATTCATATTTTGCCATTTATTATTGTCTAAAGAAGTGAAGTGATTTCTAATTAGGCACCCACCTCATTGGGATCTGAACCCCGACTGGCTGGGATTCACCCGATAAACCCCATCTATCCAGTGTGTCAGCTTGCTCGTTTCCGGGCTTATCCAGCTGCACCAGCAGCTTACACGAAATTAGTACAGCATGGATCTCCAATGCCAGGTCCTCCGAGTGCACCCCAGAGCCCACATAATTTTTCTTCTTGAACCGAACCGAATTGAACGGGTTCGTGAACCGAACCAGTAGTTCAATGACATCGCGAACCACTGAATCGAATCAATGCCAATTTTTTTGTAGTTATTGGAACATTAGCGTTAAAAAGAGGGTGGAACATCAGTTTTTAAGCATAAGTCAAGATTTTTGAAATATCTCCTCAAATTCTAGGTATGCAGTTTTATTCTTTTCGAACAGATCTATCTACCTTGACCGTAAGACTTTCCTGTGAAGTAGTCGTGCTTTAAGTCAGCTCAATAACCAAACAGAATTTCATCTTTTATGGGATCTTCTATGCCGTCTCTAATGCGTCACAAACTTTCCGATAAACTGATAATACTTGTCTAAAACTACAAAAAATATGTATGTGGAACAGGTAAAAATAAACAAGGAAAAACTTTAACTTCAATGGAACCGAAACTTAAATACCCGTCACACGAATCTTTAAAGAGTTTATGTGTGATAATCAGTGGTTTAGATAGAACTTTAAGATGCAATGGGTGGGGATCAATGGTCTCATACAACTCCAGTTTAGACACAATATTAGTATCGTATATGACAGATATAACAATAATTTTCTTGAAAATATCAGATAATGAGAGGTAAGTTTGTACAGGGCTTTACGTTATAATGGCCCGATCCGTACTATATCTGTGGTGTGTACATAGGATGCTTTTAGATGTGCTTTTACCCAATTTAAAGTGAATACATGCATAAATAATATCGATTTTCATACAAAAATTCGAAAATGGGCGTCAAGTTTGTATAGGTCTATACCTAAAAATGGGCGTGGCACCTTAGTTTCGACATTGAATGACATCAAAAGTATTTTTACCCAATTTGGAGTGATTACATGCATAAATAATATCTATTTTCATACAAAAATTCGAAAAGGGGCGGTAAATTTCTATGGGGGCTATACCTCAGAGTGGGCGTGGCATTCTGAATTTAACATACAAACTACCTAGGACCTAGTAAAGCTTATCACCTCGCAACAGACAGACAGGCGGACATAGCTAGACCGAGTCGTCTCATCAAGCTGATCAAGAATATATATACTTAATGGGGTCTACGACGTCTTCTTCAATGCGTTACAAACTTTCTGACAAAATGAAAATACTCTACACACTACATAGGTGTGGCGGGTAAAAAAAATGCTAATTCATGTGATCATTGATGAATTGAAAATGCTTTAAAATGCGAGCAACTTACTTAAGCGCAGGATTTAAAATTACCGAAACGACGCTGTGCGGTTGCGCGTTAATGTCTTAAGCTGCGATACGATACGACCCGAACCGAATCCAACCGATCCGGTATGCTCTTGTGCAGAGATTGACAAACAAACAAACCAACATAATACATGCATACATTATATGTGTATGTGTGTATATAGGAGTATGTACATAACTATCTATTTTGCTCTATTAAATTGTTATCTAGTGCAAAATTGCTGCAACAAGAACTTGTAAAACTTGTTATGAAATTGCAACGAAAATGTTGTCACCGTCGCGTTTCTGCCCGTCACCGCCGCTAGTGTTAGTGGTGGTGGTGCTGGTGTCGCTGTCTCTGACCAAAAATGAACAAATTGCCCAGACAAGTGTCTGCATGTCAAGGCAGCAGTTCTTGATTGGACTTCTTGGCGTATGGACGTGATTAACGCGTAAGGCATTAGTAACCTCCACAACGGTCACAGCACGTCAATATATCATCAAACGGAAAAGAAATAGAAAAAGAAAAAAATGATTTTAATTCAAACACATTTTATGGTGTTGTGCACGGCGCTGCTGTTTTTAGTCACAGTAGATGCTGCTGATGTAGCCAAAACTGATGTTTTCGCCGCCGATGTCATGAACACGCGTGATAAACGTGCCGTTGACTTTGGCATTTTGTTACGTAATCTATTGCTAAAGAGTGCACAATTGAGCAGTGCAAAGTATGCAACGCCAATGCCACGTACAATGAGAACGACGACAACAACCACAACAACAACAACAACACAAGCACCGCCCGCACCAACACGCAGACGGCGACCACGTCCAAATAGACCATTACCACCATGGCCGGGACACTATTATTATCATCCAGATGCACGTGGCATTGGTGGCTATTTGCCATTTGACAATTATGATGATTACGATGCTGCAGCGGATTATGCAGATGATACGGAAGAGACTGCCGCAACAACAACAACTCCAAGGCCTATGCGTGCACGTAAACCACAACGTGCTAGACCGCCGCCATCATCAGCGCCATCACCGCAAGTTTTCTATCGTCCGCCATTTGATGTTTATGCACAGCCCCAGCCGCAGCCACAGCGTTCTTTAGCAGCACAACCACAGCAAGCAGCAGCCGCAAGCGCCCCACCACCACCGATGCCGCAACGACGCAGACGTCCAAGACCACAACTATCGCCAACTATACCACGTCAATCAGCGACGTCACCTCAACTGAGTGATAACCTGATCTATCAGTACGCACAATCCAATGGTAAAATACGCAAGCTTTTAACTAATTGTCGAAACATTGGATTTTCTCAAACACTTTGCAGATATCTACTTTAACGACGATGGACGTACAAGCGATGTCGATGCGCCAGGGCAGCAGGGGCAGCTGGAAAGCGAAGCAGAGCCAAGATATGCCAAGACCAAGAAGCTGTTGAGAATGAAAATGGACAAAATGAAAATGTTGATGATAATAATGACAACGCCGCCGATGACGACGAGGAGGACAATTTAGATGTAGATGACAACAACAACAACAACAACGACCAAGAACAACCGTTAGCACAATTTGACTTAAACAACAACAACAACAATCAAAATCGTAACAAACCCAATGAAGACTCGCGTTTTATCATACGCTACGTTAATGCCGATGACTATGCAAAGGATGACCGAGGCGGCAGTGTTGCTGGTGACTTTAGTGCAGCACAAATACAACAGCCAAACGCTTATGCAAATCAAGAACAACAACAACAACAACAAAACTGCAAGATACTAGCAACATACAATTTGGTGATTTTCAGACATCTTATTTTGGAGCAAACAGTGCTGCTGCAGCGCATGCAGCTCCAGCCTCTTACTATTATGGAGATTCTAGAAATTAGTTACTTTTTTTTTCGCTGATACATGCCTGTACGTATTGTATATAAATTTTATTTGTATATTTTTTTTTTTTTTTTTGTTTTTTTTCTATTTAAAAAATTTGTAATAATAATAATAATTGGTTCCACACACACATATACACACTTTCTAGATATGATTGCTGTTACTATTATTGTTTTTCGAAAAATTCGAAGAATTTTCTCAGAATTTTGGTGAATTTCATATAACCCATACTGAGCTTTAAGCGGTCACAGGTTTGATGATAAATGTGTATGAAATCCTAACTAAATGTATTTCCAAAATAATGTAGATTTAAATTTTCGGGTTTTATTTTAATTGCTAAAAAAAATAAGTGGAAAAAGCTGGAAGGGATTGTAGGTCTGGTCGAGTAAAACATAAACTGCATATTTATAATTTTCGGAACATTCCCAAATTCTGGAATTATGATCAAAAAACTATTTTTTTTTATACTTTTTCTCTTAATTGGCAAAATAGTCCAGTTATATTAGTCAAAATAAAGCAACAATCTCGGAATTTAAGATAACCGGCTGGAAACCTTTATTTTAGCGTCCTTGAACTTAAACTTGTCTCAAAACCTACTTACGATAGCATGTGAGCTCAATTAAGGTCAATCGATTTTCGTTCTCTAACATTTACGCTATTTGTATTTATTATAAATATTGTAGGGGATGAAATTTCCTACAACATTTGTTTCAAAAATTTTTTTGATCTCAAACAGTTACACCCGGCTACATCCCCGTCGTTGTTCCTGGGTATGACTTAATCTAGGTAATTGCAAAATAGAGCACATCTTTATTTTAAAAAAATAAAGCCCAAGCCCAAAATCCCTGGATACCACGTTTTGTAAAAACTAAAGATTTTTTTGGAATCCGACCATATTGGATTCGACATTTTTTATGTTGAATATCTCCATTCAAATTCGCGATCAGCGACTACAAAAACTCCTATATACCAAGATTGTGGTAAATCGTCAATATTTTTAGAATATTGTCTGTCACATAGACTAGGATTGGTCAAACGAACCTTTCATCGATTTTTATACCCTGTACCCAAAGTGTAAAAGGGTACATTAAGTCTGTGCGAATGTATGTAACACACATAAGGAGACTAGATAGACCCTATAATGTATATATATTTTTGATCAACATTGGAAGTGGAGCCGAACTAGCTATGTCTGTATGTCCGTCTGTCTGCCGTATGAGAGAGATTATCTCGGAGACTGTAGGAGTTAGGTCCACCATATTTAAAACTTAGACTCTCCTAAGCCGTCAAGTGTGCACTTGCAAACGGTACCCCATTTTAAGGGGTACCTCCCATGCAAATCTTCCCGAAAATTTTGTATTTTTGCATAAGAACTTCATTGTTTCTTATTCTAGAAGACTAAATTTGGTATAAATTATGTCTATGATCGTCCCAATGAAATATCCCAATATGGAATTTCATACTTAAAGTTAAGAGACAGAAGTACGGAAGACCGAACAAATATCGAATCGAATTTCCATGCTGATAATGAACATCTTTATAGTTTATAAAGTTTTCTTTAATAAAAATTTCCAACCAAAATTTGTGCTTATTTACTTGTTTTAATGATTTTAAACGTTCTTGGTCTCTGTACTCACCATGAGTAAATTCGGGTTCGGTGTAAATTCTCATGGTGTTAAGGCCTCTTAGCCCTGTGGTAGTTGTATCGAATTATTTTTTTAATATTGTATTATAATTAGTTTTTTTATTAAGGTAATCCTTCTACGCAAGTCTTCAGTGCTGTACAGAGTTTATATCTCTATCTCTTTTACACTAAAGCGCTTTCTATATTATATGTTTCTCTGTCATTTACGTGCTACTTTTGCTTTTTTTTTCGTTAAAACAAAATTAAAAACATCCATTGTAACTATTTGTATTTCCAAACATTAACTTGTAATTATAATAAAATCAACAAAAACGAAATTTAATTTCATTAAACTATTTATAACTATTTTATTATTTTTTTTTTTTTTTTGTTTGTTTCTCCTTTCAGTGTTTCCTTTAAAAGTTTAGATAGATGTGAAGATAATCTATTATTTACGGCCTCGACGCTTCGGGGGGTAATGCAGCTAAAATAAATGAATTTAAAAAAAAAAAATTAACAAAAATAAAAAAACACCAAACTAAATCATTATCGGCACTTACGTTCAGGAGTTTCAGAAGTATTTGTAATATATTGCGTGTATCTAAAGTTTGTCTGTCGTCTTCAGCGACTGAACTAGCTCTGCTACTCGTTTGTCGACGTTTTCGTACATTGGTGTTGCTCTGACTGCTTTTCAATGAAGACTCTGTCGCATCACTGGCATAATCTTCTCCTTTATCCTCGTCAATTGTGCCTACTTCAGGTGTAGAACGTTGTTGTTTTGAAGAACGTTTTGCAGATCCATCGCTGATGCCACTGGCCGTCGACTTTCTTGACTTTTCCATTAGTGCCATTTGCGTACGTGTAAGACGTCGTTCTAAATTATATTTTTTTTGTGTAGTCTCTTCCGTTTCCTCCTTTGATATTGTTTTCGTTTCTGAGGGCGCACGTTGCTGGCGACGTGTACGTAGGCTTATGGAGGACTTTTCGCTGCCTTCATCGTCATTAGCTGTATTATTTTGCGTTTCAACTGGCTGCTCCGTTGTAAGCGTTTTAGTTTCAGATTGCGCACGCTGCCGGCGTCGTGTACGTTGTCCAACTGACGCTGTCGTCGTTGGCTTTTCTTCGTCGTCTGCATTATCATCTAATTCAATGGTACTCACTTCACTGCTAGGCACAGAGCTTGTTGTTTTGGTAGCTTCATGGTCTGCGATAGTCTTTGTAGCTGCTTCAACACCGTTTATATCAACACTACGGCAGCGCAAGCTACGACGTGGTGTTGCTGGAGAAGCAGTGTCGGCTGTTGCCGTTGTCAGTGAAGAGCGACGTGTACGTTTTGGTGTAGCCAGTTTTGTTGCCACATTCTCTGCATCACTTCCAGCACCACCCGAAATTAAACGTCTCCTTGTACGCCCAGTTGGTGTGAGTAAAGCATTTGTTTCGCTAATAACTTCAAGTGTTGGCAATGCTCGCTTTCGCAAGCCACTTTGCGGTGTATTCGATTTTAAATTAAGAGGCACACTAGAGCCACGCTTCGCACGTGGCTCAATTATTTCTTGTTCAGCTTCTTTTATATCCGGAATTGATTGATTCGAACTAGCTCTCAATGAGTAACGGGTCTGTTTGATTGGAGTTACGGCAGCCTCCGAGATTGCACCAGTATCGTCGCTTTCCATATTATGCGGCACAGAAACACTGCGACGACTGCGCCTTAGCACTTGGGCTTGGCTTTCCGTTATTATCTCTTGATCGTTTGATGCTTTACGTTTGCGCAATTTACTCTGATTCTCCGACACTGTTTGGGCAGGTAGCGAGTCATCGCCATGCTTAATGAGTCTTGAAGTCGAAGGGGTTTCTTTCTCGACAGCTAATACATGAATCTCCGACACTGTTTGGGCAGGTAGCAAGTCATCGGCATGCTAATGAGTCTTGAAGTCGAAGGTGTTTCTTTCAACAACTAATATACGATTCTCCGACACTGTTTGGACAGGTAGCGAGTCATCGCCTTGCTCATCAATGAGTCTGGAAGTCGAAGGTGTATCTTTCTCGACAACTAATACTCTTTCTTCTGTTTCTAATGAGGAAGTCATTGCTTCTACAGATTCTTTTTCCACATTCGGTATTGTATTTTCATTTACTACATCTATAGAGTTTGCTTCGCTCTCTGGTATAACCTCATGTACATCGTCATCCACAACCAATGTATCCATGTTTTCTACAGGCTCCATAGGTGTTTCATTAGAAACAACCAATGAAGTCTGCTCTGAAAAGTCTGCATCTGATTCTTTTTCTGTCTCCAATATCTCAGGCGCTTCGTTATCCACAATCAATGTTTTATACTTGTTTTCTTTGGACTCGATTTGCATCACGTTTGCTTCATTAGAAACATCTGCAGCATTTGGTTCTTCTTGCACCTCCGATGGTTTCTCATCAACAGCAATTGGTATATCTAAAGTTCGAGCTGCTGCATCTTCATCTTCTTCATTCATCTTCGCCGTGACTTCATTGCGATTTGTACATTGATCTTTTGTAATATAAACTTCAGATGTTGCTCTACTTTCTGTATTTTCAGTGACTACTGTCAAGGAGCTATTACTCGATTCATCAGCTACCGAAGATGATGATGATGATGACGAAGTGTAACGAAGTTGTATGTTATCGTCCTCCCTCTGAACAGTAGCGCTCAACACAGTTGACGTCTTGGACTTCTTTGATAATTTATCATCGGCCATAAAATCGTTAGATGATGAAGTGCTATCAATATCCACAGCAGAGGTAACAGTTCTATTTTGTTGTTCAGTATATTCACTGTATGGCATAGTTATTACGGAATCCGTATTAGAGTCTGTGTCTTCTGCACATGGCTGGGTTGTTGCCTGCGTAGGCACGTCTGTCATTTCTGCAACATCTGCAACCAGACCGTATATAAGTTCTTCAGTTTTATCTGGAGCTACTACACAGTCGTCGTCGTCGTTACTCTCCGAATCACTTGACTCTTCTGCTGTTTCGTGTTCGGTGTTGCTTTCTGAACTACTATCTTGTAAGATGGAACTTTTTCCGCTGTTGTAATTCTCCTGCTGACGACACTGAATCAACGTACGAATCTAGAGCTGAATTACTTGAGTCTATTTCAACAACGGGAATAGTGGAAGTGTGTAAAGTATGCAGGGTAACATGTGATGATGCAGCAGCAGCAGCATTATTTATGTCATCGTCACTAACAGACTCAGAAGTAGAGGAGGAGGAGTCTTTGCTATCGGAATCATTCTGAATATGTATAACAACATCTGATTCCCTGGAGCATTCATCATCATTATCCTCAATTAAATCGTCCACGACTTCATTTACAATGATGCTACCACCTTCCACGACTTCGTAATCTTTTCTTTGAGTATGCAATCTTGAATTATTTTCGTCAACATCCAAAGCAACATCTGGCATTATTACAGTTTGTTGATGCGCCTCTGAAACCGAAGATTCAGGTGAGGTAAAATCTTCTGTTGACATATCCATTGTTGTGTCCAGCATTCGCTGCCTGGCCACTTGTGTATCTGTATTGGATAAGCGTTGTGTAGTCGATACTGTTTCACTTGATTCAGTTTCATCGATACGACTTTGACGTGTTAGGCAAATTTCTGAATTTAAACTTCCAACAATTGTAGTACACTCAGAAATCTTTTCTATATCTCTTTGAACAAATTTTGACTGTGTTGCGCAGACTTTAGATGAACACACCATAGGTGTAAACTCGCTCATTTTACTCTGCACAACATTCAAAGAGGTGCTTACCGGTTTCGGCTGCACTGTATTTCGCGTTATTTCTGCAGTTTCAACATCTGCTTGGCTATTTAAACTACAAAATCCACTACTTTTGTATGATAGATTGGACTGAGTTATAGTTAACGATTGTTTCACAGACTTTGTATTGCTGTCATCTTGCACATCTTGCACATCTTGTAAGGACGCGCGTGGTTTTGGACCCAGTGTCATGTACGATTTATCGTCTTCGGCAAATTTTTCAACTGTGACTTCTTCTGTGATGGGTTCGATTGCTAATGAAGTATGTGCCGAGTTCATAGGCGAATAGAATTCGTTATCTGAGGCTGCATTTAAGCTTATGCTACTTCTGCGTGATGAACTCGCCGAAACAGTTTCGGTCACTTGCCTATTTACTGTCAATTCTGTGGCTGGGACAATATCATTTTGTAAGTCGTCAATATTATCTGCGGATGTTATGACTGTGTTTGAAGTGTGTAATACATTATTTATCAATTCGTCATCCTCCATCGATACATCTGAGTCTTCAGCTTTTGTCAAATCGAAACGCAAATTCTTCTCGGGTTCCGGTAGTATCGTGTATGCCGTTACATCAGATTTAAGTATGCTCGGCAATGGGCTATCTCTACTAACGACTTCCTGCGACACTGTATTCTGTTGACTGTTGCTCTGTATTGGTTCTGTGAGCACGCTTTGTACTGACGCTGTATCGATAGAATGACCAATGTCAAGCATATCATTGTTATTGTTAGATAATGCACTTGATGAATCAGTCAATTTTTCCTTAACAAAATGTGCCATATTGTCCACAATTCTTTCGGCCATTAGACGTCTACGTTTACGCGGTTGATCGCTATTCCTTGCTAATTTGCTAGTCGCAAGATCTGTTTCTATTTCAAGTTTTCGTTTCGTTGTCTGTTCATAAGGCACTGGATGCGAAAGCGGGAGTCGAGCTAACAAATCGTGATGATTTGTCTCGTTTTGTGGCTTACGCAAAAATGGAGCATTTGTAGTGCTCATGGGATCTCTGCCGTTTGGAAAGGCATTATCATTATTACTTTGCGAATGCGTTGGAGCATCTAGGTCACCCCAGTAGTAGGTAGCGAAATGTGCGCTCAATGCGGTACTGTGATAAATACCACCAAGCAGTGAATTCGCGTCTTGTTTAATAAGTTGACAGCTAAAAGGCACTGGTGCTTTTTGTAAAGCATTAATTTCCTTAAGTCGAATTTTGTTACGTATACGGAAATAAATATCTGTTAGACTTTGTTGCACCGGAGCCATTGTCGTGTTGTAAGCCGTAAGCATAAGATTTGGTGATAGTTCGTTTCCATTATTGCACATGGATGAAGACGTTGATAGATTACTAGATGCACGATTTTGTGATATTTCGTCCATATACGAAACAGCTTCAAGATATTTGGACTTCTGTAGCAGATATGCAAAGTGTACTCTCTCAACTCCCGGCGTTTTGCATTCACGCATTACACGCTGCAAGATCTGTTCCTCTTTATCGCTAATTACTAAATCACGCAGCACGTCAAATTTAGACGCGTAAACGCAGGTGGCAAAGAAAATTTCGACTAAAGATTTATCTGATTCAAATTCTTTGGCGCGTGCCAATTGAAAGGCTTCCGAAATCATATCGTTTGCAATTAATGTCTTTAGCCTAAGCAAGGACGAAACGGCGCCAATGTGTCTTTCTAAAATACCCAATGCCAGGCTGTTTGACTTTTGTGTAATTAGAGCCTCAATCATCAGTTCGACTTGCCAAAGTGGACTTTGCTTAATGTTATTAACTGGCGAAAGGAACTGTTCGACTGACATCTAAAAAAAAAAAAAAAAAAAAAAACAATTTAAAAAAACAATAATGTAAATTAAATTCATGCCTACTTACCACAAAATGACCGTGGTCTAAGCTCCAGAATGCTTCTACTGTTTTGACCAGAGAAGCCGAAAGTTTGAAAACGCTTTGAAATTTAATGAAATCCGACACGATATGTTTATTCGTTAAATCTTCCAACAACATATTGAGATCCAACAGAAAGTATAAAATCACGGCACATTTTTGTTGAAAGTCTATATATGGTACCAGCATTATACGTAATAATTCTTCGATTGATGCAGGCGGATAAAGCCCCATACTTTTAGGCCAGTATTCAATCAATTTATTATCCAAATCGTTCTGATGAAGCAAGACATCTATAAACAATAAACGACAACTTCCGGTCGTGGGTCGTATAAAATTCTTAAATATTTTTTCGAAAAATATACGCTTGTCGTTATAAATTTGACGCAATTTAGTGACAGGATAAGGCGCACCGCTTGTAGCACCAAATTCATTATTGTTGAAATTATTCTCAGGATGCTCCGGTAACAAACCAATACTTAACATCCAATTGAGAAGTTCTTGATAATCGGTTGCCATGCGTATAGCCAACTCCTGATCCTCAAGTTTATAATAAGCTACAAAAAAAAAAAAAAAAAAAAAAAAAAATAAATAAAAACCCAAAAAGGCTTAAAATTCATTTTACTCACCATCAGTCGGAACTACACCTTTGCTATGTTTCAAAACGTCATTCTCCAGCTTGCTTAGCAATGATAATTGTCTCGATATGAATCTTAATTCCTTACGTTCTCGATCATCTAATGGATAGCTATCAGTTTGAAACACGCCCTGACATATCTCATTGCAGCGATTCTTAATTGTACTGGCACGCTTGAAAATCCAATTAGTCAACGTTGAGAGTGAAAGTTCCGTTGGTATTGAAAAGTTACACATAAAACTGCCATCCAACCAGCTGCGTGCGCAATCTCGCAACAAATTAATACAATTGTTTTCCAAAGCGACAGATAGTATTATTTCGTACATTGCACTCTAAAATATATGATTAATATAAAATGTAAGTTAAGCACAATCTATATGGCCAGCACAGCCGAAACTAAATTTACCTTCGAAAATGTCGAATCTCGATTCTGTTCACAAAATTGTGGTAATAAACGTGTTCGTATAATTTCTTCATGATAGGGACGCGGATCGAGAAATATTGTAGAATTCTGTATGCGCAGCAAATTAATAAATCGATTCTGTACACCGACCCATTTAAAAAAGCGACAACTGTTCTCAATTAGCAAAAAACAATCTGCAATTGAAAATGATGTTGAATTGCAAATGTTTTAAAGATAAGATTGATTATATATAATATATAAACAACTAACCAAAACTTAGTGACTGTGGATAAAAATGCTCTTCGTAACGTTGCAAAGAATTAAAATGCGCAATGCTCTTCGAAATCATTTGTACATTTATGCCGCGACATAGTCCCGAAAGAATATAACCGGCAAGATAGGTGGGATTCTTTTTGTGCAACAACTCCGCTAGGCATTTGCTCTTTGTACCATTGATTTAAATCAAAAATAAGTATTTTATTTTTTCTTCCGCCACAGAGTGCCATGATATAATGCATATCGATATTGCATCATTAGTCCCAGTCAATTTGGAAATAGATTGACAGCCAATAACAATACTTGGAGAGTTTTCCAGATACAAACGTAACTTGCTGACATGCGTGTGAAAATTCTGCAAAGCGAATGAACAATTTATTAAAAATTGACAAAAATTTAATAAAGAAAATTTCAAATATTTACCGCAAATGAGAAAACTTGCTCCTCTTCTTCAATACGTTTTTCATACATAAAGGCATACAATGCTGTATATAACGACTCACCGTCGTTATACAGTGCACATATGTAAAAACATGGACGTGGATCGTCAGGTGGCACAAGGCAACACATATGCCCAACTGAAGCTGCCAAATTTGATTCAATTTGTGGCTCGACAACGCTTATGAAAATCATTTCCGTCAGGTCGTAGAGCACAATGCGTCCATCAGCGGTGCCCGCCGCCAAGCCCAACACAACATCCAATGGCAACAAGCTTGTTATGGCACAAGGAGCATCGATAACTAAAAGAAGAGAATATTTACTAAATATTTGATTTGATAATATAGCACTACCGTTGTCCCACCTTCTAAACGTAAACCAAAGTTTAAGTCCTCTTCACGACACTTCCGAAAACTAGCAATAACATTTGAAATTTTTTCACTATAGTTTACCAATTGTGCCGTTGCACATCCAATATGTGCATCAAAGCCACAACTGGAATTTTGCTTGTTTTGCACTAGCGCTTCAAATTCCGCCAAACGATGTTCAATATTGAGATCTAATAAAAGTAATATGCCCTCCTCACTGCCTACAGCCAGACAACCATCGTAATTTTGGAATAAAGTACGACGGCATGATTTTGTATCCATAAACTTAAGACAGGAGACACGCATTTGTAGTTCTATGCAATAAACCTGACTATTGTGCCGCAACGAGTACAAGGCAATGTGTGACTCCCCATTTTCAGTGTCATGAACTCCAGCAACTTGCGCCTCAAGACAAACCGCAAGCAGTGTGCACTCTGTATTGCCGCCAACATAAATCTCTTCTACGTGACGTACATGGTACTGCTTTTGTTGTTCATTGTTGCGCGCTATTTCAAATTTATACTTGGATACATTGCAGCCATTCCACAGCGATATAATTTGAAGCGTTGTATCACCAGGTTTTTTTAACTAGCCAAGCCCATTTACCGCCCTGCATGATACCACCAATGGTATGTGATTCGTCTGGAAATGGACACTTTTTTAACATGAACGCAAGTGGCTTAAGCAAAAACTTACCTAAAACAGTTTTGGCCTCAACTTGGCTAGCATTTACATCAAAGCCATTTGCCGGTCCCAGAACCGTTTGATTGCAATTGGCGAAATTTACAGACCGGGAACGAATTTGTTCTATATCGTACCACTCCATTTTTTTTTTTTTACACACTGCTTCACAAATATATATTTTATGGTACAATTATGTTAATGAGTTACAATTAAAAGTAACATTGACGCTTATCTTTTCGTTTACTTTTCTAACAAAACAAAAAAAAATGTGTTTCACGGCGATTTGTATTTGTTTGCAACAGAATAAAAGCGTAATGCGGGGAGTTCAATCTGTGCGGCGCGCGTTAAGTATGAAATAAGTGTGCTGCATGCTTTTTAATGCATTTAGGCTGTTCTAGTGTTGAAAAAGACGTGCGCATACTTCTATATAACCGAAGTTTTAATACACAACATATGAAAAACCAAAACAGCAATATTTTATTACAAATATATACATACGCATTTTCAATAGAAACGGTGTGTGTTTAAATATTTTAAAGTCTGTAAAAAATTACATTTTAATTATTTTTATTTAAAAGATCAAAAGGAGCAAAAGTAACAAATAAAAAAAAAACATAAAAAAACTCGTTAATATGTTCGAGTTTAAATGTGTCGGCTTCTGAGAAAATACTTTTGACGAGCATAAGTACTCGTGAAATTGTTAACCTTTTTAGTGTTGGAAAATACTTTACTCATAAACACAACTGCCCGCCTTTTTACTGCAAGGACAGCGATTCGTTTGTAAAGAAAAATGTTAAATACTTTAGTTTAAAATACATTTAAAAATGAGCTTGGGAATATTTTTGCTGCGCCATTTCTAAATTTTCTATTTATTAAAAAAAATTTAGTTCCATGAAACATATTTCATATATTTTCCTGTCAAAATTTTCACATATGTTGGCAGCTCTGCTTGATTTACAGAAAACATTGCACACTTCCACTTTTGAGTTGCGGGAGTAAATAACATAACGAAAGAAGTGATAGCAATAAAATAAAAATTATCTACAAAATTTTTCGTGAGTTGTTAAATGTTGGCTTTATTTTAAAAAAGCGCGCAATAATTTTGTAGAAAATCTTTAAGTGAAAACAAAAAATATTTAAAGAAAAAAAAGCACATTGGCAGTGTTTGCAAAAATAAACACGCGAAACAGCGCGAACCGACCGACGGAGACGGGTAAGTTATAGGGGTAGGGGTCAGAACGGGGCAGGGTATTCGTTTTTTGCATGCATTTTGTGCAAGAACAAAATTTCATATGAGAATGTATGCAAGCAGCACAATTAATTGTGAAATGTGTTTCATTTTTTTATTTGAATTTTTTTTTTTTTTTTGTTCGTAGTGCGACGACGACGTAAACAACAACGTGATGGCTGCGGCAATGGCAATGGCACAGCACGGTACCGTGGAGGCTTTAGCAGCTGAGTTGACCAAAGCTGTTGAGGTAATAATGCATCCAATGACTGGTTCACAGGCACGCATGGAAGCATATATGGCCTGTGAGCGTTTTAAGGAGGAATCTCCGCTCTGTGCACAAGTCGGTCTTTATCTGGCAAGCGGCTCACCAACACATTTCAGTCAGCATGTACGCCACTTTGGCTTACAACTGATGGAATACACAATCAAATTTAAATGGAATTGCATAACGCACGAGGAGAAAGTGTTCATTAAGGATAATGCAATTAAAATGTTAAATCTTGGCGTTGGGCCAGCAACTGATAAAAGTTTGTTGCATTTAAAAGACGCACTATCGCGTATAATTGTTGAAATGGTAAAGCGTGAATGGCCGCAACAGTGGTCGGACTTGTTACCAGAACTATCACAGGCATGCAACAAGGGCGAAGCGCAGACAGAGCTGGTGCTACTTGTCTTTTTGCGTTTGGTCGAAGATGTAGCGCTCTTGCAGACAATCGAGTCGAATCAACGACGCAAGGATATGTATCAAGCGCTCAACAATAACATGAATGATATTTTCGAGTTTTTCCTGCGACTTGTGGAACAACATGTGACCGCGTTTCGCGAGACAACGGCACAAGGCAACTTTCAGCAGGCAAACGCGCATAGCCGTGTTGTGGAAATGGTGTTGCTCACATTGAGTGGTTTTGTCGAATGGGTGAGCATACAGCATATTATATCAGGCAATGGCAAACTGTTGCATTTTCTATGCATTTTACTCAATGACAAAGCATTCCAATGCAATGCTGCCGAGTGTTTAGCACAGATTACAAATCGCAAGGGACAGATTAAAGAGCGTAAACCGCTGTTAATGCTTTATGGCGAAGAGCCGCTTCACTATATTTATACAGCGAGTCAGCTACCGCCGGATACCAGCTCGGCACAAACTATCGAACAGCATCATAATTTTCTTAAGAAACTACTGCAGGTACTCAATGGTTTGGCACAGCAGCTAGTATTGCTGTGGGGCAAAGAGGATGCATTGATGCAGCGTCCTAATCGTCTTGAAATTATGCTCGAATGTCTGCTCTCATTAGTTCAGTATCCCTCATTGTCCGTTGCTCATGGTGCAACACTTATCTGGCAGATGTTATTAAAACACGATGCTTGCTCAAAAGACTTTGCTATGATTAACTACATTCCCAAGTTGATACAAACATTAGCGCCACGAATTGTAAAAATAACCTATCCAACGATGCGTTGTCTGCCGACAAGCAATACTACGGCAGCGTATATATGCATGGAATATGACAGCGAAGAGGAATTTTCGGTTTTCTTCTTTCGTTGTCGCACCGACTTTCTGGAAATATTTCGTCAGGCAACACTAGTGCAACCGCTTGTTACGTTTGCCTATTGTGAACAATGGCTACAGATGCGCCTGCGCAGTGCATCTACGGAATGTGGAAATGTCGTGTGCAGTGTACAAGATCCAATCTACTTAGAGTGGGATGCGTTGGTTAATGTAATTGATGGTGTACTTAGTCGTATACTGCTTGTTTCCGAACGCCCGTCAGTGCAGTCTGGTTTGCGTTTACTCGAAGAATGCCTAAAATTGGAAACAAATAATCCGTTAATTTACTCAATATTATTGTCATGTATATCGGCACTATTCGTATTCCTGAGCATGTCCTCGTGCCAAATTACATCAAACAATTGTGTTGCCATGAGCGGTGTTACTCTTTTGCCGCGTGTGCTTGAGAAAATCTTTACGGCATTGATCTTCAAGTCACCAAACGATGTCGAAAAGGTACAACAGAAAGCCGCTAAGAATTTGCGCAGACATGCCGCATCGCTTCTTGTAAAACTGGCGCACAAATATCCGTTACTGTTGTTGCCTGTATTCGAACAGATTAATACGCATGTTAAGTGCCTGTTGAAGGAATCATCACCGCCGCAACCATTGTGCCGCCTGGTGCGCACCACACTGCAAGAGGCACTAATACTAATATCGAACCATTTCTGTGATTACGAACGCCAGACTGTGTTCATCGAACACATAATGCAAGAAAAACGCAATGTGTGGATGTCATTTAGCGATGCCTTCAAATCTCCTCAAGACTTTATGCATTTTGTTGGTCTAGACAAACCGCCAGTTTTTCCTATTGAAAACGATCCGGTCGGTAACAATCGAGCACGCATTATGGATGCTTTACATGTGGTGCTTGGTGTTATTAAGCGTTGTACGTGGCCAGATGATCCAGATCGTGCTCAACGTGGCGGTTTTGTCGTAGGATGTACTGAACTAGGCAATCCGATTTGTCGAAATCCTGCTACAAAGCATGTGGTACCGTTACTTTCACATATACTAGCACTGGTTCGTATTCTTAATGAACTGTTTAAGCCAGAAGCGCTTTCTTTACTATCTGACGGGTGAGTTTATTTTAAATTTGATTTTTTTTTTTTTTTTTTTTTTTAATACGAATATGATTGTTATAATAATTATATACTCTACATTATTAGCTATCGCAATATTTATGGCATGTTGGAACACGAGAAAAAGCTGCTCATGGGCATTTGCGCTATACCGGTAGATCCACTCGATCCTGCGATTAAGGGCGAACCAAATCCTTTTGATAAAATGCAATCATTCATTAGCATGCTCTATGAAGGCTGTTACCATTTAATGGGTTCAGCGGGACCTTCGCTTGGACGTGATCTCTATCAGTTGGATGGTCTTGCCGATGCGTTAATCAACAGTGTATTCAGTTGCTTGGATGTTATTCCTGATCATCGCCTGCGTCCAATTATACGTGTTTTCCTAAAGCCTTTTGTCTATTCCTGTCCACCAGCGTACTATGACAGTGTACTCTTGCCCATATTTGCACATTTGACACCAATTATGTGCGATCGTTTGACACGTCGCTGGGTATACATAAGCTCGTTGTATGAGTCGGGACAATTAAATGGCGATGATAACGATACAAAAGAAGTGTTGGAAGATCAGTTAAATCGTACGCTAACACGAGAATATCTCGATGTTTTGAAAATTGCTTTAGTTGGCGGACAAATTGGCAGTGATCACGTTAGCGGTGGTGGTGCAACTGGTGTGGGTACTGGTGGTAACGTTGACGTTACTATGGAACATGAGGAACATTCCATGGACAGTGCACCGCAATCGCGTGCAGCACAATCGGCATTACTCTCGGATATCATTAGCGATTTGGGTGCAAAACTTTTACGGCACGGTATGATCAGTAATTATATGCTGATGACGTTACTAAGCGCTATTGCATGGAATGATGGCACATGTAATATGCGTGCCGTTAATATTGCGGCACCAGTAATGCGTTTTCTTGCCGCAGAACAGCTAATGGATGCCAATAAAGCTGTAAGTGCATTTACTGCTGTGCTACAGGGCTTACAGGTGCATGGACAACACGAGGCTAATCAATCCGGTCTAATCACTTTGGGCGTACAATTTTACGAGCTGTTACGTCCGAAATTTCCAATACTCACCGAGGTATTGCAGCGTATACCAAGCGTCAATGTTGCCGATATACAAAAGTTTGACGAAAAGATTGCTGTTGCGCCTGTAAAGGGCAACAAAGTTGATCGTGCCAAAAAAGATATCTTTAAGAAATTAACCGCACAACTTGTTGGACGCAGTGTAAATCAATTGTTTCGACATGAAATACAAATCGTCAATCTTCCACCGATGCAAACCTTTAAGCCAAAGGCAATGGCTGCTGGTCGCGATATACTAGATACCAATCAAAATGCAAATTTAACAACGCTATTTCGAACCGGCAAGTGACGTCTACATGATGATGATGATGGAGTTGGAGTTGGGAATGGGGATGGTGATGGTGTTGCGCTCGTCAATGTTGAACACGTAAATGCAACAGAAGCTGAACTTAGCGTTAAAACAAGCAGCAGCAGCAGCAACAACAACAAGCAGCAACACATCAATCAATCAAGCAACAAACAAAGCGTTTAACAGTACAGCCGCCGGGACCAGAAAGAACAGATCAATTCAAAAGCAAGAAGAATTAGAACATTTTTAAAAATGTTCTCTTATTTTTTATAAAACTTTTGTTGTAATTTATTTTCGTTGTCTGTCTGTCCACCATGTTGGATTGGATTGATGCTTCTTTCTCCCTATAAACTTATTATATTAATTTGTGTACGCAGCAGCTGCTATTGTTAGAAAAAAAAAAAAAAAAAAACAACCAGCGCACATTGCTCCTAGCCTAGACATACATGTATGCATGCATAAGGAGCAGGACTCATATGGGCAACATTCGCGCGACATTAGATTTTACTTAATTATTACTTTTAAAATTGTATTTATTTTATGCATGTATTTTATTTCTTTTATTATTTTTTTTTTTTAAAACTGTTAAAATTTATACAAATCGTTATGGCAGTGTACATATACATGCACCTACTGCAACGCCAAACGCTATTTGCCGGGATACGTTAATAGCTGTGCGCAAGATTATACGAATTATTTCATTATTTTATTTTTTTTTTATACAAAAAAAAAAAAAAAAAAGAAAACATTTATACATATATGAGTACATATAATATTTGAAAAAAACTATATTATGAAAATTTTAAATTTAAGATTTAAAGCATAGATTTAAAATATGATACAAAATGCATTCGATTAATTTATCATATTGAACGTCACATCGAAATTCTTTTGAATGGAAAAGAATACAAGCCCACACAAAAAAAAAAAAAAATAAATAATAAACTAAAATAAAAATAGGAAGCCTACAATAATACAAAATTTATATGAATATGAAGAAAAAAAAAAGAAAGAAATAAAATGTGAAAAATAAATTTAAATATATAGAAAAAAAAAACTAAGAAATGCTTATCCTTAACGACATAGAACCTTTATTTTTTTTTTTTTTTTTTTTGTTTTTTAAAAAAGAATAAGTGTCACGTCCTCCGTAACGGAAAATCAAAAATTTACAATAAACAAAACACTTATTGTGGCTCGGGTAGCCCATTTTAGAATTCTCAAATTTTTCTCTTTTATTTTGATAAAAATTTTTATTTGTGCTAAAGATTCGCTATTCGCTTTCATCCGGAGTCGGTTGCAGATACATAAAAGAAGGCTATTTGGGCTACCATTTTATACAAAATCTCCACCGATGAAGCACCACAGCATCAAAACTATCCGGCCGGTGTGTCGAGCTGGTGAGCGGTAGCAGAAGGGACCATCTACAGTTTTAAACATACGTATGCACCACTATGTAGATAAGAAGATCCGGAGAGCAATCAAACCGATGTGCTGTCCTTTTTCGAAAAAGAGAGGATAAAGTGCTTTATGGGGCTGGCATTGCAGATTGATATCTGTAAGCATTTCAGAACAAAAATTGTTTTCTTGCCTAAAATTTTCTTTGGGTTTTTTTTTTTCAAAATCACGTTTTTTAATTTCTAAGTAAACTTTCTCCGGTTCTACTGAACCAATTTTCATGAAACTAAGTGCAATCGATGCAGAATTGTTAAAATTTTAAAAACTGCTTACTCATATATTCGATGTCTTTAAATATTTCATAAAAAAATCGATTTCCTAAAAAATTTTTTTTTTTTTTTTCAAAATCACGTTTTTTGACTTTTCTCCGGTTCTACTGAACCGATTTTAATGAAACCAAGTGCAATCAACGCAAAAATGTCGAATTTCTAAAACTGCATATTTATATTTTTCATTTTTTTTTTTTGTATGCAGAAAAATAATTTAAACTTTAAGCGCGTTTATCTTGAAACCACGTTTTTCGAACTGGCGACCACGATTAAGCCCGAAATTCTGAACCGACTTTGATGAAACTAGTTTCAATCGACACAGAATTGTCACCATTCTGATCCATACCTCAATCATAATTTTAAAAAAGGGGGGGGGGGGGGGGGGGGGGGGCGGGGGGGACATTACCTAAAAATTAAAAAAATTTGTTCCAAAATTTTTTAAAAAAAATATTAATAATTAAAAAATAAAAAAAACCCCCCCCCTATATTTTATATTTTTTTTTATTAAAAAAAAAAAAAATGCCCAAAAATCGATTTTTCATTTTTCAATAAAAAAAAAATCACAAAATTATGATTTAGGTACGGACCAGAATTATATCTATACTGAATCTTACTCCGTTAACTTCTTCCTTTTCACATGATCCGAAGCCGAGTTATCGTGGCCGCCAGCAGCATACTTTTTTTTTTGACGCTCAACTTTGATGGCCGAACTTTTGAATAGCCCTCGTACCAGGGAAAAGGGTTCAAAAAAAAAGGTTCAAAACTCGTTGCGTTTTCAAATTTTAATTTTTTTAAAAAATGGTCCAAAATACAGCCTCTCAACCAAGAATACCCCCTTAAGTTTCAGTTCAAAATCTTAAAAATTGAGCTAATAAATCATCTAGCAACAGCCAAACAGACTGACGGACATAGCTAGATCGACTCGTCTCATCGAGCTGATCAAGAATATATATGCTTTATGGGGTCTACACTATGTGTAACGGGTATAAAAATAATAATAAAAGCAAAGTGATAGAAATTAAAAGCAATTTGATTGGAATTTTCGTTAATTTTATATTTACTGCTTTTTTAATATAAATAAATTTAAAATAAAATTTAAAGCATTAGTTATAGACTCGTAGAATGCCAATGTTCAGAGAGCTCCACTATCCCGCCATGCGGTTATCATTTAAATTAATCCAATCAGGCACACGTTCATTCTTCAAATACAACTCCTTTGATAGTGAGCGTGATTGTATTAGATCCGTGGCGCCACATAGCGAACCACCCAACCATGCTGTAAAGTTCTGCTTGCCAATTGTTTTGTGAAATTTAAACTTTTGTTCACCGTGAAAACGTTCCTTGTAGTAATTGTCCGACAGCAGACGTTCAAGTTCATGCTTGAGACGTGACATTAGACCCATAATCATGGCGCCGCCACCGATAACGAAAATACTCTCAACCAAAGCACGACGCACATCAACGCTACAGTCTAGTATAGCACGCAGCACTGTATGTGGCAGACTATCACGTTCGTTACTCTCCTCGAACATAATTTCGAATGCCGTTTCACGTGTACGTCCCGGTATAACGATTATCTTGTCATCGCTAATAACATATTCAAGACTGGGTGGTGCTTCGGGTGTTTTATTGTCACGATATGCCTGTGCACGTTCCAGTGTTGTAACAAAACAAGTACGCACCTTAATATCCTCTAGCGCAGTTTCCGTAAGCAATGACTCCTCTACGCCCGCATCGACTAATTGTCGTTTAATTTCTTCGTGTATAGCACGTCCGCCATAACTTTGATCTTTAAATGCTTGTATTATCTGTACACCACTAAAGACGGGCATTACTGTCGTCTCGCTGTAACCAATGTCTACAACAACAGCTGTAGACACAGCTAGTGTTGAGAGTGCTATCATATGCGATGGTGCAAACAGCACAGAGGATACATCAAAATGTACAAAGAGAACACGAGCCAAAGTCTCACGTATGACAGTCAAGCCGTAAACGTTTTCCACAATAACAATCTTACGCTCCTTTGGACTAACTAAAAGATGCCTAACGTTGAAGACATTTTGTAATTAATTAAATAAAAACGCGTCTAATATTAATTTACTTACTTGAAGAAAATCATTTGCAAAAAATCCACTGCAAGATCATATAATTCGGTGACGTTTTCATAGCTGTATAGACGCTTTGTTATAGCGCTTGTGGGTAGTGTCACCTCGGTGCTTATGATTTTACGTGGATATGCCTCTGCAGCAAAACCAAGTCTGTAATTTTTTTTTAAAGATTTATGATGTCATTTTACCCAAAAGTAATGTTTGCCAAACTCACTTTGTATACGCGGTTCCAATGTCCAGCACAATTGGCGGCTTCTCTTGCATGACGCTCTCATAAAGCGGCATTTTTGTTTAGGAACTAATTTTGTGTCAATCTTAAAATTCTGCGCTGTTTTAAATTAAATGAAACTGTTCCATAGATTTGTTGATACAAAAAAAAAAAACAAAAACAACAACTGCAACAATCGCAAAAGTGTTACCGTTCTGTGTAAATTTAGCCAACAAATGGTCTGGCAAACAGAAACATGTGAATCGCAAATTGCCATTCACCTCAACTCAACATTCGGCCTCAATATAAACAAAAACATTTGAGAGTAAGAAACAAACGAAAAAAAAATGAGTTTTATACAATTTGAAAGTGGACGTGAAAAGGATAAAGCACGACAAGAATTGCGTGAAGCACGCGCCCAATTATTGGAGCATGCAAAATTACGTGCCGAACAGCGAGTGCAACGTGAAGCGCAAGAGGAGCTGCGTGGTGAAAAGAATTGGATGTTGCCGGCAGTGGCAAAGAAACTTGATGGAGCGCTGGGCAAGCGTGCTAAAAAATCTAAAAAGAAAAAAAGCAAAAAGGATAATACAAAGAAGTCGAAAAAATCAAAAAGCAAAAAGAAGAAACGTAAAAAAGATAGCAGCAGCGACGACGAAGACGACGACAGTGAAACAAGTGACACTTCAAGCGAGAGCAATGAAACAGATGCATCCAGCGATTCAGACTCATCATCCAGCAGCAGTCCAGTAAAAAGAACGAAAAAATCAAAAAAACATAAAAAGCGAAAGAAAAACAAAAAGAAAGAATACAGTGAAAGCGATGATAGTGAAAGCGATGGCGCTGAATGGGTGGAGCGCAAAGTAGTTCCAAAGGTAACAACACCAAATGATGCTTTGCAGCGCGACAATTGGATGACAGATTCAACACTGCTGCTAAAGACATACACACGTGAGCGCAATGAACCAAAGAAGCCTAACGAAAAGCAGCAACAAGTTGAAACATATGATCCGGCCAAGAGTACGCGTGAATTGAATCCGTATTGGAAAAGCACTGGAACGGGATTGCCAAACTTTCAAAGGCCACAAAGCGATGATGATGACGACGATGGCCATGAAAATAAACAGAAACAGAAATCTTACGCAAAGCAGGCGCACACAAGTACAAGAAATTGGCAAAAACAGCTACCAAATGATAAACGACAGCAAAAAGAAACGCAAAGAGACGTGTCGGCAACATCAAGTTCTTCCGCTTCGGATACAGAAGTGGAGCCAGCTGTTGCAGACAAAAAGAAAGTGCTGCAACGCAACCAAAAGATTTTCTTACCGATCAACAGATGAACCAATTGGCGGCTAAAGCGCTTAAAGCAGAAATCAAGGGCGATAAGCAATTAGCGGCTGAGCTCAATACAAAACTGGAGCTAGCGCGTAAAAATCGTAGCGCAATGAAGGATGCTATAATCACAAAGGCCGCTGAACGCAAAAGCGGAAAACAGCAGAAACGGCAACATGCTGGCGTTGATGATGATGAAAGCCATGAGCTATTAACGCACACTGATGAGCGTGGCAATGTACGTCCGTTGGCGCAGGCACGTCATCATACCAAGCAAATTGATCCACGGGATTTGTACGGCGGGCGACGTGCACAAAGAAAACAAAATAAGCAACGCGTCGATACGCACATGGATGGCGAACGTGTGCGTTACTTTGCCGATGATGATCGTTATGATATAAAGCAAATGGTAAGCATACAACACATTTCCAAATAAATTGTATAATAATTAATATTTTCTTTAACAGTTTGAACGCGAGAAGTACGCCACCGCTGCCGATGCCAATTTACAGTTTGCCAATGCTATGTCGAAGCAAAAGAATCCAAATGATGACTTAGAGGATATATTCGCTGATAAAGTACGTCGCGATATTTCGGAGCAGGACAAAGATAAAAAAGAATTGCAACGCGCCATCAATGAACAACAGAAATTCAATGCGCAACTGGATAATTGTGAACTTTGCTTTGAGTCAACGAAGCTTGACAAGCGACGTATTGTATCGATGGGCAATAAATTCTATTTAGCGCTGCCGGCATATGTTGGCTTACAGCCAGGACATTGTATAATAGCACCAACACAGCATGCAACATGCATAACGCAACTTGATGAAGATTCTTGGGAGGAACTTAACAATTTCCGTAAAGCGCTAACGCGCATGTTTGCTGCACAGCGCAAGGAAGTTGTATTCTACGAGATAGCTAATAAATTACAACGTCGTCCGCACCTTAGTGTACACTGTATACCGATAGCCGAATCAAATGCTGAAATGGCACCATTCTATTTTAAAAAAGCCATTGAGGAATCGGAGCAGGAGTGGTCTGTTAATAAACAGCTAATATCGCTACGTAATAAGTCATTGCGTGCAGCCATACCGAAGGGATTGCCATATATCTGGGTTAATTTTGGCATGGAAAGCGGTTTTGCGCATGTCATAGAAGATCAGGACAGATTTCCAACTAATTTTGTGCAGGTAAATTAGGCATTACAAATTTTTGTAATTTATTTACTTATTTATTTTTTTTTTTTTTTCAGGAAATACTCGGTGGCATGCTAGAGATAAATCCAAGTGCATGGCGCAAGCCGCAAAAGGAACATAATATCATTGCGAAAGTTAAACTATTTGCTGATTGGTGGAAAAAATATGATTGCACTGAGCAATAATAAAAAGAATTCAAGCTTACGATTTATTTTGTTTTTATTTTAAGGATTAAATCGAAAATCGCTGTAGCAAATGTTTCAACTCAAGATTTTGACGCCTCAAAAAGAGACACTCATCATGGTACTTTTGACGCATTTTGAGCACTTCCAGATAATGATTTAAACCATGTTCTAATTTCTTCCATAGCGCAAGTTTACTTTGTGGCATAAATACGCGAAAGTTACGCCAAAATGTACGTATTGTGTCCACGTTCATCACAATGTAATTTAATGTGCTGCTCTGCGCTGTCGCATGTTGTGCATTTAATGGTCTGTAATTCTGCTTCGACATAAACATAGTCAATGCATGCAATACCAATGATGGTTCCATGACTAAATAGTGATTTGTACAATTTATTTTCTCATCCGCATATTCTTTGCTCTTGGTTATATCAAGTTGTTGTTGTTGTTGTTGGTGTGCTATTTTACTTTCACTTACATAGCGCGCCGCACTGCTATGTTCACGTTGGTCGCTGTCTTGGCAATTTGGACAGTACGTATACTGCGCAAAGATCTCCGTTAGCTGCTGCATATCACGCAAACTACGCACACGCAATGCTTCGAATATATTATCGAGCCGTACAAGACAACGTTCGCGATACTTAAAAGGTTCTATAATCTTAAGCAGTCGCTGCTCAATCAAGAAACCACCACGTTCGGTCAGTTGTCGCAGTATATATTGCAAAACACGTTGACTCTCTTGCGGCAATTCTTTCAAATCCTTGAGCATTGTTTTTTGTTTGTGACGTTGTGGCGCTTTATTACTTTTTAATTGTACATTTATATCGCGCATATCAATAATCTCTTCCGACCAGGGCATTAGTAGCTGCTGTTCGTGCAATTTCTTATCAATCACATTGACTTCCGTAATGTTTTGTACCAGCTCCTTATAGTTCATTGCCCAGACACGATCAAACTTACTCTTGTTCTTGAGTCGCAGATTATGTGACTTTTTCTCCATTTCCGTAATGGCTGCGTGTATCTTGCGTATTTCTTCGGTTAACTTTGCTACGCTGTCACTTGCCATTCGCGTTGCCATATGCATTTTATGCCGTAAATCCATTAAATGTTCCTGCAACTTTGCCACACGCCGCTTCTGTTGATTATTGACAATAACATTCTCCTCGTTACGCTTCTGCAGCACCTGATAATTATAGTCAAGCTTCTCGGAATTCATGAGCACTGAATCACGCGTCATACGCAGTTCCATTTCAAGTTGTTCACAGTCCTTGTCCAGCCGTATACGCGTCGATTTGGTCAGTTCGGCCTGTTGCTCGGCAATGCGTTGTGTCTGTTGCATATAGTATTCCTCGCGTGATCTTAACACTTCCGATTTACTGTTGAAGTTCTCATTCATCGTATCGAAATATTGACGCCACTTTTGTGTCGTGTTTGACGCAAATAATTGACGCTCTTGTTCGATTGTGTTTTCCAGCATATTTAAATGATTTTTATATGAATCCTTAAGCAATTCCACCTGATTATCGACACGTTCAACGAGACAACACAAATCCGCCGCTTGACGTATGCGATCGAATTGAAATTGTTCGTTCAAACGTATGATTTCATTTTGACAACGCTCGATCATTTCATCCTTGCTGCTCATAATTGCCGCAATGCCCTCTTTCTGCTCTTCTATTTGATCCCAGAGCGCCATTGGCTCATTGATGGATTCCAATTCAAGCCAGCGTTTTGTAATGCTATCAAATTTATTATCCGAAGCTGCACTTTCCGCACGCAAATCGGTCATAAGCATCTCACGTAAATTTCGCTCCGATTGACGTCGTTCGTATTCGCGGCGATCGTTGGCAACGCGTATATTGGTGACAAGCTCATCGCCGAAGTTTATCAATTCGTTTAGACGTCGTTCGGAACTGTCAAGCTGCCGTTCAATGTCACTTTTATTCTGTTCCTCATCGGCTGCCAGTGTCTTTGGTGCATTTTTGATTTTTTCGAGTGTGCGCAACTTAAGATTCGCCAGACGCTGATCCAGTACCGCGACATGTGTATCATTGGAGTTTTTTACTTCAGCACCTTTTTTCCAATTGTCAAGATCTGTTATATTTAGCTCCTCAAGCTCCGCATCCACCGCTCCCAATATGGCATCCAGTTTAAATTGCGTTGTCATTTCTGCCTCCTCCATCATGTTCTTTGTGTTTTTCCATTTCTATTGTGTTCGGAGTTTTATTATTTTCTAATTTAAAAAAAAACCTATTTATGCAAGTTAAAGGAAATATTGAAATAATAAACATGCAAATACTTCGCTTCCATGGTTACGAATAAACAATCGTTACGAATTTTTCGAAATTTAATTCACAGTACTTTCAGACCGTTTATTTAGTCGTTAATTATCGGTCTGTTGTGTATTTTCCTGGTATTTTGAAGCTATCGCTGAAATTTTGAGCCCAACGTTCTGTTGTAATTAGTTACCATTGACATGACCATTTTCCCGAGCACATGATACGCAATTTATCAACACTGTTTAGGGGTGTAAACTCACGCACGGTAATTGTCAATTTTATCAATCGCAGCCAACTTCACGTCTCTTGTTCTTTTTTCCGGTTCACTTTGTGAAGCAAGGTAATGTTCGCGTAAATTGTTTTCAATATTTTTCAATTTTAACAATATAAAAACAATGTAGTTTAGAAATTTAAGTGCATATTATGAATTAGTGAATCAAAGTGCACAACGTGTAATACACAAATGAACAACTAAATTGTTTAAATACATTGAAAAGTGTGCAAATTACATGCTGTGTGCAATTTGACATTTGATTGTATTTGTGTGTACATTTGTCAGCCGCTGTCTGTATATGTATATGAAGATGTGTGTGTGTGTGTGTCAACACAACAACGTGTTTGAAGTTTTTTTTTTCTTTTGTTTGAAGCTTATTAAAAACAATTATTTTTGTTTTGTTTTTATTATAGATGCCTGGTGTTACTGTTAAAGATATTGATCAGCACGCTGTTACCAAGGCGGTCGCCGTCTTCTTGAAGAAGTAAGTTACCCATAAATTTACGTTATACTTAACCTCACTAAAATTTGTTTGTTGTTGTTTTTTTTTTTAAATATTTTTTTTAGGACTGGCAAATTGAAGGTGCCCGACCAAATGGACATTATCAAGACTGCCAAATACAAGGAATTGGCTCCATATGATCCCGATTGGTTCTACATTCGTTGTGCTTCAATTTTGCGTCATTTGTATCACCGCAGTCCAGCTGGCGTTGGCTCGATCACAAAGATCTATGGTGGACGCAAACGTAACGGTGTACACCCATCACATTTCTGCCGTGCCGCTGATGGTGCAGCACGCAAGGCACTACAGGCTTTGGAACATGCACGTCTCGTTGAGAAGCACCCAGAGGGTGGTCGCAAATTGAGCTCAATTGGTCAGCGTGATTTGGATCGCATTGCCAATCAAATCGTTGCGAAACAACGCGATGCCACCAAACAAACTGGTCCAATTGTCATCTCTTAATTGATTGAGATCATGGTGGTTTCCAATTTACGTTAAATCTAAATTAAAGACCTACCTTTAGATTTCCGTAAGCTGCTTTTTTTTTGTGTGCACGAGTAAGAAGTAAATAAACAAAAATATAAAACTCGACAAAAAATTGTAAATCTATGTTGAACTTATTTATTTTTTTTTTACAGAATATTGCATAAAGTAATATTGAATGGAAAACAAATTAAGCTAAAGTAAAGGAATTAAAACAAATTAAACTCTGTATCATATATTGCTTGATTAAGTAAGATCTCTAGCAATAATAAAGATAGTTCACACGCAGACCCAAAAAAACAGACTTAGAAAAATTATTTGAAATTTTGTACGAGAAAATCTAAACATAGTCTCGGAAGCAAGCTTATTTATAAGACGCGCAGCAGTAAGCAGAGTATTTAGATTACAATGGTTATGTCGTTTGGTATTTAATGCTGCTGAAAAAATATGAACTTAATAGAATTTTAAATGCCTACTGCTAGCCATTAGTTTTGAATGGAATTATGATTGTTTAATTCAATCTACTTGAAATATGCGCCTAATAAAAAAAAAAGCGTTTCAATAAACAAAAATCATACACAACACAGTCTCGCTGAGCCAATTCCTTTGTTTTTACATTTTATTGCCTTAAGAAAATTACAATCTAAAGTTGGGGTAATTTATGTTTATGTTTCATTAGTTTTGTTTTTAATTAAATATAACTTATAAGATCCTCTAACAGCATTAGGGCGTACTCTTAATAAACATTTTGCTAGACCCGGTCCAGTGCCTCGACCATAACAATGCTGTTGCCGCGTATGACCTGTTTCAAACAAAAAAAAAACGAATAAGCAAAGTTGAAAAGAAAAAAAGCAATAATAGAATAGTTACTAACCACCATGCCAATCTTGTTTCTAGTACTATCCTTGCACTCTTCTTCAGTGTCGTCTAGCACAACATTCATGAATGGATCAAAACCACGCAAAATGCCGGTAACTGCGCGTCCGCCATTTAGCTTCAGCATCATGCGCTTATCCATGTATCTAAACGTACGTTTGTGTCAAAAGAAAATAATAAGCAAAACGCAAATAATGTGCTCAAAAGTGTACTTACTTCTTCAACTCTGGGGGATGTGCTTTTGACATTTTATTGTTTTATATTTATATTTTTTTAATATTACAACAAATTAAACTGAAAAGTGCGAGCTAAACGTACAGAAGATGCCAGCCTTACACAGCAATGTTGTAAATGTACTGCGTATTGCAGTGCTTTTAAAAACAGTGTGCGTAAATGTCTGCAGTTGCTTTGTATTGTATTATACAACACTAAATGGGTGTTTGTGTTTGGGTGTTGTTAATTAAGTTTTAGTTTTGTAAATTATGCTTTTTTTTTTTGCAAAGTGTTTTTGTTTTGTTAACAATTTAATATTTTAATTGAAATTAAACCATTTAAACCAAGTGCCTATATGCAAATTGTAAACAGTTATTTTTTTAATACGTTATTTGGTTGCTATTAAAGTGTACGCGTCGCGGGCTGTTTGTGTGTGTGCGCAAAAAAAAAAAAAAAAGTCGCGACAACTTAATTTGCTGCTGCTGTGCTTGGTCGTTGTCTTTTGGAAGAGACGTTGACTACGAAGTGGTGGTGGTGAAGCAAGAGTGGTGGTGTTTTAGCCACGGGCGGCGGCGGTGTGCAAAGGGCGACAAAAGAAAAAGTCAACAACGACGGCGATATTAAAACTAAAAAAAAAAACGAAAGAGTCTGAAATAGGTGACACGCGAGCAGAGCTTTTCTGCGTTGCATAGAAAAAAAGTTTGCATTGTTTTGCTCAGCTCAGCTAGAGCGCTAGCGCCACAATCGCCACCATCGCCGCCGCAGCGAATATGTTTTCCAAAAAGAAGAAGAAACCACTTATTTCAATGCCCAGCAATTTCGAGCATCGTGTGCACACGGGTTTCGATAAGCGCGAAAATAAATATGTTGGTTTACCGCTACAGTGGGCATCGATTGTGGGCAACAATCAAATACTAAAGTCAACAAATCGACCGCTGCCGCTTGTTGATCCATCTGAAATTACGCCAACTGAAATATTAGATCTAAAAACAATTGTACGGCCGCATCATAACAATAACAAAGCTGATACCACATCATTAAATAGTAGCAGCAGCAGCATGATGATAATGATGCCATCGTCTGGTGGTGGCGGTACAATGACTAATATGCAAATGGGACAACATTCAACACAGCCAACAACAACGACAATGGTTGATGGCAGTAGTGGCGGCATGGCTGGCGGCAGTGGTGGTATTGTTTTACCAAAGACCTCACATGTAGCACGTTCCAATTCGCTGCGCAGTTCAAGTCCACCACGCGTGCGTCGTGTTGCTAATGTGCCACCAGCAGTACCCGAAGAAATGGGTGCAACATCAATGCCAACAGCGCTAACAGCGGTCGGATTTAAGCAAACAGCGGCGGGTCATATGCAACAACAACACATGCACTATCCCGGGCAACCGCATACACATAACGGTGTTGCGGGTCCATTAGCAGTGCGCATCGATGGAACACATAATGCAACGCATATGAGCGGCAATCTACACTATCGCAATGCAGTCGTTACAACGGCGCCAACAACAAATGCAGCGGGCGCATTGCAGCAGACATCTCCGGTTGGTTCGATTGCAAGTGCTACGCGTTCTACACATTCACATCATTTAAGCAATAATAACAATGGCAATATAACAGCCAGTGGTGTTGGCAATTTTGGTTTATCATACACAAATCCAGCCTCACTTACGGGAGCTACACAGCAGCAACAAAGCGCACCAAAGCCAATGGCAAGTTTACCCATACAGGCAGGAGGTGTTGTTGCAGCGGTATCAGCTGATCAAAATCAAAATCCACAGCATCATCATCATCCACATTTGCATGCCAAGAGTGCATCACGCGCTTCTAGTTCAAGCGGTGGCGCAGGTGCCGGCAGCGGTACAAGCAATAATACAGTACAAACAACAACAGCAACAGCAGCAGCCACCGCCTCCGCCTAAACAAGAGCAACGACTTACGCATGAACAGTTTCGTGCTGCACTACAAATGGTCGTGTCCGCTGGTGATCCGCGTGAAAACTTGGATAATTTTAATAAAATTGGCGAAGGCTCAACTGGCACAGTTTGCATTGCCACCGATAAGTCAACAGGTACAATATTGCATATACATATTATACGAATCGATATTCTTATTAATAACTTTCCTACACTACTACTCTAGGTCGTCAGGTGGCTGTTAAAAAGATGGATTTACGCAAGCAACAGCGACGTGAACTGCTCTTTAATGAGGTTGTTATTATGCGTGACTATCATCATCCAAACATCGTAGAGACATATTCAAGCTTTTTGGTCAACGACGAACTCTGGGTCGTTATGGAGTATTTAGAGGGAGGCGCTTTAACAGATATTGTCACACATTCACGTATGGATGAGGAACAGATTGCGACCGTATGCAAGCAGTGTCTAAAGGCTTTGGCCTATTTGCATTCACAGGTGCGTGACCAGCATAAAAATAAACAAAAAAAAAAAAAAAAGAAAATTACAAACACAAACTTCAACCAAGCAGGCCAGTGGCTTTGTACGCTTTCATGACATTTTTTGTTTATTTACCATTCTTTTTTACCTTTGGATTTGTTTTCAGTAATGTGATACATTGGCATTTTTTGCTTTAAACATCTTCGCGGTGGGTGGTGGGGTCTGTGTGGTGGGTTTGCCTGGGTTTTTGGCATAAAATACATACTTTCGAATATACGAATGTGAGCCAAGAAAGCGTTCAACTAAAGACGATACAAAATTTAAAGCTTAAACATTCTTAGAAAAAGTAACTTCAGTGATTTTGTAAATTGTTTTTGCAATAAGCAAAACAGATCACTGCCTTAAATTGATACATATGTATGTAAAATAATGTGTGCGGGGGATAATTGCAGTTGAGATTTAGCATGTACCATGTTCAAAGTTGGATCGGTTTAAGTCTTTTTGTGTTTAGTGATAAGGGGCATTCCCAAGTAGTAGATGCATGCAATCGTCTTTGAATAATTCAAAATCATGTAAAGGGCTTTTCAATAAAAAAGATAGTATTTAAAATTGAAAAAAAAAAAAAAAAAATATAAAAATTTTGGCCTAAAATAGTGCTTAATAGTTTTATTTGATGGGAAATTTTATGCCATTTATGATTTAAACAAAATGTCGTTCAGGTGATCACCTCGATGTTTAAAGGAAGCATCGGAGACCCCATAAAGTATATTGACTAGCTCGACGAGATGAATCGATTTAGCCATGTCCGTTTTTGAAAAGATTTATACCAAGTCTGAGAACTAATTTTGTAATGCAAACATTTTTCAGCCTTTATGTATTTTGAACTAATTTGCTAATTTTACTTTCATCATTAGGGCGTTATACATCGGGACATCAAATCGGATTCCATATTGCTGGCATCTGATGGTCGTGTTAAACTATCCGATTTTGGTTTTTGTGCGCAAGTCTCACAGGAATTACCCAAGCGTAAATCTCTTGTTGGTACACCATACTGGATGTCACCGGAGGTTATATCACGTCTGCCATATGGTCCTGAAGTTGATATATGGTCATTGGGCATTATGGTTATCGAAATGGTCGATGGTGAACCGCCATTCTTTAATGAACCACCATTACAAGCAATGCGACGCATACGTGATATGCAGCCACCGAATTTAAAGAATGCGCATAAAGTATCGCCACGTTTACAATCATTTCTGGATAGAATGCTAGTACGTGATCCAGCGCAACGTGCAACAGCAGCAGAACTTCTAGTACATCCATTTTTACGACAAGCAGGACCACCATCATTGTTGGTACCATTAATGCGTAATACAAGACAGAATTCATAGAACATTGAAAATGAAAGTACGAGTATAGCCAAAGATGGCTTCATTAATAATAATAACGCAGACGAATAGTAGTACTGTTCTCTTGAGTTCATGTTAAATTTTTTTTGTTTTTTTTTTTTGTTTTTTTGCTTAGCTAACTAACCAAACGCTCTCTCTCTCTCTCCCTATAACGCTCTCTTTCTTTTTCGCGCCTTATACATTATTTCATTTAAAAGTATTCCAACTTATTTTTATATTGTAATAATAGTTTTATATCTGTTCTTTTATACAGATTATTAGAAATTTAATACAAAAAGTACTTAAGCGTTATTTTCGAGTATTGTTGCTATTTTTTTTATTATATTTATTATATTTTATAAAGATCAAAATCAGATCAAATAGCAATTGTGCTTTTAAAGGAAGCGTCTATTCAATAATAACCACCACAAAATTGTTTAACAGTTTTTAAGCAATCTTAAACTTTTCCAAAACATAAATTTTTAGTCTGAATTCGGGCATTAAAAAAATATTGCATGCATTAAAAAAAGTATTTTAACTTATAAACTTCATCGAATATAGACATTTTAAGCGCATAAATACGCAATTAAATTAATTAATTTGTTTCATTTGTTCAATTTATGTGTTGGCATTTAAATATATATATATGTAATAATTTTAGTATTGTTTTAAATCTTTCGCGTTTTTTTTTTTTTTGTTTAATTAATTTTTATATATATATATAAATTTTTTTATATAAATAAGAGCGTTTACGTTTTTAAATATTAGAAAAAAAACGCTTTTTAAATAAAAATAACGAATCGAATCGGACGTAACGACGTGCCTTCCTCGAAACAGGTTTACAATGTTTTATGTACGAACAATAAATATATATATATAAATATAGTATAAACTTTATAGATTTATACATTTATTATATAAGCAAAAAATGTTTTTAACGAAAGCAACAACGAATGTTTTGCTCAACAATGTTATAAAAAAAAAAGAAAATATGAAAAGAAATCTAGTTATATATTTTAATAAGACGATAATGGTTTTCTATTGGATCTATTATTATTATTATTATTTTTTTTAAAACACCATTCTATCTATCTTAAAAAAAAATTGTTTAAAGCACTGCCCTTAATTTCAATGTGCGCTACTAACTACGTCCTACATTCCGTATTTATATTTTAAACGTATTATTTTTTATACATTCCCCCCCCACATTTCAAATGCCGCCCTTTTGAAAATAATTTCAATTAAAAAATTTTTGTTATATGAAAATTTAAAAAACAAATACAAATAAAGTATTTAACATTTAAGCAAAAAAAAAAAAAAAAGTCTAGTTTAAGTTAGTACCTAAGTTTATGTGTGTGTGTGTATATCATCAATATGTTTTTTTTTTTTTACACTCTTATGAACAAAATAAAAATTAAAACTATGTACATTTATTTAGATTTATTTAATTATTTGGCTTCATGAAAGCAAGTGTTCTAAGGAAGCTTCTTATATGTATATACGGTATTCAGGCATCGAGAAGGTGAGTGAAGAAAGACTTTTGTCTTTTAAGATTTATTTTTAATAAAACAAATGTTTCCAGCTAGGACATTTTCCCACTCAGTGGAAATGCGCCGAGGTGATACAGATCCGAAAACCTGGGAAACCTGCAGCTAATCTCGCCTCCTATCGCCCGATTAGCTTATTGGCCGTACTCTCCAAAGTGGTTGAGAGACTACTTTTGCGTAGAGTTCGACCAATACTGGATGAGGCCGGTTTGATACCACATCATCAGTTTGGCTTCAGGGAACTGCATGGCACACCGGAACAGTGCCATAGGATCGTTCGCAAAATTCTGGAAGCTCTTGAGGAAAAAGAATACTGCTCGGCCGTCTTCCTTGATGTCAGGCAAGCATTTGACAGGGTTTGGCATATGGGATTGCTCTACAATCTAAAGCTAGCGCTACCAGCCCCTCACTATCTGCTTCTCAGATCTTACCTAACTGGTAGATCTTTCTACGTTAAATGCGGCGAGGAGAGCTCAGCAATAAGAGAAGTCAGAGCTGGAGTCCCACAGGGAAGTGTCCTGGGCCCGATGCTATACACAATGTATACAGCAGATATGCCAACCATCAGCGATCCTAGAATGCTCACTGCCACTTATGCCGATGACACCGCCTTTTTAGCCAATGATAAGTGCCCACTCGTGGCGTCCAGCATAATCCAAACTCAGCTGGACCGCCTAAACATATGGCTAAGACGGTGGAATATCGTTGTCAACCCAGACAAATCCACACACATTACGTTTGCCCTGAGAAGAGGAGACTGCCCTGCCGTCAGTCTGGATGGCGTTGCCATACCCAGTAGCGTCACTGCAAAGTACTTAGGCCTGGTATTGGATAGGCGCTTGACCTGGAGTAGTCATCTCTTACAAAAACGTTCCCAGTTGAACGAGAGGTTGCGGAAGCATCTGTGGCTGCTAGATAGAAGGTCCACCATCAAACTAAGGGTCAAACTCCTCCTTTACAAAGCCATACTTAAACCCTTTGTGGACGTATGGCATAGCACTATGGGGCACTGCAAAGAGAAGCAACAGGGAAAGAATCCAAGTCTTCCAAAACAAGGTTCTGCGCATTATTTCTGAGGCGCACCCATATCATACCAATGCAGAAATCCACCAGGAACTAAAAGTCCCTCTCATAAGCCAGGAGGTGGCTAGGCTCACTAAGGCATACCTGGATAGACTGGACAACCATGTCAACCCTCTGGCCATAAACCTGCTGGATAACAGTACTACGACTCGGCGACTGAAGAGGTTAAACCCCCTGGATTTGCCACTCACATAAACTTTTAAATCCTCCTCCCTCCTCCATCACTCCCCCACCCCAATAACAACTCCCAAGTCATGGAATACTTCATAGAATGTCAATGTTATGTATGTTATTACAATTCGCTGATAGTCCCCTTAGGGACTGAATGCAAATAAAGAACGTAGCATTATAAAAAAATTTTTAATAAAACAAACAATAATTTATTATTAAACTTTTAGATTTGGCTGAAATTTTGTCAACATGCGAGAAGGAAATTTACTGTCGGCCAAGGATATTGTCAAAACTCACGAATGTCAAACAGGCAAATTTCTCTTAAAATGAAACGCTCGCGCTTGGTAATTAATAATTTAATAAATTTAAACGAAAACTACAACAAAAACTGGACCAACAAAAACAATCAAAAAATTTCGCAGCGTCAGAAAACAGCAATCGTTAGAGCTGGCTTGAAAAAAGACGCAATTGCATTCAAATTTACAGTTGCCAGTGACTACGCGACGTGTACAACAAATTTTGTCTTCTAGCGGACGCTTAGTTTGGAAGAATATGAAAGCTAAGCCTGCGTTGACTTCTTTCCATTGAATAGCCAAATTGGCTTTCGCAAAGCGCCACATGGCGTGGACGGAGGAGTGGAGAAATGTGGTGTTCTCGGACGGGAAAAAGTTTAATTTAGATGAGCCAGATGGTTTTAATTACTACTGGCATGACATTAAGGTATCTGAGTGCATTTCCAACTTCCACAACTTTGGTGGCGGCTCTGTCATGGTTTGGGCGGCGTTTTCCATTTACAATCTGATCCCAATCTGCAAGTTTATTGAACGCATGAATTCGCAGAGTTATATCTCCCTGTTGAACGAAGTCTTAATAGACTTTTTGAAGAACATGAACCGAGCACTGATCCTATTTTCCAACAATATAGCGCTACCATACACGTTTCACGGGCCACGGGTCGTGAGTGGTTCCGAGAACGGGAAATTAATCTTTTGGAGTGGCTAGCACAAAGCACATTTTGACATATGAGATCTTAATCTGGGGTACTGCCAAATGTATTGAAACATTCGTAAATGCTTTATTTAAGTTAATTTTATTATTTTGTTTTAATTTGCATTTAATATTTTATTATTAATTATTAATACGAAATTCACAATTCACATATTGCACACCTAGACAACTAATAAAAAAAAAAAAATATAGTTTGTAAAATTATATTAAATTATAAATTAAACAGAGAAAAAGTAGAATTCTTAGTTTCGTTGATTTGATTTGATATAAATAAGGCACAATAATAAGAAACATTTAAAAGCAATAGTCCAAAGCACTTATCCATTAGCAGCAACTACCGCCTTAAGGATTAGAACACGGAGTAGAAGAAGCACGTTCCTTTAGAAATATACCATTTTATTTTGTAATTGCATTCAAATACAAAAGTCAAGCAGGTGGCAGGCAGGCAGGCAGGCACTTTGAAACAGTTTGTAAGATTTTGGTCTTTTGCTCAATATTGATACCACGGCTGACGACGCACCCATTGTAAACGATTGCTGGTCTGATCGGAGCGAATCTTTATGCTGGCGCCTTCGGCGGCACGTACAGTTTCCTTAACCTGTAAAGACAATGTTTCAGTTTAATGTGTAAATCGTGTGAGTATATCGATTTATGTGTACTTACACTTTGCATAAGATTTTGCGCATTGCCGACTAACATTTCGGTTGCCTCGCGATCTTCATCTGAACCCTGCGCACCCAACATTGTAGCCTTAACTGTCGACAGTATCTTAAGCTGTGTACCAATGGTTGGTATACGTTCGCACACCTGTAACAGATTGGTGCGTATACGACGATCTGTGCATTGGCGTGCCAATTCCTTAGCAAGTCGTGTTACATCTTCAGAAGCTTCGGCTATCTTCTTTGCCGTAGCTATCAATTCACGTTTGCTGCCACGCGAATCAGAGAGCACCAGCTCGCTTAGACGTGCCATTAGTATGGCCATACGTTTGGCAGCAGCAATAATTTCGTTATCCTTGGATGACCATTGACGTACCTCTTGGTGCAGGCCACGGGCTGCAATCTATAAATGAATGCATTAGTAATTTTGTTTCTCTTGATTTTTTATGTAGGATTGAATACTTACCAAAATTGGCTGATTTGCATGTGGTATTGTACGGAAGACACCTTCATCCTCATCATCCGTTTCTGGTGGCGGCGGACGCACAGGCGCAAAGCCTTCACGCGGCAATGGTGGACGTGGCGGTGCACGATCTGTTGAATTGCACAATTTTTTATTAAAGATAATCTAAATCAAGCCTATCAATGTATACACTTACCCGACGACGACAAATTGTTGCTTAAATGCAGCGCACTCAATTCTGGTATCGGTGGTGGTGGCAGTGATGTTGGTAGTGGTGGTGGCACAGGTGGTGCAATGGCATTGCGTACCTCACGCACATCGCCCAACAGCCGTTGGAATGAGTTCTTCCATGCCTGTGCCGCTAATGGATCATTGATATTTGTGGCAACCTGCTTTGCATCACCAACCATGGCTGGCAGTGAGCTTTCCAAACGATTAGCAGCTGCATTAAGTTTTTCCGTAAATATTGGATCTTCGGAATTATCAGCTTCCTGTTTGGCAACGAGCAGCACACGATTAATTAGGCGTGCAATATTCGATGTGTTGTCAACCATTTTTGCGGCTGCTTGCCATGTATGGCATCTTCGCAAAGCTTTGCATACACCTGCATATGCTCCTCTGAGGTTTTAATGAAATCTGCTGGATCGGTGGCTTGATCGCAAAGTGTGCGCATGCGTAAAACCGTATCGGCATATTGTTGCTTCAAGTTCTGTAAATGATCATCGGCTGCCTTACTTGCGGGATAGTTCATGCGTATGCGTCCGGCGCTGATAAGTTGCGGCGTCAGTGAATCCACTTGAGCAGCGGACGCAAGTAGTATTTCGGCAATTTTTTTATTACCGCATGCGCCACCCGCCGCGACCATGCGTGAAGTCTTGGATGCACGATCGCTGAATGCCTGCAAATTATTCGATTTCTGATTAAAGTTTTGTTCGCGTCCCGGTGTACCTTCGGGCAGCATAACCGCCTCAGTAAATTGCTTTAGCGGTGTGCTAACATCCATGAAATCCTGCACAATGCGATTAACTAAAGCATTCTGTATGGCCGCTTTCAGTTCGTGCAGTTTTTGCGTCAATTGCTTTGCCGCTTCCTTAGCAGCGGGTGTATTACCGGCTGCCTGACGCTTAAGACGTTCCACTTCGTCGCATAATTGCATAATCTCCGCCTTTTGATGTCCGGGACAACCTTCGGCTACCTTACGTCCCTCTTCCACAATCAGATTAACAGCACGTTCGCCCAGACCGCCATCATTGATTTCTGGATGCTGCAGCCATTTGACTGCTTGTTCGAGACGTCCCTGAATAGTGTGCGCAGTTTGTTGTACACCGGCTTTATCAACACCGACGACGGCATTGCGCACTAAAGCTTGAAGTTCGCCGAGACGTTCGCGTATGCCACGCGCCAAAGATTCAGCTTGTGGCGATGTGCCCTTGCCATCCTGACGCAACTCACAGAGATTATTCGACATTGCGGTAATCTCATCGGCTAGTTTTCTTATTGGATACGAATCCTGTGGCAAGCAACGTTCCGATATTTCATTAGCATTTTCGATAACCTGCCGTAATGCCTTCTCGCCTACGCCACCGCGTAGCGCATATGGATTGCTTAGCCACTCGTTAGCCAATTCCGCTTTGTTGGCAATAGCGTTGGAAAGTTTCTTAAGTACTGTTAGATTGTCTAGCTCGCTGGTATCCTCATCGTATGTGGTCAGCTGCAATACACGTATTATCTCCTGAATTTCATCGCTCATACGCGAAGCTAAATAATTGCGATTCTCGGCCGCCTCTTCAGCGCCCTTGCCCTGCTGCTCCACGATGTGTATGTAGACTTTCATGCTGCAAATGAGTATGGGCGCAAGAATTTTGACTTGTTCCAGACAGCGTACCAGTATCTCACTGTGCACTTGATGTGTCAGTTCCTTTTCACGTGCGCTCACCTCACGCGATACTTTGCTAATGCACGGTGACAAGTCTTTTAGGAACTGTACCAGATCCTCCATTGTGTTTATCACTTCGGCAACGGCCAGATAATCGAGTACACGTTTGCATTCCTGTATAATCTTACGCACTTCGGACTCGTCAAAGCAGAGCAACAACGACGAGGTGCCTTGCAGTATGCCGCGGCTTCCCTCAATAAGCTTTTTGCGTGCTGGTCCCGAATAGGGATCGGCGCGCAACATATTGGACGCTTCGACCAGCAACTGCGAGGCAGTCTCGACGCGATGCAATGCTGAGGGCATGTCCTGTTTCAATATCTTATCATCTGAGCTGTTAATTGTCTCGCGTCCAACTTTGACCAAATTAGCAACAGCATCGGAGACAACCTGCACCGGACGACTAAGATCCGGCATGGCATTTCCATCTTCCGCTTCTTCATGTAAAATAACTAAACGGGATACCTACAAATACAAGATAAATTAATTATTTATTATATTTAGCAAAAGATACAAACATATTTTATTTACCGAAATTAAAATAAAAATTAATAATTGTAAAATATCTTTTAAAATCTTTACGAAAGAATAACAAAAATAAATACGTTCTTGAAGCATTCTTAAAAAAACAAAAACTAATTAATAGGAAGGCGTATAACGCGAAAAAATGAATATAGTACAGTAAATAATGGGTGCTCAAAAAAAAAAAAAAAAAAAAAAAAAAAGAGAGGAAATAAATAAATTAAAAAATAAACAAAAATAAGAAAGCACGCTGAAGTCGAGTATGTACGACTGCAAGCTACCCTCTATCCAAGCTTTACAAATACTTAAAAAAATGGGGTATATTTGTATGGGGGCTATACCTTAAATTTTGTTGGTTCTACCCATATAGGAATATTTTATTGGGACTATCATAGATATAATTTATTCTAAATTTAGACTTCCTATAATAAAAAAACAATGTCGTTTTTATGCAAAAACCCAAAAATTTTGGGGTAGATTTATATGGGGGATACCTCTAAAAATGGGTCTAAAGAAAACCGTTGGCGTACTTGGCTCAAGAGAGTCTAAGTTTCAAATATGGTGGTCTCCGAGATAATTTCGCTCATACGGCAGACAGGATTGACAGACATAGCTAGTTCGACTACCCTTCCAATGCTGATCAAGAATATATATACTTTATAGGGTCTATTTAGCCTCTATCCGTCTAGATAGACCCTAGATTTAATAGACTTAATACCTTTTACTTTTTGGGTACAGTGTATAACAAGATCAAATACCCGTCACATCTTGGTATAGTTTATTTTTGATCATCAGTGGCTTAGGTACATATTGGAGAAGGGGTGGCTTGGAGTCAAAAGTCCTATACAACCAAAGATGAGACACAATAATGGTGGTCAAAATTTAACCCAAAAACAGAACAATAAATATTTTCTTGAATAAAAAATTAGAAAATGAGTGGTGACTTTGTATGATGTCTATATTTTATAGTGGGCTGGTCCTTAGTATACTCGTACATTGGATGACATTAGAAGTGTTTGACCCACTTTGGAGTCACTACATTCCTAAATAATAACCATTTTCATTAAAAAACTTCGAAAATGGGTGGTTAGTATGTATTGTCGATATATCTAAAAATGGGCGTAGCAATTTTATTTTCAAACTTGACCTGGTCGTTTCCGAGATTAGTTTAGGTTTTAAATTTCAGTTAAATATCTTCAGTAGTCTCCGAGTAAATCGCGTTGAAAAAAACAGACAGATGGACATGGCTAGATTTTCTTCGACTGATCAAGTATTTATAAATACTTAATGGGGTCTACGAAGTCTTTCTCAGAGCGTTATAAGTTTTCTGTCAAAATAAAAACACCCTCGGTTCGACGAGACGGCTCAATGTTATCATGTCCTTTGTCTGTCGGTCTGATTCACCTAAGCTAAAGTTTTTTCCTCATTTTCATTTCGTTTTCGTAAAATAAATACAAATAATTTTTATTAACAATTTCATTTCCCATATTTTAAGTTTTTGACCCTTCGTTCTACATAAAACAAGGTCACATTTACGATTTCATAGTCAATCTTGCTGTTTTTACTTTTTTTAATAAATTTGTCGTTTGATTTGCTTAATGAACATTTTTTTTTAAATTTTTATTTTGTTTACGTAAAAAAAAAAAAAAACATTAAAATAAAGAAAGCAAAAACAAAAACTACAATATTTTTCTTGATTGGTTTTCATTCGGAACATCTGACAATATTTTTGGCGCACATCGTCTGTAAGTTCGTTGACAAACAAAACTGTGATGACTCACACAATACAACGTTCAACGTTGGACCAATTTACAAATCCCCACTGATCCGTTTCAAGAGCCACACAGCCACACAGCCACACAGCCACCCAACTATATGTATCTACAATTATTATTTTTGTGTGCGTCTCTAAGTTACACCTTTCCCGCAATCGCCAACTTTAGACAGAATTCATCTTTTCTGATCTCAAATATGATCTAATCATCAACGCCCGCTGCTACACTTTTAATTTTAATGCTCGCATTTTTTTTGTTGTTGTTTTTTGTTGTTTTTGACGATTTTATGCTTAAAGGTGTTTTGCGATTGCCATCTCGCCTACGTACGAATTCAGATTTTCTGGCATTTTTCCAATAAAAATTTGCTTTTTGTTGATTTATGCTTCTACTATATTTATATTGTATTTTTCTTGAATTAAACTGTTTTTTTTGTTTATTACAATTATTGTGTTTTCTGTTTCAACGATTTTGTTCTGATAGTCTCTGAAAATATTATAGAAGAGAACTGGAATTGGTTGGGAAAACCAATGGATCACTTCAACACTTAGACCATCAAAGACCAGATCCCCTGTATTGCCAAAAGAACCTCCATAAATATTGTACGTTACCACCATTTAGTTCCAGAGTGTAAAGAACTGTGGAACAGTTCTTTCTCAAATGCCTGTTGTTCGGTACAAAACCATTTTTATTAACTAATTTTATTTCTGAAATAACATTTCATACGTTGAAAAAAAACCTTAAGAGACAGAATAAAGTCTTTGTCGTTTCACACGCCAAAGTAGTTACTTCTGCAAGAGAGCTTTCTGTATCTAACATTCTGGGAGATTTCCACGAATTCGTATAAAATATTTTTAAACGATCGATACACGTCACATGATGATTAGATAAACTGTTCTTAAATGAATATGTATAGTAAGTTCGGTTTGTATGGGGCTATATGTTACCTAATCCAATTATGTTTCCAGCTAAGATCGTGTATTTTGACCATGTTTGTCACAGATTTTCATACAAAAACTCAAAAATAGGCGAAAGATTTGTATTGGTGCTATATGTTAAAGTTGGGACCACTTTATATATGTATATAAACTTGGGCCCATTTTTGAACATGGGTTGTCGTTTGAAGTGTTTTCATCAGATTTAAACATAAAGCTTATGTAGCTTAACGAATCTTTCATTAAAAAACTCAAAAATAGGTGGAAACTTTGTATGGGGGCTATATGCTATAGTGGTACTACCTCAACTAAACGTATACGACAAAAATCGCTTCATAAAAATTTCTATTTCATTAAAAAAACTGAAAAATTTATATGGAGGCTATGCCTAAAAATGGGCGTGATACCTTGGTTTCAACACTTTAACTGTTTAGGGCTAAGAAAAGCTTAAGTTTCGACTTAAGTTCAGTCCAATATCTTTAAAACTGAGCGAATGAAACATGTAACTACAGACAGACAGACAGACAGACGTACATGGCTAGAACGACTCGTCTTGTTGTGCTGATCAAGAATACTATATACTTTATGGGGTCTACGGTGTCTCTGACAAATGAATATCTGAAATATGAATATCTATGAATTGATGAGAAAGTTATTAATTGTCCGTCCGTCCGTCCCCCTTCTGCTGTATAAATCTCGAAAATTTAAAAAATAAAATAATTTTTGAAAAAGAGATATACGATAAAAAAAAGAATTCATTTTATAAACATTTAACTTACCTGTTGTGCTACAGGATCCAAAATACTCTCAATTGTTTTTGTATGAAAGACAGGCATTTTGTTGTACTTTATTGGTATATTTTATTTAATTTATTTTTATTTTTAAATATTTTAATCCGTATTTTCTTTTATTTTGAATAACATTAAGGAAGAACGTCAACTTTAATAAAAAAATAAAATAAAAGTTTAATTTTTAAATTATTATTAATATTTACGTTGAAATGTAGATTCGTAATAATAATAATAATACTCAGAAACGGAAAGTGTTTCTCCAAAAATAAATTTCGCGCGGTTTTCTTATATGCAACTCGTCTCGACTTTCCCATACATCGATTTGATATGAAATGTTTTTGTTTGGTTTGTCGCTGCTTATCAAAGAACAACGTTGATGACGGACGAGAATTTATTTATGACTGTGACGTGGTTTCGTTAGCAAGCTTACGACGAGTAGGTCGTTTCGCATTAAACCGAAGTAAACCCGGTTGCTCATGTAGCGGTTCGATTTTACTTCTGTTACGTTTTGATTCGAACTGACCGACAAATTTATTTGTCTAACCAAAATGTTTGACTGACTCAATCGAAACGAACTGCTACAATATGACGCACCGCATCGATGACGTCATGTATACAAAGGTAGGTATCATTGAATTATTGTTAAAAAAAAAAATGATACAAATAAAAGCAGATAGAAAGGAATAGGATATATATATATATTATACGAAAAGCGGAAATTTAAAAAAGAAAATCAATCAAAAGATGAAAAAAATAATTATTTTAAAATTTTAAAGAAATCTATGGGGCTTATGGGAATATTATTTTTTTCTACTGACTTCTAAAAAAAAAAAAAAAAAATATTCTAACTTCTACCTTGATTTTAGGTGTGTCCGACTAAGTGACTAGGGTGGTCCAAAATAAAATTTTATGTTCCCAACCCCCTAAGATTGTTCTATATCGAAATAAGGAAGACCCGTATTTTTTTCTACATTCTACTTCAATCATGCTCAATGGGTCACTCGAGAAGTATATTTTTTACAAATTTTCATATAAAAATTCAAAAATTGGCGAAAGATTTGTATTGGGGCTAAATGCTAACGTGGTACTACCTCAATTCTTTGTTCTTTTCTAAACATGGGTTGCTATTAGAAGTGTTTTAATCAGATTTAAAAAAATAAATTAAAAAAATAAAAAAAAAAAACTTGAAAATGGGCGGAAGATTTGTATTGGGGTTATATGTTAAAGTGTTCCCATCTCAACCATGGGCCAGTTTCCGAGCATGGATTTGTTGTTAGAAAGGTTTTTTACTGTATACGACATAATTCGCTTCATAAAAACCCCATTTTTCATAAAAAAAAAAACTGAAAAATTTTTAATGGAGGCTTTGTCTTTAATCAGATAATATTTAATGGTGTCACCAAGCCCCTGAAGTTTTACATGGGAAAAAAGCATTTTATCGTAGATTTAATGTAGTAGTCTGGAAAATTAATATTTTTTAAACGGATATCAATGTTTCTCCTCATAAATGGCCATAGAAGAGCATCCAATAATCTATTATTTAATTTTTAAATATTAACTATTTTTTAAAGAGTTTCAAAATATTGTAGAACCCAAAAACGTATGTTAAAAATAAGCAGAAAACGAAAAACAATACTTTTTATTACTTTAAAAATTAAATAATAAATGATTGGATGCTCTTATCTTCTTCTAAAATTTTAATTTTCCAGGTAGCTACACTAAATTAAAGAAAAAGTGTTATATTCCCATGTATAAAGCATGGGAAACTTCAGGGGCCTTCACCGCACCATTAAATATTATCTGTTAAAAAAAATATACAGGTTCCTATTTTCGATATAGAATAATCTTAGGGGGTGAAAGTATAACAATTTTGTTAAAAAAAAATGTTCCATACTTTTTTGGACCAGCCTATTGGTAACTCTATCTCTTATAGTCTCTGACAGATCAGTGTGATCATATGGATCATATCCCCCAAACCCCCCCCCCCCCGGCGGGTCCGGGTGGGGGAGGGAAAAAAAAAGGGAGAACCACAAAAAAAAACCAAAATAATACACCCCCCCCCAACCGCGCGCGGATTTGGGGGGGCCGGGGACCCGCCGACCCTCTAGCGTGGATTTTTGTTAATAGTAGCTTCTTTGTCTTAAGAAAGTTTCAAACTAGACTTTACGATTTGGGGTTTCCCCGACTTCTGTAAATATTAATACTCGATTTTTTTTCTTGAAATTTATACAATTGTTACACCCAGTATGCACTTAATATTGTATATATGTATGTACTTTCGAATCGATTGATTTACAATGTTACAAAAGACATAAGACAACTTAGAATGAACGCTGTAGTCAAGTAAACTCGACTACACAATGCCCTGTAAACAGTTTGTATGAATAATAGAAACTTTAAAATTATCATAAAACTAAAGAGTCTTTACAGAAACAGTAAAATTTAAGGTCATCTTCAGGAATGATTGAAATGTTAAGTTTAAAAATTTCCAAATAAATAGAAATATTTTAATTAATTGAAACTTTTAACATTTTCCTGAATGCAATTTACAATTTTTTAATAAGAATGTGTAGGGTATTCAAAGAAATGAAAAGAAATAATACAAAAAAAAAAAAATAAGAACAAAATCGCAAAACATCTGACAAACAGTCTATCTATATATCTGTCTGTCTGTCCGTATGTCAGTATCTTTCGTCAGATTGACTTGTGTGGGTTGGTTTATTGACTGTCGGAACCTTTTATGGTTAGCGTTTTGGTGCAACTAATAAATGTTAATAATATTGTTGTAGTGGAACAGGTTGAAATAAAGCGGCTAACAAAAAAATATGGCAAAAACCGATATGCTATGTATGAACGAGTATGTCTGTCTGTCTGTCTGTCATACATATGAGAAAATACAATAATATTAATAAATTTTGAGCATAATTGAAGCGTTTATGCGCTACATATACAAGTATACATTTACGTTATATGTAAACATTATGATTATTTAATCTAAGAGATAATTTATCTTTTTATAGATAAAAAAAAACTTTGCTACTTTTATCTTTTAAATTTAGAGCAGAAACTATGGCTAAAATGTTGCCGTAACTACTGAAATTTTTAACATACATACATACTCGTATGTTCTGCAATCTCTCAACTCAAAACTCTTGTTACAAATCACAATAAATGTGTATTTTCAAAAACAAATACTTCAAGTGTGGCCAGATATGGAACGACTCAAATATGTATTGAATTATTTTTTTTGTATTTCATTTAAACAAACTTTTTTAAAATACTAATAAACTTATAAACTTTTATGTGTAGGGTACATATAGTCAGTTTTGGAATGGTGAACCTAAAATAGAAAAAAATAAAACTGTGCGAATTGTGTAAAAATTCATAATAAACAAAAAAAATATATGCCACATCTGTTATCGATTCCATTTTAAATTGTTGTTGGGTGATTCCATGAGTTCATTATTAAAAATGAGCGCATTAGTTCAGTGTGCAACAGATGTACAACTGATTCATTTAAATACAATTATGGAGCTGCTGGATCTTAACTGCGTTGGAAGCACGAAATTCAAATTCAAATTGCTCTAAATTTGAAATTTAAAATTTTTTGAGATGATAAAATGATAAAATATAAATTTTAAGAGTTGAGTTAGAGTAGGGTACAATTTATATTTTGGTAATTCAGGAATTTATATTTCAGGAAAAAGCAAACTTCATAATTATTCACTTACACAGAAATATTTAAAAATTAATTAAAATTATGGCTTGAAACGAGCCAAAACGAAGTTCAGAACGTCATTGAAGTCTCAATGACCTCTTAAATTAGCCATCTTTAAGCCAAAACGAGCTTGATTTGAAGTAACAATTGAAAAAAAAAAAAAAAAAACAAGGAAAAACGTGGAACCAAAGCTTAAATTCCCGTCACACAAATAAAGGTGGTAGAACTTCAAGATGGGATCAACGGCTTGACACAACTCAAATTTATACACAATATTGGTATCAAATTTTAAGCTAAAAATACAGATATATCAATCATTTTCTTTAAAATATCCGACTAATGAGAGGTAAGGTCTGTATAGGTCTATACGTTATAACGGCCCGATCCGTGTCACGTGTTACGTACGATCGGTGATGTGTACATAGAATGATATAAAATATATTTTTACCCAATTTGAAGTGAATATTTGCATAAAAAATAACTTTTTTCATAAAAATTTCGATAATAGCCGATAATTTTGAATGAGGGCAATACCTAAAAAAGGGCGTGGCACCTTTGCTTTGACATTAGATGACATAAGTAGTATTTCTACAAAATTTAAAGTGAATACATTCATAAATAGTACATATTTTCAAACACAAATTCGAAAGTGGGCGGTAAATTAGTATACCTTGGAGTGGGCGTGGCATTCTGAATTTAACATACGAACAGCCGTTGAGTTTTATCTCAATATCTTTAAAATTGAGCGAATGAATCACTTCGCAACTGACAGACGAACATGGCTAGATTGATTCGTTTCGTCGAGCTCATCAAGAATATATGTATATGCTTTATAGGGTCTACGAAGCCACTTTTAATGCATCAAAATGAAAATAGCCTCCACACTATGTGTAACGTATATAAAAAAAACTTTTTTTTAAGTAAACAAATTCAACTTTATGAGACCACCTAACTACTATAATAATATATTTTATTTTTACCGTTAAGATTCAGTGTTACCAATATATATTACATATCTTTAATTTTTAATCTTTCAAAAACAATAATCAAATCGAAATAACTACTATTTGTACATTTCTTTAACGAACGTGAGTCCATCACAGTAATCGCGAAATTAATGAAACATTGACTATATAAGGGTGGTCCAACAAAGATTTGTATGCTCCCACCCCCTAGGATTGTTCTATATCGAAAATAAGAAGACCATATATTTTTTATTCAGATAATATTTAATTGGTGCCGCCAAGTCCCTGAAGTTTCCCATGTATTTTACATGGGAAAAAAATTTTTTTTTCGTAGATTTAATGTAGAAATCTTAAAAATTTATATTTTTTACCCGGATAATCATGTTCTCCTTACAAAACAATACTTTGTATTAATTATAACAGAAAATGTAAAAAAAAATGTATAACGCATGTGAAATTTCAGGGGCTTGGCGGCACCATTAAATATAATCTAATTAAAAAAAATGCGGGTCTTTTTATTTTCGATATAGAGCAATCCTAGGGGTGGAATATCATATCCCAATTCATAAAGTAGAATTTTTCTATGAAACAAAATCACTACATAGTATAAAACAAAGTCGCTTTTTCTGTCCCTATATCCCTATGTATGCTTAAATCTTTAAAGCTACGCAACGGATTTTGATGCGATTTTTTTTAATAGATAGAGTGATTGAAGAGGAATGTTTATATTTTGGAAAATTTTGACTCGGGGCCTAATGGGGGCCTTGAAACTGGAAAGGCCAAATATTTGCAACAAAAAGATGTTAAAAATTTATTTATTTTTGTGTTTTTGGAATTCAGGTGAGCAACAAGACGGGTTGTTGGAAAATTTTGACCCGGGGCCTAATGCAAGCCTTGAAACCGGAAAAGCCATATCTTTGGAATGAATAGACGTAGAGACTGAAACAGGGCTCATTTGAAAGATGGTTAAAATACATTTTTGGCGTTCAAGGTGTTCAAGGGATTTTCGAAATTTGACCCTGGGACCCATATGTGGACCCAATATAGATTTTTTTGACCAATTTTTTTTTTTTTTTTATTACAGGTGAGCACTTAGACTGGTTTTTAAAAAATTTTGGCCCGGGGCCTAATGGGAGCCTTGAAAAAAATGCATATCTTTGAATTGAATAGACGTAGTGACTTTAAACTGGGCGCATTTGAATGATGGTTAGTCGTGTTTAGGGTATTTTCAAAATTTAAACCCAAAGTTTGTTTAACAATTTATATTTAGCCACCAAATAATACAAAAAAAAAAAAAACCCGAGCAAAGCCGGGGGTACATGAATCAAAAATATATATTATATACATTATTCACCAATATAATAACATGTTACGTACATTTTGTTCAAATTCAATATACCCTTTTACCCTACGCGTAGAGCGTATAATAAGTCTTTGAAAAATCAAAAAAATCTAAAATCTCCAAAATTTTTATCAAAATAATTTTTTTTTATCTAACGATGCTGAAGATCAGATACAAAAGAGATATGTGTTCTTCTTTTCTAATCATTTCAAAACAATTTCTGAGTCATTAATATAGAAGATACCAACAACAACAACAACATCAACAAGTCAAACATTTTATAATAGTTTAGTGAAAATAAAAGGGTAAAGAGTGAAGAGATAAGTGGCAGCAATTGACTTATTTTATTTCACTCTTTCTCTCTCTTTTTCTCTTGAAGTAAAATCATTTAAATTGTCTTTTTTTTTTTATTCATTCCTATATTTCCCTATATTCCGTTCTTTCGTTTGGGTAAGATCGCAAACGATTTTTGACAAATGTACATGTGTGCGTGGGTAAATATAAATCCATATATATATATGTATGTATATGTATGTATGAATGTTTATGTTTATATGTATGTAAAACGCAGACAAAACGAACGAAACGTTTCGGTATAGATACAAAAAAAATTTAATAATAAAAAAAAAAAAAAACACTTATAAATTTTCTTTTCAATTAAATAAAATGCAAAAAAAAAAAAAAAAAAAAAAAAACTGGCGCTGCAAGCAACTATTTTAATTTAAAATCACAAAAAAATTGTTAACGCTTAATAATAAATTTGATTTTATTATTTTTCTATGAAAATGAATTTGTGTCACACATAATTTGTATTGCTTCTTTATTTTTTTTTTTTTTGTTTTCATTTAACGTTTTTTAATATTTTTTATTATTTTACATCACTTTTTTACTTTTTACTACTTCACTAACTTCGTTCTATTTTTTATTTTTATTTTATTTTTTTGTTTGGAAGAATCCCGACAACAAACTTACTCGCCCGAATAAACTTGTCGGAATGATCTTATCATGAAAAAAAGTACAGAGAAGAAGCACTGAGAACGAGAGTGAGAGCGCACAAAAAAAAAAAATCTGAATTAAAAGCTTACGCAGAACTTTGTGCTCTTTTATAACTGCCACAAAAAGTGCGAACGGGTATATTAAGTTTGTCCGAAAGTTTGCAACGCATTGAAGAAGACGTTGTAAATCGCATAAAGTATATATATATTCTTGATCAGCTCTAAAAGACGAATCGATCTATCCGTATGTATATTTTTTTTCAAGATTTAAAGCAATTAAACTGATATTTGGAACTTAAGCTTTATAAGTTCGAAAATGAAAGTGCCACACCCATTTTGAAATTTTTAATGAAAGTAGATATTATTTATGAATATATTTACGCCAAATTGTATAAAAACACTTCTTATTTCGTCCAATGGTCAAAATCAAGGTGCCACGCCCATTTTTAGTTAAAGACCTTATAGAATCTTGCCGATTATTTTCGAACTTTTGTATGGAATAATTATTATGAATACGCGCCACTGATAAGCACACATACATTAATCAAAGATTCGTGTGACTGGTATTTAAGCTTCGGTTCCGTTTTCTCATGTTTTATTGTAGTTTATATTTGTCGTTTTTTGTTGGTGTTAAAATTTCAAAATTGCTTACACTGCACAAAATGAAGTCAAAATATTTGAAGCAGAGAAATAAATTTAAGGTAAAATAAACTAAGGACTGCTAAAAATAATTAATAAAAATATGGGAAAACATTAACTTCTGTAGAACCAAAGCTCAAATACACGCCACACAAAACTAAAAGTAGTTCATGTATGATCATCAGTGACGTAGATTATATTTCGCGAAAGGGGTTGTGTGGGACAACCCAAGTTGGAGCGCAAATAAGTTAAAAATGCAGATATACATATGTATCAATAATTTTCTTTGAAAAAAATGGAAGGTCAGTTTTTACGGTGTCTGTATGTTATAGTGGCCCGATTCTTGCCATATTCATAGGATGACAGTAGAAATTGGAGTGAATATTTTCATAAATACGAATTATTTAAAAAAAAATTAAAGGGGTATAAAAACTCAAAAATGAGGTGATTTGTTTGGGGGTTATACTAAAAATGGGCATTGCACCTTTTGTTGATATTGGATGACAAAAATTTTTTTTCCAATTTGTTGTAAATTTTTTTAAAAGTAGAATCCGGTTATAACGACTTTCAAGGGACCGACGATTTTTCGTCGTTATACCCGGAAGACGCTCTAACCGAAAGGAGCAAAAAAAAAATTTTTTTTTGTTTATTTTATGGTTGCCATGTTCATAATAGGTTTTAAAATAAAACAAATTAATTTTTTAATTAAAACAAAAAATTTAATAAATTTAATTCAATAACATGGGCTCTTCATAATAAGTCGTATACATATATGCATGTTCATAAGCATAATATAACAAGATTAATTTCTATATGTGGTTTTTCTTTTTATTCTTAAATTAAATAATCAGTGATTTTTGATTGCTTAGCAGTAGTTTTTGACATATAAAAACAGTCGCACACAGTATTATTTAAACGAGACACGCTGTGCGTTAAGCTCTCTCATTAAAATTTGAATGGACAAATCTCTTCAGAATTTCTTCAGCCTTGAATGCCTCCAAGACGCTAGGTGCTAACACATCTTCATTTTGACCTTCGACGTTATCGTCGCTGTCCTGTAATTGTTAATTGTTTTGTCTGTTTAATGTTTTGTCTGAAGTTAATTTGTAGAGCAGTCCAGTTTCGTCGACATTAAAAATTTCCTCATCGTTGAAACCCTTACGTAGTGTAGGCCAAACCTTTGTAAGCCACTCGCTTACATCGCTTTTTTGTACAGACAAAGATTCTCCTCTGACTGTACCGGCTACGATATTATGCCTGACCTTAAAGCGGCTTATCCAACTAACAGAACAATTAAAATTTTTAATTTGCAAAAAAATGTGCTTTTTCCTGAAGCAGTGGACCGCTTAATGGGATTTCCCGACTGTGTTGCATTATAAACCATTGTAACAATGCTTTATCGACTTGATCTTGAATTGACGCTCTGACGCGTTTTGGCTTTAAGACATTACTAATAAATAAAGCTTTAATTTTTTCCTTATTTTTTTTAATTGTGACAATTGTTATGTGGCAAACGCAGAATTCTTTTGCCAGAGTAATGTTGCGCTCACCGGCTTCCAAGCGCCGAATAATTTGCATTTTTCTTCAACGGAAAAGCACTTTCGTTTTAAAGACATTTTGCGGGTGTAATGCACATGTGTCGAGCTTAAACTGAATGAGCTCATTATTGCGCATTTCGCGCATTACTTCACATTTGGTAAATTTACACATTCAGTTTTACTTCAAAAAAAGCGGAGAAAACTAGAAATATAACGGTACATCTCATGGAATAGGCTATGAGGTCTGCACACGCACGCTGTAAACATTTGTGTGACGTCGGCATAGTACTTCTACTCTCTCTCCAGCAGCGTTACTAAGGACAAGGTATATTTAAGGTCAGGCGACAGCTAAAACTAAGAGAGAGTAGTAAGAGTGTAAGAACCTTGGTGTCGCTGCTACGCACACAAGCAAGGGTGCCGATCACTGATAAATACATACATTTCTAACAGCGTCGTTTGATGCTTAAATTTATTGGCATTATTTCGCTGTATTTTTTTTCGGAACGTCGCAATATCCGGTTGAATTGTGAAAAATCTCGTCGGTATAAGCGGTTTGTCGCTAAAAGCGGAAACGTACTAAGCGGAGGCCCTTTCATATAAGTTTGTATGGGGACCAACCAAGTCATCGAGTTTTCGTCGCAATAACCGGACGGACGCTATAAGCAGAGTCGTTATAGCCGGATTCTACTGTATTCAAATAAAATAGTAAAAAAAATTTTCTATGTCCGCACTTTACTTTGAAACCGTTCAACCGATGAGTCCTAAACGGTTACATTTGAAAGTAAACAATGCAAGTAAATTGAAATTCCACCAAAACAATGCCTAACGCATATTCGGTTCATTTAAGAAGTCGATTTTCACATAAAGAAAAAAACAAAATAATAAACAGCTGATTGCAGCTTTCTCCAATAAAAAAGTGGTATTTTTTAGTATGTTTTTAAGTTAGCCCGAGCCCATTTTGGTTGCTCTGCAAACAAAACAAAAAAAAAAAAAGCAAATAGTAAAAATGCCTTCAAAACGAACTGAAATTTCACAAAACGCAAAAGAGGTGAAAGAGCAGCCGAAACGCCCGTACAATGTAGTTACACACGCCGGGTATCTGCTGGTAAATTTATAAATAATAACTATTTTCATAGAAAAAATTTAAAAAAAACTGGTAAGTGGCTATACCTAAAATAGGAGCGGCACCTTCGTTTTGACATACAAACTGTGACCCTAGGCAGTTTGTATGTCGGAACGAAGGTGCCACTCCTATATTAGGTATAGCTTAAGTTTAAAATTTCAGGTCAGTAACTTTTAAGCTTTCCGATTAAAACGCATTGCAACAGTCGGACGGACGGACAGACAGACGGGCATGGTTAAATCGATTCGTCACGTCGAGCTGATCAATAAAATATATATATTCTTAATGGGGTCTCCGATGCCTCTTTCAATGCGTTACAAATTTACAAACTGATAATACCTTTCACACTTTGTGTGGCGAGTAGTCTGATACAACCAAAGTTTAGACATAATGATAGGGTTAAATTTTAAACTTGGGACAGAATAATAAACATTTCCTTGGAAAAAAAAAATTTGAAGTTTGAATGAAGGCTATATGTTTTAGTGGGATGATCCTTATAATATCAGTATAGTACACATAGGATGATATATAGATACATAGATACAAATGGGCGGTAAGTTAGTATGAGGCCTATACCTAAAAATGGGACGTGGCACCTCGGTTTGGACATTGGATGTTATTAGAAGTATTTTTACAAAATTTGGAGTGAATATATTAGTAAACTAGCAGGTACCCGCGGCTTTGGTAGCGTTTTTTTTTTGCTTCTATTTGGTGGCTAAATATAAATTGCTCAAAAATTTGGGTTCAAATTTTGAAAATTCCCTAAACACGACTAACCATCATTCAAATGCGCCCAGTTTCAAGTCTCTACGTCTATTCAATTCAAATGTATGACTTTTTTTTTAAGGTTCCCATTAGGCCCCGGGTCAAAATTTTCGAAAATCCTTTCTAAGTGCTAACCTGTAATAAAAACAAAAAAAAATTGGTCAAAAAATCTATATTGGGTTCACATATGGGTCCCAGGTCCAAATTCCGGAAATCCCTTGAACACCTTGAACGCCAAAAATGTTTTTTAACCGTCTTTCAAATGAGCCCTGTTTCAAGTCTCTACGTCTCTTCACTCCAAAAATATGGCTTTTACGGTTTCAAGGTCCCCATTAGGCCCCGGGTCAAAATTTTCCAAGATCCCGTCTTGTTGCTCACCTGAATAGTGATGTGTCCTGAAAAATTGTAATACATCATTTTGTTCTATCATTAATAGTTTTCGGAGCGCACGCGATTGAAGGAAGTTTTTTGTTTATTTTTTTACAACTTGGGTTAGATTATTCAAGTTTTAAGTATGCATCCCTAATTTTTTTGAAAATGATACATAACCTATGTCACTCGGGAATAGTGTAGCTTGCCAACGGTGAAAGAATTTTTTAAATCGGTCCAGTAGTTTCGGAGCCTATTCATTTCAAACAAACAAACAAACAAAAAATCAAACATTTCCTCTTTATAATATTTGTATAGATAATAATTATTCTTAAACAAAAATCAAAAAAGTGGTAAATTTGTGTGGGAGCTATAACCAAAAATGGCTGTGCGACCTTATTATTGAAATTGGATGATATTCGAAGTATTTTTACACAATTTGAAGTGAATGCGTTCATAAATAAAAGCTTTTATTATACCCTAAAATTGATTTTAACACTTTAACTGTTTAGGACTGAGAAAAGCTTAAAGCTTTCGAATTTCAGTTCAATATCTTTAAAACTAAGCGAATGAAGACAGGCGGACAGACAAACAAACATGGCTAGACCGATTTGTCCCGTCCTGCTGATCAAGAATATATAAATAAACTTAATAGAGTCTACGATGTCTCCTTTTATACGTTACAAACTTTCTGAAAAAATACAAAATACCCTCAACACTAGTGTACGAGTATAAAAATGATTTTTATACCCTGTACCCAAATGGTAAAAGGGTATATTAAGTTTGTGCGAATGTATGTAACAGACAGAAGGAGGCAAGATAGACCCTATAAAGTATATATATTCTTGATCAGCATTGAAGGGGAGTCGAACAAGCTTTGCCTGTCTGTCCGTCCGTCCGTCCGTCTGTCATGCTGTCTGCCGTATGAAAACGATTATTTCGGAGACTATAAGAGGTAGAGCTTTCAAAATTGAAACTTACACTCTCCTAGGCCGTCAAGTGTGCACTTACAAACGGTTTTTCTCTAGACCCATTTTAAGGAGTACCCCCAATACAAATCTACCCCAAAATTTTGGGATTTTGCATAAAAACGTCATTGTTTTTTATTCCAGGAAGTTCAAATTTAGTATAAATTATGTCTATGATAGTCCCAATAAAATATCCCAATATGGGTTGGACCAACAAAATTTTAGGTATAGCCCCCATACAAATTTACCCTAAAATTTTGGGTTTTTACATAAAAACGTCATTGTTTTTTATTCTAGAAAATTTAAATTTAGTATAAATTATGTCTATGATAGTCCCAATAAAATATCCCAATATGGGTAGGACCAACCAAATTTTAGGTATAGCCCCCATACAAATTTACCCTAAAATTTTGGGTTTTTACATAAAAAACTTCATTGTTTTTTATTATAGAAAATTTAAATTTAGTATTAATTATGTCTATGATAGTCCCAATAAAATATCCCAATATGGGTTGGACCAACAAAGTTTTAGGTATAGCCCCCATACAAATTTACCCCCAAAATTTTGGGTTTCTACATAAAAAACTTCATTGTTTTTTATTATAGAAAATTTAAATTTAGTATAAATTATGTCTATGATAGTCCCAATGAATCAGACCAATATGGGTAGGCCCAACAAAATTTTAGGTATAGCCCCCATACAAATTTACCCCAAAATTTTGGGTTTTTACATAAAAAACTTCATTGTATTTTATTATAGAAAATTTAAATTTAGTATAAATTATGTCTATGATAGTCCCAATAAAATATCCCAATATGGGTAGGACCAACCAAATTTTAGGTATAGCCCACATACAAATTTACCCCCAAAATTTTGGGTTTTTACATAAAAACTTCATTGTATTTTATTATAGAAAATTTAAATTTAGTATAAATTATATCTATGATAGTCCCAATAAAATATCCCAATATGGATAGGACCAACCAAAATTTTAGGTATAGCCCCCATACAAATTTACCCCCAAAATTTTGGGTTTTTACATAAAAACTTCATTGTATTTTATTATAGAAAATTTAAATTTAGTATAAATTATGTCTATGATAGTCCCAATAAAATATCCCAATATGGGTAGGACCAACCAAATTTTAGGTATAGCCCCCATACAAATTTACCCCCAAAATTTTGGGTTTTTACATAAAAACTTCATTGTTTTTTATTATAGAAAATTTAAATTTAGTATAAATTATGTCTATGATAGTCCCAATAAAATATCCCAATATGGATAGGACCAACCAAATTTTAGGTATAGCCCCCATACAAATTTACCCCAAAATTTTGGGTTTTTACATAAAAACTTCATTGTATTTTATTATAGAAAATTTAAATTTAGTATAAATTATGTCTATGATAGTCCCAATAAAATATCCCAATATGGGTAGGACCAACCAAATTTTAGGTATAGCCCCCATACAAATTTACCCCAAAATTTTGGGTTTTTACATAAAAACTTCATGGTTTTTTATTATAGAAAATTTAAATTTAGTATAAATTATGTCTATGATAGTCCCAATGAATCAGACCAATATGGGTAGGCCCAACAAAATTTTAGGAGTATAACCCCATTCAAAGATATACCCGATTTTTTAAGTTTTTCTATGAAAATCCAATTCAATGATGTATGGTAGTCAAATAGAACCTAACTTAAGGTACATATAGATTGGGTACAGGGTATCTTGTAGTCGAGCATACTCGACTTCAGCGTTCTTTCTTGTTTTATATGAAAATTTTGATCCCATATCGCCAATATTAAAACCTAAATGACAGCAAGCGTGATGCTCGTTTTTTTTTTTTTTTTTTTTATTGCTTATTTATTTTTTTAACATGTGTGCAGGGTATAAAAATAATAATGTTACATATGTATTTCAATGAAACTTCATTTAAACTTTAAGGAAAATTTACTACGTCTTGTACGATATTTATTATTTTTTGTTATGTTATATATTGCAACATTTCATTTCATCTTTTTTGTTATATGAAAGACAAAAATGCAATACCACAATCCCAGTAATACAATTATAATCGTAATAAAAATCAGTACCATTTATTGTAGATACATTTATAAATAGATACATAAGTATAGTGTGCATGTATGTATGTAGTATGTACGTATTACAAAAATAGTTTCAACATTTGTCTGTGGGTAATTAAGTTTATTTTCGAAGTGCATGCAACATGCGTACTAAAACTCGAAAAATTCATCAACACATATGAATGGAATGGGATGAGTTAGGGGAATGAATGCAGTACAGTGTACGAGTATTTCCAAGTATTTCCGTTGACTGAGTTTTACAGAGAGCTGCTGCTTCCGTTTTCGTGAGAAATGCAACTGGAATGAACAAATGTATTAAAATTTTTAACAACGAGCGCACAATGCTCACACCATAACTTTAGTTAAATAGTCATTTAATTTGATTTAAAAAAAAAAAAACACTATGTAACAATACGCTACATTCAAAATTTAATAATTTAAATCAGATGAAATATAGATTCCATCTGATGCCTTTATAATATTCCTTAATAATATTGTACTATTGTGACGAAAAATTTATAAAACAAATCGGGCATTAGAAATCGGTCCATTTTTTTCCATAAGTTGGTAGGACCTTAATTGATACCTATGTCAAATTTAGAGACCAATAGCGTCCGTAGTTAATGAGGCAACAAAAAAAAAAAAAAAAAAATGTTCCACCTTGATTTTTGACTTGCTTTGGCGTGGTTTCACAGACTCTAAGGCGGCGTTTCCATTAGGCCGCGTTCCGCGTTAGCGTTAAAAACTCGACAAACTCGCGTTAAATCGTATACAAAAAAGATAGGCAGTTAGGTATGGGAAAAAGTCGCGTTAATTTTGAACGCGACTTTCGATAACACGCGTTCAAACCGATTTCACACCGATTTCAAACCGATTTCTCTTATCGGCTCGAATAATTTGGCAATCGTAAGTTGCGCATACTTATGAAAACAGCTGACAAAGTAACCGCAAAAAATAAACATTTACATAAAAGCTTCAGCTGCATATATTCAAATGACGGATTACCTTATCATGATCGTATTGGACAGCAGTTACTAAAGGAACAACACCTACGTCAACTCGTTATATTAAAAATCTGCATTTCAAAAAAAAAAAAAAAAAATTTTTTAACCTGTACAATTTTTTTACTACATAACAAACAAAATCAGCTGTTTTAAGTCTAACGCTAACGCTAAAACGCAATGGAAACACCGTTCCGCGTTTTTCGATAAATTGTTAACGCGATAACAAAACGCGGCTCAATGGAAATGCGGCATAACACGACAATTTTTTGTTTTTCAAACAAATTGAGTTGTTTCGGACCAAACGAGATGAGACGCACTTGAGACCTAATTGATTTTTCAAAATCGTTTGTATTGAACCAAATGATTCGTTGTTGATTTTAACAAGGTCTTTTATTGTCAATCGGCGATTTTGAGCACTAAATTCATGATCTGGTTGACGGGGTTCTCATCGAAAAACGTGAATGGACAACCAAAATCGATTGTTAATGATTGTAAAAAAAATTGATTGTTGTTGATTAATCATGATTATTAAAAAAATATTTATAATGATATAATTTTTGGATTTTACAATATAATATTAATGATCTTAGTACAATTTAAAACAGTTACAAATTGAAGACCTTTTTGTTTTTTGTTTCTCACCTGGAAAAAGCTTTCTTACCACGCTTGTTAATCAATGCCGAGACGTTCCTCTATCGTCTATCAACTACTTGATTATTGATTAATCAATTATTAATTATTTAACTTATTAATCAGTTAATTATATAAAATATTCGATTGCTCATTGATTAATCGATTTATCACACAGTCCTACTCATCGTCTTCAACGCGTTCTCTGTCTTCCTCGAATAATTTGAACCAATTAAAAACACTGGCTCTCGACAAAATATAATCACCAAAATTTTTTTTTGTAACATATTCATGTTGGGAGCCGAAAATCCTAATGCCCGAGAAATTTAAAACGATTTGTCTTAATAGTTTTTGTTCACAGCAGTATCAGCGTTTGTAAAAGTTAGATTTTGTCTAGAGTTCTATGAGAAATGAGAACCAGTGTCAGGCTAGGGTAAAGTACTCCGGCAATATGTGCTTACATAAATTTGACAACTTAGTTTGTGGTGAATTTTATTATATTTTACCACGACAAGAGAGAAGAGTGCGAGAAATTTAAGAAAAGAGATAGTAAGCAAATATACCTTATACGTACCTTTGCTACGGTTGCATCGGTGCTTTTAGAACTTATTTATTTTTAAAAAAATTTGATTTAAATAAAAACTTTTACTTGTAACGAAGTTGTAGAAAAACTTCAAATTTTTGAATTTTTACAGCTGTTTGCAGAAAAATTGTTGAAATTATATAAATTCACCATAACATGCATACTCAACAAAATTTGTTATTAAATTAGAAAGAGACAGTAGCGGACTTTATATAAACGCAACATGAATGTTACCAACTGTCTGATTTCAGAAGGTGTGATGCGATGCACTACATTTTTTATTTATATGTTGTCTTTGTACATAAATATGTATGTATTTAGTTGCTTCACAAAACCACTGTGCGTGCTTTGGCGATGACAACAATGAAAAAAAAAAAAAAAAACGCACCCACAATACGACTCTCAAAGAAAAATGTATTACGGATGCATTAGCAGAAGAAGTGGCGTTGGAGTTGAGTGGAGTGGAGCTGAGCTGAGCGGTGTTATGGTGCATTGGAGCAGTCGCGCGTTCGCTCACGCTCGTTTTTTTTGTTTGTTTTGTTTCATAATTGGCGGCTATGAATTGCTCTGGCACGCGCGGAAGCCAACAAACAAGCTTCGTAGTTATTGTTCAGTGAAGAACTGCACATTTTTTTTTTTTTTTTTTTTTTACTTATCAAAGCGAAACGGCGGCCACAATCGACATATATAAGCGTTAGCTTAACATAACTGGTGCATTCATTTCGATAACATACAACTTGACGTTGCTTCGGGGTTTTTTTTTTTTTTTTTGTCTGGTGCAGCTTTTCCTTGATTTTACTGCGGTAGCCAAACAAAATGGATAATCGTTTTGTGGTAAGTTATTCAACCCTAGTTTGGGTTTAAGCTGGAATTGAATTTAACAATAATTTTTTAAAGTTGTGGAGATTATCCTTAATTTTTGTGTTATTATGCATATTTTTTGCCGCACAAACGAATGCTGGGTAAGCTTAAATATTTTTTATTAATTCTAGAAAAAAATTTATCTCAAAAAAATTTTTTTTTTCAAATTTGTAGCGCACAGAAAAAGAAAAAGGTTGTTATACATGTACCAATTCATAAAAGATCGAAAAACATGTTCATACAATTGTAAAACATGTACATCATCATCACAAGCCGCTTGTACTGAAGGAGGAAAAGAAAATTATACACGAAGAACATCGTCCCATACAGGTAAGGATAATAAAAAAAAAAAAAAAACAATTTTTTTAAAAATATTTTTTTTATTATTTAAATTTTGTCTATTTTAGATTACGACCAAAGAGCATATACATCATCATGAGAAACACGATCATCATGATCACCATCATGCGCATGCACATGAACATCATCATCCATTGCAGCCGGTAGAGGTTGAAGAAGAGCATATACATCATCATCATAATTACGATCACAAGGATCACGATTACAGCAGTGGTGGCGAAAGTGGTAGCGAGGAAGTTGAACGCTGACTATGTCAAGAATCAAATATCCGAAAGAATTAGACTTATACAAACGCCAGTTAAGTGTTTTATAAACCAAGTAGTGTTCGGATTGATTTCGAGATGGTACATATATATATTTTTTTTTTTTTTTTTTTTTTTTTTAAGCATATAGCGTATACAGAGGGAAATGTAGTATTAGACAGACTGAGAAAATTGCCAAAATATACAATTTTCTATCAGTCTAATAGTTTAAACTTTTTTTTTTTTTTTTTAATTTAAGCGATTTTTATGTATAAATATTTACAATATAAATTTAAAGACCTCATAAACCAAAATGCCACATTGTGATACAAAGGAAAACATCTTGCAATAAAATCTGCAATTATATAAATATAATTTTTTTATTTATTATAGTTTTTATTCTGATTCTTGAAATTAAAAAGAAACACCAATGCTTACAATCGAAAAAAGATCTTGTCTAATGAGACTGACGGTGAACGACAACAAGACGAATAACTTTGGACCCGCATATCCTTCGGCGTAATGCTCTTCTTCTTCCCCTTCAATTTCATCGACCACTGGGAGGGCAGTCGTCCTGATGTAGCGCTAAGATTCGTCCGCCGTAGCATCGGTCATGTAAACTCAGAGTTATTTTGTCACAGCCATAATTAACTCTGCCATCAGTCTTTGTTAAGAGGCTCAATGCTCTCTTTGTTGAGCAGGATGATCACTTCGGGTAGCCCCCGTGGGCTTTTCCTCCAGCTTCACCACCTTCCAATTATGCGTAGGAAGGCCTGGGTTCTGCGTTCTGAGAGAAAGATCGAGAATCTTTGGTCCAGTTAGAGTGGAAATTCAACGATGCGCTGTACATCGACATAGTCAGGAACATCCAATACAAAAGGCTGTCCTGGGCTGGTCACCTGTGTCGGATGGACACAGAAGCTCCGACAAGAAAAGTTTACAAGCGAGACGTGAATCAAATCGGAGGCGTGCGACAGAGAGGACGTCCGCCGCTGCGTTAGGAGGACCAGGCACCTTATCACTTAATACCTCAAGAGAGGTGGAATATGAAATGTTTCAATAATTTCACAATGGTCAAAATACTACCAGACACGCTGTCAAGAGTACTGAAATGAGAACGAAACACGTTAAGCAAAATAATATTAAAGTCAGTGCTGCCAACTTTTAGTCAGAATGCCTCAAATCTGGGGTTGTTACCGGAATCTTTGTAATTGTATACCTCGCTCTAGAACTTTGCCTGATATCTGATGTATTTTCCCATTTTATAAGATTAATAGTAGCATATTGGCGCTCAGTCTGGCAATATTAAAAAATAACAGGAAAAAAGCCCAAATTTATTACTTAAAAATTCCAGAATTTACGCTTCTCGCAAGTTCAATATTCGTCCCGAAAGCGGTCATCAAAAACAAACAGTTTTGACGAAAAAAAGGAGTTGGCAGCACTGATTGTAATTTATTCTGCTGCTCAACTAATATGGTGAAATAACTTAGAAGGTATTGTATTCCGCTTGGCGCTTATTATTTTGTATTTTTTTTTTTGTATTTGTATATGTATTTTGTTGTGTATGAAAGCGAACTTGGCTGAGAAAATTGCTAAAGATATATACATAAATATCTATCGAACACACGAATACATGCTCTATTTCACTGCAGTTGTATTTCCATATTAAAAGGGAGGGAGCGAGGAGCAAGCATGTATTTTTAGCTTTTATAAGAGCTTTTTTTGGGCTTTTGCCGTTGTGACTATTAATGCATTGTATTTTTATTACCTTTTATTATAAAGATTCATCAATAAAAGATTTTTCTGGCTTATTTATATGCAAACTTCAGTGCAATAATGTGCGTTTAATTAAAATATAGAATTAATTGGTTCATTTTATTATATTTTATTAATAAATTTTTAAAAAAACATTTTTTATTTAAATGAGTCGCCCTGTGCCTAAAAATACCAGTATTACTACATAAAGAAACACACTGTATGCCGTATTTTCGATTGGTATTTTTATGCACAATTTCATATGTGTACAAATAATACTGTACAGCTGGCATAGTTACATGAAGCCATGGTTGTGTTAAGCCAGAATGGACGCAAGCGCAATAAATACAAAAAAAAAAAAAATAAGAAAAAGATAATTGAAAATTTCAAGCAAAATATTAAAATTCTGAATAGAATTTGTTTCAAGTTGAATTGGTAAAGATATCGGTATATCGAACCGAGATCAATACAAATTAGCGATTAGTCTTTGATTTGTCTTAAGTGAGTGCAGCAGTTTTAGCAAAGTAACTGCATTTGAAAATTTAAAATAAAATGCAGTAAAATGCTGAAAACAAAGGAATTATGGATTGAAACTCAGAGATCGAACCAAATTTAAATGTGTTGTTTTGGCGTTGAAGCTAGAAAAGAAAATACAAAATATCAAGGAAAACTGTTTATAAATTAGTTAAAAAGGAATGGAACAATAGTCGGAAATGAATTTAAAAAGAAGTGGGCGGAAACCAGCTTTGAATTCAAAAGATTGCAGAATACTAATAAACAAAGTCGTTCAAAAGCCACAGAAAATCCCTTTTACACTGTGGAGAGTAAAAGAGATTAATCTTATCCAAAACCAAGAATGTTTTACAGTACTTTCAAAAGCCTTTACATTTTTGGTTTAATGTGTTGTGGACAGATGAGTCTGCATTGCAATTCCAGGGTTCGTTTAGTAAACGCTTTATGCATTTACCATGTCAGAAGATGAAATATGCAGTTCAGCCGCTTAACAGATTCGGAGGAGGCACGGTGATGTTTTGGTGATGTGAGAGATTTGATGCCAACTGAGGGCATTGTAAAACAGTCCGGGTATACCAGAATTTGAAATGAGCATGCCAACCATCGACTGGATTTTACAATAGGACAATGCACCATGTCATACCCACAAAATTTTTAAGAGAATCGAATCAGGCTGTTCTTCCTGTCCTAGGCAGAGCCCCGACCTAAACCTTATTGAAAATGTTTTGGAAAATGTTTGACAATAGCAACAACAACAAACAAAGAAAAATCATAATTTTTCAGATTTCTTTTACAAATTGGATGTTTGGATGTTTTTCTTAACCATTTATGAAGTGAAACACCGTTATTCGGTTAAAAAGTATTTGATTTCTAGGTTTCTACATCTAATCTACGAAAAAATTTATTTTCCCATGTATAACTCATGATAAACTTCAGAAGCTTGACGGCACCATTGGATATTATCCGACTTAAAAAATATACGGGTCTTCTTAATTTTGATATAGAACAAACCTAGTGGGAGCATAAAAATTTGGAGGCTATATGCTATAGTGATCCGATCCTTGCCAAATCTGTTGTGTAGACGTGGGATGACATTAGAGATGCTTTTATACAATTTGAACTAAATACATTATAAAAAAAAAATGGTTGTTAGGTTTGTATGGAGGCTATACCTTAGAGTGAATTGAAAATGCAAACTGCCTAGGACCTAAAAAAGCTTAAGTTTCGACTTTCATCTCAATTTCTTTAAAACGGAGAGAATGAACGCCTAACAACAGACGGGCGAACATGGCTAAATCATTTTGTCTCGGCATACTGATCAAGAATATATATGTATGTATATACTTTATAGGGTCTAAGATGTCTCCGTCAATGCATTACTTACTTTCTAACATAATGATAATACCGGTTCCCACTATATTTGACGGGTATAATGAGTTGGGATCGTAAAAATTAGTTGGGGAAAAACACAATTTTAAAACTCCAAACCCATTTCCGGGGTTTATATTAGAGCGATAAGCATCATTCATTATATCTGTCCGTACTAATAGAACTACGAATAAAATAAGTCAAAAACTATTTACCATAAAAAAGTTTCTGATTTTCATGAATAAAGCTCTTAACTGCCAATTTTTTTGTGTATTATCGTTTTTCAATTTAATCGATTGAAAAAAATATAGAAAGTGACTCAAAGCTATTTTTATACATTTTCCACGCATATACATACAGACCCGTAGCTAATTTTTCCGCTTGTATCCTAAGGGTTTTCATTAATTTTTTCTTGACAAGTTTGAAGGGCGGCCTTATTGTAATAGGGATGAGCTTATTGTTGTCTATTAAAAAAAAAATGTATCAAAAACGCAAAAAAAAAAAAAAAAAAAAAAATATTGAAATTCAACCTAATTGCGAAAAATTTATAACGCAACTTAACAGTTGACAGATTTTTGAGCACTCGACGACATTGGATTCTGTGGTTCTTATTGTTGTTGTTGTTCTGTGCTAGAGGTGGTGGCTGCGGCGTCGTTGATGGTGGTAGATGGTGGTGGTGGTTTTATTTGTTCAGTATTAAAAGTATTACAAAATGTAAGAAAGAAAGAATGTTTTGTTGTGCTCATAAATCTTTGACGTTGCTCATAATTCATGCAATAAAAGTTTTGCGTACTTGAAGCGCAGCAAATTGTTTGACTTAAGTTTGAGTTAGGAACGAGTTTAAATTCCCACGAGATAATATGTATATTATTTTGCCATAAAGAAATTGAAAAGTACAAAAATTTATTTAAAATAAAAAAAAAAAAAAAAAAAAACAATAACTAATGACAAATAAAAAGAGCTATAGTTGAAATGCATAATTAATATTTGATTGGCAGAAGTCTTAACTAAACAGAGTTTGAGTTAAACAACCTTTAAAGGACTAGCGAATACCAGGCACGTGGTACTACGTTATTTCGGCTCTTTTCCGTTTAGCATTTGCTGTTTTTTGTGGCATTTTTGTACTTTTTTATTGTTGGGGCTAGTATGAAAACATACAAGAAAGCACTAAAATATACCATTTTTTTATTGCAGTGAGGCCATAATATATGGGCTAATATAAGAACATACAAAAACGAAAAAAATTGTTTAATGGGACAATTAAAAAATCGACTTCATGGCAGAACCGAATGTACCTATTGCGTTGTTTTAGTGGTCTATAATTAAACTTGCTTTGTTGCGTTTCAAATGGAAACCGATTTGGGACTCATCGTTTGGATGGTTTTAAGGTCTATAGCGGACATAGAAACATATGTACAATTTTTTATGTTTAGATAAATGAACAAACAAAGAAATAAATTTTTTTTTTTTTTTGAGAACAATGGCAAATTATGAGCCAAATATGCGACAGACAGTATGGTGGGCTGGGTATTCATTCTCAGCACCGACTATGTGAACCAAAAAACAAGAAAAACGTTAACTTCGGTGAAACCGAATCTTATATAACCGTCACACGTATTTTTAAATTGTTAATGTGTTATCATCAGTGGGCCAATGGTCTGATACAACTCACGTTGTGTAGGGCCTATGCTAAAAATGAAGGGCACCTTAGCATTTATATGGGATGATATTAGGTGTGTTTTTAGGCCATTTGGAGTGAAAACCCAAAAAATTCAAATCAATCAAATAAAACCTCAAAAAAAAAGTGGGCAGTAGTTTGGGGCTATACCTAAAAAATGGGCGTGGCACATGCGATTTGACATTGGATGACAGCAAAAGTGCTTTTACCTAATTTGGAGTGAATATAAGCACAAATAACTATTTTCATACAAAAAATCGAAAAAACGGTTAGTTTGTATGGGGGCTATACCTAAAAATGGTCGTGGCACTTTCATATTCAAACTTGACCTGGTCGTTGCCGAAAAAAGCTTAAGTTTAAAATTTCAGCTAAATATCTCTAGCAGTCTCCGAGTAAATCGCGCTGAAATAAACAGACAGACGGACAAACAGAAGGACAGACAGACGGACATGGCTAGATCGACTCATCTCGTCGTGCTGATCAAGAATATATACACTTTATGAGGTCTCCGATGCTTCCTTTAATGCGTTACAAACTTTCCGACAAACTGATAATACCCTTCACACTATGTGTGGCGGGTATAATAAACTTCACTCGCCTAACAATCTTATTGCGAGTAAAGGACTGGAAATAAAAATTGCAACAAGACACGTTACAAATTTTAACTGAAGGATCCAATATGGATTCCGGTGTAGGCGCGGCGGAATACTACGCTCAGCCGAAAACAGGATCTCGTATTAATTACCGGACTACTGTAGTATTTTCCAGGCTGAGGAAATCTGCTGAGGTAATACGACAAATTAAAGATCCGTATGAATAAATAATTAGGATTGTTGACAGTCTGACCGCCATAAAAGTCTTGCAAGCGACCTCCATGTGCTCCAAATATATCCTAAAGAGCAGGAAAGCAATAGATGCTTTATGCATATCAAAAGGTACACATTTCCCTGAATTCCTAGCCATTAGGACATAGACGGTAATGAGATGACGAACAAGCTTGCAAAAGAAACCGTTGCTCTGGCCCAGAGGGAAACAATGTATCTACCAATCTCACTACGGAAACTTTATAGTAGTCTGGGAAAGATTGACTGGATTGATTTTGAAAATAGATCCGATTGCGGAGTATCCAAGAACCATATAAAATAACTAACGCAGTATCTGCTGCAGTTCCACTGAAGGGACTGCAGGCTGCTTCATGACTGCTCTTGCTTAAAAGCTAGGAATATCCAATGAGAACGGTTGCAGGAAATGCAAGAAGCATGGTACTCTAGAGACAGCTTTTAACTTTCACGCCTAACACGCAAAATACTACAGAAATACTGAACGACCTCCAAATGGGCAACGCTAAGCACCACCATAATGGAGTCCGTCTATCGAATGTGATTTCGATTTTTTTGAATATGTTTTGGCAAGTCAAACCTAAATATTTTTGTATTTCGTATAAGAAAAGTATATCGGATTCTTATGGATAGTTCTAACTTCTCACACAATATTGTTTCTCAATGTGTTTATAATGCAGCAATATTAATTATTTTTGCACCTTTTTGCACCATTTCAAACAAAATCAATTTTATCATAAGTTCAGCCATGCTTAAATGCATGAATTTTTGAGACCGCAAAAACTAATTCAAATGCCCATATATATAGTATATAATCCATAAGAATAAGAATATAAATCAAATTTAGATCTCATTCATATTGTCTAAAAGAAGTTGAGTGTCTTCAATGCAACGCAACACTTAAATATTATTGTCGCAACATTTAGTAACGCGTGACTTACGCTTAATTTACAATAACCAAAAAAAAACAATGGATTGGTGTGCAGAGTATGATGGCAGAAGCAATTTCATAAATAATTTCCTGTGCCTTTTTGTTTTTTTTTTTTTTTTTTTGATAGCTTTCACGGCTGCCTACCAACCGCAGCAGTAGTAGTAGCAGCAGCGTCGTCGTCATCTCTCATTAAGTCATTCCCATTGCTGGCGTTTATTTTTGTTTTGATGAGCAGCGTGAAATATGCGCCGCAAGTCATTTTTTAAATGTCGCGCATATTTATAGCGAAAATGAACACCACCCATCGCCGCCAATATTAACGCCGCCAACATTTCCGTTCGTTGTTGTTGTTGTTTTTGTTGTTGTCATCATCCTTTTCCATGTAGCGCGCCTTCTTTATTTTCTTCGTTCGTTTGGTGTAAATTAAAACTGCTTACGGCAAAATATCGCTAGCGCATTCGTTCGTTTTTCTTTTGTGTATATGTGAGTGTGTGTGTGTGTGTGTGTCGTTGTAGTATTTTTTTTTTTTTGTTGTAGCGTTCATTTCCAGGATATTAATTTTTACACCATTCATTGATTTCACGCGTTAAAAATGTAAAAGAAAATAAAAATTACAAAAAAAAAAAAAAAAAATAAAATTTAAAAATTAAAAAATTCAAGACTACGACTTGATTATACCCTAAGCAATTTCTTTCGTAAAATAGTCTGAAAATTGGTTACGAATTCTTATGTAATGTTTGGAGAAGTCTTTTTTTATCTAGTTTAAAGAAAATAGCTTCGTAAATATACATTTTCATATAAAAACTTAAAAATATGCGGTAAATTTGTTTGGGGTCCAAACCAACACATGGGCAGGGCACACTGATTTGAGAACAGAAAAAACCTTAAGTTTCGATTTTCAGCTTAATAACTTAAAAAAAAGCCAAATAAACATTTAGCCACAATCAGACAGACAGACGGACAAAGGCAATTTTCTCGAATTGGAACAAAAGGGAGCAAAAAGTGCTAGTCCCTAATTAAACTACACACTTTGATTAAACACTTCTCGTTTATAACATTTTGCACCGCTGTGCCCTATAAAAGTACTGATCCTTGAAACACACCTACACTTATTAAGTTCATTTAAAAACAAATCCCATCAAAATTGGACAGAAACACAAAACATCGACAAAAATGTTATTTAATTTTAATTTTACATAAATATTATATTTTTGTGTTATCAGTCTTGTTCTCGTAATCGCAATCGCAAACATTTTGCGATTTACTTTTCAAATCGCAAATCGTAAGATATTTTCGATTTGAAATCGGCAGCGTTTGAGTAAGTGAATTGAAAAGTAAATGCATAATATTATACAAAAAAGATTTTCTTTCGATTATTATTCAAAACTATTCTTATTTCATTCTGTGATGTTTATACAGGCATGTTCTAGAAAACGTCTAGTTTGCAAAAATTTGTTCACATTGCATTGAAAATACTTAAACATTTACAAATTTTATGAAATTTGATAATGTTATCAATGCAATATGAGCACACTTTTAGCAAACTAAACGTTATCAATTTCTAGAACATACCTAATAGATTTCATCTTTGTACTTTTTCAAATGATTAATTCTGAAATTAAATTTTAAATTCAAATTTTTCTAAATTTAAAGTGCAGAAAATTTAAGACAAAGCAACAACAATTTGCGATTTGGTTAGATCGATAAACTTTTTATAAATTGTAACCGATAATTGTTTTTACTTTGTCTCTTTTGCTGTCGTCCACGAAATATTGGCAACTTTGGTCAACCATCGGTAAGAGCTTTTTGCTCTTAAGCATTTGGTTAGTGATAAATATCTCTGCTAAATTGCCAAATGTTAAATGTTTTCACTAGCGTACGCGTCAGCGTTAACCTATTGTTATTACTACATACTATTTATATGCATATGTATAAAGAACTTATTATACTTAATCATTTTCCAGAAGAATTGGTCCATAGTAAGCGTTGGTTTCGAGAGCAACGAGAGTTTAACGCAAACGCTAATGCCAGTGGAAACATAGCATATTTGCTCTGTGTTTAAAACATTGTCTAAAATTTATAATACTTTATAAGCTTAAATGAAGTGTAGTGTGCTTAAAAAGAATACTGATTGCTGTCCTATTATATGGTATGTAACTGCATACATATATATTTGCTTGAAAAAAAGCTGTTTCCGTTTCCGTTTGCTTCTGCATGCCGTAACTGAAGTTTTTTTTTTTTTTATCATTTTGTTGCATTTTAACAAACCGATTGATTTCATAAGCTTGCAAAAAAAAATTGGTTGAACACCTTTTCAAGCTTTTTCCTTTTTTATATGCAATGTGCGACAAAATCTATTCAAGCAGAAAAACTGCGGCGACAGGCAAAATCACAATTACAAAAAAAATGGAAAAAAATAAATAAAAGTCTGAATATGTCTGAATATTGCATAAGTCGAGTGTGATACAATCTGAAATACACATTTCAGAGTTTTGTAGTAATGTAAACCAAAAAGATTAGCATAAAATTTCTGTTTAAAGAGCAAACATTTTTAGCTCTTCTCGAATTTTGCATTTGAGCCATTCTTTAAGTGACTCAAATCACCCCACTTCATATTTGGAATACTGATTCTAACCGAAGATTATTAGAAAAAAATCTTTCATTTGAAATCTTCGCAAAAAAACTGTATTCCAAATATGAAGTGGGGTGATTTGAGTCACTTAAAGAATGGCTCAAATGCAAATTCGAGAAGAGCTAAAAATGTTTGCTCTTTAAACAGAAATTTTATGCTTACTGTTTTTTTGGAATAAATGATATTTCCTAAGTTTTATGTTCAAACATTTCAAGTGGCTTACTCTACCCCAAACCTATAAAAATTACTTTCGAAAATTTAAAAAATAACCGACGGCGCACGCACAATTGCTGCTTGCTACTCATCAGCAACAGGAGCAGTTGGTTGCTGATTTGATGAATGATGATGTTGCTGTTGTTGTAAGAAGATTTATATCTTTAGAAAAGATGAAGAAAATATATTACGAAATTGCTTCCGTCTTCATTATTATTATTATCAATTAGGCTCGTCACTTGATGGTCAGTCGCTAAGGGCTGGTTATGATGTTCATCACTTTACATATTTTATTGTTTTATTTCCGAAACACAAAGCAAAATTAATTCCAAATAAAAAAAGAGGAAAAAATTACTAAATTAAAAAAGCTTGTTTCCTTCATACTTCTTCTTTGCATTGGAAGCAAACAGGCAAGTAAGTAGTTTTGCAAACAATTGCACAAACTGAATGTTTGCTAAAGCGAATGTCGTCGTCAAGGATGCTGCTTTCCGCTTTCCGCTCTCTTCTGTCTGCGTACCTCTAATGTAGTTTGGCAGCTCTGTTGTTCGGTCGGTCGGTCTGTGTGTTTGTTTGTTTGTTTGTCTAAATCTTAGCTTTTCTTTACTTAAGTTGTTTTTGATTTTATTAGATTTATATTCATCTCCACTGTCAACTACATATTTTCATTCGAATGCTGTGTAAACGCTTTCAATGAATTAAAAATTTTTACATTTACATTTCGATTTTAAATTTAAAAAAAAAAAATGGCAGGTATACGGTTTACTGTTCGAGTCAATGTTTCACCACTGATTTCGAACTCTGGTTTCTTTTTCGGTTCGGTTTACGTAGTCATTATATTCCTAGTTTTAATTTCATTTTGTCTTTAATCTGTGTTGTACGAACTTCAAGTGAAAAAAAAAAAAAATACAATACTAAATCGTAGGTTTAGTGATTTCGTATATTATACAAAAGGCTTTCGTATATTAAATGAAAATTTCATATTTGCAACTACAAAGTGTAACAGGATTATTATACCCGCCACAGATACATATATCCGTCCGTCTGTTGTTATGCGACTCATTCGTTTAGTTTTGAAGATAGTGAACTGAGTTTTAAGTTCAGAATACCAGGCTCGTACTAACCAATTCTAAATTAGTTGCAAATCATAATATTTTATTAAAATTGAAGCAACGCTTAGAATTCGCAACCAGTTTTAGCACTAACATAGATAAGTAAAATATATGTCTAAAATTTCGTAAATGTTTTTTTTTTTTTTTCATTAATTTTTAATTGTTTTTTGTTAATTGTTTTTTTTTTTTTTTTTTGGTTGAATTCATATGATGAATTACGAGCATCACGTATTAAACATTCTACAAGTCTTTGAATTCTGAAACCCATACCATTTGCTGCTCGGTATTAACTATCCAAAAATCTATGGAGGAGGGAGGAGGATTTAAAAGCTTATGTGTGTGGCAAATCCAGGGAGTGTAACCTCTTCAGTTACCGAGTCGTTGCACTGTTATCCAGCAGGTTTATGGCCAGAGGGTTGACATGGTTGTCTAGCCTATCCAGATATGCCTTAGTGAGCCTAGCCACCTCCTGGCTTATGCAAGGGACTTCTAGTTCCTGGTGGATTTCTGCATTTGTATGATATGGATGCGCCTCAGAAATAATGCGCAGAACCTTGTTTTGGAAGACTTGGATTCTTTCCCTGTTTTTTCTCTTTGCAGTGTCCCAGAGTGCTATGCCATAGGTCCACATAGGTTTAAGTATGGCTTTGTAAAGGAGGAGTTTGACTCTTAATTTCATGGTGGACCTTCTATCTAGCAGCAGCCACAGATGCTTGCGCAACCTCTCGTTCAACTGGGAACGTTTTTGTGTAAGATGACTACTTCAGGTTAAGCGCCTATCCAATATCAGGCCTAAGTACTTTGCAGTGACGCAGCTGGGTATGGCAACGCCATCCAGACTGACGGCAGAGTAGTCTTCTCAGTGCAAACGTAATGTGTGTGAATTTGTCTGGGTTGACTAAGATATTCCACCGTCTTAGCCATATGTTTAGGCGGTCCAGCTGAGTTTGGATTATGCTGGACGCCACGAGTGGGGACGTATCATTGGCTAAAAGGACGGCGTCATCGGCATAAGTGGCAGTGAGCATTCTAGGGTCGCTGATGTTTGGCATATCTGCTGTATACATTGCGAATAGCGTCGGGTCCAGGACACTTTCCTGTGGGACTCCAGCTCTGACTACTCTTATTGCTGAGCTCTCCTCGCCGCATTTAACGTAGAAAGATCTACCAGTTAGCGCTAGCTTCAGCTTGTAGAGCAATCCTATATGCCAAACCCTGTTAAATGCTTGCCTGACATCTAGGAAGACGGCCGAGCAGTGTTCCTTTTCCTCAAGAGCTTCCAGAATTTTGTGAACGATCCTATGGCACTGTTTCGGTGTGCCATGCAGCTCCCTGAAGCCAAACTGATGATGTGGTATCAAACCGGCCTCTTCTAGTATTGGTAGTCTCTCAACCACTTTGGAGAGTACGGCCAATAAGCTAATCGGGCGATAGGAGGCAAGATTGGCTGCAGGTTTCCCAGGGTTTCGATACCAGTTTAGATTACCGATCTTGCCTTAGCTTATGCAATGATTTCTTTTTAATGCACAGCCTATAAAAAGGCAACACTTTTTGGGGCTCGGCCCTAATTGGCTGGCCAATCAGAGCAAAGCAACGGTTCTTTCTGTTGCTTATCAGCAATTGTCTTTTCATTCAATTTTTGAACTACAACGGTATATATGTATATATATATATTTTTTTTTAATTTAATTTTTTTTTATTATTTTTTATTATTATTTTTTATTTTTTCTCAGCAAAATTTTCCTAATTTACGATTTTAGTTTGTTATCTTTGACAGATTAATCAAAACTCGAAGAAATAAGTAACTGGAACAAATTCATAATTTTTATTTTAAAACTTAAAAAAAAAATCAAATAAAACAAAAACAAATTATTGTAAACCATAAATGAATTCTAAATAGAGCCCTTTTGGTTGTTTAACACTTTAATTATTTATCCTGGCATTGAACTAACAAGGGTTTGAAGCATTTGGGTGTACAATTCTTTCCATTCTTGAATAATGGCTTTTTTAACTCAATTAAATTTCCAAGAGTCAAGATGCCCCAAAGATTCTCTATCGGATTTAAGTCCGCGCTGAAACAGGAATTCCTGAGTCTCTAAAATAAGCGTTAGTCACCTTTGTTGTATGGATGGGTGCATTATCTTGGGGAAAATCCATGCGCAAACATAATAGTGCACTCCAAATAGCATTAAAACAGACTCCAACAATTCAACATAATTTTCTGCATTCATGCTATGCGTTAATTAAATCCGAACACAGTCTATATCATCAAAGAAGCTTCGTGAAAATTTCTGGACACGTGAACTTTTTTTTGGGGTTCGCACATCGCGTTAATAATAGCGGTAGCCATTAGTTCCATCTAGATTAAAATTTTTCTCATCGCTAAAAATTGATAGCTGCTGATAGCTGCTTTGCTAATGCATTATTTTGCATTAACAATAAAAAATGAGTAATTAACAGCCATGTTACCGAAATCGCAATCGCTAAAATTACGAATTACTTTTCAAATCGTAAATTTTTTGTGCTTCGGCAATCGCAAATCGCAAACTATTTCTGATTTCAAGCCGATAACGTTTCAGTAAATGAAATAAAAGTAATTGCTTCACATTTCACAAAGAATATTCTGGCGATTATTTAAAAATAATTTAATTTTATTCTGTGATATTTATAGAGTTTATATTTTTACTTTTTACTATCATTGATGCTAAATTTAAATTTTAAATTAATATTTTCAACTCATGCCTAAATTTAGTCAAAGCAACCACAATTTGCGATTTGATTAGACCGATAACCTTTAAGTTTGTAATCGATAGCAGTTTTTTTTTTTCATTTACACAATGCAAAGAAACGTTTTGGAAATGAAACACAACTTTTGCGTTTTTTTTACTAAATCGTAAAAAAATTTTATCTTAAAATAGTAAACAAATTAAAAATATTCTTAAAAATTTAAAAATTCGCGGTCCGATTTGGACCAATTTTAAACTGAAGATTTGGCATGGTATAAGAAGCATTTGTACCATATTTGAAGCCATTCGCTTAATAAATTCATTTTTTTCTTATAAAAACTTGACAAAATGTTGTACTTTTGGGAGCTATACCTAAAAGTGGGCGTGGCACATTGTATGCTGCTATTTTTTTTCCTGATACATGAAACTTTCTAAACTTTTTGCTCAAACCATACAAGTGGCTCAATACACCCACCCCAACATAAGATACAAGAATATGCATTTACAAAAGAAAAAAATAACGTTTTAGTTTACATATTTTGTTTTATTATAAAAAAAAAAAAAAAATGGCATACATATATATTTACATATTTCTATTTTTGTTTTTTTTTTTTAGTTAAACTTTTTTAATCAATTTGTGTCACGGAAGCTTCATCTGCGCTAGAACAGCGACTACTCTCACAATCGGTACGATATTTAATCGAATCAATAATTTCTACATCGATATCACGTTCAAGATGATGACCAAGATTAGAGTTACCCATAACTGTAGCATGAGCAGCATGAGCAGTAGCAACATCTAAGCCAATATCACTTGAAACACGTCCATCTGAATCATCAGCATCGGCATCGGCATCACAGCAATCATCGGCAATTATATTAAGAGAAGATGCAACACTGTTGTTGTTGTTGTGCGCATCTATGTTGCTGCTGCTGCCGGCTATCAAATCTGTACGTGCTGCAAATTGACTATAAAGACGCGGTAAATGTTGCAGCATATAACTTGCGCTTGTCTTGGATAATGGTTGATTTTCTTTTGATTCACCCAAATCATAATATTTTGTATAATGTTCAAATTTACCCAATGCGCTTGCTGCAGGACTAAGATTAATAGCATCGGGATTAGCGTTAATTCCGGCGCCGCCGAAGACACCACCACCACCACCACCACCTAATGCAATTGACTTGGGTATTGGTACCGTAAAAGCGGAACCATGTCGCATATGTTTATGTGAAAGCGTTGTAAGTGCGCTTAGATTATTATTATTGCCAACAACAACACCGCCGCCGGGAACACTGTTGCCTGTTGTTGTACAATCTTGTTGCTGTTCACAAATAGTGGTGCTGCTGCTGCCACTATTGTTCTCCGTATTTGCTGATAATGGTGAAACATTTTCCTTTTTACGATCATAAATATGACCCGGAGACGCGTAAATCAATGAAAAAATGTAATGGATCAATGCCGTAGGGTGGATATAGTGGTGGATACCAAACAGGTGGTGGTGGTGGTAATACAAGATCTTGTGGTGGTAATGATGCTGCAGGTGGTGTATCATCGTGTATATTATCAACTGCACCGCCACCGCCACCACCAGCAGCAGCAATTGTTGTTGTTTCGCTATTATTTTTCGCCTCTCCATACGGCGTTGTTGTTGCTGCTACAGGAGATAGCATTTTTGCTGTATGTTGTTGTTGCTGTTGTTGTAATTTGTTGCTCAACTCTTTAACAACAAGCGCGGTATCTCCAATTTTTGTTGCATATTTATTATTGTTGTTATTATTATTATTGTTAGCAGCTGCTGCTGCTGCCGCTGTTGCAAGTTGATAAAATCCTGATTTATTTGTTAATTCCAATGGTTTCTCTGCGGCAGCAGCTGCAGCAGCAGCAGCAGCGGCAGCAGCAATCTGTTGTTGTTGTTGCTTCTCTTCGGCATCCTTACGTTCGCGTAGCTGCTCATAATATGAACGATGCGACCATGAACGCTTACGTGGACGTCGTGCCAATGCAGTTTGCTGCTGCTGCTGTTGTTGTTGCTGTTGCTGCTGCTGTTGCTGCTGCGCTACTTGTTGTTGATGTTGCTGATGCTGTTGTTGTTGTAATTGTAATACACGTGCCGTTTCATTATTACGCGCCTGTACCAAAGAACGCAGCATATCGCTGAAGAAAAAATTATTTGGTCCAACTGGCGCTGAGTATAGATACGGCGGTGTTGCAGCCATTAGACGACTAACATAATCCTGATTACGTAATTCATGTATATTCGATTTTCGTTGCTGCTGTTGTTGCTGTAGCGTTGGCGTAGTTCTGCCATTGCCTGCAACATTTGTTGCAGCAGCAGCAGCAGAATTTGTTGTCACTGCAGCTACTGCTGTGCCGGTTGTTGCTGTTGAGACTAAACTTGTTGTTGTTGCGTTTGCTGTTGTTGCATTTGTATCTTTCATAATTTTATGTTCTTCTTCTCCGGACATATTTTTCTGCTGAAAGCCAATTTGAAATTTCTTTCGTTGTTGTCGTTGTTGTTGTTGCCTGCAATTAAAGAAAATTGCAAAATTAAAAGCTCGTCGTTTCTATTCACAAAAAGAAAAATGCTTTGTAAACAAATTCAATGTTTGCCAAAAAATAAAAAAAAAAAGATATCTTCAAGGATTTTAAGTACACAGACTGACAGACAGATAGACAGGCATTGCATGCAGCAGCCACACAGCACATCATACTCTAATTGCCTTGCTTAATCCTTCTTGCATATTTTACTTTTTTTTTTAGCTGTTTAAGTTGTTTTTGATTTCAATAAGACGTAACATAAGAATTGTAGTCATACCAGCTAACTATCTGTCTGTCTGTCTGTCTGTCATGTTGTATTTACTTTACATTGTCTTATACAACAGAAACGAAACAGCTTGCAGTCTTTATTCAGTAAACGTTTACTTATTATGATGTACATGATTTGGGCGTTTTATCTTGTGTTTATGCTGCTCCTGCTGCTTGCTGCTGCTGCTGCTTGCAATGACAATTAAATTTTAACTACAAATATATAGCTCTGCCATTACTAATTTATCTAAATTTAAATGATTTATAGAAATGTATCTTTAAGATACTTTACATACAATTAGAAGAAGTTAATCGAGAACTGTGAGTAGTACTAGCAACGCTATTCAGGAATTTATGCTTACTTAATGTCTAACACACAAGAAAGAAGAATCTGCAGTCTGCGCAAACAATCGAGGAATAGGTCTCCTTCCAATCGTTTATAAAATCCTATCTGGCATATTGTGTAATAGGTTGAAACTAGTGCGGGGACGATCAACAAAAATTTCGGGCCCACGGAGGCGATGGGAAACTAAAATTTCGGGCCTTACCCGATCCCGAAGCGGATCGGGCGGGATTCGGGATTCCGCCCGACGCCCATCTCAGTTGAACCGCATTGTAGTGGACAGACCAGTGTGGTTTCAAACCGAAGAAGTCGACCCCATTGACCCGATAAAAAGAAAAACAAATCCGACCCCTTTGATTTCAAGAGAGGCTTCAGACAGGGCGAATCTTTGTCGTGCAACTTTTTTAACTTCCTGATGGAATACATACTGAAACAGTGCCCAAATGTTGACCTAAGGGTAATATTTTGTACAAAGGGAACTATGCCGCAACGACATAGACATAATCGGCAAAAATGATCGTGTAGTCATCGGAGCTTTCTCAGACATAAAAAAGTCTCGTCCAATGGGGCTAACAGTAGAAGAGAACAAGACAGACAGACAAGGTATCAACCCGCAGACAATCTAACGCTTGGGACAGAGATTTTCAGGCTTTGAGGCTGTAGAAAACTTCAACTACCCTGGGCTCAGTGAAACAAGTCAACACAGTCAGGAAATTAAACGAAGAATCATTCTTGCTTACCGTAGCTACTTTGGTCTTGATAAGCAAAGCGAAGTAGAGTTCTGTCAATTAAACTGTACAAAACGCTGATAATGCCTGATGTCCTGATGTATGGCTCAGAAGCATGGGTCACGACAGAATCGGATAAGTCGGCGTTGGGCGTATTTGAGAGGAAGATACTTCGGAGAATCTTTGGTCCAGTTAGAGTGGAGAATGACATCCGAATGCGCACGAACGATGAGCTGTACATCGACATAGTCAGGAACATTCAATACAAAAGGCTATCCTGGGCTGTTCACCTGTGTTGGATGGACACAGAAGCTCCGGCAAGAGAAGTTCACAAGCGAGATGTGAATCAAATCGAAGGGGCGCGGCAGAGAGAAAGTCCGCCGCTGCATTGGGAGGACCAGATCATGGAGGCATCCGCAGGAACTGGTATCGACGTGCAATGGATTACAACAGCTGGTGCAAAACCTTGCGTGCTACCAGGCCAACAAACGACTGTAGCGCAACTTTTATGTATGTTGTAACTCACAACAGCTGACAAGTCATGGATCAGTGGGTACACTTTGCAACAGCTTCGACTAGAAGTCTTCGTCATCTTCCAGACACTCTAATTCAAAAGATAGACCCATTTTTTTTTTTTTTTTGGTTAATTCTCAGTACTTTGTGACCCGTAAGATCAGAATGGACAGAGTCTCTGAAATGTTTCTCAATGGAGAGTGTTGCTGAGACCCAATTGAGCCCAAATAATGATTCAGGGCCAATTGTAGGGTGATTTTGTATGTTTGATAGACGCTAAAGAGTGTCATGACCCAGCAGAACTACCCTAAAAGAAAAAAGGCCACAAGGTTAGCGCTCTGGCAGCCGCCTACGACTGTACGAAAAGATGATGATAGTAGCCCCACTTGGACTATTGTCGATATGGTGAAGGTCGCATACTTCTATGCAGTGGAAATCTGATTGAAAAGCTGTGTGCCAGAAACCCATGGCAAACGAAATCCTTGTGTTGGTTTCGAAACAGTACAACCACTCCATTGCCAGTTTCTGTGAGAGTGCCATCAGTATACCAGTGGATTACTAATAGCCCAACACATGGAGTACTGTGCTAGCAGTCTTGGCGACTAAGGGAACAGGACAAAAAAACTTCTGTGTCATGCAATCTAAAAATTTCGTTAGCTGGAGCCTCCAGAATTTGTGCGCCCCTGACGTAGAACTAGCCACGGTTGGGCTAACTCATTAAAAATCTTATCTACTATCACCACTACTACCATCACTTCTACCACCACTACTACCACAACTCACTGTATACATTTAATGACAAACTCCGACGTTGCTATTTAGTTAAGTTTGCGTCATAATTGTTGCGGACAATGCAAATAAGAAATCTAGTTAGTTTTCCTTCGTTATAAAATAATCCAAGATGCTATTATTTACATACTTGGAATGTTTGGAGTTTGCAAACAATATTGCAATTAACTGTCAGTCAACAGTTGTGCCTTAAGTTTTTGTTTTGTCGCATAAATCTTTTAAACTGCTTCTTCGTTTCAAAGAAACTTGTGGAAAGTTGCATAAATTAAAAGGAAAAAAAAATAAGTTTTCACTTTTTTTCACTTTTTTTTGGTTTTTCTTGGCGTGGATAATAACTGTTTTAAGTAGAACGATGCCACAACACACACACACACACACACACTTAGTCTGTTATTATGACATGATGGCTACGTTCTATCATTCGGTTCCAGCTGGAACACACAAATCTAAAATGTTGCTAATGTTTGACCAGAAGCATCCTGGAGCATGCACAACAACTGGTCTAAATTAATTCCAGGACCATAAAGCAACCCTTCTAAGTTGGCATATTCCTGATCTTGTTCCATCTTGGACGTTTTAATGCTGTGATGCGCCTCTTTAGCAGCATCAATTAGGGAACGCTCGGCTTCAAGTCAAAAATTTTAGGCCTGGACACCAATTTCAATGCCAACAATAGAGAAAATACGAAAAAGACTTTTCAGTCCATTTGTTGAAGGAAGTACACAGCGATGCTTTTAGTAAGACTTTCTTTTGACTTGAGTTGTATTAGGACTTGTTATTGAGTTTTTTATTCTGACCGTTTTCCCCTTCAAAATGCTTTCAAAAGTGCAAAAATCTATCAGAACGACACTTGCGAGTCTCTGACAAATTTAAGGGCGCTTGGGGATCTCTCGAAGAAAGAGTTTTGAAATATTTATGTGTATTAATCTGAAAAAGTGCGGAGAAGATGAAATCTAGGCAATCTGACCAACGATGCCGTCTATGTCGATGTCTCTTAGAAGCTATACAATGCTCTGGTCTCTTAGTCGCAAACGGCGATAAGCTGATCATATGTATGCATCAACTCTTGTGGAAAATATGGACTGGTGAGCGCATGTGCACTAGTTTTTAAGAAAAGAAGAACCTTTCTAGTCTTAGCATATTGTGTAATAGATCTAAACCGTACGTAGGAAGTACAGTAGGATAGTACCAGTGCCGAAGAAGTCGACCATTGATAAGATATTCACACTACGCAAGATCCTGGAGAAGACCAAAGAAAAACAAATCGACACACACACCACCTATTTGTCGACTTCAAAACTGCTTTCGAAAAGCCAATAAGATCTACAAGGCACAGACTGTACATGCTGTATTTGCTGGAAAGATCGTTCGCCGCTCTCGTTGGATGACCCAAAGCATTGTCAGGATCGGTAAAAATCTCTACGTCCCCTTTGATACCAAGAGAGGCTTCAGGCATGGCGAAGCAACTTTTTAACCTCAATGCTCAGACGTTGACCTGAAGGGTACATAATCGGTCACCAGGGTTTACAAGACGCTGACTCAAAAGCAGAAGAGTAAGGTCAGAAATGGATAGGTCGGCGTTCGGTGTTTTTGAGAAGAAATGACATACGTATTCGTCACGAGCGATGAGCAGCTGTACGAGCTATACTTTACATACAAGGACATTGACATAGTCAGGCTGTCCTGGACTGGTCACCTGTATCGAACGGATACAGAGGGTCCAGCAAGAAAACCAACCAAATGAACCAAATCGGACGTCTACCGCTGCGTTGGGATAAATAAATCTTGGAAGACATCCGCAAGACTGCAATCCCAAATTGGACTCGACTAGCATCGACTAGACTACAACCAATGGTGTGAAATCCCAAGCCAGATAAAATAAATGAGTAAAAAAGAGAATGTGCTTAGTACCATTTCCAAGGAAACTCTCACACAAATTGGTTTAGTTATTTTTGAAGAAATCAATTATGTATTTCTAATGAAATATTCTATTAGACTTAAAATTATAGACTATAAAAAAAGATGAACATAAAATTCGGCAGCTAATTTAAATGCAAAATTGAATTGTATAAAACAATTCATTCATTATTTAGCAGCGAAGCCAGTAGGAGTGGTGGTGAGTGGCGCTGCTACTCTTCAGTTTAGTTCAGTTTTCAACCAAAGCAATTTCAATGGCACATCTGTGTGCTTTATTAGCATAATCTAATTTAAACTTGCCGTGAATCTTTTTTTTATTTTTTATTTTAATTTTGTTGTTTGGTTTGGCACAATGTCGCACAGTGGTATTACTTAATACATTTTTGTCATTAAAATCATTAAAAAGTTCACGCCAAAAAGTATGCAAAACTTTTTTTATTTTAAATTTTTTATTTATAAACTTTGCGTTTTATGGACTCATTTTCATTCTCAAATATCTTCGGAACCACTTATGCTATTCGTCTGCTTATCATTTTAAATTAAAGAGAAAATGCAATATTTTAATAAAAACATCACAAAAATTATTAAAATAAAATATAAATATTAAAAATATTTCATTTTTGCAAGCTACAATTTTTTAAATAAGTTTTAGCAGCCCAATCTTTCAAAATATTATATTTTAAGAAAACAAATTCGTAATGAAACAATTCTCTAAAAAACTGTATCATTTGATTTTTGAAATTGAAAATGCTCGAAAATACCACAGTGCATCGTCGTCGCTTACATTCCAACCGGATTCTGTTGTTTGCCAAAAAAAAAAAAAAATGTTATGTCCTTTTATTGACGCGCGGCGGCGTCAGTTGTGGAGCTGGCAAAAACACACTAATGCAATCGCGTTAAAATCACCACAACCACCAAATACCATCCTCATCATCCTCATCATCATCATCGCTTATACAGTTGTAACTTTATTTTGACAACGAAATGAAAAAACAATAAAAATATAAAATGTCGTCGCCACCGCCGCCGCCATCAACACCAAAAATCAACATCGTCACTCATCAGCATCATCAGCATCAGCGTTGCTTCAGGGAAAACTTTTAAAATGCGAAAATGAAAGAGCAACAAACGCCCCCCATCCCATCCAAACCAAACCAAACCAATTTAGCAGTGCTCTACCGAAACGCCCAGGCTTCAATTGCCACAAAAGATTGGCATAATTCGAGTTTGAATGAATTAAAAGAGCGTCAAGTATGTATTTCATGGAAATGCGAGTCTCCACTTAATTTTTCAAAAAAAACTTTGGTACTTTACGTTTCCCTTTTTTTCATTTTCATTATTATTAACACGACAGCTTGTTGTTGTTTATTAAATACGGCCGGAGTTGGGACTATGTTTGTACCTATGAAGGTGTCGTGTCGAAGCTGTGTATACGTGGGTTTTTTTCCCCCATGTTCCACATACAGAATGTGACAATATTAGTTTTAGTTAATATTATTATATCTTTCATTTCATTCCAGTCACTTGTTTTGACTAAATTGCTCTATTTAAATGATGCACAGGTGCACCTAGGTGTTTTGTGTGTGTAAATTTGAAGTGTAATTTATGCATGTTTTGTTTTTAACAATCTTGGTGTGTGTGTGTGTGCTATTCTTGGTTTGTTATTTGTAGTGTTTATTGTGTTGTGTGATGTGAGCCATTTGTATGTTTAGTATAATATTGATGTAGTTTAAAATGGAGCAGCGTTAAAAAGTTGTATTCGTAGAGAGAAAGTGTATCTTCTGATGTTTTGTTTATTATTTATATCAAGAGCGCAGCTATATATTTATATTTACGAGTGGCTCACTTAAGCCCATCAGTCATTATTAAAACGTATATGTTAGAGTTGAACATGGGATAGTTGTGGAAAAATTGTCAGTATTAGAAAAGAAGTTTGTGTGGATTGTAAACCTTAAATTTTGTATGGAAAAAAATTTTTGAGCATTTGTACCTTTCGGTTTTATGGAATTCAAGCTGTGAACCATTGACTTTTGTGTGTGTGTTTTGGGTTGTTTTTTTTCCAACTTTGATAAAATGAAACTCATTCTATTTAATTTTTATAGTATTTGGAAAAACATTGATAGCTATTCAAGTGAAGTTTTGAGAGCAGTAAAAAATTTCCAAAAATTTTAAAATAGAGAAACTAATCAGTGGCTTAGATAAAACTGCGAATTATTTTGAATGAGCTTCAATGGTCTGAAACAAACCAAGTTTTACCAAATATTAATAGTAATAACTCTCATAAAACCTTTTTTTATGTTGGTGTATAAAGATATACAAAAAAGCACTAAAAAATACCGTTGTTACTTAAATGTATATTTGCGAAACATGCAAAAAATTGTTCATGAATGAACTGAATGTACCTAATGTATTGTTTTACTAATCTTGTTTTATTGCCTTTCAAATGGAAGTGGTTCGGTATACATCGGTTGAATGGTTTTGAAGTCCATAGTGGACATAGAAGCATTTTTATTTTTTTTTTATATAAATATATACAGGGTTCACACCGGAAACACTTTCTCAAGAGTTTCGAGTTTTACATTTTAAATAGAGTTTCAAGGTTTAATTTTCAGTTTGGCTAGTCGTAAATTTTTTTTTTTTTTTTTTTAAAAAAACTCCTTTAGTATCAAGCCACTTAATGCCCAGTTTTTGTAAATTGGGGCCACACACTCCGTCGAACTATTCATGGTTCATACTTCTTACGAATTTCATATGTGCAACCACGCCCGTCGCCCACTTTTCCAAAGGAACATGTATGTATTGCATTTTTTTAGATCAAATATTTAAAAAAAATATGACGAAGTTTTTTTGTACGAGGTGTATTCAAAAAGTATCGCATATTTTGTGTTTTTTTTAAATTATTTATTTATTCATGAATATCTATTTTGTCCCCTTCAAAGTAATCCCCTCCCGATAAAATACACCTATGCCAACGTTTTTTCCAATCCTCGAAACATGCCAAATAGTCCCTTTCCGGTATAGCCATCAGCGCCTTCTTCGATTTAGCTTTCATCTCTTTATTTAGTAACCCGCGAACATTCAAAATTCGCGATAATGTTTGAACACACCTCGTATATCGTTTTATTGAGGCCGCCCCCAACCCCTGTTTTTTCAAAGGATCACATTTTTCCCGATCCTAACATCATGTATACCGAATTTCGTTTCTCGAGTTCAAAAATGTATTTCGAAAGTCGGAAAGTTTGTAACGCATTAAAGGAGACATCGGAGACCCCATAAAGTATATATATTATTGATCAGCTCGACGAGACGAATCGATTTAGCCATGTCCGTCGGTCTGTCTGTTGCAATGCGTTTTTCTCGGAAAGTTTTAAAGATATTGACTTGAAATTTTAAAACTTAAGCTTTTTGTGCTCGTAGGCAGTTTGTATGTCAGAAACAATGTGCCACGCCCATTTTAAGGCATAGCCCCCCGTACCCATTTTCGAATTTTTGTATGAAAATAGGTTTTATTTCACTCAAAATTTGGTAAAAATATTTCTTATACCATTCAATGTCAAATTCAAGGTGCCACGCCCATTTTTAATTATAGCTCCCATACAAACGTACCGCCCATTTTCGAGTTTTTGTATGAAAATATTTAATATTTCTGAATGAATAAATTAAAATTTGATAGAATCAATTCCAATGACCACCTTAGTGAACACTACCGATATGATAAGGATCGGGCTAATATAACATAAAGCCTTCATACAAATTTGATCAAATTAATCGTGAAATTTAATCTAAGCACCTGATGAACATATAAACTATTAAAAATGTTGTGTGGCAGGTTTGGGTTTCAGCGAAGTTAACGTTTTTTCCTTGTTATATAATAAGATTATAGGGTCTCCGATGGCTCCTTTAATGAGTTACAGACAGATTATACTCGTTTACACTACGTGTATGCGGCGGGCATACAAATAATGTACTAAGTGTGTGTGTATTGAATATAATTATATTGGATATAAAATTAATTAACTTTCCAAACCAGTCTAATAGACGCCCATGGCTATAGACATATGTACTATAGATCGAATATATATATATATATATATACCGTATAAGTAAAAGTAGCGTATGTGGCCGAAAGCTATAAGGCTTAAACTTAAAATATTTATTTATCCAATGGAAATCGAATAAAATGTAAGAAGTCCTTTATGCATACAAGTCACAGCGCAACAATAAACAACAAACTTATAACATAATTACAGCATATCAAACAGCACTAATCCTAGCAAAGAACTACGTACATGCATATATGAAGAGAGGTAAGAGGTCAGAGAGTTTGAGATAAACAGTCGATTAATAGGTGGTTGGTTGATGATGTAGTAGCAACCCTTAAAACCGTTTAGCCATAAAATATAACAGCAGCAATTACATATGTATGCACTGACGACCATAGATGTCGACGACTACGACGTGTAACCATAACTACATATGCGGACAGACGGACATACATGATGTATCGTCAACAGCAATACTCTGGTTACGGTAGATGTTGTTGTTGTTGTTGTTGTTGATGACATATCGGAGTGTTAACGGGTATAACGTTTGACTGCGAATTAAAATAATGTGCCACTTGTGGCTTTTGTCGTTTATCTGTCCGTCTGTCTGTCCGTCTGTCTGTCATATGTGTCACGTATGCTGAGCTGAGAGTTCCAAACTAAAATTTGTTGTTTTGTGGCGATACAACGCGAAGTTTTACAAAACTTTACTGTGTGTGTGTGAGTGTGGGGGAGTGCATAACTTTTGTGTCGCTTTTCGTTTCTCAGTTAATGCTTAAAATTCTATTTAGTAGATTTGTATCTGTAACTACTCGCAGAAGTCTGTCTGTCTGTCTGTCTGTCAGTCTTGGACAGCTTCATATGTAAAACGTTTTGTATATGCTATATTTCAAACTACCCTAATTGAATTTGATTTGAATTCTTTTATTTTCAAATTTTTGAAAGGTTTTGGGTTGTGATTTGATTTTTGAATGCGTGTTTTTTGCAGCGTTAAGCCGCAAGTGTTTTTGCAAACTTGATTTTTTTTTTCTTTCTAATCATTTTGACGAGATGTGTGTGTGTTCATTCAAAGACGATTGATGTTAAAGTAGCTAACAGTTTATTTGAGTCAAAATGTATCTTTATAGAGTGTTGAAATAATAACTTAAATTTTAGGAGAACCTTTCGAGTGAATGAAAAAAAAAAAAATTGCTTAGTCTATATTTTATTTGTCTTTTTTTTTTAATTATCTATTTTTCAATTTAAAGTGAAGTGCAATAAAATTTTTTTGCAGATACATTTGTATTTATTACGTTTTACAATTTTTTAAAGCATACTGTTAGGCGCAAATGATTTCATAAAAAATACTCACAACTTTTTGACGTTTGAACGTTTTTTTTTTTTTGTTTACAACTATCAAAAGAATTCAAATCGTTTGATAAAGAAATGCATAGCTTCGTACTATATAGAAAGACGGACGGACATGTCTAGAACAGCTCATCTCGTCGTGCTGATCAAGAATATATATGTATTCTTTCTAGGTTTTACACTGTCTTCAATAATGCGTTACAAACTTTCTGACAAAATGAAAAAAAACAAGGAAAAACGTTTACTTCGGTGGAACGGTTTTTTAAAATTCCGTCCCACAAATTTTTAAAATATTTTTGTGTGATCAAAAGTGGCTTATATACATTTATAAATATATATTTGGAAATAATTACTTTTTCATATAGTTGTTCGAAAATAATCAATAAGTTTGTATGCGTGCTATAGCTAAAAATGGGCGTGGCACCTTGGTTTTGATATTGGATGTCATTAGAAGTGTTTTTACCCAAATTTGAGTGAATAGTTTCATAAATAATACCTATTTTAATACAAAAATTTGAAAATGGGCGTTAAGTTTGTATGGGGGCTTTATCTAAAAATGGGCGTGGCACCTTGGTTTTGATATTGGATGTCATTAGAAGTGTTTTTACCCAAATTTGAGTGAATAGTTTCATATATAATACCTATTTTAATACAAAAATTTGAGAATGGGCGGTAAGTTTGTATGGGGGCTATATCTAAAAATGGGCGTGGCAGCTTGGATTTGATATTGGATGACATTAGAAGTATTTTTATCTAACTTCAGTGACTACATTCATAAATACTAACTATTTTCATGCAAAATATTAGAAAAAAACGGTAAGTTTGTATGGGGGCAGTACCTTAAAATGGGCGTGGCACTTTGATTTTAACACTTGAACTGCTTAGGACTGAGAAAAGCTTAAGTTCCGAGTTTCAGGTCAATATCTTTAAAACTGAGCGAATGAATCGCATACATACAGACAGACGGACGGACGGACGGACAGACGGACGGACAGACGGACATGGCTAGATCGACTCGTCTCGTCGTGCTGATCAAGAATATATATACTTTATAGGGTCTACGACGTCTCCTTTAATGCGTTACAAACTTTCTGACAAAATGATAATACCCTCCACACTATGTGTGGCGGGTATAAAAAACAAGAAAAATCGTTAACTTCTGTCGAACCGAAGCTCAAATACCCGCCACACGAAACTTTAATTAGTTCAGTGGCATAGATTATGTTCCACAATGGTGTTTGGGGGAAATTCAATTTGGGGCTCAAATAAGACACATGAAAGGTGAGTTTGTATGGGGTCTGTAAGTTATAGTAGCCCGATCCTTGTCATATCGGTAGAATCTTTATGGAATGACAGTAGAAGTGACTTTATCCAGTTTGGAGTGAATATATTCATAAATAAGAAATATTTTCATACAAAATACTCAAAAAATGGGCGGTAGATTTGTATGGAGGGCTATACTGAAAAATGGGCGTGGTAGCTTGGTTTTGATATTGGATGACATAAGAAGTGTTTTTACCAAATTTGTCGAAAGTACATTTAAAAATAATAACTATTTGCATACAAAAAATGGAAAAAAATGTGTAAGTTTGTATGGGGCCTATAACTTAAATTGGGCTTTGGTTCTGACACACAAACTGCCTAGGACCAAAAAAAAGCTTAAGTTTAAAATTTCAGGTCAATATCTTAAAAACATTCTGAGTAAACGCATAACAACAGCAAGACAGATAGATGGACCGACAGACGGAGCAGAAAGACGGACATGTCTTAATCGATTTAATAGAAGACACCTCCATAACAAACACACAAAACGTCTTGCAAAACGTGTCATGTATGAAGTCTTGCAAGACATGTCATACATGAAGTCTTGCAAGACATGTCATACATGAAGTCTTGCAAGACATGTCCTCACAAGTCTTGCAAGCCATGTCATGCATGAAGTCTTACAAGACATGTCATGCATGAAGTCTTACAAGACATGTCATGCTTAAAGTCTTACAAGACATGTCATGCATGAAGTGTTACAAGACATTGCATTTAAGCTAACTGCGACAGTTATATGAAAATGTCATCAACGACTTGTATGGGGTTGTCTTCGGTATGTCATCGAGGCATGAGTATGCCTATTTCTCTCTCTTTCTCTAAGCACGACTTTATTTTGAAATTGAAAATTTTGTCATGAAATTTGGATTGAGTGGCCTCGAAAAACCCAGACTAACAAATTTCAAGCAAATATAAAATGTTTTTAAACCCTCCCCCATACCCTCAAAGGGTGTCTCAAACCTCTTTATACTGCATAATCGGAAGTGAGACGTAAACGAGCCAACTTTATAAATAATATGAATGTATCACTCTCCCAGTGCCGCAAATCTCTTAACGAGATGGCGGAGCAATGGGATATTTGCCTCACATGGGTTCCGGGTCACCAAGATATATTTGGTAATTGCGAAGCAGATAGACTGGCCAGAGAAGGCACAAATTCCGTTATTCCTCCTGGGAGGAGTTCGACTGGAATTCCCATGGCCTCTCTAAAACTGCGAGTGAACGAAGAAATAATGAGAATAGCAGAGATTAGATGGACCACAAACCCAAAATGTAATATCTCGAGACTAACGTGGCCAGAGTATAGCACCAAACGAACAGCCCAGCTCATGCGCCACAATCGACAGACCCTGTCCGTGATGGTGGGCGCTCTCACGGGACATTTCCTAGTGGGTAGACACGCAGTCCGACTAGGGGTAACCTCAAATGACTTCTGTAGGAGCTGCAGAAACGAGTAAGAGGAGGAGACAGTAGAACATTTTCTCTGCCACTGCCCAGCGCTTGGAAGAATAAGGTTTACCGAACTGGGTAGGCCGTTTCTAAATAGCCTGGCGGAGATTGCATCAGTCAAGATTGGTGCAGTAGCCGCCTTCATAAGGAAATCGAGCTGGTTCGAGTAGGAGGATAATAGAGATCATATGGTATCACAATGGGCTTTTTTGGCCTAGGTGACGTCGCGAGAATTCGTGGCGGCCATACTAACCTAACCTAACCTGTCACTCGAAATAAATTAGCTAAGGACTAGAGATCACGCAAAAATTTTTTTATTTGCATGCTTAAACTGTTTGAGAATTATAAAACTGAAAGAATCACGTAGTTCGAAAATGAGCGCTTGACTGATAAACAAAAGTTTGATTATTATAAAAAATTAATAAATTTACCTTAAAAACTAATTTGGAGCACTTAAAATTTTTTTTTTTTTTAAATTACACTTTTTATAAACTTGGAAGTAATTTTTTTTTTTATTATTAAAATCCTTTTTTTTAAATCAAATTGCACTTGAAAAAAAATTAAACAAAAATATGAGGATTTAAAATTTATTATATTTTTAAATTTGTAAAATAGTTTTTTATTTTATTTTATTTTTTTATTTATTTATTTTTTTAAAATTTTTTTTTATTTTTTTATTATTTTTTTTTTATATTGTTATTATTATTTATTTTTTTTTTTTATTTGTCGCGCTAATTATTTTATTTAATTGAATTTTTTTTTTCGAATTAACGGAAATGATATCAACGCATCAAAGATGCACATGAGACTACGATAACGCGTGAGGTAACTGTGACCAATGAAGTTTATCTGTTGACTGAAATCTGTGTTTTTTTTTAATGGCAGCAACAGCCGTCGTCGTCGATGACAGTTGAAAATCAAATGAAATGAACAGACGGCAAAAGTTGCGCGTGTTGCTGCTGCTATAAAAAGGATGCTTTGCTGCTGCTGCGGTTGCGACTGTTGTGATGCGATGCTGCAACAGCAACGGCAGAAAATTTTAAAATTATGAATTGTTGAAAAGTGCGCAAACATCTACACAAACACACACATACACACACACACACACATAGACAAACACAGACAAAGCGCGACTACAAACAGGATACGCGTTGAATGGTGTTCTCGTTTCAGTTTTTTTTTGTGCTTCTTTTAAAGCAGGGTGGCACTTTGCGGTGGCTGTTGCTGCCAACATCAACAACAACAATAACAACAAAAGTGTTAAGCTAAAGCGTATAACAACAACAACAAAGGCAAGGACACATTGCATGCAACAAACGGAAACAAGAAGTAGCAGCAGCAGCAGCAGCAGTAGCTGTAGCAACAATACTAAAGAAGAAACCACCCTCATATAATAATATAAAAAGAAAGATAGATAGTTAGTTAGATAGATAGAAAGAAAGCAACATGCCGCCAATATAGAAGATACATTAAAAAAAAAAAAAATTTAGTTTAGCAACATTTTGCATGTTGCTAGCTTTACAATATTTATAGAATATTGCTTGTGTGGCTCAGCAACAGCATCAGCAACCTCTTTCCATCAACTTTACTCATGCGCCAAAGCTCATTGCTCATACGCCGCATATGCGCCGCAAGCAACATGGACAAAACAATAGGCAATGTAGGCACATATTACATCTAGTATGGTCAGATTTTACAAATTAAAAATTGTATAGATCTGTTTCGAATATTATTACAGCCTTGTTTATGTTAAATCAAGTCAGAGCACTCCAAAAAAGATATTTACTTCAAATTTGTTTTGTATGTGTGACTGTAAACAGTGATTAAATCGCAGTTCGCGAAAAAACACAGTGACTGTAAACAGCGAATAAATCGCAGTTTGCTATAGAAAACAGTGACTGTAAACAGTGATTAAATCGCAGTTCGCGAAAGAACACAGTGACTGCAAACAGTGATTAAATCGCAGTTCGGGAAAAATCACAGTGACTGTAAACAGTGATTAAATCGCAGTTCGCGAAAAAACACAGTGACTGTAAACAGCGAATAAATCGCAGTTTGCTAAAGAAAACAGTGACTGTAAACAGTGATTAAATCGCAGTTCGCGAAAGAACACAGTGACTGTAAACAGTGATTAAATCGCAGTTCGGGAAAAATCACAGTGACTGTAAACAGTGATTAAATCGCAGTTCGCGAAAAAACACAGTGTAAACAGTGATTAAATCGCAGTTTGCTAAAGAACACAGTAACTGTTAACAGTGATTAAATCACAGTTCGAGAAAAAACACTCAGCGATTACCAATTAGGTGTTCTGTTCGCGAAGCGTGATACACAAAATCACCGCTAACTGAACTGTTTCGCTATACCAACACAACAGATTCATTTAAAATTTAAAACACTGCTTTTATTGTAAAAAAAATTGTACAAAAAAATAATATTTTGCGAAAAACAATTGTGTTCTGGTAGAAAACATTTTGCATTCTTTCGTTTATTTAACTTATTTATATAAAAAATATCACAATTCACAATTGCGCTTTTACCATACAATCGTTAAGTAGACCGCGTTTTCAGTGAATTGACGCATCAAGTGATTGGCAAATGTACCAACGATTTTGTACAGGTTCGGTGTTCAAACAAATATAAACGATTTGCGAAGAGTGATAAATGCACCAATCACTGATTAATGAACAGTTTCACTATTCACGAAAAGCGATGCACAAAATCGCCAATAACTGAACATGTTCACTGAGGAAGAAAAAAAATTCGCAAATTACTACTTTCAGTCGTAGTGCAACATTGCGATTTTTAAATCACTGTGAAAAAAATAACCAAAATTGATTTTTTTTTGACAACACTATTTGTTTATAAAGCTATTAGTATGAAATTCGGCCTGTAAACATATTTTTGGTCTTTTAGACGAGTTGCCAAGTTTGGTTGGGATTGGATCATTCTATCATAAATATTGGTATCATAATTTAAGCTTACAAGGAAAAACGTTAACTTCGGTCGAACCGAGGATCAAACACCCGCCACATCTTGGTCATAGTTCGATACAACCAAAGCTTAGATACAATAATGGGGTCAAAAAAAAAAATAAATTAAAAAATCGGTGGTGACTCTGTTTGGGGACTTTATGTTATAGTGGTCTGATCCTTATAATACCAGTAGAGTGAGGAAAGGATGATATTAGATGTGTTTTTTACCCAATCTGAAGTAAATACATTCATAATTTGTTACAATTTCCACACAAAAAAAAAAAAGAAAAAAAAAGACAAATTTTATATACCCATTACACTATGGCAGGTTTAAAAATGATGTAACCTGCAGGGATATGATTTTGCGAATACGAATATATGGGCAGTCCGGCGTGACGTGTTGCTAAACTGACAGCAATTGTTTTCGTAAACATTTTTTAACAAAGTATCAGTTGAGATGAGCGTTTTATATTTGTTCCGCTCAATACTTGTATTGCATCTCCGTAAAATTGCTTCAAGCTTCGATTTCATTGAACTCTATTTTAGAACATTCATTCAGATTGAAGACTTTGGGTTGACTTCAGCAGCTTTTCTGATTTGTGTTGCAATAATAAATATGTTGCTGACCAACTAACTTACAAATTGAAATGGTTTATTGACAATGTTCGCTTGTTGGCAACATGTCTTTGCTTGGTTTTCTGTGTTTTATTGCACTAAAGTTTACTAACATTTAAATCGGAATATATTATAATCGATTATATATATTAATCGATTATATTTAATAATTGATTATATATTATAATCAATCGATTATATATAATAATCGATTATATATAATAATCGAATATATGTTATAATCGATTATATATAATAATCGATTATATATTAAAATCAATCGATTATATATAATAATCGATTAAATACAATAATCGATTATATATAATAATCGAATATATATGTATTAATCGATTATATATAATAATTGATTAAATATAATAATCGATTATATATTATATTCCATTATATATATTAATCGATTATATCTAATAATTGATTATATTTTAATCGATTGTATATAATAATCGATTATATATTATAATCGATTAAATATAATAAAAATCGATTATATATAATAATCGATTAAATATAATAATCGATTATAAATTATAATCGATTATATATAATAAAAATCGATTAAATATAATAATCGATTATAATTAATCGAGATATACTTAAATTTAAAAAAATGTAATGTTAAATTTTTTTTATGAATTTTACTATTTTTCGTTGTTGTTATTTTTAGTTAAAAAGTCAACGTATTTCATAAAATCTTTAATTATCGAAATTCCGGTGGCAACTTAAATTTTTTTTTTTTTTTGTAAATAATTGCACAACTGTTATTTGCATTTCGAAAATAAAAATAAATGTTAAAGCCTAATAACCTTTCGAATTATATATTTTGAAGCCGTTAATCGACTATATATAATGCGATTTATGTTAATCGAAATATGCAGAACTCTTTGCTGTCGTCAAGATGAAGAACGTGATTTCAATTTTTGTCTTGCTTGTTGCATGTTGTGTTTTGCTATTGGCAAGGACACAGGTTAATGCACAATTTTTAGATCTTTTTTTCCGACACCACCACCGCCTTGCCAAGTGCCTAGTCCACCAGCACCGAATAAAAAACCAGCTGCACCGAATAAAAAACCAGTTACACCGAATAAAAATCCAACTGGATCGAATAAAAACACGAATAAAAATCAATCTAAACCGAATAAAAAACCAACTAAAAATATACCTACTCCAAAGAAAAAGCCGATTAAAACTACAAGTAAACCGCATAATACTACAAAACCACCGATTAAAACGAAAAAACCCCCGACTAAAACGCAAAAACCACCGATTAAATCGACTAAGCCACCGATTAAAACGCCAAAACCACCGACTAAAACGCCAAAACCACCGATTAAAACGCCAAAACCACCGATTAAAACGCCAAAACCACCGATTAAAACGCCAAAACCACCGATTAAAACGCCAAAACCAACGATTAAAACGCCAAAACCACCGATTAAATCGACAAAACCACCGATTAAAACGCCAAAACCAACGATTAAAACGCCAAAACCACCGATTAAAACGCCAAAACCACCGACTAAAACGCCAAAACCAACGATTAAAACGCCAAAACCATCTACTTCAACACCGCCACCAACCATGTGTCCAACAGTTTCACCAATAACAGGAACTCCACCACCACCAATTCCGCCATCGTGTGGTTTCCCAGCTACTTGTAGTACAACAAAACAAAACGTTTGTATTTTGGATGCTAGCTGTCTTAAAGAAAACGATCTGATAAGCATGAAAACAATAAGCGAATGTGACATCTGGGCTACCAATCAGTGTCGAGATAAACAATATATTGTGCGTAAGTATCGAAAAAAAAAACAATCTTTAATCATTCATAACATTTGTGCTACTCCTTTGCAGATATCATACCACTCTGGAATGTATGTGCGTGCGATTGCAAAAGTCTTCAAAATATGTATGGCTTGGGCAATTGCTGCCAATCTGCAAAAAGTTGAGAGAGTGGCAACAGAAAATAAAAAATCCCATACTAAATAAATTACAGAATTTTAGGATCTAATAAAAAATTTCAACAACAAAAAAAAAACCTATAAATTTGTATTGAAAACTATTCCGGAACTCGAAGACTAAACGATAAAATATTGATTTTCTAAAATAGTTCCGAATGCAAACATACAAACGCGCGTGTTAAAACAATAGAAATATTGCCCACTTCTGCAAACACAATTTTATTTGTAATTACTTGAAATATGTTGTTTATTTATTTATTTATTTTATATAATTTTTTTTTGAATTGCTTAAGCTGCATAGACTTTATTTGAGCAGCTGTTTTTTTAGAGTTTATAGATTAGCAGGTAAGTTGCATTGAAAACATTATTTCGCATTTTAAGAGTATTTTATGAAATGTATTTCGTTCAATTCGCTACACGAGTAGTGTAAATTCCCGAAGAGACTCGATTATTTAAAATTGGTATTGCTGATCCAGAAAACAAAAGGGCTGTACGTATCATAAGAAAATATACTATATATACTTGATGGTCTTACACGCTTTATTAGTCCGTTCTGAACCAATTTTTATACACTGGCCCCAAATGGGTAAAAGGGTATATTAAGTTTTTGCGAATGTACATATAACAGAAAGAAGGTGGATAGATAGACCCTATAAAGTATAAATGTTCTTGATCAGCATTGGAATGGGAGTCGAACTAGCTATGTCTGTCCGTCCGTCTGTCCTGCTGTCTGCCGTATGAGAGAGATTATCTCGGAGACTATAATAGATAGGCCTATTCCCGAGTGACATAGACTATGTTATTTTGGAAAATTTTGACCCGGGGCCTAATGGGGGTCTTGAAGCTGGAAAAGCCAAATATTTGGATTAAAAAGACGTTATAAAAATTATTTATTTTTGTGTTTTTTTTAGAATTCAGGTGAGCAACAAGACGGGATTTTGGAAAATTTTGACCCGGAGCCTAATGGGGGCCTTGAAACCGGAATAACCATAATGTTAGAATGAATAGACGTAGAGACTTGAAACAGGGCTCATTTGAAAGATGGTTAAAAACCATTTTTGGTGTTCAAGGTGTTCAAGGGATTTCCGAAATTTGGACCTGGGACCCATATGTGGACCCAATATAGATTTTTTTGACCAATTTTTTTTATTTTTATTACAGGTTAGCACTTAGACGGGATTTTAGAAAATTTTTACCCGGCGAAACTGGGCGCTTTTGTCGTGTTTAGGGAATTTTTGAACAATTTATACAATATTTAGCCACCAAACAGAAGCAAAAAGAAACGCGAGCAAAGCCGCGGGTACATGCTAGTTATTTATAAATTACTAAAGAATACCCGGCATGTGCTATTACGTTGTTCGTTTGTTTCGCCTGCTCCTGCGGTACTTTTTAACTTTTTATACCCGCCACACATAGTGTGGAGGGTATTATCATTTCGTCAGAAAGTTTGTAACGCATTAAAGGAGACGTCGTAGACCTATAAAGTATATATATTCTTGATCAGCACGACGAGACGAGTCGATCTAGCCATGTCCGTCTGTCTGTCCGTCCGTCTGTCCGTCTGTCTGTATGTATGCGATTCATTCGCTCAGTTTTAAAGATATTGACCTGAAACTCGGAACTTAAGCTTTTCTCAGGTCTAAGCAGTTCAAGTGTTAAAATCAAAGTGCCACGCCCATTTTAAAGTATAGCCCCCATACAAGCTTACGGTTTTTTTTTCGGATTTTTTCTATGAAAATAGCTATTATTTATGAATGTAGTTACTCGAAGTTGGAAAAAAATACTTCTAATGTCATCCAATATCAAATCCAAGCTGCCACGCCCATTTTTAGATATAGCCCCCATACAAAATTACCGCCCATTCTCGAATTTTTCTATTAAAATAGGTATTATTTATGAAACAATTCACTCAAATTTGGGTAAAAACACTTCTAATGACATCCAATATCAAAACCAAGGTGCCACGCCCATTTTTAGCTATAGCACCCATACAAACTTATTGATTATTTTCGAACATCTATATGAAAAAGTAATTATTTCTAAATATATATTTATAAATGTATATAAGCCACTTATGATCATACATAAACTATTCAAAGATTCGTGTGACGGGTATTTAAGCTTCGGTTCCACCGAAGTTAACGTTTTTCCTTGTTTCAGTGGCATTTTTGTACTTTTTTTGATTGCAGGGTAACCAAAATGCGTTCGGGTTAGTATTAAAACGTACAGCAAAACACTAAAAAATACCAGTTTTGTTTTTATTCCTTTTTGATTGCAACTGAAATATGTTGGTGGCTAGTATAAAAACAGACAAAGAGAAACAAATTTTGTATGGGAAAATTAGAAAATCGACTAAATATATGCATTGTTTTACTGTTATTTTAATTTACTTCAATTGTTACCTTTCAAATTAAACCAGTTTGGGATTCATCGGTTGAATAGTTTCAAAGTCTATAGCGAACATAGAAACGAACTATTTTATGTATAGATTTAAATAAGTTTCTTGAATTCTTAATTAAAAAGAAATTTATAGCATCGTGTAACCAAGGCCTAAGAGAGCGCATACATATACTATATGTATAAAAGAAAATATAAAAAAAACTTATAATATTCACAGCGATTATCTTTAGAATGTCATATCACAATCTTGTTTAAACTAAAGCGTAAAGATTGTTATCTATTACATGATTACAATGTATTCTATATCAAAGATATACAAAAAATAATTTTAAAAATAAAATTTACTTGGAACACAGTAACACATCTGCTCATCTTCAAAATGTTTTGGATTCAGAGATTAAAAATATTATTCTTTGATTATTCGATTAATTAATTGATTAACTTTCTAATTGGCTAAAAATGCTACATGGAGTTGCCATACAAAACAAATATAAATATAAATACGAGTATACCAAACATAATAATTGTTGAGGTTTGTCTAAGTTTTTGTTTTAAGTATTCCACGAAGTCTAGTAGCAATGCCGTTCAGCGTTGGCTTAGATAATTAATCAAATATGTAAACGAAACGTTAAACAATTATTAAACGAACAAATAAAGTTCATAATCTATTTAATTTGGTTTTCTTAACGAAAGCACGCTTTTCAAATACAAATGTGTATTTATACAATGCATGTATTTGTATGTATGTATGTGTGAACCTATCTAACGGAAAGTCTTCCGTATGAATTTCCGATAAGAATATTTTCGTATAAAAAGTCTAGAGGTGCCTCAATCTGAAGTCAATTGCAATTGCCGCTGTGCTAATTGCAATACAATCTATCTGAAAGTTTGAAACGAAACAAAGCGAAAATGGTCTCAAATTTCGCATTCGCTATTTTAATTGCCATTTTGGTCAATGCCTTTGCTGCACCAAGTCCACAAAATGGAGGACGTGAAAGAAACGGTGGTTTGGGGAGCATAACAAGTGGCTTGGGAAATGGAGTAAGCGATATAATTGGTGGTGTTGGAGGTGGAGTTGGTGATATTGTTGGTGGTGTTGGAGGTGGACTTGGCGATATCGTTGGTGGTGCTGGAGATGGAATCGGTGATATCGTAGGAGGTGTTGGAGGTGGAGCTGGTAATGTCGTCGGTGGTGCCGGAGACGGAGTTGGTGATATAGTTGATGGGGTTGGAGGTGGAGTTGGTGATATAGTTGGTGGTGTTGGAGATGGAACTGGCGATATAGTTGGTGGTGCTGGAGATGGAGTTGGTGATATCGTTGGAGGTGTAAATGATGGACTTGGCGGTATTGTTGGTGGTGTTGGAGGTGGAGTCGGTGATATCGTAGGAGGTGTTGGAGGTGGAGTTGGTGATATCGTTGGAGGTGTAAATGATGGACTTGGCGGTATTGTTGGTGGTGTTGGAGGTGGAGTCGGTGATATCGTAGGAGGTGTTGGAGGTGGAGCTGGTGATGTCGTTGGTGGTGCCGGAGGGAGGTTGGTGATATCGTTGGTGGGGTTGGAGGTGGAGTTGGTGATATTGTTGGTGGTGTTGGAGATGGAACTAGCGATATAGTTGGTGGCGTTGGAGGTGGAGTTGGTGATATCGTTGGTGGTGCTGGAGATGGAGTTGGTGATATCGTTGGAGGTGTAAATGGTGGACTTGGCGGTATTGTTGGTGGTGTTGGAGATGGAACTGGCGACATCGTTGGTGGTGTTGGAGGTGGAGTATAGTTGGTGGAGTTGGAGTCGGTTGGATACGGGGTTGGAGGTGGAGCTGGTGATATCGTTGGAGGTATAAATGATGGACTTGGCGATATTGTTGGTGGTGTTGGAGGTGGAGTCGGTGATATCGTAGGAGGTGTTGGAGGTGGAGTTGGTGATATAGTTGGTGGTGTTGGAGATGGAACTGGCGATATAGTTGGTGGAGTTGGAGATGGAGTTGGTGATATCGTTGGTGGAGTTGGAGGTGGAGTTGGTGATATCGTTGGAGGTGTAAATGATGGACTTGGCGGTATTGTTGGTGGTGTTGGAGATGGAATCGGTGATATCGTAGGAGGTGTTGGAGGTGGAGTTGGTGATATAGTTGGTGGTGCTGGAGATGGAGTTGGTGATATCGTTGGAGGTGTAAATGATGGACTTGGCGGTATTGTTGGTGGTGTTGGAGGTGGAGTCGGTGATATCGTAGGAGGTGTTGGAGGTGGAGTTGGTGATATTGTTGGTGGTGTTGGAGATGGAACTGGCGATATAGTTGGTGGTGCTGGAGATGGAGTTGGTGATATCGTTGGTGGAGTTGGAGGTGGAGTTGGTGATATCGTTGGAGGTGTAAATGATGGACTTGGCGGTATTGTTGGTGGTGTTGGTGATATTGTTGGTGGTGCTGGAGATGGAGTTGGTGATATCGTTGGTGGAGTTGGAGGTGGAGTTGGTGATATCGTTGGGGTGTATAAATGATGGACTTGGCGGTATTGTTGGTGGTGTTGGAGGTGGTGTTGGTGATATTGTTGGTGGTGTTGGAGATGGAACTGGCGATATAGTTGGTGGTGCTGGAGATGGAGTTGGTGATATCGTTGGAGGTGTTGGAGATGGAGTTGGTGATATCATTGGTGGAGTTGGAGGTGGAGTTGGTGATATCGTTGGAGGTGTAAATGATGGACTTGGCGATATTGTTGGTGGTGTTGGAGGTGGAGTCGGTGATATCGTTGGTGGTGCTAGAGATGGAGTTGGTGATATCGTTGGTGGAGTTGGAGATGGAATTGGCGATATCGTTGGAGGTGTAAATGATGGACTTGGCGATATTGTTGATGGGGTTGGAGGAGGGGTTGGTGATATTGTTGGTGGTGTTGGAGATGGACCTGGCGATATTGTTGGTGGTGCTGGAGATGGAGTTGGTGATATCGTTGGTGGCGTTGGAGGCGGAGTCGGAGATATCGTTGGAGGTGTTGGAGATGGAGTTGGTGATATCGTTGGAGGTGCTAGCAACTAAATCAATAAAATCGTTGATGGTGATGCTGGTTACGGATAATAATGTTCATACCAAAAACTAAACAAAATGTTTACGAAAAACAAAAAGCTTTAAAATGTTTATTTGTACAAAAACATTTCAAAGGATGAACTCATTGATTTAAGCAAAAAAGAAAATTATATAAATTTAAGTTAGAAACATTTAAAATAGATTCGAAATAACTTGTTATGTATAATTTGTAATAAATGTTTATTTGCACCTTAATAACTATATAAATATGAGTTCCGTTTATTCGACAAAATGCTATAATATTTAAGCTAAAAAAGACAATCAACTTTTGATCGATGCAATGCAAAATAAGTCTAAAGATGATGCTGTGTAAAGGGATTGTTCCATGTTGCTGTGTCTTGCAATATTATAATTTCCGACAAATACGTTGAATATTTTATTATTCTGTTTGCAAATATTACCAAAGCTCTTTTCAATTCAAAAAAAAAAAAAATAAAAAAAATAATAAAGAACTGTTTTCCTCTAATAAAGAAATCATGTTTGAAATAAATACCATCTCAATTTCATGACAAGCTTTAGCATTTTTTTTTTTTTTTTTTTTATTTTGTGCTAAGCAATTTTTGCTTCCTATATGATATTTCCTTTCCGTGTTTTTTTTGCATGTTGACTCGTTCTTATATTAATTTTTGTTTAATTTTTTTTCTTTTTTTTTTTTTTTGGCGCAGATTTGCTTGTTTACACTTTGGATTTGGCTTGCCACATACACATACACATGCACTCGCTTCATGCCGCATCATCATGCATCGTTGGTATGGCAATCACAAACACTTGCCGCGTCGCATAACGACGATATACATCGCATCACTTTTCTCCTCATACCTGAATTGCCGTTACTATTCTGCTCAAGTCTCCACTAAGCTTTTTTGCACATGTTCAGCCTGATGTTGCCGTTGCCGTTGCCGTAATGCATTATGAACACCAACAGCAACAACTAACTCGGAATGCTCGTCAACTACATTTTAGCAGTTTGAGTTTGCATTGTTAAAATTTTTATTTCTATTTTTATTTTTTTTTTTTTTTTTGTGGTTTCTGCAACATGTTCTTTATTTCACTGATTTTCTTGTTATACGGTTTATTCGTTTTGTTATAAAGTTTGAGACACGCTTTGTAAAATACATATTTTGTATAATCATTTCAGGAATAGCTGTCTGTCCGCTTTTCCTACCTCTCATAGCTTTATGTTCAACCTTAATTGCATTGCATCGGCCCAAAACCTAGACATTCACATAGAATGTGTGTACTAGTTTCATCCTCCTCCAAGCAGAGCTACACTCGACTCGAGGACAGACCAATTTGTAGATGATATCACAATCGTTATGACCGGTGAGGTAGCCAGATAGCAACCTGAGGTCATGACGACTGAGATCTACAATATTCTTAGGGCAGACAGGGCGAGCAAATTGCTTAGCTTGCCGTAGGCCCGAGTATTGAACCCAGTATTGTAGAGATTCTGTGGAGAACCTATCGATTATGCGTAAGAATGAGGCTCAGCTAAGCCCGCAGAAAGGCTCCAAGCCAATAAACTGCGAGGAGAAGCCGGCTCTGGCAGGTTCGTCAGCGGCTTCGTTGCCGTCAATACCCCTGTGTCCAGGGACCCAGCAGATAGTGACTTTACGACACTGAGAAAGGAGTTGAAGTGCGTCATAGCGCTGAAGAACTAACTTGGATGAGAAGGTCCATGAAGTTAGTGCTTTGATAGCAGCTTGGCTATCGGAGAAGATTGTGACTATGAGTCAAAAGGTGGCGGACGCAGACTTCGATGGCAAATATCTCAGATTGGAAGACCGTGGGCCAAGCCTCCATTGCAACAGCGATCCTGGCGTTGGGACCACCAGTGCCCGTTTCGGTGAGTAAGCCATCAGTAAACCACTTTGATGGTTTATGGTTCGAAACCAAGGTACCATCTTATCCAATCTGACCGATTGGAAGGATGGAACGAAAAGTGTCTGCCGAATCGAAAAACCGTGGTCATTTATTCTGTTATCTTGCAGATCTCAATACCAGGAATAAGTTGAACAAAATGAATGACCAAAGTGAAGAGGAACATCGCTGTTCAGCGCTAAGGGCTTCCATAGCGGCTAATGACATCGTAAAGATATATAGAAGCGATAGACCAATGATCGATAGATTTCGTACAATGTGGTTCGTCTGTCCGCACATTTTTTTTACATCTGTCCGCACTTCTTTTACCCAGTCCAGTATTGCGCATGGTGCATTACATAGTTTAGCTTTTATACAATGTTTTTCCTCCCAGTTTTGGTCCTTTTTGCATATTTGCATACTTTGGTCCGTCTGTCCGCATTTGGTTTCATTTTTTTTTTGTCCGTCTGTCCATAAAAGCGCATAGGGTATACCATAGTCGTGTTAACGCTGCTGCAACTTGCTATCTTGTTTATTTTTATTTTTACTTTTAATTTTATACATTTTTTTTTTTTTATTTTTTTTTTTTATATGCAACAAATGTATATCACAGTTCTCGACTATATTCATTTGTTCCACTTTGTGTGCGCATCCATTTCCGCTTGGGCGAAAAAACATTGAAGACAAAAAAAAAAAGAAAATAATGAAAAATAAAAGGAGTGAGTTCGAGTGCAGCAAGCAGCAAGTAGCAGCAGCAAGTTATGCTACCGTAAAAACCACCAACTTTACTTCAACATCATCATACTCTCATGCAGCATGTTTCTATTCATTCAAAGAAGTAAACCTGCCACTCACCACTCAGTCCAATAAATTTTATCTAGTCGTGTCGAGTCGAGTCGTGTTGAGTCGCATCCTAGCGCATAGCGCAATAAGTGCGAGCGAGCATTCTGGCACATTATATTCTTACAACTTTTCACTTGTTGTTCCATGTTCCATGTTCCTGTTGCGGTTGTACTTTATATCATCAAGTCCTGTCGAGCGTTGATTGAAATGTTGACGGCGATGTTGTTGTTGTTGTTGTTGCTGTTACTGTAAAAGCGGAAAACAATATAAGTATATGTAGCGTATATGTATAACTTCATCTAATACTTTATCCTTTTCGTCTGTCCTTCCTTCATTTTTTTTTTTTTTGTTTCGTTCCTTCCTTTCACCCTCAGTCCGTACATATGCAAATTCATGCAGCGCGTTCTTTTTAGTTTTTTTTATTTTTAAATATTCTTCTTGCTTTCATTTGTTTTCATTTTTTTTTTTTTTTTACATTTTAGTAAATCATAGACACCCTCGTTATGAGCACTTCGTTCCAAGGACAGATAGACAGACAGACAGCCATTCAACCGTATACAACCATCCATGCATCCATCCATCCATCCATCAAACGCAATCAACATCATCAACGCAACCACAACCATGACACAGAACAATCACAGTCGTTGTGTTGTATAGGTTTTTTTTTTTTATTCCTATATTTTTTTTTTCCTGCGGTAGAATTTCAATATTAAAATAATTGCTTAATTTTTCTAATGGATTTGCGGCTTATTTTACCATAAAAAATGTATATATATAATACTTCGATAGAACTGCAGAGCTAATATTGCTTTGCTAACCAGCTCATGTTGAAATGAAAATAAAAATTTATATAAAATATATATTTTGGATCACTCGATGGAAACCAGGTCCAAACGTCAGCATTCTGCTTGAACATGTCAAACAATATTTTGGAACTATTTTTTTATAAAGCCTAGTCATTAGATCTACTCATTTCAAAAATATGGCTTTTCCGGTTTCAAGACCCCATTAGGCGTCGGTTCAAAATTTTTAAAAATTGCTTCTTAGTACTCATTTATATAGTAAAAGTATTTTAAAATTAAAAAAAAAAAATATTTAAAGAATCTTTTATTAAAAATTTGTGCCCATCTTTGGATTTTAGGTCCAATATTCCAAAATTCCAGAAACATGCAAAAGTAGTTTTTTTTAAATCATCTTTACCATATCCCATACCCATAACCATAAAATCCTGACGTTGTGCTTGGGCCAAGGCCGCGAGGCAAGTAAGTGGTCAGAGCGAAAGTGGAGACTCAAGTAAGTCACCACACGTTCCCATCGTTAGCACAGAGTATAGTAGGAACATGGTAGGCCCTCCGATAATTAAAGATTAAAAGTGTACTGCGACTCTAGGTGAGTCGATTGTACCCAAGCCTGGCATTTAGAAATGGTTAGGTTAATGGACAGAGAATCATTTTCGCCTCTTTAATAAGCAGAAGAGTATGCCTAGTCGGGACGACCCTGATTTGATCGGTAGTAATAAAACAGCGATTAAACAGGGTGAATCTGAAACGGGCCAAAGCTGGACATTCACAGAGAATGTGTGTGCTAGTTTTATCGTCCTCCAAGCAGAGTCTACACTCTGACTCTGGGGACAGGCTTATTTTGTTAAGATAATATCTTAATCTGTTATGTACGGTGAGGTAGCCAGTTAGCAAACTGAGGTCATGACGACTGAGACATACTATATTTTTAGGGCAGATAGGGCGAGCCAATTGTTTAGCTTGCCGTAGGCCCGGGTATTGAACCCAATGTTTATCTGTCAGTTTGTCTGTCTGTCTGTTTGTCTGTTTGTCTGTCTGTTTGTCTGTCTGTTTGTCTGTCTGTTTGTCTGTCTGTTTGTCTGTCTGTTTGTCTGTCTGTTTGTCTGTCTGTTTGTCTGTCTGTTTGTCTTGTCTGTTTGTCTGTCTGTTTGTCTGTCTGTTTGTCTGTCTGTTTGTCTGTTTGTCTGTCTGTTTGTCTGTCTGTTTGTCTGTCTGTCTGTCTGTCTGTCTGTCTGTCTGTTTGTTTGTCTGTCTGTCTGTCTGTCTGTCTGTCCTTTCTGTCTGTTTGTCTGTCTTTCTGTCTGTTTGTCTGTCTGTTTGTCTGTCTGTCTGTTTTGTCTGTCTGTTTGTCTGTCTGTTTGTCTGTCTGTTTGTCTGTTCTGTTTGTCTGTCTGTTTGTCTGTCTGTTTGTCTGTCTGTTTGTCTGTCTGTTTGTCTGTCTGTTTGTCTGTCTGTTTGTCTGTCTGTTTGTCTGTCTGTTTGTCTGTCTGTTCGTCTGTCTGTCTGTCTGTCTGTTTGTCTGTCTGTTTGTCTGTTTGTCTGTCTGTTTGTCTGTCTGTTTGTCTGTCTGTCTGTTTGTCTGTCTGTCTGTTTGTCTGTCTGTCCGTTTGTCTGTCTGTCTGTTTTTCTGTCTGTCTGTCTGTCTGTCTGTTTGTCAGTCTGTTTGTTAGTCTGTTTGTCCGTCAGTGTGACGGTATGCAATTCTTTCGCTTAGTTTTAAAGACATTGAACTGAAATTTCGAACTTAATTTTTTTTCGGAACGACTAGGTTAAGTTCAAAAGTTGTCTGTTGCCACACCCATTTTTAGCAAGGTTCCATTTCCACTTTTCTAAACTAGCTTATGCTTGCTTTCCGGCTGCTTCTTTAAAATCAGAAATTTTATGCTTTAAATTAAACCAAAACACAAAGCAACTGAAGTGCATTACGGATGCGTTTCATATACTTCGACATATAAAAGTAGCAAATGTACACACAACTTGAGTTAAATGTGTGAAAGTGTTTCTTATGGAATATATATGCGACTCGTTTACTTTTTATTGTCCTTTTCTTTTTTTTCTATTTACCGCTTAAGTGTTTGCGAATTTGGCAAATATTCTGTGAAGTAGCATACACATGGTGTGTAACAAACATTCACACGTACATACGTATAAATTGTATCTCTAGAGTGATAGATACATATGTAGATAGATAGATAGATAGATGGATGGAAGCAATAGACAGCTTCAACGAGTACAATACCATCAAATTCAATCTGTTCGCACTGCTTCTGTGCATCGCTTACTTTGGATGTGTGTGTGTGTGTAATTTTCTAAATTCTATTCAATCCATTTAACTCTATTTTCGACATTTTCAATTGACAATTGAAACAGTTTTCCTGCTGAATTTTTCTTTGCAGTCAAATTGAAAGCAATTGCTTGATTTGTTATTTGTTATTTTTTTTTTTTTTTTTTTTTTGTATATTGAAAATCAAGACAAGTGTTTATTTTCCCACTCAAGAGACAGACACCAAGAGACACATTGTACACATCAATAGTAATGCCATTGTTAAGGAATTAAATGAGAGATTTGACAAAATATTTTTTTGTACGAGTTTTTTTTTTTTTTTCATACCCGCCACACATAGTGTGAATGAAGGGTATTATCAGTTTGTCGGAAAGTTTGTAACGCATTAAAGGAGGCATCGGAGACCCCATAAAGTATACATATTCTTGATCAGCTCAACGAGACGAATCGATTTAGCCATGTTCGTCTTTCTGTTGCAATTTAAAACTTAAGTTTAAAACTTAAGCTTTTGTGCTCCTAAACAGTTTGTATGTCAGATCCAAGGTATCACGCCTATTTTTAGATACAGCCCCCATACAAAATTACCACTTTTTTCGATTTTTTTTATGAAAATAGTTATTATTTATGAATGTATTTACTACCAATTGGAAAAAAACACTTCTAATGGCATCCATTTAGATATGGCCCCCATACAAACCTAGCGCCCACTTTTCAGATTTTGTATAAAAATAGTTCTTATTTATGGATATATTTACTCAAATCTGAGTAAAATCACTTCTACTGTTATTCTATGAATATGCTACCGATATGACAAGGATCGGGCTACTATAACATATAGACCCCATACAAACTTAGCTTCAATTTTTTTATTTTTTCAAGAAAGTGATTAAAGTTTCGTGGGGCGGGTATTTGAGCTTTGGTGCTACCGAAATTAACGTTTTAGCTGGTTTTTTTATGTCTAAATCCTAACTTAGAATTTATATAGAAAATGGAAGAAAATGCTATTCAAATGATGTGCGGATTAATGTTATGAAGCTATCGATTCTCGATTTCTTCAAAAATTTCTAAAGAAAAGTCCTTAAAACACAAACAAATTTTTAACAATATCTCCTAAACGGTTAATGGGAAAAATTTTTTTGTTGACTATTTTTAGATATTAGAAAACTGGAAAAAATTAAATTAAATAAAAAAATATTAGCTGCAAATTTTTTAAGTAAAAACGCGTTGGCTCATATTTGACTCTTCCCTGTAGTTCTGAAGGTATCGATTGGGCATGCTTGAACTACCTACTACACTATTCCCTAAATGGGTACTTTCCTGACTGATCCTATGGTAAGCGAACGTTGAACCACCGATTAAAAAAAGTAGGCGCTCGAAAGCGAAAACGAAACATAACGGATTAGCGTCACATTTGTTTTCGTCAATTCGCAAATAGGACATAGATAACCGAAAAAAAAAAAAAAATAACTTCGATTATGGTTTCTGTCGCTGTTTGTTTATGAATTAACCCTTTTCATGGGTACCCATATAAGTTCCCTTTTCATGGGTACCCATGTACATCGGAATGTTTTGATAACCAAATTAAACACAAAGAAAATAAAAATAATGTTGATATATGTTAAAAGATTCCAAGGCAATTTCGTCCTCAAATTGTTCAATTTCATTACAGGTCATATACATATGTAACTTCATTTCATATTAATATTTCTAAAATTCTTTTTATAGAAGTATTTTTTTCCCATTCAATTCCAAAAAAATACTCAAGCACTTTTCGCCAAATCAGCAGCAAGCGTGGGTGGAGCTTAGTTTGTCCTTTTTTTTTTTGTGTGTGTGCTGCAAGCTTTTTTTGAGGAAGGTTATTACACATTTTTCGTAGCGTTTGTAATGCAAAAAAAAAAAGATGGATCTACATATATAATCAGATCCACTTTTGTGAAATTATTTTAAAATAACTGCGGATCTTATCGATTTTTTTTTTCTACCAATAACCAAACCCGCCGGACAATTGCAATTTAAAGATACTAAGATGGCAGCGGTACTTAATATTTAATTCCTATGGGCCCTGGCTCAAATGTGTACGGCCCTTTTGGAAGTGACGTGGTGACCCAAACACGCGAGTAGAGCGTTTTAGCTCGTGATTGTAGGTATAAGTCAGGCGTCAGACGAGGTTTGGATAGTCCTCACACTCCAACAAGCTGGAAAGTAACATGTGCCAATACTATCAAGGCTTCGAAATTGGTACCAAACGATGCGCTCTCTGGGACGCAGATTGGCGTTAACCAACACCTAATGGAACCCTATGGTACCCCTTATGATACCTAGGGGTACCGTGGCATTTTTTTCTCCCAATCATAAAATTATCCCCATGGAGTCCCGTGGACTATCATGGCTTCGAAATTAGTACCTGACGATGCGGTCTTTGGGACGCAGGTTGGCGTTAACCAACACCTAATGGTACCTTGTGGTCCCATGAGATACAGACAGCATTTTTTTTTTTTTGTCCCAATCCTAAAACTATTCCCATGGAGTCCAATGCATACATTCACAAAACTTAAAACTGAGTTTCTGTAGAACTCTTCAGAGTAAACTAACGTTAAACACTTGGCAATACTAGGGGTAAGCTTTCATAATAGTTTACCCAAAATATTTGGGTTTTTGTATGAAAACTTTTCCTTGTTCCAATCTGGAACAAATCGGACAATTATTTTATTTGAAATTTTATCGTTTATTCCCGCGGCGGATTCCGTGGGTCTCGGTCAAGAGCCCATCTCTAATGCAGTGGCTATCGATGTCGTGCATAGTCGATTACCTAACATCGTACGTCCTCGTTTTAATTTTTAATGAAAAGCATTTAAGTTTTGGTTCTATTTAAATGAATTATTTTTCTTGGCTTTTATTCGTTTCGTTGTTTGTTTTTTTTTTTTTTTTTTGCCGCTTCTTTGTTAGTTTTCGATTGGCATTGGTTTTGTTGTAGCATTTTTGTTTTCTGTGGAAAGGGTTGCTGCTGTGGGTGGAGCTAAAAGTTTGATAAAACTAAAACGCAAATAAATAAATATTTCGTCAACGATGTTTTGCTTATTTTTCAAATTAAGTTATTAAATATCTATTTAGTTTTTCTTTTTATTTCTGTTTTTTTTTTGTAAATAGTTGTGTGTTTTTGCTAAATTTAAATAAAAAAGAAAGAAAAAAATAAGCACAAATTGCGCGCAACAGAATTCAACTCAATTTTGGCGCTATTGTGAATGTGCGCACGATCTATCGTTTTTCTGTTGCATTCCGACTAATGAAATTTATAGCAAAGCAAATACTCGTTGCACTTAGGCAAAGTGCGAAGTTAGCTGTACAGATTTATTTGTACTAATCTTGGTGTTTTGTTCAGCATAAAACATGTAAACACTAAGCAGCAACATGATTCTGTAATTCAATTTTCGTATTTTGAAGCACAATCAAAACATTCATTGCGTAAAAAGGATTCGATTAGTCAAAACGTAACGTGTCGTAATATAACGTGGCCGTCGCCTTTTTAAACTAGTTAGATAAATACTAGTCTAGGGAAAAAAAATTACTTTCGGTGATTTTTTCACAGTGATTTTAAAATTGCAATGTCGCACTACGACTGAAAGTAGTGATTTGTGCTTTTTTTTTTTGTTCCTCAGTTAACATGTTCAATTATCGGTGATTTTGTGTATTGCTCTTCTCGAACAGTGAAACTGTTCATTAACCAGTGATTGGTGCTTTTATCACTCTTTGCGTTACTTATTCTAGGAAGTTCAAATTAAGTATAAATTATGCCTAGAATAATTCCCAATGAAATAGACCAATATGGTTAGGTCCAACAAAATTTTAGGTATATACACGATTTTATAAGTTTTTGTATGAAAATTCAATTCAATGAGGTATGGTAGTGAAATAGAACCGATCTTAAGGTTCATAATTATTGGGTACAGGGTATCTTGCAGTCAAGCATACTCGAATTCAGCGTTCTTTCTTGTTTTAATAGCGTGAATGACGTAGTCTCTCGTGACAGCTTGATGACATGTCAGCGACTGCGTTACCATTGTTGCAGTTTACAATAGACTTTTTTTCATAAAGCGGTTCAAGCTCTCTGTTCTCTGGTTAAAAAGTATGCTCATAACTATAAAATTAAAAAGAACAATTTTTGTAAATATGTGAAGAACATTAATTAGTTTCTTTCAGTGTGCAAGTAAAAATATCTTTCAAGCAAATTACAATTATTTTATTCATTCTTCCGGTTTTTGAGTAATATAAAAAAAGAAACACGAATGTAAACAGCCGATTTCGCGTAACACATTTAATCTTAACTGTCCGTTTGCAAATTAAAATTTGGCGGCTTTTTACTTTGGTATTTTCTAGTGCATATTTGAAATGAGTATTTTCTGGTATTTTTTGTTGTTGTTGTTTTCTTTTTGTTGTGCACGTTTGTTTTGATTTGTGTTACGCGATTTAAATTTGAAAATTATGAATTAAAATTAACAAAAATGTTTAACACAAGATTTTTATTTGCACAAGCCAAACGCATTTATTGTATTGGCACCCAAACACGTGTACCACGTGCATTATTGCACCGTAGCATACCATGCCTTGCCAAGACTTATGTCGACCGAGAGAATCAGTACGCGCACGATGTGCTCGTGCAATCGCTGAAACCATATCAAATCTTTCGTACTGCCAAAGAAGATTATGTTCAAACGACACAACAAGCAATCGCCATCACCACACCAACGCGCATATTACAACCGCCGGCGGAGTGCAGCGTTGCTGAACGTTATGCCGACTTTCATGCGCTCATCGAATATTGTTTGCGTTCGAATGTATCGCTGCAAGCGGCAGAGCTAAATGATTTCATTGAACGTTATTGTGATATAATACATTTGCTGGATGACAAACAACTGCTAGAGACATTACGAGCTTTGGCACGCTTGCCGCCGATTGATTCGACGCGTGCCAATAATTTCATGACACTCTGGAATACGCTGGATATTGAGTGCTGTCGCCGCATAGAACATTGGTCCAGTGAACAGCTATTGCTGGTCTGCGATGCATGGTATGTACTACGTTTGGCGCGCATTGGTGAATACGTTTGGCAGGCATTGCGTAAGCTCGGACGTAAAGTGCGTAAAATGCCGCCGGAGCAATTGGTTCAATCGATGTTTCTTTGCAATGTTTTACGTCGTCCGGTTTTTGAGATGTTCGAATTTGAAGTGAATTTAGCGCGTTGTGCTGCCGAAATGTCGCTACAGGAACTGGGTGTCATGGCAATGGGTTTCTTTAAGACACAAACACAAATACGCAATCCGGAGCTTATTGAACTCTTCTACAAGCGTCTTGAAGCGGAATTGCATACCGTCGAAGATATAACATTAGTTTCCATTTTAAAAATTCTACGTTATAGCAGTAAATTGCCACAGGTCAATGCAATGATGCAGCTGCTAGACTCATTGTCTGCACAAGTGGAACGTATCTCATTGTTATCCTGTCTGCATGTTGCACTACTCGGCTGTGATATACAAACGTGTCATGATCCATTAATCGAACGTGTGCTACAACGTTTTGACCGTGAACTTGTGTCAGCACGTCTGAAAGATATCGAACGCATTTGTCTGGTCATGGCACTCTTTAATTATACAAGCGCTTCCGGTGTCGCGGAACGCTTGTGTGCACGTATACCGCAATTGCTGCAAACGCCGGAACGTATTGCGGAAATTCTAAAATATCCACGTTGCTATACGAATTGTTTGCATTTTCTGACGCTATGCAATGAACAATACGATTTGGAAATGTTAAGTGCTGCGCTAGAGCCACGCTTTGTACGGCATACATATCGTACCGGTTTGCCGGGGCGTGAATATTTTCATTTGGATTCGTTTGTTAAGATTAATTTAAATGATAAATATACGGGTGCACAATTGTGCGATAAGAAACGTCGTACTATGGGTAAATTGTATACACATTATATACCCGAACGGAATCCTAAATATCGGCTGAATAATACGGATCGCATACTTGTTGAAATTAAAGAAACTGCAGCGACACTTTTTCGCGCGCATAGCCTAAAACATGTCTTGCCGCATTATCAACGTTGCGATTTGGTCATTTGTTATGATCAGCAGGCACGTTGTCCGGTGCAATTGTCGCCCGATTGTCCGGAGGATTATAGCGGTGTTATATTAACGCGGCAGCAGTTATTAGGTGCACAAGAAGCATCACACATAGATACTATTGTTATAGTTGTAGCCGGCTGGAATAATGTGGTGCGCGACAAGGAGCGTCATACGGGTCTGTTTGATATGAAATTAAAGCAGTTGCGTTTGTTGGAACACAAACCTGTTGTGGTGAGTTTATGAACTATGAATGTGAATGACTTATTATACCCGCTCGGAAAATTTTAAACGCATTAAGGGAAGCATCGCATACCCCAAAATGTTTATATATTATTGATCAGCTCGACGAGACGAATCGATTTAGCAATGTCCGTCCGTTTGTCTGTCGTCGTCTGTTGCAACTCGTTTTGCTCAGAAAGTTGTAAAGATATTGACCTGAAATTTTTGGCTCTAGAGCAGTTTGTATGTCAGAACCAAGGAGTCACACCCATTTTTAGGTGTAGACTCCACACAAACTTACCACTTTTTTGGGATTTTTGATTTGTAACACAAAACTACTCCGAAACGGCTTGACCGATTCTTATGAAATTTTTTATGTATGTTAAGTAGGTCTGAGAATAGAATGTAAACTAGTTTTTATACCAATAAGTGGGGTGGTGGACGTGGCCCCAATAGAATCGATCATAATCTCATCAAATATTTTCTAAAAAACTTAACAGGTTTCAATGAAATTTGTGATCTTTATGAATATTTATTTACTCCAAATTGGGTAAAAACACTTGTAATGTGAACCAATATTAAAACCGTGTCAGGCCCATTTTTAGATATAGCCCCCTATACCAACTTAGTGCCCATTTCTGAGTTTTTCTGTGAAATTAGTTTTAATTTATGAAAATACTCGCTCCGATTTGGATAAAACCATTTCTACTGTCATCCTATGAATATACTACTGATATGATATGGATCGGGCCACTATAACATACAGATCCTATACAAACTCACCTTTCATTTTTTTGTTCTCTGTACCAAAAGGGTAAAAGGGTATATTAAGTTTGTACGTAATGTATGTAACAGACCGAAGGAGGCTAGATAGACCCTAAAAGTATATATATTCTTGACCAGCATAGGAAGGGGAGTCGAACTAGCTATGTCTTTCTGTCCGTCCGTCTGTCTGTCCTGCTGTCTGCCGTATGAGAGAAATTATCTCGGAGACTATAAGTGATAGGGCCATCATATTTGAAATTTAGACTTTCCGTCAAGTGTAATGTCAAGTGTGCAGTTGCAAACTAATTTTCTTTAGCCCCTTTTTAAATGGTACTCCACATACAAATCTACCCGGAAATTTTGTGTTTTTACATAAGAACGTCACTGTTTCTTATTCTAAAAAATCCTAATTTGGTATAAATTATGCCTATGATAGTCCCAATGAAATATAGCAATATTAGTTGGACCAACAAAATTTTAAGGTATAGCCCCCTACAAATCTGCCCCAAAACTTTGTGTTTTTGCACAAAAACATTATTGTTTCTTATTCTAGGAAATATAAATTTGGTATAAATGATGCCAATGATGGTCCTAATAAAGTAGACCAATATGGGTAGGTCCAACAAAATTTTAGGTATAGCCCCCATACAAAAATATACCCGATTTTTTAAGTTTTTGTATGAAAATTCAATTTAATGAGGTATGGTAGTAAAATAGAACCTAACTTAAGGTACATTAAGATTGGGTACAGGGTATCTTGCAGTCGAACATATTCGATTTCAGCGTTTTCTCTTGTTTTTTTTTGAAATTATTATTGGTATTTTTCTAATTTTAGCTTAAAAGTTTACATGTGTACTTCTTATTTGAGCCCCAATTTGTGTTGTGCCCACCCAACCCTTTTGCGGAATATTCTTATTTTTTAAAGCTTCGTGTGAGCTTCGGTTCTACCGAAGTTAACGTTTTCCTTTAGTTGAACCGACTTAAAACGCGGTTCGACACTGGTAACCAAACTAGCGGTTCAAAGGTATCGCGAACCGCTAAACCGGTCACTGCAAACTTTTTTAATGGTTTGCCGCTCTGGTATTTGAGGCTCGGCTTTACCGAAGTTGTTGTTTCTTCTTGTACTGCGATTCGGTTTTAAACCGATTTATATAGCTCTGTAATTCTGCTTTTGCCGTAGGGTATAAAAAGTCACACAAACATCAATTTAATTGCATTTTTTTTTGACTCATTTATTTTTTAACAAGTTAACAAAAAGACTACTACTACACATCAACAACAATAAAAATTAAAAAAAAACTTTCAATTAAGTCTATTTTTTGTGTATTAAAATGATTAAAGCTATTAATATATATTTCTCTCTTTTTCATTTTTATGCAGATTTATTGGCATGAATGGCGCGAGCTAGAAACAGCAAAGGATCGTCAAGACTTTCTTAAACGACGTGTATCCAATTTCATCAAATTATAGCAGAAGTAGCTGTGCTACTATTTTTGTTTTGTTTTTTTTTTTTAGAGCAATTGATTGAATCATATATTGATAAATTGGCTTATAGTTATTACTAGTATATTTATGTTTGTATAGTTATAATTATTAAGAGCTTATGTACATAAATAACTTTATATATATGTATATATATATATATATAGATCTACACAATATGTATGAATGGATAATAATTTTTTTTTTAAGATTGAACAAAACACTCAACGCATGCCCTCGCTGCGAGTGTCAAGAGGTAGTTTAGTTATTGCTATTGCAATTTTTTTTTCTAGACTATAAACAAGTAGTGACAATTTTTTTGGTTTTTTTTTTTTTTTTTTTTTTTCTCTTTGCTGGGCACATATGTACTACTACGAACACAGATTTATGGTGGAACATTATCATAATCATCATTATTATTATCACCATCATCATCATTATTATGGAAAATTTGATGCTGCATTTCTCATACGCATTTCATGTGGACATAGTTCCGAGCAGCATTTTCTTTGTATATTCATAGACAACAAAAAGTGTTGCCGTCGCAGGTATAGTACGTAATATTGATGGTAATAAACCCGTATAGAGCGCTAAGAAACCTTCTTTTTTAACAATATCCATGCCAACAGCAATCATGCCTTTATTTATGTTTTTCACTTGTATTCGACTTTTAATAACATCAGCGGGAAACGTTGATGTCAAAAAGAGTAATACCACCAACAGCACCGGCTGCCATGGTGCGTAAGGGGCCAATTTCATCTTTAGATTGATCCGGACTGAAAGTGTAAGAGGGGAAAGATGTGTTTTCAATATGCATATACTTAGAATAAGTTAGATGGTATGGTATTTTTTTTTACTTTCCGAGTCCTTAAAAAATCATAGATTTGTATGGGGGGTACTCCTTAAAATGGGTCTAGAGAAAAACCGTTTGCAAGTGCACACTTGACGGCTCAGAAGATTCTATGTTTCAAATATGGTAGCCCTCACTCTTATAGTCTCCTAGATAATCTCTCACACGGTAACGGGACGGACGGACGGACAGACAGATAGACATAGCTAGTTCGACTCCCCTTCCAATGATGATATAGAATATATATACTTATATATTATATATATTATAGGGTCTATCTTGCCTCCTTCTGACTGTTACATATATTCACACAAACTTAATAGTACCCTTTCCACTTTGGATACAGTGTATAAAAATATTTCTAAAATATTGTCAGAGATTCCATAAAATAAACGCTTTTAATTATGCAGAGACGTTTATCGGAAAGTTCTCAAAATTTGACTCTCACCATTTAACTTTTTAATCGTTCTTGTAGAAAGGAAAAATAATAAATGTCTGAAAAAAGTTAGCACTCGTTTTTGATATATAGTTTTCAAGATAATAGATGTTTTACGGCAATAGAACGAAAGTGAAAACGATTATGGCTATATCTTCGACTTGACTGTATTGATAATAGCGTTAATAACAATGATTTACACCAATATTTTGGCAAGGCATATATAGTGTATACACATATGTACAAATTTAAAAACGATAACTTATAAGCGGAATGACTTGTGTACGGGAAACGACAAATTATACTATAGACATGGCTAGATAAATATTTCTAAAAGGTATGGTGTCTTCTGTGAAACGTTTTAAATCTGTTTATGAAAAGAATCGAATAACATTTAAATTAGTTTTAAGAAGATTTTTATACCCGTCACAAAAAGGAGTAAACGGTAATTTTTAGGTAGCCGGAAAAGTATATGATCTGTTTTACGAGACTTATCGTATCCGTCTGTTTATTTATTTGTACAAGTTTCATTTCGCCAATTTTAGAGTTATCGAACCGAAATTCGAAACTTATGCCTTTCTTGGCAACCACTAAATCAAGTAGGGCCCTGACAAAGTTATGATTTTTTTGTTTTTGGTTTCTTTCAAGCTTAAACATTTACTTACTTTCGCAACAATTCACGTGTGCCTTCATAGCCGCCAAAGAAAAAGAAATAACCCGGCATTTCACGTATAAATGTTGTACCTAGACCACGATAAAAGCCAGATATGCCTAAAGTATATGAAAAAAAAAATTTGTAAAGAAATTTAATTTTAAATATATTTTAAAGAAAATTGTTTACCTTCTGTACGATAAATGTGTCGCGTTAGACCCCATGGTGTACGTATTTGTAGCATACCCGGTTCCAAATAGTTTTTCATTTCACGTAATGCTTGTAATTTACATTTAATCAATTCCGTTGGACAAAGCGTAAACGTTGAAAAGAATGCAGCAAATGAACCAGCAAACGCATTCTCAACAACTGTCAATTCGGTTACGTTCTCTTTGCCAACTAAATATTTTACAAAATTCTGACAGCCACCATAGGCGGCAAAGAGTACGGAATTTTCGGCAATATTTGCAACAACAGCTGGCAATGAACCGGCATATAGACCACGTACAATGCCATCCTGACGATATGTTTTCATAAAACAATCTATCATGCCCTTATAACGTTCCGGGAATGTTTGTTGTTTCACCTTGACCGTGTCAAGTGGTTGTGAGACGTACACTTGTGCGGCACCGCCTGTAAAATGTAATATTTGATTGATTGATGTATTGAATTGATAAATAAAATTAGTGTTGTTTTGTTTATTTACAATGATGAAATAGTCAAAGGGTGTTTCATTAAGACGTAAGCACATATTTCGTCTGGATTTCAAGGGCTATATGCTTCTGGGGGCTATATCCCATTTCAATCATGTATCCAATTGATATTATAGGTTTTTCAAGAAGTATTTTTACCAGATTTTAAACAAATCGCTACATAAATAAACCATTTTTCATATAAAAACTCTAAAATTGGCGGAAGATTTGTATGAGGGCTATATGCTGTAGTGGTCCCATCTCAACCATGGATCATTTTCTGAACATGGGTTGTCATTAGAAGTACTTTTATCATCGCTACATAAATACAAAATTTTTCATTAAAAAAAAAAAGCTGAAAAATTTGTATAGGGGCTATGCCTAAAAATGGCCATGGCACCTTGGTTTCAAAACTTTAACTGCTTAGAACTGAGAAAAACTTAAGTTTCTACTTTTAATTCAATATTTTAAAAATTAGAGAGCTGATCAAGAATATATATTCCTTATGGGGTCTACTTTCATGCGTTACAAAGTTTCTAACAATCTGAATATACTCTTTCAAACTATGCGTAACGGGTATAAAAATATTAAAAAAAAAACACACACACACATCGAATTGAAACACCCCTTTTAGAAGGTCAACACGTGCTGCCTGCTCACAATAAACACTCTGACGTCACATTCATTCATACATACGTAAATGCTTTACTTGTTTGCGCTTACCAAGTGAACCGCCAATAAAATCCACCAATCCATGTACGAATCTCGTATTATCGCCCGTTGTACCGCCGTGCATATCTAAATTTTGTATACGACGTAAAACTTTACCAATTTGTTCTGCTATAATCGTCCGTATATGTCCGGTGTACTTGGACTTTGACGGCACCGGTGGTTTAGTATACTCGTAAAACTCTTCGTCGTAATAATTATGAAATGAATCCGGTTGATCTGTGGGTACTCGTAAATACTCTTCGTATTCTTCGGGTGTTATGATCAGAAAACTATCGATGCTGACGTCGGGATCTATGTCTGAATCTGATGAATCTTTATCCGTTTGCGGCTGCTGCGGCGGCTGCTCTTGCTGCTGCTGCTGTTCCTCATCAGCGGTTAAATTGTTATTTGCACGTTTCTCTGGCTTTTGTATTGGATTTGTAATGTAAGCGAGTACAATAGCGGCAATCGTAACGCTCGTACTGCTGCTTCTGTGTATAATATTAACAAAGCGGCGGGGGCTTATAGTGGCGGTAACGGCAGCGGTCTCATACGTAGCTCTCGTCGCTCTCGCCGTAATGTTATTAATGATGTTTTTTGTATAACGTACTCCATGAGAGAGGTTGTTGCCCATGATTGAATGTGGCTGTTGTTGTTGTTGTTGTTTTTGTTCTGTTTGATTATTTTTCTTGTTCTCTTTGCTTGTATACTTTGTTGTTGTTGTTGTTGTTGCCGCCGCTTCTGCTGATTTTCGCTTATCAGCACCGCGTACGCACACAAACACATAAAAATGTGCGTTGTGTGCGTGTAGGCGTTAAGTGCCAATACACGCTTTCGCTCTTTCGCTTCAGTTTTAATGCTCTTCAAGTTTATTTGTTGTTGTTGTTGTTGTTGTTTTTGTTTTTCTTCGAGAACTTTAATGTCTTTTTTATTTGCTCTCAATTTTTTGTTGTTGACATGCAGTTTCATTGTTTTTTTTATTATTGCGTCATAGCTTACTCTTGCTTGATCTCTTTTTTTTTTCTCGCTCTCTCACTTTTTGTCTTTTCTATTGTCAATTAACACTTTTTCCTACTTCTCTCTTTAAGCGATACACTCGCCTCTCTGCTTCGTTTGTTTGTTGTTGTTGCTTTCTTTATTTATTGACTACTTTATTTGCTATTTTTTATACCCAGCACACAATAATATTACATTAAGGTTTTTTTTTTTGTTATTTTTTTCTTGTTATATTTTCGTTAATTTTTTTGCCAATCAGTTTCGAAAAGATGTTTGTTAACATCTCTAAAAAATGTTCTATCGCATTTTGCAGCACACACAAAAATTTGTATTTTCTTTTCGAAAACATGTAGTTCCCTTTGACTTCCAATATTTGACATTATAATGAGTGTAAGATGGGATTGAAAAGAACTTTTACCTGTGAGAGGAAAGAAAGCGTTAAAGCAGCGATAAGATAAATTGAGTTATCGAAAGCAACGCTACAGTGACTAGTGATGGAAAATAATCGATAACACTATCTATCGAAAGTTTCTTAGCTCTCGATTTTTCTCAAAATTTCAATTTAATAATAATTTTGTTTTGTCCGAAGATTGGTAAATTTTCTTGATCGAGATTAAGTTTTTGTCTAGACTTTCACGATCTGAGAAATTTCGTTTAAATCTCTTTCTAATTTCATTTCAGCTCGTTTTGAATTTATTGCTCTTCAGCACTTTTTCATGATCGACAGCAGAATCAATCGTTATCAAACTATTAAATCATTAAAACTTATCAAAACACTTCAAATCCGCTCGGTATTCTTGTTGTTGTTGTATTTTTATTATTATGTTACGGCTTATCTTGTTATTAGTTTGTAGTCAAGTTCACGTGTTTTGTTTTTGTTACTTTTTTATTTATTATTATTATTTTTTTGCGTATACCCTCTTACAAGTAAAAGATAACCCAGTGATACTCACAGATCTTAACGAAACTATGGTTATTTGACTGAGCTAGGGGAAAAAAATAGAAACGTATTTTTCTATATTGGCAAAGGTCCAAAACCCTTTGAGGGCGTCACTGAATTCAAATGTCATATCAGAATTTTTAATATCAAAATGGCGGATGCAATATGGCGACAAAGAAATCTAAAATATGATGTGATTCACTTTCACATAGACATTAAGAGGTCGCCACATTGATCCGCAATTTTGAAATTAAAAATTCTGACATGAATTCAGTAATCCCGAACACCCCCGAGTTATAAATTTCAAGCAAATATAAGAACTTTTAAAAATGTATGTTTTTTTTAGCCCTCCCCCACACCCACAAAGGATGTTTTCAACCCTTAAATTTTGACCTTTGCCGATATAAAAAATACGTATCTTTTTTTTCTAGCTGAGTCAAATAACCATAGTTTTGTTAAGATCTGTGAGTATCACTTAGGTAGTTTTACTTGTTAGAAGCAGATTATTAGGGTATAATGATGTCTAAATGACAAAATAAATATATATTTGTTTTTTTTTTCATTTTATAGTAGTGACTGGAGCGCATAAAAAGTTTATGGGAATTTCAAAACGGGAGCTCTGGTTTTTAGCTCGCAGCATTCTCTCAGTCTAAGTTGAGTATTTAAATAGTGTATGTATTTTTTAATTTTTTATACCCTCTACATATAGTGTGAAGGGTATATATTTATTTTGTCTGAAAGTTTGTAACGCATTAAAGGAGGTATCGGAGACCTCCATAAAGTATATACATTCTTGATCAGCTCGATGAGACAAATCGATTTAGCCATGTCCGTCTGTCTGTCTGTCTGTCCTAGGGTGTTTTTATATTAAAATTAGAATGCCACACCCACTCTAAGGTGTAGCCCCAATACAAATATACCGCTCATTTTCGAATTTTCGAATTTTTGTATAAAAATAGATATTATTTATGAGAATATTCACTCAATTTTGGGTAAAAACACTTCTAATGTCATCCAATAACAAAACCAAGGTGCCACGCCCATTTTGAGCCATAGTCCCCATACAAACTTATCGATTATTTTCGAACAAATTTGTGGAAAAGTAATTATTTTCGAATATGTATTTAAGCCACTGATGACCTTCATAAACTATTTAAGCTTCGGTTCCACCGAAGTTAACCTTTTTTCTTGTTTTTTTTTTTTACGTTCGACGAATTAATCTAGCTCTTTTAGTATTGGCCAACACCAGCCCGCGATGTAGTCTTAGAAATCGTATCAAATTGAACCGGAGCACCAAAATTTACGATTTAAAAAAGTAAATCGCAAATTAAAATTCTTTACAAAGGAATTTATTATTTCTTTGAGAAGAAAAAATAAAAATAAAAAACAAAGTAGATATTATCATGTTTGCCGCTATAAAATCGTTAATATTGCCGACATCGGGAAAAGTAGTACTCAGAATATGGCTATCGAATCTTATACCCGGCTATGTTCTTTAATATTCGAGAAAAAAAAGTATTATTCTTTTTATAGATGACATTAAATTCGTTATAAATTATGCTTATGGAAACGGAAAAAGTATACATATAATCCTGTAAAAAGGAGTAAAAATTTAAGAATTCTGTAGACAATTTTTTTTTTTTTTTTTTTTATATAATTATTGATTTTATTTTGTGTCGTATGTATATTTATGAACATTATAATGCAATTGGATCAATATTATCCTTATAGACAGCTGCATTAGTACCATGTATTTAATATTTATTTATATTTATATCATTATTTATATTATTATTTATATTTTTATTTATATTATTTTTTATATTATTATTATTAATATTTTTTTTTAAAGCAATTTACATGAAATATATATTTTTTTATGTCTAAACTAAAATACATACATATTCTATTTCTTTTATTATTGATGTTCTTCATGTATATGTATATATTTATATATGTATACTATATATAAATATGTATTTATATGTATGTGTTTATATATTTTTTAAATATAACTTAATTCGAGCATCGTGACGTCTAAATAATTCATACATTTTTAATATATTTTTTATTTGTATTAAACGTAAAAAAAAAAAAATTAATGCATTTATTTTTTTCACATTCTTTTTATTTAATTTTTTTTTTTAATAGTTTTTATTTATTATTTTTAATTTTAATATTTATGCTTTATTTTTTACTATTTTTATTAATGTAATTTCTTTTTTCTTCTTTTTTAATTTATTTTTTTTTTTAATATACTTTTTTTTTTTTAATTTTATTGTTAAATATTTAATTTTATTTTTTTTTTTTTAGCGCTTATAGAAAAATAATCTGCTTGAGCTACATTCCTGATGATGCAATTTTTTTTTATTATTAATTTTATATTGTATATATATATATATACATATATATTGTATATATAGTTATATAAAGTTTTTTTTTTTGTTTTTTATTTTTTTTCACGTACATATTTATATAGGTTTTTTTTTTTTTTTTTTACAACATTTAATTTCATATGCATTCTTTATCTTTGGTGTATTTCGGGTTTATTGTGATTTTGTTGTTGTTGTTGTGTATATAAATGCTTTAAAAAAATTGTTGACCATTGTTTCTTATTTATTTAAATATTTTATGTTTTTATTTAAGATTTTTTTTTATTTAATATACTGGTTTATCAGCGAAATCTCTTTCAAATGAATTTCAAACGTTTTCAAAACGTAAAAGTTTTTTTTTAGATGTCACGAAATTCGCTTTTTCATGTAGGCATATACTAGTCATGCTAATTGTTTGAAATGTAACTCTTAAAAAATTTGAGTAGATTAAAAAAAAAAAAAAAAAGAGTATTTAAATAAAAATTTACCGGAAATTCTCTCAAAATTCTGTAACACTAGAGATTTCGCTGACAACTCAGATATAGTTTTTTTTTGTTTTGTTTTATTATTTATTTATTTTTTTAAGTTTTTGTACTTGTAATTGTTGTTCATTTATAATATTATTTTTTATTTTATTTTTTTTCGGTGTAAAAATAGCTTTTTTGTTAGAATTTTTGCTGTTGTTGTTTTTCTTATGTAAACATTTTTTTTTATTTAAAATTTTTTTATTATTTTTTAAGCATTTGTTTTTAATTTACATTTATATATATAGATTTTTTTAAGCATAATACTTTCAAATTTTTTTTTTTTAGCTTAGTAGGGTTGGAGTGAGCCACTTGAATTGTTGAGTTCCCCTGTTAGATTTTAAGCTAAATTTATATATATTTATACTGCTCTAAACTTTTTGGTAACTCACTCTACTATTTTTATGAGGGTTTAAAAAAAAATTAACAAAGTACAATCACCGAAATAAAACTAGCGACTTTTTATGTTATGTAAAAAATACTGTTCTAGAAATTGAACAAAAATAATACAAGTCGATGTAGCCAAGTTTGTTTGTCTGTCTGTCCGGTTAATAGATTGAGTTATCAAACTTGAAACTTAGTGATTTATGATTTGCGATTTGAAAAGTAAATCGCAAAATATTTGCGTTTTCGATTACGGAAGCGTGGCTCATATTTGAAACTTATTTCGAATTTTGCAACTTTTTGTGTGAAATTTTTTTAAATATTTTTTTTTTTAAATAAAGCTAGAAGCAGATCTACAACAAAATATGTTGTTATCTAAGACACGACGTGTATTTGAGCTTATTTAAATGCACTAAGTTTTATTTCGGTTAGTGTTAGTTAATAATAATTAGAATTTTTTTTTGGAAAATCGATTTTTTTTATTTATTGTGAATATGTTGTATGTTTGAAGGTTTCTGTAATAGCGTTGCCTATAATTTTTTTTCTTCGGTTCACTATTTAGATTTAGTCGGTCTATAAATATTTATTTTACACGCGGCTACATTAGTACACAGATTTATGTTGCATTTGTATTTTTGTTTTTCTTTTTTAATATCTTTATACAATTTATTATTATTTTTATACTTATATATTTTATAAATATATGTATTTCCTTTAATAATTAATAGTTCATTTTTACACTTAAATGTATTGGCACAAACATTTTTTTAAAAAATAAAAAAATAATAAAATTTAATATTTTAACCCAAGAAAAAAAAATTTAAGAAAATTAATAGCTCAACATACAGTGTATCACAAAAAATGTTTCCAAAAATTATAATTATTCAGACAAATAGATTTATAGATTTTCGAATTAATTGATTTTTTTAAAAAAAAAATTCAGAAAAAAATGGTACTTAGATTGTTTTGAAATTTGAAATCACTGATGACGTCTTGCAAGACATGTCATGCATAAAAACCTAGCGAAATTAGTATAAAAATACTGACAACGTCGTCGCTGCGTTTAGCAATATGTTATCCAGAAAAGACGCATATCGTAAGTAATCATCAATGAAATTCACGCGCAGAAGCAGCTATGAAAATACCATTCAAAGTGAAACAATTGATTTAATTGATTTAATTGGATTTTTCAATAGATTTAATCGGATTTTCAAACGATTTAATCGATTTTTTCAATCTAATTAATAGATTATCAACCGATTTAGTCGGTTTTTAATCGATTTAATCGATTTTTCATTCGATTTAATCAATTTTTTAAATCGATTTAATACATTTTTTTTTCAAAAGGGTCAATCTTTAATTTTTTTCCCCAAATCGATTTTTTTAAATAATCGCAAATTATGTATAGTCTTCATACATCAAATATACATAAATTTTATTTACGAATGTATCAAAATCAAGTTGCCACTCCCATTTTGAGGTATAGCGCCTATATGAACTTACTTCAAGTTGGGTACAAAGACACATCTAACGTCAACGAATTGATAAGAATCGGACCACTATAACGCATCGCCCTATACAATCTCATTAATTGATCAATATTGTGCCTAAACTTTGGAAAGACTTATTAAATCTGCAAAAATCTGAATTTTATATGTCATTTGCTTCCGTTAGTGTTAGAGCTAGAGCCGTTAATTTTAAAGTTCTTGTTCGATTTTGCTTATTTCAAAATTCTCCCGCATATTCCCGCGCCCATTTCTAGTACAGAACAACTCGTAGTCGAGCATATTTGACTGCAGCGTGCTTTCTTATTGAAATCATTAAAAAGTTTAGCTGCTCTTAGATTTTACAAACTTTATAATAAAAAAATTTTTTTTTTTTTTTTTGTGACACACTGTATACTATGAAATAATAAAATTTTGATATACATAATGAAATACATCGATTATACATATATCTTATATACAGGTGCAATTATGCTAGCTGGTGTATTTGTATTCTATCTCTTTCTATTGTGTGCTTAACTTTTCAGTTAGCATGAAAACTTCTCTCTTGTTTTTTACACTCTCAGCATTCTTTGTGATGAGTTGACAATTTAAACAGAGAAACAGAGTGCAAGAATACACCAACTGGGTATGATAGAGAGTTGTCACATTGTCATTCATTGAAATAATGCATATAATTCACAATCAGTTTAAACTATTTTTTTTTTTTTAAATTAAATACTGTTCGAACAAATTGTAAATTATATGCATTATTTTAATAAGTAAGCTGTGAGTTTTCAAACCAAAAAAAAAAAGCGATTTTGTATGTGACACTCTTGATAATATTCTACACAGTGTTTTGTGCCAGGGTTGTCAACACAAATACAAACTTAAAAAATAAGAAATTTACCTTAAAATAAACATTAATGTATTTTGGTAATTAGGTTTATTTCAATTTAAATATTTATATATGAATAATATGCTTATTGTGAATTTTTATATATGTATATATATATTGGATGTATATATATATATATATATATATATATATATATATATATATAAAATTATAGTGTATATTATATAATTATTATGCTTAAGTATTTATAGATTGTATACATATATATGTATATATATTTATATATATATATATATATATATATATATATTTATATATTTATATATACATATATTTATATATATATATATATATATTTATATATACATATATTTATATATATGTATATATATTTATATATACATATATTTATATATATATATATATATATATTTATATATACATATATTTATATATATATATATATTAATTTTTGCAGTGCAATGTATAAGTGGAGGTATGATGCTTAATTTTAAACATACATACATATATATATATCCTATTATAAACTATATATTTATATATATAAAAAAAAAAAAAAACATTTAAAAAAAACCTATATTTTAGAGTTGCCATCATATCATATCATATACACACACTAAACACTAAAAAATGTACAAAATTAGATTAGATATTTAAGGTTTTTAGTGTCTATAATTAGAGAGTCCATTTTATACTGCATCTTTTTCTCTCTCTCTCTCTCTCTTTCTCTTTTTTTTTTTTTTTTTTTAATAATAAGCCGGAAATGGATGATAATTTGATGGATTGGAAGCATGATGATTTGCTGATGGCAGCACTGGTGGTGGTCGTACACCCGGATGATAATTGCCTGATGCAACCTGATGATATGCACCAAAACTACGCGCCATATGACGATTTTGTGCTGCTGCTGCCGCTGATTCGCCCAATAAACGTGACTGATCCGCTGAACCGGCCAATAAACGATTATTCTGTTCCATCAATAAATGCGCTGTCGGATCGACAAGCAAACGATGTTGATCAGCAGCGGCAGCTGCATTCGATGCCGCCAATATACGATGCTGTTCAACGGTCGACAATAGACGATGATGCTCTAAACTATCACGACTCTGATGTTGCATCTGTGACGAAAGGAACGAACGATTATTGCCAACGCTCATATTTGTATTTGGCGTTAGATCCAACGAGGCCATACGCAACATATCATGATGCGGATGATTGTACGGCAATTGTGGCGGTGATGAAACAACATAATTTGCAGTCCGACTCAAATCGACCGATGTCGTTTGATCGTGCTCATCAGCGCCGCCGCTCAGCTGATCCGATAGCATATTATGCATAGCAGCAGCCGATTGATGTTGTTGCATTGTCAATTGACTGCTATGCTCTTGCTGATGTTGTTGATGTTGTTGTGCAACGGCAGCAACAGCTGCCGCAGCTGCTGCTGAACTATGATGTTGTTGCTGTTGTTGCGATTGTGTTTGTGCTGCAACTGCTGCTGCTGCAGCGGCTGCTTGTGCACTTGCGCTTTGATTTTGTTCACGTTCCGAGAGTATATCATAGATATGATGATGATAGCGTCCAATACCGGGTAGATTTGCACTTGAGCTGCTTGGCAGCTGAAAATTATGATGATAATTAGATGAGGTGCCACCAACATTTGAACGTGATGACATATCGAGACCTTGCAGATCGGACATATCATTGGCTGCCGCTGCTGCCGCTGCAGCAGCAGCAGCGGCACTAGCAGCGACTGCACTCGCTGAACTCTGACTGTTGCGATACTCGGCGGGTGAGTCGAGTTCCGTTTGTTGTTGTTGTTGCTGTTGATTATTATATTTATTAAGATTGGCCGCATTGGCCATACTCTCGTATTTCGAGTACATAAGATCGATTTGTGATTGGGGGAATTTCATGCGCATATCCTGACCGCTGTTAAAGAGACAAGAAAAGAGAAAAGAGGAGAGGAGATGAAATGAAATGAAGCGCAAAAAAAGCAAACAATATTAACTTTGTTTTTACCTATTCTGCGGCATGATACTATTCTCCTCGTCACTGGACAGATGATTATGCCGTGAGATATTCTGACGACGTTCGTTTTCATGTTCGCTTAAACGCTTATGACGCATCATATCGTTGCCATTGAAATTGTAACGTGGTATCGATGGCGATGATGCTGGTGAGATAAGTTCATGCTCTGGATATGTGCTACCGACGCTTGATGCGTTACGTCTTTGCGCCTGTAGCGTTGGTAGTGGCGATGATGCGGATATGTTATTATTAGCACTGCCTCCACCGCCGCCTCCAGCACCACCCCCACCGCCGCCGCCGCCACCGCTACTTGAGCTACCCGGACCACCGGGTGTACCATTTGAACCACCAGCACCAAACATACCACCATAATCGCGTCCCGGTGATATTGGTTGCGGTGATGGCGGTGTACGATGATGCGTCGATGAGAAACCATCCGAATCAGCAGCACTACTGCCAATATGATGCGGTCGTGGTGTTGAGCCTGCATCTACATCAACATCATTCAGATTTTGGTTGCTTTGCGGATTTGTTGGCGTTGAGGCATTCGGTGAGATGTTGCAAGCATTCATGCCGGTATTGCTTGCATTCTGAAACATGGGTAAGGGCGGTATTTGCATCGGAAAGTTGCTTAAGTTCTTCATCATCTTTAGTTCATTCTCAAGGTTATCCATTGCGCCCGAGCCGCTATTACCACTGCCGGGACCGCCGCCGCCTCCTCCACCGCCAATAACACTATTCGGTGCAGAATTATTAAAGCGATTTGCTGTCTCGGCATCAACGTGTGCACTCATTGGGCTGTCGGTATTGATGTTGTTTTCGGTGGGTACCTGTCGAAAGAATTTAAATAAATTAAATTATATGCATACGATATGTAAGAAACGAATCGAATTGACTCAGTTAAGAAGTGAAACGACTTAAAACCTCTCAGTCCGAAAATTTTTGTACGTGGTAGACTCTGTAGGATCAGAATGCAGTTAAGGAAGGACCGTACTTAGGGGGAGCATGATAGTAATTCTAACTGCCAGCGTCCAAAGTGTCTTAGTCTACTCGATCTAAGTGCAGAATACACACACAGAGAAAGTGATCTAACGTTTCTGGAGTGTCACTTCCCTTACAACTTCTGCAGGTACTGTTTAAGGAATATCTAATTTGGATGCATGTTCCTCAATGCACAATGCCTCGTAATGGCGGCTGCTAGTCTCGAACAGTGTTCTAGTAAGTTTGGGGTCAACCGTAGGCCAAATAACCTTAGCTATCCTGCAACTTTTCATATTTTACCATTTATTAATGCCTAAAGAGGTGAAGTGATTTCTAGTGTAAGTGACCCCAGCACTCGTTGGGATCTGTACCACGGCTGGCTTGGAGTCACCCGATGAACCCCGTCTTGCCAGCGTGTCAGCTTGCACGTTTCCAAGTCACTATGCCCTGACTTATCAAAGGCTTGGCTGTCTCAGAAAAGAAGACCGATTTGTCCCCGACCCCAGCTGTACTAGTAGCTTGCATGCCACTTGTTCAGTATGAACTTTCGTCCGGAATATACTGCAGAGCTCCGGCAGACGAAAAAAACTCTTCCAAAGCCAAGTCCTCCGAGTATACCCCAAACCCCACACCGCAATCCATACTAGAGCCCGCTTCACTTTCCAGCAGCTGCGCTATCTAGTCTTACAGTGAAGCAAATCGAATAAGTTTGAATCGATTTAAATTTTGAATTGATTAGTAGCTGTAGTCCTTTGCTGTAGTTCGATTTTCGACTCTCCTCAATCAGTTCCAGTTCTTTTGCAGTGATTTATGTACACTTACCTTCATATCATCGCCCTCGCTGTCAATCATATTTCCAACAGAGTTCAGTGCCGCCTCAACAAGCATACTCGCCGATGAGGAAGCACTTGCACCAGCACCACTCAGTCTTGCATTTGCATTATTGTAGAAGGAGCTCATGAACGATTGCGTCGGATGCGTTAGTGAGTTCATTTGCATTTGTGCAGCATCATTGGCGCCACTCGATTGTAGTACACCACTAGCACTACCGCCGCCACCGCCACCACCAGCACCTGTAGGCGTATTTGAGCCATTTGTTGCAATGCCTGAATTGTGATGATATTGTGACATTTGAGCTGCTGCTGCAGCTGCTGCCGCTGCTGCTGCTGCATTGTTATTCGATTCGACAACATCCAGAAATGATGAATTTTCATCTTCCTCACGATGTGCATGAGATGCGTTTGCCGAGTTCATGAGTCGCGCCAAAAGTCACGATTCTGTCCAATCAATTTGCTGTGTTCATCGACAGCGCTTGGTGGCACTGCAAAACCAGCTAAACCAATATCTGAACCAGTTGTGCTGCCGACTGACATGCCACATGCGCTACCCGCACCACCACCACCACCGCCGCCAGCAGCACCATTATTTATGGCATCAGCGCTAACAGGTTCACCTAGATCGCTACCACCGAGACCACAACGATCAACAGAGGCACAATCACGACTACTTAAATGTCGATCATCGGCGCCAATCCATTTCTTGCTACCCTTACTAACGACCAAATTCTGTCCGAGTGCATTCATCGCTGCTGCTGCATGTCGATAGCTGTTATTGTCATGCGCATGATGCGAATGATGTTGCTGTTGATGAGTTGACTGCTGTTGTTGTCCATGTTGCTGCTGCTGTTGTTGCCCATGTTGCTGTTGTCCATGTTGCGCTTGCTGATGTTGCTGTTGCTGCTGCTGCTGATGATGCTGATGGTGTGATGTCTGATGATGATGACTACTGTGTGAATGATGCGGATGATGTCCTGCTGACAGCTGTTGTTGCGAATGATGCACACCAACACCGCCAACGCCAACAACACCAGTGCCATCATCATCGTCATCATCATCCTCGTCATCATCGTCATGTAGACCGCCAGCGCCACCATGTCCGCCCATGCCCATATGTTGCGCCTGTAGATTACTCATCATATGCAGCTTACTTGGATCATCAGCACCGCCTGCCATGGCAGAGACTGCCGCTGCAGCCGCTACCACTTGTTGCACCTGTTGCTGTGCACTCAGACGCTGTGCGGTGGTAGTCAGGAACGATTCAACCAAACTGAGCTGTGCATTTTGTTTGCGACGCACCTGTTCGAGACGCTGCTCTTCATCGTCGTCATCATCTTCATCGCCAGTGTTGCCTGTAACACCGGATAGCATGCTTGGCGTTTGTTGTTGATGTTGATGCGTTGCATGCTGTTGCAATTGCTGATTGCTATGATGATGATGGTGATGATGTAAATGATGTTGCGATGTTACTTGTTGTTGCTGTTGTGCTGCGGCGCTGAGATGTTGTTGATGATGATGTTGTTGCTGCTGCTGCTGTTGTTGCTGCTGCAAATGATGTTGCTGTTGTTGTTGATTATGTTGCAATTGTTGCTGCTGCTGATGATGATGATGTTGTAACGGATGATGTGTTGGCGTTAACGGTGAAGCATGATGATGTTGCAATTGTTCATGTTGTAAGTGTTGTTGCTGTTGTTGCTGCTGCTGCTGTTGTTGGTGTTGATGTTGCTGTTGTTGTGCAATTGTATGTGATTGTTGCATATCTTTCTTTTTCTTGCGCTTTCGTCCAACAGTTGGTAATGTTGCTGTACCAACACCACCGCTGCCGCCGCCGCCAACGCTACTGCCACCACCGCCAACGCCACCAACAATACCAGAACCAACGCCCACACCACCACCGCCACCGGCACCCATTTTATCAACAAAAAGTGATGAAATCTTCGATGAGAGTAACGATAAATTCGGTTCATTACGACAAAGATCCTTAATCGATTTGCCCGATTTTTTAATCGCTTCAAAGATATTATCATCGGAAAACTCCGTATCGCTTTGCATACTCGAACTGAGCATTGAGTTTTGATCTTCCAAACTTTTGCGTCGTCGTCGCGGTGCTTGCTCTGTAAAATCTTTGTTTTTTTAAAAAATGTTCATTCTAAAGTTTCGCAAAAAAAAAACTTACCCAGAAAATCAACTTTCATGCCACCAGAATATGCATCGAATGTATAAGCCACGCTCCGTTCAATCTTTTGGCATCTGTTCTTGCGTATAGTTGTGCACCTTCTTGTAATGGAATTGTAGACACTGTTTTGTTGTAAATGCAGCATTACACTCTGGCTCCGCACATCTGTAATATAAAAATAAGAAGAAGACGTTGTTTGTTTATCTCAAATTTTTATGAATGATTGAAGACTTACTTAAATGGCCTCACACCCGAATGCGTTAGCATGTGTATCTTCAGGTTACTTCGATTCTGGAAGAGTTTCTGACATCGTGGACAACCGACCACTGTTGAATTGCGACTGTGCACCTCCTTTGAGTGACGCTGCAATGCGGCACGCGATCCTAGAAGTTTTGAACATAATTTACACTGAAAATCTCGTAAAACTTCAGCCATATCTAAAATGAAAGTTTATGAAGAAAATGAAATTTTGGATTGTGGTGATTTTGGAAAGAAATGAATTGAATTGAATCTCGAATCGAATTAAATTGAATCGAATCATAAAATAAAATAAAAACAATCAAATGCAAATAATCAAATCATATTATAAGAAGTATGCTTGAGTTTGTGTGTATGTGTGTATGGTGTGTGTGTGTAGCAGCTTGAACATTCAGTTTAGTCAACGATCTTCTTGAAGCTGTCTGAAGTCTCTCTTGGTATCAAAGGGGTCGAAGAGATTTTTACCGTCCCTGATAATGCTTTGGGTGTTTGTTAGGCTCATCATACAGAGGCGAAGGATCTTTAAAGGAATACCAAGTATCTTATTGGCGTATGGAAAGCGATTTCGAAGTCGACAAATAGGTGTTGTGTGTCAATTTGTTTTTCTATGCTGTTTTCCAGGATCTGGCGTAGTGTGAATATGGAGTCTTTGGTCTACAACCGCACTGGTATCGTCCGACCACACCTTATACGTATGGTACCAGTCTGTTACACAGTATTTTATAACCGATTGGTAGGAGACTTATGTTGCGATAGTTTGCTCAGACGTCGGGGTCTCTTTTCTTGAGAATGGAACCAAGCACACTTACGTTAGAAACGCTGTGCATGCATTAACCAGTGCATATTTTGCATAAGATTTGATGCATTAATCCTATCAGCTCTTCGCCGGTGGTCTTTAATAACTCTGCGGGTAGTTCGTCTCTTGTATTTTTAAGCCTTTATATATCTTCTAAGATCTCGTCATAGTCTGGTAGCTATGCCACATCTTGATATTCATCTTCTCCTCTAGCGCATTGTTCTCATCCTCGCTTCATATATTCATCCCCTCCTCTAGTGGTATGGTTCACGTCCTCGCTTCCAAGCTGAGCAGAGAAGTGGTTTCTTCATTACATAAGTGTCTCCCAAACATCTGTCACCAAGTCTCCATGTGCATCTTTATAGAAAGTAGCTCAGGGCTTTTTAACTTCCGGTCCAACCCTTGATTCTTAGTTAGAATTTTCAAGCCTCATAAACAGTCTAAATAATATAATTCCCAGACGCTGTTCTTTCATGTTGAATCTATTTCTCTGTTAACAGCGTCTCAATCCTATGTTCCTAAGCGTTGCCACCCTCAACATCTTTCATCGAAATCGAGTCTATTTCTATGTTTCCTTGTTCCTAACAACATCTTCAACCCAAATAGAGTTATCAAACCATCTTACTCTATCTCATTCCTAAACTGTGTTGCCATATTCTAGAATTTCTTGTTGCTCTATTTACATTTTAGGATGCTTGAAATATGAGATCCATGGCTTTGAAATCGTTTTGATTGAGCAGTTTTTTTTTGTTTTGAGAGTGTGTTTGTGTGGATTAGTAGGATTAGAGATAAAAAAAAAAAAAAACGAGGCATAAAAAATAATAAATATAAAAAACCAAAATTAATAAATGTTGTGTAAAGTCCAATTGCAAAACTCAAATCAAAGATGATGTTCAACAGAATAGCATTATGATGATGATGAGATGATTATGATTAGATTAGAATGAAGTATGATATGGACTAATGGATGAGTTATACATATATATTTATATACATAGATACTACTTATAAATGATTATGTTCTATGAATGAAGCGTTACGATAAGCAGATAATATGTTGTTGATGATGATGCTGTAGATGATCACTGCACATGACTGATTAGGCAGTTCTGATTGATTATATTTGAAGTTGTTAGTAAGTACATATTACACAATGGCTGTTAGATATTCAATTAATAATCTATATACCTACTAAAGTAATTATATAATTATTTAGTTACATATCATACATACTTTAAATACATAAATAAAAAAAAAAACAAAAAAAAAAAAAAAAAAATTGGTTTACAGTTTACGCTCTACAGAGACTTTGATTTATGGTTTGCCTCTAATTCAACCTGCTTACCGCTGTGCATACGCTTGATGTGTGCCTTAAGCTTTTGCGGTTGGCAAAATTTAAGACCGCAAAAGTCACAAACAGGTCGCGAACGATTCGGATTTGAGGCACAGCCGTATGTGCGATGCATCTCAAGATAATTGAGACGCAGGAAGAACTTGTTACAAAACTGACATTGATAGGCACCTTTGCCATCATGTTTTTCAGCGGCATGTTTCATGATGTTATCTTTACCCAATACCGCTTCGCCGCATACTTTGCAATGATATTTTCGTATGGTCAGACTCATCGATGGATCGTGGAAGACAGAGCAGTGAGTGCGATAGTAGAGTGGATGTTCGAATTTTAAATTACAGCCGCCACAATCTGAGATAGAGAGAGAGAGAGAGAGAAGAGAAAAAAAGATGTAACGTTTTTTCTTTTTATAAAAGTATTTTCTTATATTAGAGCATTGCGAGCAACAAATGAGTATACTCATTTCAAATTAAATTGATGTATGATTTTAATTATTTTGCATGAGTGTAGTGCAAATGATAAATGAATAAAAGAGTATACTCATACATGAGTATAGTATTTCAAATCAAATTACTGCATGAGTTGAATTATTTCGATGAATACAAAATGAGTACACTCATTTCAAATCAAATTTATGCATGAGTTGGACTATTAAGCACGTGTGTCGTGCAAATGAATATACTCAATTCAAATTATATGTATGCATGAGTTGAATTATTTCGCACGAGTGTAGTGCAAATGAGTATACTCATACATGAGTGTAGTACAAATTACAAATAAATGAATCCATTTCATATTAAATTCATGCATGAGTTGAATTATTTCGATGAATACAAAAGGAGTACACTCATTTCAAATCAAATTTATGTATGAGCTGAATTATTATGTATTCGTTCATAGACTTTTTATATTTGCAAACATACAAAACCGCTCTAATATTTTATAAAACACAAATAACATAAATCACCATTACCATTATTCTTGTCTTTGTAAACAGTTTACTCACTTGTCTTTTCGGTATTATGTTTTTCCGCCACATCGTATTGCAATCATCACTCCAATAGAGTAATTCCATACCATTTTTAACATCGCGACTTGTCACGAAATATGCGTGACGTTCGATCGACACCAGATTGACATTGCGTTCATCATAGCATGGAGCTGGTCTAATATAGCGCAACCAATTCGATGTATTCGGATTGTCACAGCATAATAGATACGACATATCCGCACCGGCTTCGCACATCTCAAAAATCCATTTCATATCATTACCCTCACGTACATCATTCGTTTGCACCGGTTGTCCGATTAGCGGTCCAAGACGTGTATATGCACGCACCTCGGTACGCGCAAATACGCCCGTCACATTCGGCTCAACGTTGTGCAACTCAAATTCGGCTGGCACCGATGCCTCGGCAAATGTTATCAATGGTTTCGTTTCCAATTCAGACATTTGTGATGTATCATCCATATCCATGCCCTCCATATCCTCCATATCATCGTCATCATCATTTGTTGCCAACGAACGATGACGTCCATGATTGCCAGCGGCAGCAGCTGCTGCTGCAGCGCGTTTCGCCTGACGTTGTGCATCCGCTTTCAGTTTAGCAAGCGCTTCCAAATTTCGTCGTTCAATCCATTCGGCCAAATCGACAGCATCCGTAACAGTGCCAATGGTATTCCTTAGCGGACATAATTTCTGATCGTGCGTAATTGAGCATTCACGACACGATTGCTGCGAACGGAATGCAATGTCATGTTCATCTTCTTCTTCGACGAAATTCTGTTCCATTTTCATTTCACGCGCCAATGCTTCTTCATCCATTTCCTCATCTTCGTCATCATCATCATCCGCCACCATGCCACCACCGATGCCGCCCGTTGCTGCTGCTGCTGCACTCATAATACCATCGTCGTCATCATCATAGGCACTAGGTGGCATCATGGCAACCTTTGCATTCTTTTTGCTATTTCCTTTCATGCGTACATGGAAATTACTAGGCGCCGCCGCACCTTGGGTACCATTATGACTGCCATCAACCATATCACTATGCATTCCCATACCGCTATGCTCGTCATCGATGCCGCCAAAGCCACTGCCCATATCACCGCCGCCGCCGCCGCCGCCGATGCCATCACGTCCACTGACACCACCACCTATACCAAGATTTCCATCATCATCATCGTCTGTATGCGCATAACTATCGCGTTTTTTCAGGCACAATGCGCTCGGCAACGATTCTTTGCTTGCCTCCAGTTCACTTTTTAATCTTCTCCGCAATTCGACAGTCCAACACCTCCGGCAATGTATCACTATTACGCTGTGCCGCTTGCACATTTACACCACCACTGCGCTGTACACCGCCGGCGGAATTTGCTTTGAGTGCCGCTTTTGCTTCTTGTTTTTTCGTTTTCGTTGTCAGTCCGTAGCTATTGCTGCCGGCGGCATAGTTTTTGGCCGCTTTAAGCGGAAAACCATTAAGTGCATCGTTGAACTGTACGCGTTTCTTGTATTTCTTGCGTGGCACAGCACTCGTTGAACTATTGCCGCCAGTTGATGTATCACCGTTTTCACTGGCGGCTGCTGCAACAGCCGCAGCAGCAGCGCTGGCAAATTCCTTAACGCTTAGATTTGGTTCAAGCTTGAAATTACCGTCGAAACCTTTGGTGGGCGTTGTCGGAGACGATGGAGGCGGTAAGCTTTAAGAAGAAGAGAAAAAGAAACAAGGATATTTCATTAGTTAAAAAGCTATGTTATGCTTAGTAATTAGCTAAACTTCTTTCAATTGCTATGACACGTTTTATAGTTCCTCAGGCAGCTAGAGATGGACAACTATCGATAGCATGTAATCTCGATACTTTTTCGTTAACAGTTGCGCTTTAGTTACAATAAAATTTAACGTAGTAAATTTCAGTAGTCTACTTCTGAGAACAAACGCATTCTTGGAGGAGTCAACTAAATGAGTTGACCATTCCGAAGAACCTTTGAAAAAATGTCATAGAATAAACTTGTCTGAAAGTGAAAGAGTTCTGAGTAAGAGTTCACTAACTCGCAACTTTAACAAGGGACGTCGACGAAGGAGAAAACAGATAGTCAAGACAGCAACGAAGAAAGTCATATTTCGAATGTTATCGAAACGATTAAACGAATACATGACTGACTGACTGCCTGAATGCATGAACGTTCAAATGAAGAAAAAGTTCTAGCAGAATATTTTTTGTGGTTTACTGTGTTCTTGGTCGAAGCGATATTATTAAATGCTAACGGCAACAATATGAAATGTATGTGTGTGGTCTACGCTTGTTCAAAGAGAATAACGATTTGGCTGCTGATGAAAAGTTTAATAAAAAACAAGGAAATAGCATGTATCATATGGGTTTCAGTTTATTACACAGATGAAAAACTCCAAATATGCTCTCGAAAAGATGCAGACAATATTTATGAAACTTAAATTAAAACTCAAAACTCTCTACCAAGTACAACAGAACTGGAATAGCAACATTTTCGGTTGATGTTTATCAAGAGCTTTTCATTCCTGCACTCATAAGACCCATTAAATGGTACTACTTCAAAATCTTCACCAACAGCCGTTGAAGACGTTGAGTTTGAATTATTATATCATGAAGATTTATGTACGCAAAAAACCTAATAAGCTTGCTGAAACCTTAGGAGTAGTGAGTCAATTGTGAACCAATTTCATGGTTGCTCTAAGATGTAAGAAGTACCCAATGCGCTGTGAGAGTAATAAAGAACTGCTCCAAACTTCTCTACCAAAAGAGATACATTAGACAGGACAATGCATTATCTTGCGACTTCCTCAAACTCCTGTTGCAGTAAGACGAAGTACTCGCACCGTCACGACTTACACAATCTATAAGATTGGAAAATATAAACTTCGATTTGAAAGTCTAAAAAAAAAAAAGCAATCCGTCTGGAAATCAAAGGAAGACCCGATACAATTTCAGCCTAGAGTTCTATCTAGAAATAAAATAAGATGCAGTTGCTTCCGGTTCTGATGTATAACGCGCTGAACCATGCCAGTCATGTCAGAAAGTGGAGAAATCGAGACTTCAAATTGGGAGATAAACATCAGCTAGGACGACTGTCGCAGCTTTGGATGAAATATATCTTGAAAGACTTTCTCAAGATTGGAATCTTCAATTAATATTAAATGGCATTAGATCAGCTCATTTGGAACAAAACGTCACACATCTACATAAATTGACGGCAAGGGTCGAGGACACTTTGAATGTTTTTGAAACGGATGTCTCGACGATGAGGCATACTTAAGCCGAGCAGTGTTTTTGCTGAATCGATAGATACAGGTGGCTGGGGGAGCATTACATGACTCGGTAGGGAAACCTTTTGTACTTGGAAGGCTGTGTAGGATCAGAGCCAACCAGTACAGTTAAGTAAGGACCTAAGTTTGAAGGGACATAAGAGTGCTAGATCGCTTAACGATTCTAACTTCCAATGTCCAAAATGTCTCAGTCTACTCGATCTAAGCGCAGGACACACACAGAGAAAGTGTTCTAACGTGTTCCGGAGTGTGCACTTCCCTACAACTTCTGCAGGTACTGTTATTAGGATACCTAGCCTTGCCGCGTGTTATCCGATGGCGGCTGTCAGTCTTGCAAGGTCTATGCGGGAGCTTAACAGTCATGTTCTGGTACTTTTGGGGGCAATCGAGCTTAGCTTTTCTGCAGCTGTTCATATTTTGCCAAATTGCCTAAAGAGGTGATTCCTAATGTGAGCTGGATCGTTTTTTGGAACAATTTGTAGCAAATGAATGGCAACAATGCAACAAGTGCAATAACAGTTGAATGCAGCGTGAAGTGGAGTGGAATAGAGGATTATCAATCCATTTCAATCAGTATTGAGCTCCATATGCTCAGATATGATAAGCCTGTAAGTATCACAAATTTCTTATGCTGTCTAAAAAAAAAAAAAAAGAGTTAAACTCTTTGAAGTTGAATATGCCAAAGAGACTTTGTATGTTACTCTTTGTTGATTTTTTTCTATGTAAATATAGCCTAATATAATCTGCTTCTGGAAGCAATATTTATAGTGAGTACCAAAAGCTTAACGAGTTTTTTCTTTCGTTTGCATCAAACGAAATGAAAGGAAAGGAAAAATCCGTCACGTCAACGCCTACTTTATTTCTTTCTTTAATTCTGTGTGTACGAGTAGAGTAGAGTAGTGTAGTGTAGTGTATGGCATATTTATAGTTGTGTACTTAACGCTCTATCGAAAATTTCCACACAAACGGACAAAACAAAACATAAAAGCGGTGCACAAAGGAAAAATAAAAAAAAAAAAAAAGGTAAAAGCCAACGTGTATATCGTATTTTCTACTATTTATATTGTATAAGGTGGTGGGTGGTTGGATGTTGTTGATTCCCAAAGTCGTTATATTGGGTGGGCATGCGCGCTATATATTTGAAAGAATAATAATAATGTTGTAGCGTATTGCACACACAAAGTGCGAAAAAAGCAAAGCAAAAAAAAAAAAAAAAAAAACAGCGAACGGAAAAACATGTAAAAGCGATTTATGCTCGAATGCATCAACGTCGTCGTCGCCATTGCCAACGCATCGCCTTCATCATCATCATCATCAGCAACATCAACAACAACGCCGCCGACAATTTCATGGAGCGTAGAATTTTGTTGCTACAAAGACGACACACAGAGTGAGCAGTAATAATAAACACAAAAATAATATCAACAGCAAAAGCAAAAGCAACAACAACAACAACAACAACAGCAACAGCAACAGCAACTGCGACAGCGACAACGGAATATGAGATTGTGACTCGACTCGATTCGATTCGATTCTGTTGCATGCTGTGAGGCGCAATACTTTGCTTTGCTTTGCTTTAGTTGCCTGTGTGCCTAGCAAGAATTTGTTGTTGTTTGTTTCACTGCCATCGCCGCCATGTCAGCGGAAACGGAAAAAGCAATACACACACTCACACACATACAAATGCAAAACATGCTGCGTAACACATTCAAAGTCATTATTGCAATGAAAACGAACGAGTATTCTCTTTGCTTTGCTTTGCTTCGCTTCTGTTCTATTTGATTCAGTTCCAAGTGCATTTCGGGTTTCTTTTTAATGCATACAACACACCCAAAACAACAACAACAACAACAAATATTATACAAACAACTGTATTCTGTATGTGTGTGCATGTGTGTATGTATGCGCGAAATTGAAGATTCGAGAAACGTTTCAGGCTTTGTTATTATTGCTGTTGATGTTGTTGTTGTTGTTGTTGTTGCTGCTGCTGCTGCTCTACAACAACTTTAAAAGCTTGCGAAAAGCGTAGATTGTTGTTTATATCTTTATTAATAACATTGAGATTAATTTATCATAATTTTTTTTTTTGGTATGCTGCTCTCAAATAGATTATGAGTATATTCATTTAAAAGTAATGAATCATTAATTGAATGAGTGAATTTTTCTATGCACTGTGTCCGAAGTATCAAATGGGCATAGTCGAAATCAATCAAATTCCAATCAAAAATTCAACACTGTGTAACCGCTGAATAAGTTGGGACCATAAGTTGACTACACTGTGTGAATCAGTCTCTGATTGAACCATGTTGTACACTGGTCCCAATATACAGACCTATAAGTTTGTACATTTGATAGTCACTGCGTGCATAGCAACCGAAAAAATGTTGAACCACTATGGTCACAGCGCTATCCTGTCAAAGCTCCCTGCGAAGCTAGTAGGCTCGACAAACGACTTTCTGTCTGAAATCCCAAATTTTTTAGTAAATCTTTTAGGACATTTATGCCCTCCAGGCAGCACTGGGAGGAAGATGGACTGCGGTGTGGCTTCTGGAGTATACTCAGAGGACCTTGGTGTTGAAAAATCTTTTCAAATCCCGTTTCTCTGCATTGTTTTCCAAGCGGAGGTTCACGCTTGTTAGCTGCTTGCTGAGCTGAATGTCAGATTGGTGTTCATTTTCTCAGGTCACCAAGTCAAAGTTAATTAGGGACCGTAAAAAGCGGCTGAACGAAGCCAGCTAACATAATTCAATCATCCTCTCGTGGGTACAGGGGCAGCGCGATGTCCCTGGAAACGTGACGGACCTACTGCCAGGCAGGTTAAGCTAGCGCCACCCAACCGGTGCAGATAGAGATCCCAATGGGTGCAGTAATCTCTGCCATTAGCGTCAATTTGGCCTATAAAAATTGATCAAATCTGAACAACTGCAGAAAAGCTAGAACGAGTTGGCCTAAACTGTCTCGCTAGACTAACAGCTACCATAACGGGACATTGGCCCATCGGGGAGCATACGGCTAGATTAGGAATCCCGTTCAATAGGCACAGAAACGCTAAAGCATTTTCTGTGCACCTGTACCGCACTCAGATCACACAGAATGCGGTTAGTTCGGAAATGGCATCTCAACTCGCTAGATGAACTGTCCAATACCTGTTCCCCAAAGCTTTGCACTTTCCTTAACTGAACAGGCTGGTTATGACGAGTTAGCACTGGGCATAATGCTGCTTCTACGCTTCTGCTTCTCATTAAATTAAAAATTACTACTTTTAATGGTAAAACAAATCTCTTATAATGAGATTATATAATAACTTATTTCCATAAGCATTGTCTTTCTCACTCGCATTAGCGTTTACCTGTTGCTCCAAATAATAAGCAACGCCTACCATCATCGATGCAAATAGTTCTCATAAGAAAAAATCCTTGTAAAATAAAGTAAACTGTTAAGCAGCTTTTTAAGTTATATTTATTTTGAAGTAGGCGGTGTGTTGCATTCAAAAGTTAGCAACAGGTTAACACAAAGGATAATGCTTATGAAAATGAGTTATCATATTACACTAGAACCGGGAAAGCTAAAAATAGTTTTATAGCTATACCTCAACATTTTTATACATACATATGCAATCTACATATCTATGCAGCATAGTTGAATGCCATAGCACAATTGCACACACACACACACATACACATTTTACTATGGAGCAGATGGATTTCTTTGCAAGTTGCTCTGAAAGATTCTAAATCTCAGTGGTAAGCCTAATTTAACTTTTATAAGAAATCTCTTGAGTAATTTACCCAGCGTTACGGAAGGTGGACCAATAACTACTCAGTGCTGACTAGTCACAAAGGCTCATTGTTCTTTCCTATCCTATTTTACATTTCAATGTCCTACAAAACTTAGCCTGGAACAGGCGCTGACCAGCACTGGATCGTCTTTGCAACAGTGCTGACCAGCTTTAGTACTTCAGTACTAAGTCAGAGGCGATTGTTACTGACTTTTCTTTAAAAATTAGATAACCATGAATATGGAAAAGACAGTACTTGGTATTGTTCTAAATTCTAAAGCAATAATGTTCCTCAATGTGTGTATAATAAGGCAATATTAATCATTTTTGCACCATTTTGCTCCTTTTCAAAAAAATTCCATCAATGTAGGTGCAGATTTACTGAGCCTTGGTTTTGCGTATGCTTTATGAAAGCCTTTTCAAGAATATTTATGCCAAAAGCTTTAATCAATTTTTTGTATAATGAATATAAAGTATTTTCTGTTCCTGCATATAGATATGATGTATGTATGTGTGTATATTTTTCGCATTCAAGCCTGTTGCTTCTTGTTTTTGTTACATAAAATTTGGCATGGAAAACTTTTGTAACAATGTAGAAACAAGAAAAAACGCTGAAGTCGAGTATCCTATCCTAGATCCTATATCTATCTCTTATAATCTCCGAGATAATCTCTCTCTTCTTCTATTTAATAAACTCTTCTACCTTTCGGTTACAGGCTATAGAAAAAGGGAATGTACACACAGAAGATAAAACCAAGCAAAATATTCGGAAATATTTGCAACGTCACCTAGGCCTGATAAGGCCCATTCTGATACATTATGATCCCTTGTTTTCCTCCCTAAAGTTGACCACTACACTAATCTTGACTGATATAATTTACGCCAGACTGTCTAGAAACGGCCTATCAAAAACGGTAAACCTTATTCTCCCAAGCGCTGAACAGTGACAGAGAAAGTGTTCTACTGCCTTTTTCTCTTTATCGTTTCTACAAATCATACAGAATGCTCATTTAATGCTGTCTGCCAGCCAGGCAGAGTCCCGTGAGAACTCCTACCAACTTGAATAGAGTTTACCTATTGTGGCGCATGAGTTGGGTTGTATTCTGGTCCACATGAATTTCGAAATATTGCATTTGGGTTTTGTGTTCTATCTAAGATCTGCTAGCTTGTATATTTTGCTGCTTAACTCGAAAATTCAGAGTGGCCATGGGAATTGTTATAAAACTGCTTCTTGTAGAAATAACGGAATCTGTACCTTCTCAGACCAATTACCTAAAATATCTTGGAGACTCATAAATCAGCCATCTCGTTTAGAGATTTGCGCCACTGAAAGGTTTTTAAGATGTGTTATTACATTAGTCAAGTGGCAGCCTGACGATCTAAAAAGATTTATAATATTTGCTTACTACCTGAGTGGTGCCCTAGATGCTGCATGGCTTCGTGTATAGCGATCATTCCATCTTAAGGACTTCGCTGCAGTGCTCGGGAAGTCTAAAGAATACTCTAATCTCCAGGTCCTGGAAAAAGATAGCTCCTCCACACATTGCAGTTGCATTTTTTAAAAAGAGTTTTACCTTAATTATTTGGCTACAATTTTTGTAAAGTATGCAACGAATCGAATCTCGTCTAGGTTTCGAACTATAATTATTCTCCTCGAACATTCAAATGGGTCACATTTTTTCAAAAATAATAAACGGATAATCGTTTCTGTGAGAACATTCTTTCTTGTATTAAGAACATTTATTCTTATATCAAGAACTATTTCATATGTTTATAAATATAGAGTAGAGTTGTGACTAAAAATTTAATACTCACTTAGCCAAACGTTCCTTATCATTGTCCGCGAGATTCAATAGAAACGCAACAAATTCAACATCATTTTTAAATTGTAGACGCGTACGCATATGCTCCCATTTTTCGGCATTTTTCGTACCAATATAAATATTTTTGCTATAATTTTGATGACGATAACGGCGACGATCGGAAGCATTGTTACTGCTGCCACCACTACCACTTGACGTTGCAACATTGCCGCCGCCAGCAGCATGCACCGCTGCGACTACGGCGGCAGTTAAACGTTGCTGTTGATGTTGTTGTTGTTGTTGCTGCTGCCGCTGTTCTTGTCCATTGCAACTATTACTCATATTATTTGTGATAGCATGATTGCTGCTATTACTAGCATTGCTGCTGCTAGCCATGCCACAGCTGTTTGCTAATGCATTTAATGTACTATCAAGCAATCCAGTGCCTCCAACACCACCAACACCACCACCACCACTACTACCACTAACGGAAGACTCTGCTGCAGTAATGTTGGCATTGTTAGCTGGCATTGTTGTTACCGACTGTGCTGCTGCTGCGGCTGTTGTTCCCGTTCCTGCGTTTGTTGCAGTTGCATTTGTTGTTGGTATTGTCGAAGGCAATGTTGTTGTTGTTGTTGTTGCTAATGCATTTGATTGCAATTGTTCTGTTAAACCTTTTCCTGTTGAACATTTTGCTGCATTAAATTTTGCTGCAGTTGCTGCAGCAGCAGCAGCAGCCGCGGCTGCAGCAGCAGCTGCTGCTGCCGCAGCGCCCATTAATAAGGCACCACCGGAAGTATCTGTATTTAAATGACCGGTAGCTAAGGTGGAATTATTATCATCGTCATCGTCCTCATCATAATCATCTTCCTCTTCATCGTCATCTTCTTCGTCGTCTTCCTCATCATCATCTTCATCGTCATCATACATTTCCGAATTGTTGTTATTTCGACGTTGTTGCTTGGCTGTTGCTGTGCTTGTTGTTGCTGTTGCTGTGAAAGCTGGGCTGTAATGAGAGAAACGGAAAGGGATTAAGCTTTTTAAGTTATGTATGCTCTTCAGACTAGATTGAGCTGTTTGTCAATCTCAATCTAACTAAATCTATTCTTATCTTCCAACGATCTGTTACGACAAGCTGCATTAATGAATGAGAAGTGCAGCTTAAGTTCAGAACACATTCTGCTCAAATGTAAATGCCAACTCATAAGCAGAGGTCTCTGGAGACTCTATTTACAGAAGCTTTGTTTATGACTCTGGTGCTGCTTTCAGGTGCTACAAACAGCTTTAGTATAGTTTAAAACCGTCCTACTCGATAACTTTGTAGGTTGTGACGAAGATTTTCTTTATTCTTGGAATACTTTATTTCTATTGTTCAGTTTTGAGTTGACATTTGTTGCATGTTTTGAGCGCAAGAAACTATCAAAAATGACCCCAAGGATTTAAGTGTATTCAACAGTGAGAACTGAGTGAGGAAGCGGGCAATTTTGCCTAATAGAAATGGAATTGAATGGATAGGAGAATTGACAACTCCTTGAGGAACACCTAAGCTTAAGTTGGCCGCAGGTGAAAACTCCAAATGGGAAGAATCGATTTGTAGCTTTGCATGTCTACGTGCCTACTTTAGCGTCATTTGGGGTAGGTCATTCTGAGAGGATCAGGTCAACGTACTCTGTGAAGCTTGAGAGATAAGAATGCTGAGCACGAGCGACCTTACTACTCTCTGGTTGCGATTCAGATGAAGTGGGCACGCTGTGTTAATGTAAATTTGCTGCATACCATAATCAAAGGATGTTGCTGCACATCGAAGAGGAAGAAAAGGAGGAGGAGGAGGAGGAGGAGGGAGGGGGGGAGGAGGAGGAGGAGGAGATATTTGACACTCGTGGTGTCTTGTGCAACATGAAATTGCTGCATACAGTTGCAGCAAACCGCTCTGATATTCCGATTAATAGTTAGACTAGATGAAAGGGTCAGGGTACAGCCCTATTTCGCCTCTGAAAATTAATATATTTTAAGTAAAGATTGGGCCGAATAGTCTAATTACCTGATAAAAATCCTGTTGTCTCGCTGCATCTTGATGCTGGTGTAACAATTCTTGGACGATGAGATTCTTTGGGGTCTCCTAATGGATGATCACGGAGCGAAGATCCAATCGTTGGGGGAGACTTTCGACGTTGTTGTTGTTGATGTTCATGTACACGATTATTGATTGAAGCTGAAGTTGAAGAAGAAGCAGCGGTAGCTGCAGCCGCTACAGCAGCAACATCAGCTGCTGCCGCTGCTGCTGTGGTATTTGAAATTCTTATGTCCGCAATATTTGGCTCTTGATTTTCATTATCATCGTCAATATCATCATCCTCTTCATCTTCATCATCGTGTTCATTCTCTTCATCTTCCTCCTCTTCCTCCTCCTCATCTTCTTCATCTTCATTGTTTTCATCCTCGTCATCATCTTCATCATCATCATCTTCGTCATCTTCATCATCATCTCTTGATTGTTGCTGTTGTACATGACGTTTATTGCTGTTGCTCTGCGCATGCTGTTGTTGTTGTTGCTGCTGCTGCAGCCTTACTTTGCCATTGTATGTGGCTGCATCGCTTGTGTTGTTGTTGTTGTTGTTGTTTTGATGATTGTTGCCATTATTTGCACCATGTTGTTGTTGATGTTGCTGCTATTACTACTAATGCTACTATTCGAACTTGAGCAATTTGTGTTGTTGTTGTTGTTGTTCCGTAAACTATTATTTGATAATGAATTGCTGCAATTATTGTTAGTGTTGCTATTTAAGCCATTGTTGTTGTTATTGTTGTTATGGTTGCTGCTGTTGTTGTTATTATTGTTGTTGCTATTGCTGCTGCTGCCTGCTGAGGCTGATGCTGCTATTGCACCATTAGCTGCAACATCATGCTGTTCAGATATTGTTGATGATGTTGATGATGCTGATGATGCACTTTGTAATGCTGCTGCTGCTGCGGCAGCGGCTGCAGCTGCTGTACGACTTAAAAATGATGCACGTGGCGCTAGCGGTGTATCGGAATTATCGGAGCTATCATTAAAATCGAATGCACTAAAATCGTTTGTTGTTGATTTGGACATATTGTTGTTGCTGTTGCTGTTCGTATTATAATTGCGACGCGATGCTGCAGTCGCTGTCGTCGTCGTCGCCGCTGTCGACGACGACGTTTCGTTTAATATTGTTGTTGGCGGTGGCTGCTGCTGTTGTTGTTGTTGTTGTTGTTGATGATGATGCTGTTGTTGTTTTTCGCGTTTACGCTTATTCTTGCTACGACGTCGTTGTTGATGTTCCGCTGCCGTTGCTAATGCTTCCGCTGCAGCTGCTTCAGCCTCCGCAAGCTGCTCACGCCGCTGCTGCTGCTGTTTTTTGGTGCGTGTGCCTGGCGCCAGTTTGTTTTTTTTTTGTATTTTCGTAATTTTTTTTTTTTTAAATTACAAATGTTTTTCTGTTTATTCTTTTACGTTTCTTTTAGTTTTTCTTAATTTTTTTATATTGTTTTGCTTTATATTTCATTTTTTTCTTTTATTTTATTTTTTTTTTTGGTGGTTTTTTTTCATTTACACTTTGCACTTTTTTCTTCTTATTTTTTGCTCTTTGTCTGCCCAGCACAGCATTACGCACGGACACACACTCACACTCCCACTCCCACTCACACACACAAACACAATTAAAGAGAGCGTACGTGTAAAACGGTAACTGCTTCTGTTCAGTTGCTGCCGGCGTCGCTGCTGTAGCTGTAAATGCTACTCTGTACGCGACAACATTGCATAGCGTTTGCGGCGTTGTATATTTTTTTTGTTGTTGTTCTTTATTTCTTATAATTTTTTTTTTATTGTTGTTGCTGTAATTATCTTAGTTGTTCGCACGCCAACATCATTTTCGCCGTCGTCATTGTTGTTGCCGTCACTAACAGCATAGTCACTTTTGTGGTCACCGCTGCTGCCATTGTTGTTGTTGTTGTTGCTGTTGTTGTTGCCGCCGCTGTCGTCTTCGTCTCCGGCATAACAGCGCCAGCGGCGCAGCAGGCAAACGCATTAATTTGCATTAATACATTTTATAGCCTTCTTATGTTCTTCTTCTGCTTCTTCTTTTTCTTCTTGTTGTGTTTTTTGTTGTTGTAGTGCAATTTGCAAATTCCTTTGATTATTTTCTTCTTAATTTTTTTTTTTCTGTTAGCGTCTCTCTGTTTCGCTATCACTCGCGTTTTTTATGCTACTTTATACGCGTAAATATAAACGCGCTTTAAAAGCGCACACAACACTCTCTTGCTCTCTTGCTCTCTCTCTTTCTATCTGTGTAATGTTATCTTTTACCGTTATATTTCGTTTGCGGGTGGCGCTGTTACATGCGTATGCATGAGTATGTGTCTGTGTCTGCAAGAGAGAAACTCAAGAGAAACGCACGCGCGCACGCTTTTGTTGTTGTTTGTCGTTGCCGTTGTCGTTATCCTTATTCTTTGTTGTCTCGTAGTTCGTCTGCTGTTTTCGTTTTTTTTTTTCTTTTCTTTATTTTGATTTTATTTTATTTTTTTTTTACATTTATTTGAACTTTTTTTTTCTGAAACTTTTTTTGTATTTATTTTTATTGGAAGTTGTTGTTGTTTTTGTTGTTTTGTTGATCTTCTTGCGGCTAGTGTTGTTTTTGTTTTTAATTTTATTTAAATTTTTTTTTATTATTCTATTTGGTATTTTTTTTTTTACATTTAGTTTTTACTGAAAAAAAAAAATCAAAAAATTTATATTTAAAAAAAAATCACTGATTTTCTTGTTTCCTTTTTTTCAATTCTATATTTTTGTAGTTGTTGCTGTTAGCAATAAAAATAGCCACAGCCGCCGCCGTAAGTCCAACGCCCAATGCTGGCGAATAATTAAAAAAAAAAAAAAAACAGAAAACCGGAAATGTTGCGAAATTATTTTAAAGCTTCAAATAATTTTTTTTTTTTTTTAAATAATATTTGAGCTTAAAAAATATTAATTAAATAAAAAAATCCTAGTCTACAAGTTGTTGCCTGCACAGCACAAAATTTTTTTCGTTTGTTTCAAATAAAAAAAAAAACACACACAGACACAGACACTCAAAAAAAAAAAAAAGAAAAAGGTGTTGATTTATTTTATATTTAATTTTTATTGAATTTATTTTTAAGTAACGAGAAAAAAAAAATTGCAGAATTTTTTTATACGCGAAATTTTTTAACACACACACACACAAACACAGCGCGACAAAATGTCGAACTTGAGCGAGAGAGAGAGAGAAACAAGCGAGAGAATGCAAAGAGAAAAAAAGAAAAAAATGAAATAAAATAAACTAAAATAAAGTACCTACAATGTGTGAAGCGAAGGGATGTAAGGTGCTACTGTGCTTTGAGACATACATACATACATACATATGTATGTGTGTGTGTGTGTGTGTATATGTAGAGTGTGATTTTCCAACTTACAGCATTCTTTTATCCTACACACAAAATATATACATGTATATGTATCAGCTGCGATACTGTATTACTGAAGAACTGAACTGAACAAGCAACTAAACGAGTCAAATGACAACAGCAAATGAGTACATTCATTTCAAATAAATGAGTGCGAATGTACAGCAGGGGGGCGCGGAAAAATTTGAAATATGCCGGGTGATTCACAAAATTGGCGTGCGGAACGGAACGGAACGGAATATTGGTCTTGTACTGACATTCTCGAAAATAAAAACTGCAACAAAATGTTTCAGTGGGTATGTATTAGAATATAGCCTATATTCTCTTTAAACCTTCGTTTTAGGTATAAAAAATCTCTACAAAATATTATAAAGATTGAAAAAATTCAGAGTCGATGGGGAAATTAAAAAAAAAAAAAAAAGGGAAAACCCCCGAAAGGGTGGCACTGAAACAAAAGAAAATATTCTACCTCGGAACGGGATCGGATTCAAATGTTAAGTTCTTGTTTTCTTCATATGTATATGTAAATTGTTTTCACTATTTTTTTTTCAATTGGCTCACTTTACCCCGCTTTTTGAGTGTTTTGATTATATAGCAAAAAATATTTAATAAGTGGAATTGGAAGCACACGGGATGTGTGGCATTGGAACAAAAAAAAAAAATGCTACAATATTTAGTTATAGTTTTATTTCAGAAATGTATATAGGTGGGGTGAAGTGATGCAGTACTGATCCTACAGTAATCGGTACTGCTGTTATACGCATTATTTTTTCAAAATACAACGAAGCAAAATTTTATTCTAAATCGTTCTTCAAATACAAGTTTATTTTTCTTCAAAATTTCTATGTTCATTTAAGTGGGTTTCGGAAAATACAGCTTTGTGATCATACATAGAAATCACTTGATAATTATCTAAGCTGTTGTGTGTGTGTGTGTGGAAATAACAACATTCTTCCATGATGTAATTAGACCAGGAGACGTATTACGCCACTATCTCTTTCTAATTTGATAACATATTTTGTTGAGTTGTTGCATGTTATGGTCAATTTTTTTTTTAATTTCACCTTATAAATGCCTTTTTTGTTTTGCTTCTTGAAATGAAACGAATTGAAACATAATTCACCACAAACTTAGATGTCAAATTAAAGTAACCAAATATTTCCGAAGAGTTTCTTCAATAATAAAAAAATAGTTTTTATTTCGAAGCGTATTAAAATTGACCAGATTGAGCTTAGTTAAAAGTTTGTAAGTTTTTTTTTTATAGAGTAAATTCTCCAGAAATATTTAATTTGACAACTTACTTTTTGGTGAATTACGTTTAATTTCACCACAAAAAAAAATTTTGAGAAACAAACTGAAAAGACGAGACTCTCGGACTACTAAAATACAAAAGTTATGCCTAAAAATCGAAAAAAAAATGAAGAAGATCTCAAATCTTTATTAAGCTTGAAACACAAAAATCTATCCAATCAAACTTTTTTGCCTCTTCCATTCCATGGTATGTAAAGCGTATTCACTTAAATTTTCAAATCTTAGCATAATATCTTCACAATTGTTCGAATGTATTCAGATAAAACGTACTACATAATATAGGGTCTACAACGCTCCCAGACACACAAGCTTAAATACTACTCCAAACCTAAGCCCTAAATTAAATTTTATGCCTCTTACACAGAAACCGAATACGTAGTCTCAACTAAAATAAACCTTTTAATTCATAGCCATAAACTGTGGACCCGGTTCTAAGCCATAATTCCAATAAGTTCAAAAAAAAAATGTAATGTTAATCGTAGGCGCTATCCATGAAGCCAGGAAATCTTAAACATAACCTTAAGTTTTGGCCATAGATTTGCCCCAGTAAACACGTCTAACATTTTGGGCGATAACTCCATTTATTATTAATTTCTTTTTTTTTTTTTTTGTTTTGTGTTTTGTAGTGTCAAAATTTTTTGGTACAAACAAAAGTTTAAGTTTTACGCAAAGAATTTGGATAAAACACGCACACACATACAAACAGACACATCAAAGTGTTTGGGGAACAAGAATGCGAGCGAATATAATTATAAGAAAAAGAGAGAGAGAGAGAGAGAAAATTGAAAGATAAAGGGCAGACTTTTCAGCTTGAGGCGTTTGGAAAAAAAAAAAAGTAAAAAAAAAAAAAAAAAAATAATAAAAAATATTTTTTACTGATTTTTCACACGCGCCGCTCTCTCTTTTATTTTATTTTCACTTCTACAATATTCGTTGCTCTCTTTCTTTGTTGGTTTTAATTTTTTTCTCCTCTTTTTTTTTTTTTTTTTTTTTTTTTTTTGCAATTTCACAGACACATTTTCACATTATTGAAAAAAAAAAAAAAAAAAATAAAAATACAATACAAAACTATTTTTTCATTAAAAAAAAAAAGAAGAAAATTTATTATTTTAATTATTTACTTTTTTGCTTTAAATTTATTTTAATATTTTATTTTATATTTTTTTTTTTTAGTTACGCATACGTATAGCAATTTTTTTTTTTCATCCAATTTGGTTTTGTATTAAAACGCTTTCTCGTTTACTCGTACGCGTATCCGTATCCTGTCTGCTGCTGTTTCGTTTCTTTTTCTACTGCTTTACCATAAACCGTATTCCGCTTAATTCTTTATGCCGTACCGTGCTAGCGAGCCGTGCGTCATTCGCTGTTTTACTTGTCGCGACGGAATGAAAAACTTTTTATTTATGTGTATGCGCCATTGTCGTCGTCGTCGTCGAAGTCGTCGAAGTCGTTCTCGTAGTCGTCGTAGTCGTAGTTTACGCCGAGAACAGGACGACTTTTGTTGCTGTTTGCTGTTGCTGTTGTTCCTGCTGCGATTGCAATTCGCGTCGCGATGCGATGCGGCGCGGCGCGCGTTGTCATCTGTGTGTGCGTTTGTGTGTGTGTGTGTGTATTGCTCTAAAACGATGATAAGGGCCAAAGCGAAAGCCAAAGCCAAAGCTAAGGCGAAGCGAAGTCAAGCCAAGCCAAGCAATTCACATCCTCTGTTATTATTGTTGTTGTTGTTGTCGTCGAGTGTTTTTGCGCAAAAAAGCCACTCTCCGTCGTGTTGCTTGCGAGCGAGATTTTGTTGTTGTTGTTGGCGGCAACAGCCACCCACAATGCCGTTAACACGCAATGTTTTTCAGATATGTATGTGCACCACCACCACAAACACATTGCAAACTGTATATGTATGTATGTGTGTATGTGTGTGTAGAAGCACAGCATATCCTGTTTGATTCTATGCTTTTGCAAATGCTTTCGCCACCACATGCTCGCTTTATGCTCTTTTTCTCGTTGTGTTTTTTTTTTTTTCTTCTTCTTTTTCTTTTTTCTTTTGTTTTTTGTATTTTTCATTTATGATTCTCTTGATACACACACACACACACATATACATACACATATAAGTCCATTAACACATACGCCTGCTCTGTTGTAGTCCTAGTCGCGCAGGACTATGATTACAATAACAACAACAGCAACAACAACAAAAGAACAACATTATGCGATTATAGCAATAGCGACGATAACGATAATGATGAGAAGGATGATGATGATGATGATGGCATGCATATATCCTTAACCGTATATGCTGTGACGCGAAGTGAACGCGACAACAGTAACAGCAACAGCAACAACAACAAATGGCATTACACTGTAAAGAAATAATAATTTTTTTTGTTGCATACTTTACGGTGCACAGTTATTTTTATTGATTAAATTCTTAAACATTTTATAAATAAATTTATGCTGCATAGTATATTACGTATGAAAAAGGAAGACTGATAATAAGCTAAGATAATAAGATAATACCCGCTGCTTTGCTCTCGTTTTTTTTTTTTTTTTGTCGGTGCTGCTAAAGTCCAGCGTCTGTCCGCACAGCGTTTGCTAAGGTGGAACGTTAAACCCAGAACAGCATTATGTCAAGTCTCAAGATTATAAGAAACACTTCGAACACGTAAACATTTTTTAAACATCTTTTAAATATCGATTTTCAAGGTATGCTCATATCAAAGATATGATAAGGTCCCATTGAAGACCTTATAAAAATTTTTCAAAATTTCGATTAAAACTTTAAATTAAAAAATTAAAAAAAAAAAAAAGATTTTTAACAATTATTAAAATTTCGCTTCTGTGTCCCCCCAATGGGTCACAAGTCCAAATTTCTGAAGCTCCTGGAACACGTAAAAAATAAATGTATATATCATCTTTCAATTGTGCCTATTATAAAGTCTCTAAAGCTACATCATATTAAAGACATCTCTTTTTCCGGTTTTAAGGCCCCCATGGAGCCCTAAGTCAAAATAAAAAAAAAATAATACATCTACAACGGAATTGAAATATACAGCAACATAAACGAAATTTCAAAAAAATTAATAAAATTTGGGTTTTGTTTCCCCCGCTAGGCTCCAGGAACAAAATTCAGAAACCATTTGAACACGTCAAAGAACATTTTAATCTTCTTTCATATGCGTCCAGTTTCAAGTCTCTACGTCTATTCAATCCAAAGATATGGCTTTTCCGGTTTCAAGACACCCATTAGGTCCCGGGTCAAAAATTTTGAAATCACGGCTTAGTGTTTATCTGAGTTATAAAAAAAAAAAATTTCAAAAAAAAAAAAATAATTTGGGTCCAGTTTAGTGGGTCCCAGGTCTAAAATAATTTTGGTCCAGTTCAGTGGATCCAGGTCCAAATTTCGGAAATCCCTAAAACACGCCAAAATATTTTCTAATCATCTTTCAAATACACCCAGTTACAAGTTTCTACTTTTATTCTTTTTAAAAATATGGATTTTTCGGTTTTAAGGCCCCCCTTAGGTTCCGGGTCAGAAATTTTTCTAGTTACGTCTTATTACTCATCGGAAATCTTAAAAAAAAAAAAATTTCAAAACAACTATTTTGGGTCCAGTTTAGTGGGTCCCAGGTAGGGGGGGGGGGCGGGGGGGGCGGGGGGCCAAATTTTTCGGGATTGGTCGGGATCGGGAAACTTTTAAAATTTTCGACTAAATCCTTTCCCGATCCCAACACAAATATTTCCTAAACATCTTTTAAATGCGCCCAGTCAAGTCTTTATGGCTGAGTTCTAACTTCTTAGTTTAAATCTTTTATTTTAAATATTTTTCAAACAGAATATTTATTTTCATTTAAAATAAATATATATTTTTTGTTGCTTAATTTATTTTATACCAACATTATTTTTTTTTGCAGTGTATTAAATAATCATTTCCTATAGTTTCGCTTTAACTACCGAAAAGGACCAAAAGAGGCGTCAGAATCGGCCACGGTGATAGCAGTAGCAGTAGCAGCCGAAGGAGCCGCGCTAGCGAATATCAAATAGCGCAATCCCAGAGAAGATACATACATAAAGTATAGCAATTGCAAAAACAATGACAACGAAAGGATACGCGCTCTTTGGTCATACATATGCATATATTTTCTATTTGCTTTATATGTATGTCGAAAACGGACTCGGACACACAACCAACCAACCAACCAACCAACCAACCTATCAGCCCTCCATCGCTAAGCCCCTTACATGTATAATATGTACACAATATAACACATATGGTAGCCACCCTTGCGGCGTTCTTCGGTGCTCATAACTCGCCCCAAATGGCGTGTATTTCTCTTTTTTTTTTTTTTTTTTTGTATCCTTTTGTCTCTGTGTGTGTGTGTGTGTGTGAGTTAGATATAAATCGAATTTATGCTTTATTCGTTACGCACACGCTTCAATCTTTCTTCATGAAAAAAAAAAAAAAAATAAATAAACACATTCGAATATTTTTTCTTCAAAAAAATGTATACAATTTGTGTGTGTGTTCTGCTCTTAACACTCACTCACCCAGTCACCCGCACATAACATAACAGTCCAATACATCTAACCAAACAACCACCCACCCCACCTACCCATTGCATCGCTTTACTTGGCTGCAGCATAAAATAAATGAGAACGTATGTATTTCGCGGAACCATCGCGAATGCTTTACGGTTTGTTGTGTTTTCGTTACTTTCCATGTATGTGTGTGTGTGTGTGTGTGTGTGTGTGTGTAAAGGAAACTTCGTTTATTTGTATTGGTGTGCAGTGTAGTTGTATAGTTCAAACGGGGCGGCATAAGATTTGCAAAATTTCGCACAATTTCTCTCGCTCGCTCACTATTAATTTCTCTCTCTCTCTCTCACACTCTCTTTCGATTTTTCCAACGCTCTCTCAATTTATATCTGTCTGTCTACTTACTATCTTTCACTTTTTTATTTGCATTTCTTCCTTTGCTGTAATATTTGGGGTTGATTTTCATACATTTTCTTCACTTTCTCAATATTACTTTTTGACGTTATCCTTTGTCCTTATTTTTCTACTCGTATTTTTCTTGTTCTTCCGTTTTTTTATTTGTAGTAGTTAAAGCAGATGTTATAACCAAAAAAAATATTTGTCTTGTTTTTGGCAAATAATTTATAAACCAAAATTAAAAAAAAAAAAGGATATATTTCATGTTTCAATAAATTTTGCAAACATTTTGATCGAAATATTTTTATTTCTTTAAAAATTATTTCATTGAAAAATTTAGAAAATACGTTAAACGTTTTTGTTATCGATACCGCAAATATGTTTTATCGAAATTTTATCGATAAAACATATAAATTTATTGTATTGTATTCGACCTTTTTAGGTTTAAATATAAAAATTTCTTTTTTTTTGTTTAAAGTTTGTATATTAGTGCTTTGAAACTAACGGTAGTTTTGTTTAAAAATACCGATTCTAATAATAGTTTCAAAATATCGATAGTATTTATAAGTATCGATACAAATCGTTTTGAAATTATCGATACTTATTATATAATTGTTTAAAAGTAACGCTACTAAAAACATAATCGTCTAAAAGTATCTATACAAAAATTATATATATTAGTGCTGTGAAACTAACGATAGTTTTGTTTAAAAATATCGATACTTATAATAGTTTATAAGTATCGATAGTTTTTAATATTATCGATACATACAGTAAATTGTTTTTAAAATGATAGAAATAATTATATAATTGTTTCAAAGTATCGCTACTAAGAATATATTCGTCTAAAAGAATCGATACTTAAGATATAATCGTTTAGAAGTATCGATGCTATTATATAATTTTAAGTATCGCTAATAAAGATATAATCGTCTAAAAGTATTAATACAAACGATTTAATTGTTTAAAAGTGTCGATACCAACGTTATAATCGTCTGAAAGTATCGATACTAACAATATAATTGTTTAAAAGTAACGATATCAATGATATAATCGTCTAAAAGTATCGCTACTAAGGATATAATCGTCTAAAAGTATCGATACAACGATTTGTTTAAAAGTATTGATGCTAATTGTATAATTTTTTAAGTATCGCTATTAAAGATATAATCGTCAAAAAGTATTAATACAAACGATATAATTGTTTAAAAGTATCGTTACTGACAATATAATCGCCTAAATGTAACGATACTAACAATATAATCGTTAAGACGTATTGATGCTATTTATATAAAATTTTTTTAAGTAACGATACAAACGATATAATTTTTTTAAAAGTATCGATACCAACGATATAATCGTCTTAAAGTATCGATATTAACGATTTAATCATCTAAAGGTATCGATACTACGTAATTATCATTTAATATGTAATAAAAATATAGTTTTAATTAACAAACGGTGCACCGTTTTGTGGTCATTTAGATTTTTGTGAATAAATTTCTTTGAGTACTTTAAATTTTTCGAGATTTTTCCAACACTTATTGCAGCATATCTAGGGGGAATACGGGCAATTTTTCGCCATATTTTGGCTTTGAACTGGTCCAAGGACTTTGGTTCCTTTCCCTTCATGTATTCTCGCAGAAAAAAACGTGTGGAAATGAGTCTCATCAAATGTAAGAGATTTTTTTTTTTTAGTGTTTCGAAAGCAAATGTAAATTGTGCATATAACGAAGCACCCTGTACTTATACCGAGAATTTCAGTTGTTAAGCGTTAATATACAAGTTTGGCACTTATGTATGTATTTCCAACTAAATTTTGGTTGTTATCATTGTTTATTAGCTTTATCCATGATTTTTTCCATGCTTTTTTTCATGCTTTTTCCTAACATTATCCATGCTTTTTTCATGCTTCTTTCATACTTTTTCCATGCTTTTCCATGCTTTTTTCATGCTTTTTCATGCTTTTTCCTAACATTATCCATGCTTTTCCATGCTTTTCCATGCTTTTTCCTAACATCTAGAAGGAGTTTGTTCCGTTATACTAAGCTTTCTTGAATGCTTTCCATTATTTTTTAAGCAGCTTCAAAAACCTAGCTAAGCTTAAGCTTATGTTTTGAAAAACAAAGCTTACAAAAGACGATTAAAGCTTTTAAGGATGTTATATGAAAAAAAAAAAAAAACAAATTGAAAGAGAAATAACTGCAGAGAAAGAGAGAGAGTGAGAAACAAAATGACAGTGCGACAAGTGCAATGTGGCAAGTGCCACAATGCAACACAATAGGGTTGATTGTTGTGTTGCAAGCAAGAGAGGGAGAGCGAGAGAGAGAAAAAGAGCAAAGTCAAAGCTCGCTCACACAGCATGTAAGGGATGACTCACAACAATTTTGTTGTTTTTGTTGCTTTTACATTCGTTTTACTTAAGAAAATAATAAAGAAGAGAACACGACGGACTGCTACACACACAGGGTTGCTATTAGAAATTTAAAACCCTTGTCGTGGTGGTCTGATGTCTGACGACGACGACGACTCGTGACAAATTTTATATATGAAGAAAATCAACCAGTACGTTTTCTACAATTGTAGCGTATTGTTGACAAAAACGGATTCGTGTGCGATTCGATACGTTTTTAAATCGGAAAGCGTTTTGCGTGCGAGAATTTTTAACAAAGACAACAACAACAACAACAACGACGACGACGACAATAAAGTCGCGTGTCTCGCGTCTTAAACTAAAGTAAAAAAAAAAAAATAAATAATAATAAAAATAAATAAAAAAAAAAAACTTTAACTAAAATGTAATATGCTTTTAGGGGCTTTCAAAAAAAAAATTATGGTTCTTTTTTGTTTATTTTTTTAATGAAATAAAAAATTTTTAAATATGTGAAAAATTTTGTATTGAGACGCGTGTTATTGTTTTTTTTTTTTTTTTTTTTTAATAGTGAACTACTTATTTGCGCTTATTATATAAAGTCAAGAGGTCAATTTTTTTTTTTTTTTTTTTTAAAAATGTGTGCACGCGACAAAATGTTTGTGTGTGTTTGTGCATTGCATACTTTATGGCTGTTTGACATTGTGCAAAAGTACAATGTGCAAAATTGATATAACAAAAAGAATTGCTAAGAAAAGCAAAACTTAAGTGTTTGTTTTTTTCTTCTTTGTTTTTGAAGAACTTCAGAGTGTTTTTTTTTTTTTTTTTTTTTAATAAAATAAATAATTGATATTTTTTTCTTCTTAAAATATTTAAATTGTAATAATTTACATGTGTTTTATATCTTTCTCATTCATACATATTTTACATGTCACACACAAAATATAAAAAAAATGAAAATAATAATGAAAAAAAAAAAAAACGCACACATACTCTGCTCCTCTCTCTCTTTCTCTCTCTGACTCACTCACTTTTTCGCGTAACGTTGTAAAGCGTTATTGCCCTTTGTCAAATGTCAAAAACATTATAAGAACTCATCGATAGAGCTTTTCAATAAATATAAACAGCGTTGCCAGCTAATTTACATGTTGTAAACTTTAGCAAAAATTTGTCAAAATTTGACAGCTCTAAAAATTCCAAATTTTTAGATTTTTTAATATTTTTCGTACATTTCGGAAATATTAAATTTCTAAAAATAATTTTTTGTATACAAAAGCCTTTGAAGGCCTTACTTTTTGAAGAAAGCTTTAAGCGGTTTTAAATTTAAGTCAGAATTTATACGGAAGTATTTTTTCGAAACGTTGGTTTCTCTTTGAAAAGTCTTTCTATGATACGAATAACTTCGTACAAAACAAAAGAACTCAGAAGACTCTTTAAAATCTTTTTTATTTTGCAGAATTTCTAGAATTTCAGCACTAACCGCGTTAAAAACGTAAGCAACACAAAATAAAATTTTACAGAAGTGCGTATTTTTTTTTTGTGTAATTTGTTGGTTTTTTTTTTGTTGCGTTCGTAAATTGCCAAAAAAATTGTACAAAGAATTCCCTGAATGATGTCTTAGCTAGCGATTAATTCCATGCTTTACGGTGTTCAATGAAAATTAAAAAAATATTTAATTAATTAAAAAATTAATTAATTAAAAAAATATTTAATAATTGAACAAGTTCTTCCCAAAATTAGACGAAATTATATTTAACGCTCAAGACTAAAATAAATTATGATAATAATAATAAAAACACATGTTCAATGGCATTCATTAGATATGGCAACGCTGTAACAATGTCAAAAACTCACTTAAAGCTTTCGCTTGTACTCAGTTCTCTCTGCACATGCGCCGCACATAAACTCACTCAAATTCATTTGTTCTGACTGCTATCGTATCGCATCGTATCGAAACGTGTCGTGTCTGTCTGCTGTTATCCTGTCGTCTAACTTGACTGCTGCAGTAACAGTAACAGGCGCGCGCGTTACGCATTTTAGTCCTTATGGTAACTCGTTACACGTCAGTTCAGTTCAGTTTGTTGAAGAGTAACGCGTCAGTCACACAACGACGTAAGATAAAATCGAATTAAATTGTTTTCATAATTTTTTTTTTGTTATTATTATTAATTAAATAAATAAAGCCAAAAAGTATAAACATTAAAAAAAAATTTAAAAAATATATATTTTTTTTTTTTGTGCTTAACAGTTTGACTTAGTCGCGTTCTAACATTCGCGTGCGTGCGTGCATGCGTTATAATATCGTGCGTGAACATATAGTAAGACATTTTTGTTGTAGTTATTTTTTTTCAAAATATTTTTTAATACATTTTTTTTTTTTTTTTTTTTTGAAATAAAAAATGTGCTACAATTTTTTTTTTTAAGTGAAACATTTAAATCACAGAAAAATTAAATTAAATAAAATAAATAATTTTTTTTTTTTTATTGTTACAAAAAAAGTGCAACACACAATATGCCCGAAAAAAGTGCAAAGACATAGAAGCGGCCTTAAAAATTCTTAAACGCAACAATATTTTTTGTATGTTTGGAGGGTTGATTTTATTTTTATTCGATTTTTTCCATTTATTTATTTATTTGTTATTCTTGTCTGTTTTTTTTCCCCTTTTACGAATTTCTTTTTTTTTTTTTTTTCAACCACTTGCGACATTAAAATCGACCAAAAGACAACGTCATCTGACAATGTCTAAGTTATCGCTTTTTTTTTTTTTTTTTTTTTTGACACGCACTACACCCTCGCAAATATAATATTTTAGAAAAATACAAGTCGAGAAATAAAATTCACATATTTATGGTTCTTGTTGCTATTTATGTATTTAAATATTTTCTTTCTTTTGAAATTAAATCAAATTTTTGGAAAATATGTTTGAAATATGTTTCGAATCTAACACAACACATTGAAAGTTGTCCAAGAGCATACGATATAGTACATATATACAGACGTGTTCCGCTTTTCACTTTCGATAGCACTAACTAAGCGGAAATGAAAGACAAAGCATTGCCAACATATATAAAAGTATAAAAAAAATAGTGTTTTCAGCAAAATCTTTAATAACTAAGTTCCAAACATAAAAGATTTTAAGTTGTCATACAAATCTCTTTCAAATCTCGCACGTTTTTGCTGAAGATTTGATAAAGTTTTAGTGAACTACTTTCGAAATTATATCGTTTCAATTATTTAATTTGCATTTTACCAAATCTCTTAAAGTAAGCTTCACAATGGCTTTTTTTTTTTAGTTTTGTAATTATAACGCTTTTATACATACTAAACTATCAGTTGTGTCACTAAAATCTCTAGTAAATCTTTCGTCAGTTGCTTTGTAAATCTCTCTACCTGTGACACCTTCAAATCTCGAGATTTGAATGACACCGCTGTTAGTCTCCGATATTACGTTTAAGCTTTCAATGCTGTTCATGAATACATATAAAGATAATTATTTTAGAACTTTTTTCCAAGCGTAACTAACAAAATCGATAGATTTCGATAGACGCTACTTTGAAGTCAATAACTGTAACTTAGTTTTCTAAAAATAAATTTTGTTGCTAATTAATTAATCAATCGTGTTTTTTTTTTTTCATTACGAAAAAAAAAAAAAATTGTAAAAAGTTGTTTATAGAAGCGCGAATACTTGATTTCGTATTGATTCATCAATGTATTTACTTTTTACTATTTGTTTTCTTTCTATTTTTTTACATACAGAGACTGTATGAAAGATTTTCGAATTAGGAAAATAATATTAAAAAAAAAAAGATAGAATGCAGAGAAAAAGTTTCATGAAACTGTATACTTTTACGAATTCAAAAAGATTAAATTTTAATATTGCTAAGGTGTGGATTATGTGGATTCTATTTGTGGATTCTAAATGTGAGTTCTATATGTGAATTCTATATGTGGATTCTCTAGGTGAATTCCATATGTGGATTCTATATGTGGATTCCATATATGTGAATTCCATATGTGGCTTCTATATGTGGATTCTACATGTGGATTCTATATGTGGATTCTATATGAGGATTCTATATGTGGATTCTATATTTGGATTCTATTTGTGAATTCTATATGTGGATTCTATATGTGGATTCTATATGTGGATTCTATATGTGGATTCTATTTGTGGATTCTATTTGTGAATTCTATTTGTGAATTCTATATGTGGATTCTATATGAGAATTCTATATTTGGATTCTATATGTGGATTCTATTTGTGAATTCTATATGTTAATTCTATATGTGGATTGTATAAGTGGGTTTTATATTTCAATTCTAAAAGTAAACTCTAAATATGGACTCTATATGTAAATTCTATATGTAAATTCTATATGTAAATCTGAGGATTCTATCTGTGAGTTCTATCTGTGGATTCTATCTGCGGAGTCTATCTGTGAGTTCTATCTGTGAGTTCTATCTGTGAGTTCTATCTGTGAGTTCTATCTATGAGTTCTATCTGTGAGTTCTATCTGTGAGTTCTATCTGTGGATTCTATCTGTGGATTCTATCTGTGGATTCTATCTGTGAAGTCTATCTGTGGATTCTATCTTTAAATTATATCTTTGGATTCTATATGACAATTCTATATGTAAATTCTCTATGTGGATTCTAAATGTGAGTTCAATATGCGAATTCAATAAGTGCATTTTATATGGTAATCCTATTGGGCGAATCTATTTGTAAGATTTATATGTATATACATATGTATATATTATGTGTGAATTTACTATACATATACATATGTGGATTAAATGTTTGTTTCGTCCATATATGTATGTGGATTCTATGCTTTACAAAAAAAAAAAAACACATTTTCAAAAGAATACCATTCTACTGCTTCAGCTTTTATTATTGCTAAAAAAATAATAATAAAATAAAAAAAAAGAACACAGTCTGTATTGAAAATTGACTTGTGTATTTATTTTGTGCATTGTTATGTCAGTTTTCAAAACTATTAAATCAAACCTTGTACTTGTGTAAACACTACATATAAAATGTATATTTGTACTTTATGGAACCACGAACATTTTCTATTAGTTATTTTTTTTAAATATTTTTTTTTTCTTTCTGTATATTTTCTACATCGCGTGCTCTGCAAACATAATATTTAAGTAAAAGAATAGCAACAACAAAATTGAAATAGTTAAAAACAAGCGGAAAGCATAAAAAGTACGGAAAGAAGTAGTAGTATGAGTACAAAAAAAAAAAAAAAAAAAATCAATTTATTATACAATATTTTTTTTTTATGTTAACTCTTGCACACACACACATACACGTTGGCATTTGCGCAACGATTAAAGTCTCATTTTCACAGTGTTTAGTTAAGCATTGATTGTGGGTTAACTACTTAATTTGCTTAATCGAAGAGCTTTTCAAACTTTTTTCGTTTATTCGAAGCGGAAACTGTACTAATTTTAAAAATCACAGATTCACTCATTCACTGTGTTTGAATTGATCATTCATTTGTGTCAACAGCAATTCAAACACTTAATTCAATCTTTCTTTGTTGTACAGAGCAGCTGTTTTGCATTGAATGACAATTCACAGCTGGCATTTTTCAGCTGATTTCTAATATTAACGTAATAATTTTCAAATCACAGTTACTGTGAATGATGATTCAAAACAGTAAATATTTCCTAGTGATAGGTAAATTTTAAACCCACTTTGATTTAGTATATTTTTGATTCATTTAGTTATTTAGCTATTATTCTCTTTAATTAGACATTTAGTGTTGCCAGATCAAATGTTTAAGCAAGCACTTTGAAAATAAAACAATTTATTTAATTGGTATTTTTTTCCCCATCTATTCTACATTTTTATAATTTAGTACGAAAAAAAAGTTTTTAGTTAAATAAATAAAAAAAAAATAAAATAAAATAAAAAGATGTGAAGAAAACTTTAAAAAAATATAAATAATAATAAAATTAATTATAATTATAGTCTGCACAACGCTTTCTGCTAAGCACCGTCAAAATCTATTTAATAATTTAAATAATTAAATCTAAAAAAAAGTAACACGCTTAAGCTGCACGAAAAAAAAAAAAAAAAATTATTTTAATTCAAATAAACATCAAATTCAACTTTATCAGAAAAAAAAAATATAAGATAAAATATCTCGTATCTTTATATCACAACTGCAAAATCGCAAAAATGTGCGCTTTACAATTTTCAAAAAGTGAGAGCATTTTCTTTGTTATCTAAACTAACATTGTAGCGATTTTCTTTAAATTGTTTCACTAGTTTTTAACTCTATATGCATATATTTTTTCTTCTACTACTGTATTATATACTTTCCACAACTTCAACTTTAACTTTGTTTTATTTTTTTTAAATCTTGTAGATACTTTTTTCGTCTTACTCAATACAAATTTGACAAAATTTTGAAAATAAAAATAGTTCAAATTGTTTATTTAGCGTTCAAGTTTACTGTTTCAATTAGATTTTCTAAACATACGAAAACATTTATAAAATATTTTTCTTAAAATTGTCGAATTGAGAGAAGCAAATTAAAAAAAAAAAAAAATTCGGTATATAAAATTAATAAAATTGAGTTTTTCTTTCTCTTTATTTTATATTTTTTTTTAACAAATAATTTTATTAAACAAAAAGTATCTGTTTTTATTGTTTTAAGGTCGTGCGAAATGAGCCACTTACATTTTTAAGTTTCAAAATCTAGAAGATATTGTAGCTAGTTACATTTTACAAAAATCGGAATACATAAGACTCAAAACTCAACTTACATGACTTACAATAGATCATTGTACTTGAATTTTAAAGTGGCTCACATCAAACCTGCGAATATTTGACTTCCGAAAAAATTTTACTATGCCCAAGTCTCAAAAAAATTGGATAAAAGAGTAGGAGTAGTTAACATAGGAATGATCATGGCACAGCTTATGCACCCATGGAAGCCCATGCTGGGTCTAAAGACTTTTGTTGTAGAGCTTGCACTAACGAAGCTGAGTAAAAAGTCATAGTTGAGCAACTTCTTTAGACAATCTGGCGGTTATCTATTTAGTCTGGATAAGGTTAATAAGGTTAGGTAAGGTAGGGTATTATATTTCGTATAAATTCAACATAAACCAAAAGTTTAGAGTTCAAAAAGTCTGATAACATTGGTATTTTCTTTACAATAAAATATCAAATGCTAATTGGTATTATTTAGTACGATACAAGCAACTAACAACGCACAAGTATCGCACTAAAAAATACCAAAATTTTGTAAAACATTTAATTTAATTTTTACAAAATGTAATAATACCTTTGATATTAAATTTCAATTTCATTTAAGAACTTTCTTAAATTGCCGAAAGTAACATACTCAATTTACTGCTTAATTCTTATTAAATAATTCGAAATAAATGAAAAATTTTCAAATGAAAATATATATATATATATATATATGCTATATGTAATTACTTTATTTAAATTGTATACATTTCTAATGAATTTCAAGCTGTTAACTAATACAAGAGTAGGCATTTAACAAAGTGTAAAATATTTTATTAAAGCATTTAACTGACAAATAATTTTTTTATGTAGAGAATGGAATTCTTAATTTAATTTTCTATGTTTTTAAATATTTTTAAAAAATATTTTTTAGCAAATTAAGCAATTTGTACCAAAGGCAATAATAAACGTAAGTTGCGTAACGAACATACAAATGAATGCTACATATAGAGTTCAGAGTACTATGTTTTTTTTTTCTCGAAATAATCTCGAAAAAGTCTACTCGAAAAGAATATGTTTGCATATTCAAGCCATGTGGTACCAAAGCCAATAGAAATCGTAAGATGCGTAACGAACATACAATTGAATGCAACATTTAGAGTTCAGAGTACTATGATTTTTTTTCTCGAAATAATCATGAAGAAACCTACTGAAAAGAATATGTTTGCTTATTCAAGCCATGTGGTACCAAAGCCAATAGAAATCGTAAGATGCGTAACGAACATGCAACAGAAAAGGTTTTATATTCGAAATTATCTCGAAATAAGTCTTTAGCTTTAAAAAAATATCTTTTAAAGTATATTATTTTTTATTAAAAGTTTAGTTTAGGTTAGTCCGGGTGATACCATAGCGTAGTAGATGGTTCAGGAGTTTCTAAAATCTTGTAATTAAGCTAATTGGGTAGTACTACCACATCAATTGCAATGAGAAGGTATTCCCGGTAACTTCACGCTATCTATACCTTCGTAGCTTTACTTATTGCCTGTAACTGAAGTATCTGTAGTATAAATTTTTCGGAAGTGAAATTCAGAATAAGGCTGATAACTAGGCACAATGTCTGAAGTTTTTAATTTTTTTTTTTTTTATTATTTTCAAATATTTAATTTTGCAATAATTTGTAAAAAATAAAATTAAAGATAAAAATATATCGAAATAATAAAAATACATATAGTACCTAACATATATACTCGTATATCTATTTTATTTTTATTTTTTGTCTCTCAAACTAAATAGTTGCGTTTTGGTGTTACATATTTGTGTATGTGGTTCATTATTTATTTTTTGTTTAATATTTCTTTTCATTGAATAACTTTTGAAATATTTAAAATTTTAAATAATAAATGCATTTGTGTTACATACAAAAAAATAATAAATGTTTTTTGTAGTTAAAAATTGAAAATAATTTAAGCATAAAATCAGACAAAATATAAAAACCAAAGAAAAAAAGGAAAGATAAAAGGATACAACACATATTTTGCTTTAAAGGCTCTAAAAACGTGTGCAACTGAAAGGGTGCACATTGGAAAAATAAAGATAAAACCTTACAAGTGTTGTCTACTTGAAATCGATACAAGTGATTAAATACAGACACTGACAAACAGACAGACGGACAGACACAGAAAGACATTGTGTGTGAATCCAAATAAACAATTTGTGGCAGGTAAGTGTAAGATTTGTTTATTTGTTTGTTTGTTTGTTTTTCACATTTTCAAGTGTAAATTTCTGGTTTTTATTTTTACTATAAAAAAAAAAAAAAAAAAAATTATGAACAGTGATGAATAATTTTTTTTCTTTTACACAAATACAGTGGTGCCAGACAAATTCTCTTTTGGTTGTTCTTAAATCTCTTTTGAAATTCAATTAAATAATGCTTACAATTCACAATTGGTTTAAACTACATATAAAAAAATTATTTTTTAAATAATGTATAAACTAATTGTGAATTATAATCATTATTTAATTAAATTTTTGAAAATATTTGAAACCAAGCCAAACCCAAAGCATATCTTCAACTTGAAAAAAAGGGGTTATTTATTAAGCTTATTGTTTCATACTGGACAAATATTTACAGGGGTGGCTACTGTCAACATCTTTTTGGACAGTCAAGCGGCTGTCAGAGCGCTAAGCTTGTGGACCTTTGCTTCTAGCATAGCTCTGCAGCGTTATGACATTCAACTATGGGACGTAAAATTAACCTATGTTGAGTTCCTGCTCATAGAGGCATTTTAGAAAATCAGATTTCAGAGGAACTAGCCAGAATTGGTACGTCAACTCCAATGATCGGACCTGAATCATCTGTGGACTCAGCTGGGCCTTAGCAATACTCTCCATTGAGAGACATTTAAGATATTCTCTGTCTCAGCATTGGCTACATCATCGCTGCTAAGCTACTAGTTCTGCTAATTTTCATTCTAGTAGCGCTGAACTAAGACTACCTCACCTTGATACAGTTCACAATATACTGAGTTTCCATCTAAATAAAATGGGTCTGTCTACTGACTCTGACTGGAAGGTAACGAACCAGATTTGGAATCCTACAGTTTGATCACTGCGTTCTAAACCCTAAGCATATCAGACATTCCTCGACGAAGAACATTCTCAGATTCATCCTTAGTATTATAACCTAACCAAACTGGGTCGAACAATGGTTCTGTATGGGCCGTTCGCCATGTCTGCATTCCGGCCTTAGTGCTGTGTGGCGACATTTGAAGGCTTTATGCGCCTTTAACTTCGCTTTGACCAATAATTTCTCTTGCGACCGCGATCCGAGCACTACGTCAAGCTATTATGGTTATGGTTAAGCTAATTAAATATGGTAAAAACTTATGTTATGGTAGTCGAGAAAATAATTAATTTAAGAAGTACAAAGATGTTATCTAAACTATATACATCACAGAATGAAATGAAAATATTTTTAAATAATCGATACTATCTTTTTTTGTGTAATATTATGCATTTACTTTTTATTTCATTTCATTTACTCAGAAGCTGTCCGATTTGAAATCGCAAATATTTTGCGATTTCCGATTGCTGGAACAAACAAAAATTTGCGATTTGAAAAGTAAATTGGTTGGAATAATGGAAACTCGAGGAATGAGGACATCTTCACCTTTGAATGGCCAAGTCAATATTATTGCTTCCACTACATTGTTCATCAATTTCTTGACTGCGAGTCGCGTGCCGTTGCAGAGTTTCGGTTGATTGATGTTCCGCAACAGGATAATTGGCACACCTATCTTCAATTTCAGTATGTGCAGGTGGCATCCCCGGCAGATCGAGTGAATTTAAAAATTCCGTTGGGTAATTGACGGCTTCCTCTAGTTACGCGTTATACATCTGCATTATTCTCAGCCGTTCAGTCTCTCGAATCGAATACCGCTCTCCCTCAGTTATATTCAAATCTCACGTCTTCGTGTTTCTGCTGATAGATGATAGTGATACAATTTTTTTGTTTTTGCCTTTCAAAGACGAACTTTTTTATGACTTTTCACTTTTCATTTCATCTGTCATGAGAAGCAGTGATATCTCACACACATATGGTGTTTTGTTTTAAATTTCTGTACAGTTTATCATGCATGAGTGCTGGCAGCCGGCAGGTGGCGCAGCAGTAGTAAAATAGTGAATAGGTTTCTATGTCCGCTATGAACTTTGAAACCACACAACCGATGTGTTCGAAACCAGTTTCATTTGAAAGGCAATAATGCAAATATGATTCAAGACCACTAAAACAATGTGTTAAGCGCATTCGAACTTTTCATGAAATCGATTTTCGTATACAATAATTTTTTGGATTACTTGCAAATATGCATTAAAGTGACAAGCGCCAAGGTATTTTTTAGTGCTTTTTGGTATGTTTGTAAAAGAAATCCGAAACTGCAACCGAAATGCTGTACAAAATTGGCTTTAAGAGCGGCAGTCAAGTGCTGTACAAACACCAGTACACGCCGTGTTTTCGCTAGTATTTAAATAAAAAAAGCTACATTTGAAATGAAAGGCATTTAATGTACTTCTTTATTTTCTAAAACCAAATCTCTCAAAGTTTCGTAACACCGAGATTTAATTTTAGAGATTTCCAAAACAAGCGACATCAAAATCTTCAGAGATTTTCAAGACACAACAGACGTTGACTTTTGAAAATTTTTTGAAAGTTTTAAAATGTTGTTTTCGAAAAACAAAATCTCTTTAAATTCTGTGACACGTAGCGATTTACAATTATGTATTTTGAAAATTCTCAGACACTTCAGATAGACTGAAAAAAAAAAAAAAAAATTCGAATAAAATTTTTAATTTTTTTTGATTTCAAAACTTAAACTTAATAAACCCTTTCGTCACAACAGTGCATTAGAAAATTAAAAAAACAATTTACATATAATTTTCTTACATTTTAAATTTACAAGACTACTGCTAAGATTTTAAAATGGTTTGCCGTTCGATAGTTTGCTTGCTGGTTACCTAAATTATAGAGCTCAGTTTTAACTTGGCGTGGGCGTGTTTTTTTCGTACTAAATAAAATAGTCAGTAGCAGACGTCTTTGCAAGGTTTTGAACGATAAAAAAGTGCAGCGAAGGCAATAAAGGAAGGCGCAACTTTTACCAAAAAAGAAAAAAAAAAAAACAACCACCAAAATGTGTCCTACTAAAAAAAAAAAAACGTAACACATTTGTTAGTAAGTTTTTGTCGAGTGGTTTTGGGTGTCGATGAAACATTGGTGAATGCCTAAAAACACGATACGACAAATAACTTAAAAACAAAAAAGAATAGGAAAAAAAAAAAAAAAACTTTAAAAATTATAGACGTGAAGATTATAGATGTGTGTGGATTATTTACTGAATAGCTAGGTAGGCAGCTAGGTTGGTGGCTTTTCGTATTATCGTTTTGCTCCTATTTAAGTTTTAGTTTCAGTTCAGTTTGTTGTTGTTGTCTTAGTCCTTTTGTAATTGTTGTTGTTGCTATTTGGAAGGGGGTTACGTTGATTAATAGCATACGACGTAGGCCAGTAGCAGCACACAGCAACACATACCAAGTGTATGAATCATAGCGCATTGCAGCTAAACTAACTAAACTGAATGGAATTGGTTTGGATTGAATGGAACTGGAACTGAGACTGTAGGGTTGTGTTTGAAGGCATTCAACCATACACATACATATATCATTTTAGAGGCGTTCGTAATGCACTTTGTTGCGAATATATGTGCGGCTATATTCGAGTTTATATTTTTTTTTTGTGTGTGTGTTTCTGTTTGCACAAAAATCTGCTTTGTCGTCAATTTTTTATTCTGACAATTTTTATATATTTTTTTGTTTTTTTTGTATTTTTTGTTTTTTTTTAATACCCTACCCACATCAAAATGTTTATTTTATAGCACATAGCCCTACTTCTATAATCGAAATCGTAAAAATTTTGAGATTTACTTTTCAAATCGCAATTAGAAAATATATATTTCCGATTTCAAATCGACATTTCATGTGTAGGTTTTTGATTTTCTAATTAATTAAAAAAAAAAAAAAGGAAATCTCTGGAGATTTCGATGTCGCTTGTTTTGGAAATCTCTAAAATAAAATCTCGATGTTACGAAACTTTGAGAGATTTGGTGTTAGAAAAAAAAGGAAATTAAATCCCGTTCATTTGAAGTTTAGCATTTTTATTTAAATACACGTTGTTCTGGTTTTTGTACTGCTCTTCTCTGCCGCTTTCGGTTTTTTTCCGTTTTACAAACATACCAAAAAGCACTAAAAAATACCTTGGCGCTTGTCACTTTAATGTATATTTGCGAGTAATCCAAAAAAAATATTGTATACGAAAATCGATTTCATGAATGGTTTGAATGCGCCTAACACATTGTTTTAGTGGTCTTGAATCATATTTGCATTATTGCCTTTCAAATGAAACTGGTTGCGAACACATCGGTTGAATGGTTTAAAAGTTCATAGCGGACATAGAAAGATTTTTAGTATTTTATACATTTAATTTTTTTATTAAAAAGAAAAAGAAAAAGGAAAAAAAGGAGTTTATCTTAATAAAAATTACACCAAGCAGATATTTATTTTGTTTTTGTTTTTTTTATACCCGTCACACACAGTGTGGAGGGTATTATCATTTTGTCAGAAAGTTTGTAACGCATTAAAGGAGACATCTTAGACCCTATAAAGTATATATATTCTTGATCAGCACGATGAGACGAGTCGATCTAGCCATGTCTGTCTGTCTGTCCGTCTGTATGTATGCGTTTCATTCGCTCAGTTTTAAAGATATTGACCTGAAACTCGGAACTTAAGCTTTTCTCAGTCCTAAGCAGTTCAAATGTTAAAATCAAAGTGCCACGCCCATTTTAAGGTATAGCCCCCATACAAACTTACCGCCCATTTTCGAATTTTATATGAAAATAGCTATTAATTAAGAATGTAGTCACTCCAAGTTGGGTAAAAATACTTCTAATGTCATCCAATGTCAAATCCAAGCTGCCATGCCCATCTTTAGCTTTAGCCCCAATACAAATTTACCGCCCATTTTCGAATTTTTGTATAAAAATAGGTATTATTTATGAGAATATGCCCCAAACACTATCAAATCTTTGTCTCAAACGCAAAAATTATACGATTTACTTTTCAAATCGCAAAGTTTTGATGTTTCGGCAATCGCAAATCGTATAAAATTTCCGATTTCAAATCGGACCGCTTTTGAGTAAGTGAAAAGTAAATGCAAAAAAAAAAAGATGGTGTCGATTATTTAAAATGTTTTCATTCACATTCTGTGATGTTTTTATGTGCATATCATCATTGTACTTTTTAAAAACATTATTTTCTATACGCATGCCTAAATTTAAAAAGCAGAAAATTTAGTCAAAGTCACCACAATTTGCAATTTGATTAGACCGATTAACTTTAAATTTGTAACCGATAGCAATTTTTGCACAGAAACGTTTTGGAAATGAAACATAAATTTTGCGTACGAATCGTGATTACTAGAACAAGGCAGTATATACCTTTCAATTACTGTGTTAACAAAATATAGCAATGCTGGATTCAGTATTCCCACACGCAATCACTTATTGAGCCGTTTAATTTAGGAAATATACATATTTTTTTTTTTGTAATTTTTTTTTGCAATTCAGATTGGCTTGATTTTTGTCTATTGGAAAAAAAAAAACGCTTAAGAAATAAAAAAGAAATAGTTCGCATGTACGACGACGATGACGTTTGAGTAATTTGCTGATATGCTTCAGATTATCACTAAATTAGCTGCTGCAAGAACAATATTTATTTTTCTTTATACAGCAGCAGCATATGCAATGCTAAACACAAGATCTGATACAAAACAACTTATGTTTTTATTTAATAAAAAAGCTTAAGGAAATTAATTTAAAAAAAATCAATTATTTGAAATATTTCACATTGCATAATGGCTGTGTCTAATAGAATCTATCAGGGGTGTCACGGAAATCTCTAACAAACCAAAAAAGATTTTAAGGTGTCTCACAAATCTCTTTTTGGGTTTATTTCAAAGCTCTCAAGTTGACAGTTTAGCGTTAAAAAATGCATACGTGCTAGTGATGGGTAACTAATAATAAATTTAACAATCGTTAGTCGATAGTTAATAGGTATTTGATGTTATCGATAATTTACAATGTGATAAAATAACTCTTATTGGTAAAATTGTACACGAATACTTCAAAAGCTTTAAAAAACTATTATTTATGTGTACAATGTGGAGAAATGTTGACTTATTTAAGTATCGCAAGTGTTATCGTTAATTTGTCCGCACTAGCATGTTTGTACAACAACGCATTTAGCAGAGTTGTCATGCAACCTTTGTAGTTTGGCGGGCAAATTATTTAAAACTATTTTTTTATTCACAAATCTGTGCTTAATTAATTTCTCTTGAGTCATAAATAATATAAAAAAACAATAAAAATTCTACAAAAGTTGACAACCCTTTACATATATTGGCAAATCTATCTTCGAACAATGAAATCTTTTGAAGTTCTATGACAACAACATTTTATTTTAGAGATTTACAAAGCAGCTGATTTCAGATTTCATAGACATCCATGACACCATTGTATATGGCATTTAGACAATTTTTTGAATCAAACCTTGTATACTAAAATACAAGTTGGCTTCCTTGTCTCTGTTTGAAAATCCAAAATACAAACAATAGCGCGAAAGATTAAAATGCCAACGTTTCATGATGAGAATGATGACGACGACGACGCCTTAGCTTACAGCTGAACTTAGTTCAGCTCTGTTCTGTTCTGCTAAACTCAATTTGACTAAAGTTGAGATACAAGTGAATGGCAGGCAGGCAGGCAGTCAGGCAGGCAGAGGAGCACAAGAAGGCTGTGTGATGAAGCTGTTGTTTTGATGGCGACAATTGTGTTGACTACTTCGTCGGCGGCTATACAGGGCGTATGAGAAATCTGCATTGTCATCATCGAAGGCGATGATTCATATTCAGATGATGCCTGAACAAAAACAAAGCAAAAAAAAAAAAAAAAAAAAAAAATGCGTATGTGTATGTTTGTGTTGTGTCTAATTTAACAGCAAAGCTACACACACACACACACACACACACATTGTTATGCTACATGCTGTGCAATACGCAAAAAAAAAAGTCCATGACCCCAAAAAAAAAAATAAAATAATAAAAAAATATGCAACAACAACGACAACAGCAGCAGCCACTCTTTAGATTCTTTTGTTCGTCTTTGTTTTGTGTGTGTGTGTGTGTTTTTTAAGTTCTCCAATGCTGCTGTTGTCCTGCTGCACATATACATTTTAATAACCAATAATTTACAGACACCCACACATACAGACAGACAGACAGAGGGACACCCACATACATATACACACAATTACTAGAATTATAAGCAATAAGCATGGAAAGTATGGAAGCAGGAAACGCGACTTATGGCAGACACAAAGCTCGCATAAAATGGCGACATTCCGGAAAAATAGATTTTTCTCATACTTAAAATTCCAAAATGGACATCTTTTCTAACATTCTATCGCTCTGTCTCTCTCTTTGTATCTATCTCGCTTTTGCTTTAAATCATTTTATCTTTTATTTTATTCTTTTTTCTTTATTTTTTCTCTTTTTTTCTGTTTGTACCAGCACTGATGTCGAAGAGTTGTCTTTTGATATTCATTCGCCTCTATACGAAACTCTTTTGATGCTTTTGATTGTTTACAGAGTTACTTTGAAGTTGAACACTCGTTTTTAAAGACTTATTTTGTTTTTTTTTTTTTTTTTGTTAAAATTTTTACACTTTGAAATGACAAGAAATTTTCTTGAAAATTTCTAAGCAACTGGCACACAGCTGTGTATAAAATAAACTTTAATTAAAATACTACTCTCAATGAACAGAACAAAGAAAACCTTTTTTTCAAATTGTTTTTTTTTGTCGAAAACTTAAATAAATTTATTAGTAAAAAAAAGTTTTTTTTTTGGTATCGATATATTTTTTTTGGTATCGATACATTTTTTTGGTATCGATACATTTTTTGGTATCGATTTATCGTTTGGTATCAATGTATCGTATCGTACTGACATATCGTTTGGTAACGATATATTGTTTGGTATCAATTTGTCGTTTGGTATCGATGTTTTGTTTGCTATCAATATATTGTTTGGTAACGATGTATTGTTTAGTATCGATATTTTGTTTGAAATCTTTATATTGTTTGGTATTGATATATTCTTGGTTATCGATATGTCGCTTGCTATCATTAGGTATCAATATATCTTTTGGTATGTATATTTGGTTGGTATCAATGTATCGTTTGGTATTAATATATCGTTTGGTATCGATATATCGTTTGGTATCAATATATCTTTTTGTGTCTATATTTGTTTGGTTTCGTTACTTCGTTGGTTGTCATTATATTTTTTGGTATTGATATTGTATATTGTTTGGCATTTACTTAACGTTTGGTATCGATGTATTGTTGGTTATCGAAATGTCGTTTTGATATCGATATATTGTTTGGCATCAATGTTTGGTATTGAAGTATCGATATATTGTTGGGTATTGACTTAACGTTTGGTATCGATGTATCGTTGTGCTTCGATCTGTCGTTTGGTATCATTAGTTATCAATATATCAGTTGGTATGTTTATTTGGTTGGCATCGATATACCGTTTGGAATGATTTGGAATCAGTATATCATTTTGTATCTATACTTGGTTTGTATCGTTATTTCGTTGGGTGCCTTTTTATTGATTGGCATCGACATATTGTTTGTTATCGATATATTGTGTGGAATCGATATATTGTTTGGCTTAATTGTTTCTCTTGGTATTAAAATATCGATATATTGTTCGTCATTAACACATCGTTTGGTATCGATATTTTGTTTGGAATCGATATGTCCTTCGATATTTACGTAATGTTTGGTATCGTTTTATCGCTGGGTATCGATATATCGTTTGGTTTCGATATATCTTTTGGTATCAATATATCTTGTGCTACCTATGTATGATTGGTATCGCTTTATCTTTTGGATTCCGTTATATTGTTTGGTATTTGGTACTTTTGGTATCGAAATATTATTTGGTATCGATATATTATTTGGTATCGATAAATTGTTTGGTATCGATACATCGTTTGGTACTAATATATCGTTTGGTATTGACATAATGTTTGGTATCGTTAAATCATTGCGTGTCAATGTATTATTTGCTATCGATATATCGTTTGGTATCGATATTTCTTTAGTATCGATACATTATGTTTTGCTATTGCTAAATGTTGATTATTAGATCTGAATTTATAAATTTCGTAATAAATTCATATTCATTCTGATTCTTATGACAGTTTCTAGATAAGTCAACAAAAGGGATACACACCCTATGCCAATGAGACAGTGTACTATAGTCACAACTATCAATAAAGAGATTTTCGTTTCAGTCACTTTGAGAATATCCTTGTAGCCTTTTGTTGTTTTAAGTGAACTAAGTTATTCTGCATATTTTGTCATTTAATGTTTGCAGTAAGTTGAGTTTTTTTTTTTTATTGTTTCTTTTATGAGCAGTCTGCAAGTAGCCAATGGTATTCCAAGCTTGTTCTTCTGTTAGGCAAGGATATTGAGCACCCAAATGAATGGTTAAATACTGCAGCATGTATTCTCGTTGAGCGATGAAATTTGTTGAAAATTGAGTGCCTTTAGGATCGCTTTATTAACGGAGTACCGCAAAAAAAAAAAAATCGATCTGTTTATTTCCAGACTTCTTCTTCTACTCTTTTTATTAAGTTTGCTGTTTATTTTTGGCTCAATTTAGAAAGAACAAAGTGCAAAGCAATTGTCTTCTATGAAAATATATCAGAAAAATAACTCTCAACACAAAAAGTAAAGTAAATTTAATTTAAACACTTTTTTTTTATATTGCACATGTGTGTATGTGTGTGTCTGTGTTTGTATATCCGCTTCCGTTTGCTGCTATCAAATTTTAAAAGTAAAACAAAAAAAAAAAACCAAAATAAATATAAAATCTTTTAGGAAGCACAAATTTACACTTCCTGCTCATGTCGCGTGTCGATCAGTCACAATTTTATTTTACTTTTTTTTTTAAAGTGCTGCCAAGCGATTTGCAAACAAAAAAAAAAAAAAAAAAAAAAGGAAAGTAAAATGCTCAATGTCCAGTTAAATTTTTTTTTTTTTTTGTCTCTTTGTGCGCACCCCTGTGGAATAAAATACTCAAATACACCGCTCGTTGCTTCCTCTACCAGAACAACAACAACAACAAAAAATAATAAAAAACGCTTAACAATGTCAGAGCCAATAGCTGCCATCTCGCTTACACTCATTCCTTTTTTTGTTTATTTTAGTCTATACAGCAACACTTTCTTGTTTTTGTTGTTTTTCTTTTTTTTGTTTTTTGCTTTGTGCGCTCATGTGTGACGCGTGGTTAAAATTTGATATCCTTGAACTAGCGAATGGGAAAAAATATATATGGTAAAACATTAATTTTATTTATACCAAAGCTTTTGCTATACACGTCATATGAGTTTTTTGTGTTTTTTGTTTTTTTCATTTTGGAAAAAAATCAATTAAAAAAAACAAACATTCAGTGGCACGCTTTTTTAATGCTTAGAATTTAATTTGAACTTTAAACAAATAAAAAAACTCAATGTCACTGATTAATACAGCAAAGAAAAAAAAAAAAACTTTTTGTATGAGAACGTTCGTTCTTATATTGAGAACTATTTGTTCTTAAGATTTTTTTTTTTTTGGCGAACGTAGAACAAACTATTTCCACTATTCTTCTCTCTCTCTCTCTCATTTCTCAAGTGTTTTCTTCTTACTTTTCTCGCACAATATACATAATTCTTACTGTGTTTTCTTTGTATATGTTTGTATTTGAAATTTAGAAAATTAAAAGTTTTTTTTCATGTGTATTTGTTTCTGTCCAGTTTTGAGAGCAAATTAATCTGAACAAAAAAAAATTAATTAGCTTCCGTAAAGTTTTACTTGCGCAAACAAAGTCAAATTATTAGCAAAAGAGATTAATGAGTCACTTAATTTATTTTTGGTTGGTGTTTTTTTGTTTGTTTTTTATTTCAAATTAAGAACACAAATTTATACACACATACAAAGTGTTGGCAAAATGAGTGATTTTTAGCGACTACAACTTGAAAATCACAGTGACTGCAAACCGTTTTAAAATCACAGTTCGTGAAAAACAAAACACCAATTACTGAACAGGTTTACTGTTCGTAAAGTGCAATACACAAAATCGCCGATAACTGAACATGTTCAAGAAAATCTCAAATCACTACTTTCAGACACAGTTTTGAATCACTGTGAAAAAAATCACCAAAAATATTGACCATTTGATGCCACATATTCCGTTCATCTTTCAGGCTTATTATAAATACCATTAAAAAAAAAAAAACCTTTTATCTTTGGAGGAAAAACCAGTCGATGTGCCATTTTTCAACTTCTTCGAAATTGACAAAATGCTGCTCTGCAAGCGGCACGGGGCGAGATCTGAAGAGTGTTTTTAATGTGTTCTTCACGAGTTAAGCGTTATGAGACTTTGCCATGTCTTTGGACCCATTCCGATCGTTTTATTAACCGTTATAACCCGTTTCAACAGCTTTTAATATTTTGTGGTACACCAAACAATTTTGGTCCCACCAAACATAGAGCATTGTCTCATTGAATGGGCTGGCCTCACCAAAACATGCATTCTATTTGTGATGAATTAAAAGTGAATTGAAAAAATCACAAATCACATAAACACAACTCAGTTGTATTGAGTACTACACTAGTGTACACATTGTGTGCAACAAAGAATAAGTGATATTTGTATGTGTTGGCTGCACTTTCTATAAAGTTGCAATGGTTTTCAACTTCGCTGGTGTATTTTCCTTTATCTTTACATATAAAATAGTAAAAATGTTTCTATGTCCGCTTTATACTTGGAAACCATCCAACCGATACGTACCAAATCGGTTTGATTTGAAAGGCAACTAAAACAATGCATTAGGCACATTCGGTTCATTTAAGAAGTAGATTTACTAATTTTCCCCATACAAAAATAGTTTTATATGTTTTTATTAAACTAGCCCCAACATTTTAAGAGACTCGCTGCAATCAAGAAATCAAAAACAGCTGACTGCAGCGTTATTCAAAATATAATGGGCATGCTTTATTAGAAAAAAAAAGGTATTTTTTAGTTTGTTTTTATGTGCAAACCAAGCAGTACAAATTTTTGTTTTGTTTAGAAATTAGAAAAGAAAAAAGATAAATTCTAAATTCTTTTCAATTTTAAATTAATAAATTTCTTTTTGTTTGTCTTTTTTTTTTTAAATTCTTTTTATGCTCTGTTTTTGGCAATATTTTTTTTTTTGTTTATTTAGTCAAATAGTCCCAAATGATATACAAATTTATTTTTCTAGCCGATGAGTGTAATATTCCAAAAAAAAAAAAAAAAAAAAAGGAAAAAAATGAAGCAAAACTTTTGCCTTTTACAATACTTTGAAATATTCTTCTATTTGTCTTTTCTTTTACCCTTTTCTACCTCTCTCTCTCTCTCTCTCTGTCTCTCGTTGAAGTTGTGTTACTTCATTTATCTTTAATTTAAACCACCATGAAACTTTTGGTACTCAAAGTCCCAAAGCAGTAAAAAAAAAAAAATAAATAAAAAAATTAAAAAGAAAAGAAAATTTTATTCAAAAAATCAACTCGAATTGACTTAAAACTTATGCTTGTCGCTTGAAATTAAAGTTATTTTGCATTTAAATTCCTAAAGGTAAAATTCTTGAAAAAAAAAATTAAAATTTTACATAAATATGTACATGGGTAGCGCTGAGACTTAAACTGCATTTGAATTTAGTTTTTCCCAGAGAGTCCACACTTAACATTATTCTAACATTATTCAACGTCCGTCTGTCTGTCTGTCTCTCATATTAAAAAGTCTCCATACCAAATTAATAGTCGCCACAATACAAAATAATTGACTAGTTTGTCGGTAAAGAAAATAATAAAGAATAAATAGACAGACAGACAGACAGACAGGCTTATACACAAACAGAGAGAGAGACAGATAGTATATTGAAAAAATAAAATGAAGTCTGAAAGCATCGAAAATAAACTGAGTCAGAAATTCTATGCATATTGTAAATACTAAATAAAAAATATACTATATATACAGAGTATATCGTATCGTCTCATATATAGTACGACGATAGTGTATAATGTATGCATATTATACTCATTCACTTACAACTTCTGGGTTAAAGCAAAAATTTGCACAAAAATTTCATTTTAAATTGCATAAATTTATTCAACCAACCAAAAAAAAAAAAAAAAAATAAAAATAAAAAAACAAAGGGAGAAAAAGAAAAAATAAAAGGATAATAATACTGCTGAGAAAAAAGAAAGCACACAGTAGCATGTCTCACAAAATAAAATTAAAAATATAAATTGAAACTTTGGCAGAGTTGTTTCTTGGGTACTCTACACTTGCTTGAGCAATATTTCATACATGTAATACAAAAAGTTTCGTTATATAGTACGAAATAGATCTTATATAGTACGAAATATATCATATATAGTACGAAATATATCATATATAGTACGAAACATCTTATATAGTAGAAAATTTGTCATATATAGTACGAAATGTATCGTATATTGTACGAAGTACATCGTATATAGTTCGAAGTATATCATATATAGTACGAAATATATCATATATAGTACGAAATACATCGTATATAGTACGAAATACATCGTATATAGTACGAAATATATCATATATAGTACGAAATATATCATATATAGTACGAAATACATCGTAAATAGTACGAAATATATCGTATATAGTACGAAATATATCATATCTAGTATGAAATATATCATATATAGTACGAAATTTATCATATATAGTACGAAATATATCATATAAACTACGAAATATATCGTATATAGCATCACTTAGGGTATTCCCCTAGCTGTGATGGTCCAATGCTTCTAGATACCAGTTTCGGATGCCATTCTTGCGTCAGTCTTCCAAGATCGGATCCTACCAACGCAGCACCGGCGGTCGTTCTCGCTGTCGTGCTCCTTCATTTCCGTTTAAATCTCGTTCAAATAAGCTTTGACCCAGAATTAACGCAAGATTTGCAATAAAGTGCTGGCAACCCTAACAAAATTCTATCGTATTCTATCGTGAAACGCTTAATTTCTACATGATCTTAACTTTTCAGCTGACAAATTGTTAATTCTCAGAGTTGCCAGCACTTGACTGCAAATCCTGCGTTTATTCTGGGACACCCTTTTGGTGGTGTTTGATGATTTGTTCTTTTGGTTTTCTCCAGAATCTGGCTTAGTGTAAATTTTAAGTCGATGTTCGACTTCTTTGGTCTTAAACCGCACAAATAACGTTCAGCCACAACTTATATATCGTATGCAGTACGAAATAAACGTACGAAATATTTCGTATATAGTACAAAAAGGTATTATGTACGAAAATATTTCGTAATATCAATTCGAGCTGCACTTACTTCACAGTTTCAAAAATATCAAAGAAAACTGCTGAATTTTAAAATTTGAAAAGTGTTACTTTTGAAAAAAAATTGGCTTAAATTGAAAAGTGTTAAATTGGACACCAAAGCAAAAATACAACGCGAATGACCAAAAGAGAAGTAGAAGAAGAAAATGCTCAATTTCTAACCAAACTAAACTCGATTTCGCAACAAGGAGTCTGAGTGACTTGGCGGCAGGCTGCCAGTCTGTAATTGACACTAACGTTCTTTGAAGTCGTTGGATGACGACAAAATCAAAGACGAGGATGTTTGGCTAAAATCAAGAACTGAGGAGATTACAAAAACAATAAATCGATGACTTTATGCTGTATTTCGGAAGTAAAATAAACAAACAGCAAAATGTGTAGAGTACAAAAAAAAAAAAAAAAGAAAAAAATCAATTTAATTTGTTTAAACTAAAAAGCCAACTGAAAACTATTAGAAACCACAAACATGCGCTGTCACATTTAATGATTTATTTGTATGCAATTAGATTTATTTATTTATTTTGAAATATTTTTAAAACATTTTCAGAATAAAATTTATGTGATTTTAAGCTATAATTTTTTTTTTTTTTTTTTTGTTAGTGAGAATTTATGCCTTCTAATTGGCGCCAACTCAACGCAACTCAACTCAACGAAACAAACGCTTGCTCTGCATATTTCAAATTTTTCTACAATAGTTTGCATATTTATGCACGTTACACATATTTAGTGTAAACGGGCTTAGTCAGTTTGTCGGAAAGTTTGTAACTCACTAAAGGCAACGCCGTAGAACCCGTAAAGTGTATATGCATTTTTGATCAGCTCGATGAGTCCAATCTGTCTCGCTGTCTGTTTCGAGATGATTCATTCGGTCAGTTTAAAAAACATTGAGCTGAAACTCGGGGTCCTAGGTAGTTTGTTTCTTTAAATTACAATGCCACGCCCACTCCATGGTGTAGCCCCCATACAAACCGACCGCACGACTTTTAGTTTTTTTATATGAAAATACTTTTTGTTTCTGCTTTTTTTGTTTCTAATTAGATTGTAGTTGGGAACCAAGGTGCCACGCCCATTTTTAGGTACAATCCACATACAAACTTAACGCCCATTTGCGAATTTTTATATGAAAATAGATTTTAGTTATGAACTTATTCACTTCAAATTGGTTAAAGACACATCTAATATCATCCTAAGTGCTTAACAACGATATGATGCGGATCAGACCTCTCAAACTTAATTATAATTTTCTGATATTTTCAAGAAAAATATTGTTATAAGCCATGCTCCCCCATGCTCGTACGATTGCAAATTATTCGTGTTCCAGCAATCACAAAAGTTATGTTTCATTTCCAAAACGTTTCATTGCATTATTCATGATAAAAACTGCTATCGGTTACAACTTAAATGGTTATCGGTCTAACCAAATTTTAAATTGTTGTTGCCTTTAACCAAATTTTTAGCTCTTTAGGCATAAGTAGATAAAACTGAGCACAATACCACATGAAATTAATGAATTTTTGAATGGTGCAACTCATGAGTCTAAAATATCGATAATATATCGATTGTTTTGTTCCATATCGGACGAATGCCAAAACGTTTCATTTCAAAAAACGTTTCTTGGCATTGTATATGTTAAACACTGATATCGGTTACAAATTAAAATGTTATCGATTTTACGAAATCGCAAATTGTTGTTGTTTTGACTAAATTTTATGGTCTTTAAATAAAGGCGTGAGTAGAAAATAATTATTTAAAATTTGAACTCAGAATCAATGATATTAAAAAGTATAAAGATGAAATCTATAAACATCACAGAATTAAATAAAAATATTTTTAAATAATCGATAGAATATTCTTTGCGTAGTGTCATGCTTTTAGTTGTCATTTCACTTACGCAAACGCTGCCGGAAATATTTTGCAATTTGCTGTTGCCGGAACACCAAAACTTGCAATTTGAAAAGTAAATCTCAGAATTTTTGCGATTACAGGAGAATGGCTGAAGACTTGTGTTGTATCCCAACCCATCTATAAACTATTTAAAGATATATGCGACGTGTATCTAAGCTTCGGTTTCACCAAAGTTAAAGTTTTTCTTTGTTTTTTTTTTTTATTTTTATTTCGTTTCATTTTGGCAGCCTTTTGCGAATTTTTGTATGTCAAAAAAAGTAATTAAATGCACGCATGCCTCTATACAATTTTATGTTGGCTTGTTGTGCGAATGCGATAGAATGTGTAACGTGGAAGCGAGATAGTTGCTGTAATTTTTTTTTTTTTTGCCAAATCCTTTTAGTTTGTTTTATGAAAAAAAAAAAGAAAGAATGGAATTTTATATCATTTTAATGGCAAAAAAAAAAAAGATATAAGATATGCGAATTATATGCACCCTACACATTTAATTTTATATATGTAAAGAATTTCAAGTCGTTAGCTTTCTCCAAATGAATATAGTTTAGTAATAGAATAACCATCGGTTCAATCGACCCGAATCAAGTTGATCATTTGAAATGATTTGGTGAAAGTGTTGTTGCTGCATAGGCAAAGAAGAACAAAGTTACGAAAAGCAACGTGTCGATGTTGTTGTTGTAGTACTCGTCTCGTTTCATATAAGTGTAACAAACTATTTACAGCAACTAAAATACCCTCACAACTTTATTATTTTTTGCAAAACTTGGTACATTTTTTCGACAAATTTTCGTCTGAAAAAAAATTTATTTTTATAAAAAAAAAAAAAAAAAAAATAGTTTTAAAAACAATTTTTCATTTTTATTTTTAATTTTATTTTTATTTTGAGGCATTTGACCTGAAATATTGTTTTTTTTTTTTTTTGGCGAATATTTAACCTTTATTTTTACTTTTAAAAAAGTAATTCAGGTCAACTTTACCGCTGCTTTTTGGTGAATTTAATGTTAAAAAAGCGGATTATCAAAAGTAAGTGAGTGAAAGAGTTAAAAACTGAAATGAAAAAAAAAAAAAAAGGATGGAGCAATTATGTTGTGAAATTCTGTACAATCAATTCGTTTCAGTTTTTGACTGGTTTAAATGTGATTAAAGTTTGTGAGTCACAGCATAAAAGAAATGCAAAAATACTATAATTTGTTTTTTAAATAAATTATTTATGACACTTGTGTGTATGTGTGTGTACTCTTCAATTATGCATACGATATACAGATACAGATACTTATTTGCATTTTATAGTTAAAATATAAATTTATAAAAAAAAAAAAAAAACCCTGTATCATGTATTGCTTGACTGAAGAGCATCACAAAAAAGGATACTATTAAACCAGAGTTTTATGTTCTCATTGTGCAAAGAATTCACAGAGTTTAATACAATAAGTACACAGTGTGTACAAATGAATGTTTGCTGTGTACTCATTCTCATTCATTTCGCATACACTGCACAGCCAACGTTTTGGAAATGAAACATATTGAAACAATTTGAAATCGAACGAATTTACTTAAAATAACGCAAAATTAGGTGATTACGAGAACACTTTTTTTTTTCAAAATTCGCAGCGCATTAAAACTTTTTTATTCAAATAGTAAAACTTTCTGCATTTCGTTTCTTTTTTTTTTTTTTTTGTTTATAGTTTGTAATTTTCTTCAAAAGCTTATTTCCACTTTTTTTTTTTTGTTTTTTTTTTGTATCACCAAAATTTCTTATTGTATAAAATACATTTTCCTATTCAAAAAAAGTCAAAAAATTTTCCCCTGACTCATTCGACTTGTTTAACTCGTCGCTCCTGACTTTGATGTTTATTTTATGTTAAAACAAAAAAAAAAAAAATAAAAAAGAAAAGGAAACAAATGAAAAAGAAAATGCAAAACAAACGTTAACTTCGGTTGGACCAAAGCTTATATACCTGTCCACACATCATTTAATGTGGGACATAGAGACTCGGATTAAGCATTTGTATAAAATTTTATCTTAAAAATACTAAACGAATTAAAAATGATTTCATTTCGGAATACGCGGTCCGATCTCAATCAATTTTAAACTAAAGATCTATTTTGGGTACACCAATTGTCCAAATTTTGCAAATCGTTTGAATATATCAAAAATATTTTCTAATTATCTTTTCAAGTTTCTAAATCTTTTCATTCTGAAGATATGTATTTTCGGTTTTAAGGACCCGGGTTAAAAATTTAAAAAAAATAAAATAAATTTGTCAAAAAATATATTTTGGGTCCAGCAATGGGTCCCAGATCATAATTACCTCTAGGTCTCTAGGCCTTACCAACCCCAGTAAAAGGCTTGGCGATTTCAAGAACCTGATTGGGACTTTCTTTATAAAACGACTCTACAATAAATATTTTATTCTATTTTTAGCCGTTTGGGCTGTAATCGTGTCTTTCGTCAGTTATTATGTCCCTGCGTCAGCTGAAAGAGATTCAAATCACTGTGATTTTTTCACAGTGATTTGAAAATCGCAATATCGCACTGCGACTGAAAGTAGTGATTTGCAATTATCTTGTTCCTCAGTAAACATTTGCAGTTATCGGTGATACCGTTATTGCTCACAGTGGAACTGTTCATTTATCAGTGATTGGTGGTTTTTATCACTCTTGGCGAGTCGATTTGTTGTGTTGGTGTAGTGAAACAGTTCAGTTAGGGGCGATTTTATGTATCACACTTCCCGAACAGTGAGCCTGTTTAATAATTGCTGATTGTTTTTTCGCTAAATGCGATTTTATCACTGTTTGCAGTCACTGTGATTTTGCAAGTTGCAATTGTTTATCACACTGCGTTGCAAAAATCACTCTTTTTCACAGGGTCCACGTTGTCCCCTTTAATGTGTTACAAACTTTCTGACAGATTAAAAATACTTGTCTCACAAGTATAAATAAACAACCAAGAGAAGATGGCTTTGTTTTTGTTGTCGTTGTTGCTTGGAAATGTTTTACTCTTTTGAATTGGTGCAGCAACTCACTACTCATATATTTTGAATGTGTACGTAGAATACTCTAAGTTTTCAGCTTTTTATGAACTACTTTAAAATTCACACGCATACAAACAAGTAATAAGTGTGTATCAATTCAATGGAACCTACTCGAATTCATTCATTTAGAGTCTGTGGCAATGTTGTTCCATATTTTTTTATATCTTCCTTTACAATATTTGTAAATTTTTTTTAACAACTTAATTAGTAATGACTTATATCATTGTACAACATTTTCAATATAAATTCATTCAAAAAAAAAAAAACAACAATTTTGAAAAATTTCAATTGATGAAACTTTTCCAATTAATATTTTTTGTTTTTGATTAATTTTGTATGTTAAAACACTTAAAAGCAATTAGAATAAAACAAATGAGACTATTTTTAATTTTTAATGCGTGATTTTCAAGTGATTAACAATAATGAAAAACAAATTAAAATTGTAGTTATTTTAATAGAAATTTAATTGTTGGAAAATAGTGCAGCAAAGTTTTGTTTCATTTTTAATTTTATTTGCAAAAAAAAAAACAAAAAAAAAAAACGTTTTTTGTCATAAAAAAAAACAATATTAAGCGAAAAACGCTGTTAAAAAATTAAAAACGTTTTGTTCTTGATATAAGAACATACAAAAATTGTTGCTAACGGTTCTTGTATTAAGCACAATCGTAAGCGAGCGCAATCGTGTTCAAGTTTCAAAAGTTTAAATTACAAAATGCGAGAGCAAAGTAGTGAAGAGAGTGATCTTCGTTCTCACAAACGTATGCTCTCGTCGCATCATTAAATTCAGATTGAGCAAAATTCCTGACAGATGCATGTTTGGAGAGAATGTGAAGTAAAAATTGATTATGAGTTCCAGGAGACAGAATCCGAGAGAGTTTTACGTGAGAGCCTGTCGTGAAGGCTCGATCCCACGATGCCGAGCACAAGGATTGGTAAGCGCCAATCAACGCCCCTATGGAGATTGCAAACCATAGGTACCAATTTCAAAGTTTACGCAATTTTGGGCGTAGACTTCACTCCTTGGTGAAGAGCGAGGCCTATCTAACACCTCTGCTGATCTCTGGGTCACAGCACCCGGTTGTAATGGACAACTCCACCCCGAATTTACGAATAAACTCTACCCGCATTTGGGCATTAAACCACAGCCACCACGATGCACCCGAGGTACCATATTAAGGACTCTGGTTCGACCTCGTATCCGCCAACCATCTAACCATTAGGATACTACCAATTACGGGCTTGGTGGGCCCCGACGAAATTAATTAAGGTATAACTGTGTAAAATAGCATACAGACCAGTGTAAAAACTTACACCAGTCTGTAGGTGGAACCAGTCTAAAATCACGCACATGGGTCATGATTTCCTCACTGGGCAGAGCGAGGCCTATTCAATACCTCTTCCGCCATACGGCGGCCGTTGTTTGATCAAGTCAAAACCGTCCGAAGACGGCCAGTTATACCCCCAACAAATCCCGAAGGACTATAACGAATAGATTTGAACGCCGAGACCGGCCCAGAACTAGACGCCCGTGGTACCAGAACAAGCCTCTGGTCAAACTTCGTACCCGAGGTACTACCAGTGAGTTCCATGTAACTCGGGGACTGGTGGCCCCATACGCGACGAACACTACGGACAACACTATGGACAATACACAGAAAATACATACACATTCATACAAATGGACCCACCCAAACAATATCCCCCCCATACATGCAACCTAACACCCACCCCAAAAATTCATACACTTGAGTTCCAGGAGACAGTAATATTTTTTGAGCTCTTGTGAAGATTTAAATTAAAATGTGGCTGATCATGAGGCCAATCTAAAAATCTACACAATAGATAAAGCTAAAAAAAAACGGACTAACTAGAGATGCTGGAGCCCATTTTTGTTTTGTCTGTCTGTATGTCTGTCTGTCTATCGGTCGGTCTTTCGGTCTTGCATTTGATCTAGAAGCACTCAATACTATTTTGCACTTACCACCTTTAAAACAGGTATGTTTGGAAGCAGCCTCTATAGTTGCCATTAGACTCAAGTGCTGCGAAATGTGGAGCACCCTAACTGTAGGACACTTCCATGTTTACTAAATCTCTCGAAGGAGTTCCATTTAACACCACTGCGTCATGACTGGAAAAGACAGCTGTGTGTTTGAAAGAGAACTCCATCAGCATATTTACTTACGGATCCAAACTTAACAGCCAGTTTGGAGGAGGAGTCCAGTCTCTCTGGATCTGGAAACAGACATATGCTTCAGGCTTCCTGATTACTGCAGTGTTTATCACGCAGCGGTCATAGCAATAAACAAAGCGATGAATCTTCTCAGATCTTCGAAGAGTATACTAGACTAACATGTATTTATATTTTACTACAGTCAAGCGGCCCTTAAGGCGTTGGGCACTCACATTAATTAATCCAAGTCCATTACAGAGTCTCACAAATCGATTAGCTAAATGGCTCTATACTACAGTATTCAACTTATTCGAGTACCGGGGCACAGTAATATTAAGGGTAACTGCAAAGCAGACGAACTTGCCAGGCAGTGTACCACAACCCATATACTTACAGGGAAGAACTTGGTTTGCTTATAAAATAAAAGACTCTAATTACTGCAAACAGAAAGTGGTACAACAAAACAACTTACGGCATGTACAGGATCATCTGGTTTGCTAACAATCGTAAGAGATCATATGGCATGCTCAAAAAGAATAGATCAAATATTTCGTTAATGTTGTTAAGTGCTATGTCTCTGAGCTGTTTTTGAGTTCATGTGGCATTACAATGGGCCATTGAATTTAGGATCCGTGTGCATTGTACATATATGACGAAAACTGTTATCGGTTACAAATTAAAAGTTTATCGGTTTAATCAAATCGCAAAATTTGGTTGCTTTAAAAATATTTTTTAATAAATCGATTCTATCTTCTCTGTTCGATATGTATTATTCATGTACTTTTCATTTCACTTACTTACAAACGTTGCCGTTTTAAAATCGAAAATATTTTGCGATTTAAAAGTAAATCGCAATGTTTTTGCGTTTTTGCTTGCAGTAACATGGCTGCATATTTTTTTTTTTTCAGTCACAAAAGAGATTTATTCGTTATCACGTCACTGAGTAATTTAACTGAAAAAGCTTGTACATTAATTATCGCATGCAATGAGATGCGTAATGATGACAGCGAAAGCAAACGCAAAAACGAGACATAGATATATGCGCGAGTGAAACAAAAAAAAAAAAAAAAAAAAATGCCATTAATGAGCAACAAAGCAAAGCAACAACACTAAAATAAACAAAAAAAAAAAATAAATATAGGTCACTAAAAATGAATGAAGTCATATGAAACGAGAGAATAACTTAAGAAAGACAAACAGAAAGAATGAAACAAGTAAGGACAACGTTAAGGAATAGAATTGAATACAAAGCAACATTAATGAAGACATTGTAAACACAAAAATGTACAACAACTAAAACGAGAAGAAAAAAAAAAACAAAATAAAAACTGTAAAGTAAAGAAAAATCAAATAGCAACCAACTGCGTTTGTCTAATTAGCAACGTTTGTCTTTGAAAGCCGAGAATTTCTAACACTCTTCTCTCTCACTCTTTTCCTCTCTCTCTCTCTTAGACTTGCTAACTATCAATTACATTCAAAATCATCTCGTTCTTTTACACTCATAAACATATTTTGTTCGTCGTCGACATCGTCGTCAGCGCAGCGTAAACGAAAATGCGACGACGACGACAAAGACGACAAAGACGACAACGAGAAAATGCAAGCGAGAAAAACAAAACAGGAATAAACTCTATGACGGTCTCAGTTTGTGAAGGGAATGAATTGAAATAGATTGAAACAAGCCGCATTTGTGGCAAAAAGCAAAAAAAAAAAAATGCTAATTTGCATATTTTTGTGTGCGATACGCGACGTTGAATTATTACAAAGTCACATCGAATTTAGTGAATAAGTAAGTAACTGACTGACTCAGAATAAATGAGCGAGCACTTAAAACGTTATAACAAAAATTATAGAAATATGCACTAGAAATGCAGGTTGAGACAGTACAGACTAGTGTTGTCTAAAAAAATCGCTTTCGGTGATTTTTTCACAGTGATTTAAAAATCGCACTGTCGCACTGCGACTGAAAGTAGTGATTTTGCGGCGATTTAGTGTATCACTCCTAATCGCTCAGTAATCGCTGATTGGTTTTGAAATGCGATTCTACATTTTTGCAGTCACTGTGATTATCAAATCGCAGTCGCTAAACCAACCATCCAGTACAGTTGAGATAGGATCTAAGCTTGAAGGGACATAAGAGTGCTAGATCGCTCAGCGATTCTAACTTCCAATGTCCAAAATATCTCAGTCTACTCCATCTTAGTGCAGGACACTTACAAAGAGAAAGTGTTCTAACATTTTCGGAGTGTTCTCCTCCTTACAACTTCTGCAGGTACTGTTATAAGCGATACCTAGTCTTGCCGCGTGTTCTCCGATGTGCCAATGCCCGGTGATAACGGCTGTCAGTCTCGCAAGGGGGTTTGCGGGGGTTTACCACTAGAGTACTGGTACGTTTGGGGTCAATCGAAGGCAAAATAGGCCTAGCTTTCCTGCTGCTGTTCATATTTTGCCTAAAGAGTTTAAGTGATTCCTAACGTGGGCGACCCTAGCACTCATTGGAATCTGAACCGCGACGGGCTGAGATTCACCCGATGAACCCTGTCTATCTGAGATGAAATGAAAACCGATCTGTCCCGAATCTCCAGATGCTCTAGTAGCTTGCACGCCACTAGTACAGCATGGATTTCCGCCTGGAACACACGCAGAGGTCCGACAGTCGAAAGAACCCTTCCTCTGCTAAGTCTTCCTAGTACACCCCAGCCCACGCACCGCAATTCATCTTGGACCCGTTGGTGTAGAGCGACAGACCGTCTTCACTTTCCCAGCAGCCTCTGCCATTCAGTCTTGCCGTGAAGGAATTGTGTTTTTAAACGATTTATTAAAATCCGAAGATTCGTACAAAAATTCAGTAGGGCCACTCAAATGCGTCGGGATTTAAGATAAAACAGCGTTGTGACCATAGCTTAGTGAGGACCACAAGCCTTGTTCTTTTAGTCGAAGTGCGCCATTTGCCTAGTGAATAAGTCAATAGGTAACAGGTTTAGCATTGCATTTAGGGCCTCGGAGGGACATTTAGTAAAGCTTTCGACAAAATATTCAATTGCTGGTTGAGACAATTTTTTTTTTACATACTTTGGTTTGTCGGAAAGTTTGAGAGAGAGAGAGAGAGAGAGATAGACAGATAGACAGAGTCAGAAAGTAATCAGTTGGATGAACCATTTTCGCTTTGTCCGTCTGTCTGTCTGTCTGTCGTCTGTCTTTTTTAAGGTTTGCTTCGTTTCAAATAAATAAAATACACAACGAAAACTTGAGAAAAATTTAAGAAAATTATAAAACATAAAAAAAAAAAAATGAATGAATAAATAAAATCAAAATAAAATGCAAGACATTTACTCTACTTCCAAGAAATTGCGCTACCTGCTGCTGTGCTGTGCTGTGTTGTGTTGCAGCAAGTAAATCCAATTGGATTTTGACGTCGTCTGCAACGCCTTCGCTATTAACTTTGCCTACAGAGCATAAACACACACACACACAGAAAAGCTGTGTGTGTGTGTATGTTTGTAAACTGTCCGAAATTTATTTAACCTGCGGCGTGTTTATTTGAATTTATTTGACGCCCACAAGGACAACTATGCATTGCTGTGCTGTGCTGTCTTCTTCTTGTTTTTGTTTTTGTTAGCAGCATAAAAAATTCAAATTGGAATTGAAACTGACGACGACGACGACAACAGCAACACAATCAAAACATTAAGAAAACAGATGAAGAAGAAGCAAACAAATTGCATGCTGCACTTTTCCAATATGGAAATACAATACTGCTGCAATTTTCATTTAAAATAAAAATAAAAAAAGTCTGAAGAAGTAGAATTGAAAGAAAAGAGTTTTAGTGGAACAGAAAGCTTTCATGTCGTAAAATTTCTCATTGCTTTGTACACATTTCTTTGTTTTAGTCTCGTTTGTCTTTTTTTTTTATTGCATACTTTTGGGAGTTTTTGCCATGCATGTATTGTAACTTCTACTTATATCTACTGCGCTCTTGCTTTTCATTTCTCTGTATTTGCAAGTTAGTTGAAAAGTTTGTAACACATTTTGAAAGACCCCTATATTTTTATATAATAGTAAAATGTTTCTATGTCCGCTATAGACGTTGAAACTATTCAACCGTTTTTTTCCAAATCGGTTTCATTTGAAGAGCAACAATGCATCGAGATTATAATTCCACTAAAACAATGCATTAAGCACATTCGGTTCACTTAAGAAGAAGATTTTCTAATTTTTAAATACAAAATTTTTTTTGTTTTTTTTTTTTATATGTTTTATTATACTAGTCACAACATTTTAAGCAACTCGCTGCAATCAAAAAATAATAACAAAAAACTAGCAAAACTAAGCTGATTGCAGTGTTTTCCAAAACTGGTATTTTTTAGCATATTTTAAAGTAAGCCCAAACATATTTTGGTTGCGCTGCAATAAAAAAACTACGCCGTGTATACGCTTGTATATTATATATATTCTTGATCAGCTCGATTAGATGTATCGATTTATTTGAAACTATTAAAGAAAAATTTAAATCGAATTTTAAATAAAATTTAAAATATTTCTTTAAAATAAAAAACTTTTTTCATAATTTTTTACGTAGAACAAATTCTTATTTTGTTGAACATTTAAATTTAATGTACAAATACATGCAAGTAAATATGTAAGCGCTTTATTATCTACATATGTAAATATATAGTTTTGGTTGACGTCAGCAATTGCTATATTTGTAAGCTGCCTAAAAGTAGACTATCAAAAACACATACAGACAAACTTGCATGTTTTACATTAAGCGACTTGCATGGTAAAGTGAATACATGAACAAAAAAAAAAAAAAAAAAAAAAAAAAAAAAAAAGAAACAACAACGACAACCACAACAACAAACTTAATGGCTTTGCATGGAGTGCAGCAACATACAAAATATTCCTCTTTTACACTTTGCCAACAATACGCCTGCTTGCATCACGTCTAAGCCAAATTGCGCGTAATTTTGCATTTAAAACCTTAAGTAAGTGTGCAGTAGATGAAAAAAATACAAAAAAAAAAACAAAAAAAAACGAACAAAAGTACAAAGTGAAAGGGAACGGTTTGTAATGAAACGGAAATGTTAAAAAAAAAAAAAAACATAAGAAAAAAAAAATGAAAATAATTACAATATTTAGTACATAAAAGAGAGAAAGAAATAAATGAAAACAGCGACAACACTTAAAGCCAAATTGTTTAATTATGATAATCAAGTAAGGCCACACTCGACTGCAACGAGTGCGGAAATCTAAAGACATGTGCGGCGGCAACAATTTTTCTTAAAGAAAAACTTCTAAAGAAAAAAAAAAAATTATTATTGTTGTATTTGCCGGAAGATTTATGCTGAATTAAGTACGTTTGTTTATATTGTTAAATTGTATTAAATTAAATTAAAAATTTAATCGCTCAACCCCTAGGATTGTTCTATATCGAAAATAAAAAGACACGTATTTTTTCTTTTTTTAAATCGGAGAATATTAAATGGTGCCGCAAAGACCCTGAAGTTTCCCATTTGTATTACTTATTATGTATACAACCCCAAACCATAGTTGAGTCGCCATCGTGCTTGACGGTTTGTCGTTCAAAAAATAATGCAAAATAATTATATTTTGAAGGTAATATGGTCAGATCAACCAAAGATCAATCGTTTCGAATCAGACGCACAATTCTGGTATTGGACTAGAGATCCCAAAATTCTGTCGCCAAGTACAGTGCGACCAACCGTCAAGTACGGTAACGGCTCTATTATGGTTTGGGAGTGTATACATTAAAATGGAGTTGAACCCTTGGTATTGATCGATGGAATAGTGCATTCAACAGAATTTAAGTGAAGTCATCGAAATTATATGTCTTGCTGCCGAAAAATGTATTTTTCAGCAAGACAATGACCCGAAGCACACGTTCAATTTGGTAAAAAAAATTAGATTTCCAAGCAAAGATTCCAGTTCATAAAGTGGCTAACGCAATCTTCAGACATGAGCCACGTTAAAAATCTATGGGTCCATGTTAAATCGCAGCTTGCGAAATTTGAGCTGTCTGAAAGAACCAAGAACGTCTGGTACGCAATTCATCCTGAAATGGACAGCATTTTTTGTAGGATGTGTGTTAATATCTTTTCGAAGACTACAGAGCTTCTCTCTAATTCTCTTACTGACCTTACGTTGCTGCTCGGAAAACTTTTTTTTTACTGAGACTGGGTTGTTCTCTTTTCTGAGTGTTAAGTATTTGTGATCAACGAAGAACAGTCTGCTTAATACCCTCCACTTATTGAGCCTTAGATTCCCCTATTGTAGTAGGAGAGTTATATCGTATCTAGCACCACTTCCCAGCCTACAAAATCGTCTGTGCTGAGAAAGATAAAGAAGAATAAGTAAATGCATTTTATGACACAAAAATGATACTGTCGGATTATTAAAAAAAAAAATTGTTTTTTTTATTTAGTTCTCTGATGTTTATAGATTTCATCTTTTTTACTTTTCAATATCATTGATTTTAAGTTAAAATTTTAAATAATTATATTCTACTCATGCCTTTATTTAAAAACCATAAAATTAAGTCAAAACAACAACAATTTGCGAGTTGGTAAGATCGATAACATTTTAATTTGTAATCGATAACAGTCGTTAACATAAACAATACAGAGAAACGTTTTGGAAATGAAACATAACTTAAATTTTCGGCGTAAGTCTGTGAAAATGTAATAAAGAAAAAACAAAAAGACAAAATAAAATAAGAAATAAAATTGTCACACGACGCACTGTCGCCTGTGAATTCGCTGTCCAGGCGCCAGTTCTTGAATTAGCTCGTACCTTTAGTCTGCAGAAATGGCATTCGCCCGATATGGAACAAAGCAATCGATATATTATCGATATTTTAGACTCACGATTTGCACCATCTAAAAATTCATTCATTCATTTCATGTGGATTTGCGCTCAATATCGAAGTTGTCGTCTTCGTCGGAACTGGTTCGTTCCATCTTATTATTTGGCTTAAGGTTCATATTAAAAAAAAGACACCACCACATCTTGCCACCAGTTACAGTAAAATTCCTTAATGACACATTTGAATCTTGAATTTAAAGCACTTTTTATGTTCTTGGACATTTCTTAGTATCGTATCGGGGTATTTGAAGAAAAGTATCGATACTTTTCGATACTTTATGTCTCTTTCTTTTCCTTTTTGCTTCATATTGTTTAATTTGAGCTAATTTGGAATATGAATAAAAAAAAGCTATCAGTTAAGACATATTTTACTCTAAATCGAATTTCACGTAAATTGAAACTAGCTAAAAACTAGCATTTTGACAGCTTTAAATAGCTATAAATCAGCTAAGAATTCAGCATTGTCAATTAAAAAAATAGCTGGTTTGCCGTAATTTGGTTTTTTTGTTGTTGTTGTTGCTGTTGTTGACGAATTCATGCTGTAATTAATGCATTCTTTGGGTTTTGTGGTTTTCATAGTCCTTAATGTTTTGAAAAATAATTAATTTTTTTTTTTTTTTATTTACAATAAAGTAAAATAAAAAAAAAATAAATCTATTTTTGCTTCAGCAACTCATTCAAAATCGTCTTGAAATATTTAATTGTAATTAATTATGGCGTGACCTATAAAAGCCATTTGTCAGCTTTCAGCTTTTGTCACTTTCGCACTTTCTTGCATTTAAGTTTCTTTTTCGCTTCACTAAACGCTCTATTTCAGTTTTCATTTAATCCAATTGGAAATGTCACTGACTAAATATCTAAAGGCGTTGCAAACACGCTTAATTATAATACATTTACGACAAACTTAATGAGTTTTATTTTTAAATGCAACAACAACTTAAAGCCTACATAATATATTTTGTCAAATGCCAAGAATAGTTTTCGAGAAAAGCTAGCTTTTTTGTTTAACAAATTTTTAAGAATTTTTTTAGCATCAATAATTAGCTTCTTTGAAAAAGGAATTCTATTTAAGAGTTAGCATATTGACAAACAGTTTGTTGCTTACATTTTAACTAGAAAATGGCTGTTTTTGCTGCTGTCGCCTTAAAGCTAGATATGCAAAAGAATATCTCTGATGTAGATTTTCTTTACTGCTATGTTATAGCATTTTTTTAAATTTAAATTTAATTTAACTCAGTTTGAAGTTAGACATTAAAAGAGCAGTAAATAAGCTAAAAATACATTTTAACAGCTTATAAAAGCTATAAAATAGCTTTTTATCAGCATTAAAACAGCTTAATTCAGTCAAAGTGCATAACTCATTTAAAATTAGGCATTTAAAAACTGTAAATTAACTAAAATCCACATTTTAGCAGCTTATAATAGCTATAAAATAGCTTTTTATCAGCATTAAAACAGCTTATTTAAGTCAAAATGCAGCTTATTTAAAGCTTTAAATGAAAACTTTTTGCTTATTGAATTAATTAACTTTAAATTTAGTATTTAATTGAAAAAAAAAAGCATATAGCTTGTTTGATCTGTAGCCTCTTTTTAAAACTTAATTTAGTATTTAATTGGACCAAAAAAAAACTTTATGGTTGTTTCAAATTATTAAAAAACACAACTATAGCTCCCATACAAACGTAAGCCTTAGTTTTTGAAATTATTCAAGTTTTTAGGAAGCTTTTTGTTTCATTTTGTTTTGGCACTTTTGAAAACTTAACAGCTACAATTCTTGCCATTTTGTTTTCTTTTTCATTGCGTTCTTTTTTTTTATATTTAGTTTTCGTCTTTATTTTACAATAAAAATTCTTACGTTTCATTTTGGTTTTTTTGTTTTCTTTTCACGACTCGTGGCAGTTTCGATTGCAATTTTGCTAACGTTTTATAAGTTTACTGCTTTCTAGCTTTGTAAGTAATTTGTACACCTGTGCTGCCGTTTTGCTCTTTGACCTTTTAGAGTATTAATTAATATTACCTTAAACCTAGACCAACTTGTGCCCTATCGCATTCATTCAGTCCCTCGCTCTCTCTTTCATTTTTTTTTTAGTAGTTAAGCTTCTCAGCATTTTAGTATCTCGTTTCTTTTTAAGCTTTTGCACTTTCTTTAATTTTAATGAAGTGCTCATGAGGACAAAGGTCAAATTGTCAAGTTACTTTGTATGTATGTATGTATGTATGTATGCATGTACTATCAAGATGTTTGCATTAAGCTAAATATGCATGCCCCCATAAGTCTATACTATATATTTAGTTTGTATATGTTTACATAAAACAAAGAAGTGTCTCTAATGTTTTACTAATGCATCAGATACGAGATACATTTGAAATGTAATTAGCTTCACATTATAAAAACCAACGCGTACAACTGATTGTATCCCGCTTTTTAGTAGCTATAAGACTGTTCAACGCCTCTAGTCGTCAGGCCTGCTAGATGCGTTAGTTAAATTGAGTGTGCTTTCAGCTTCAAGCAGCATTTATTTGGCAGATTTGTAGCTATTTAAAGCTGCTAAAATCCTTGTGTTTCTTAAATTTTTGAGCTTAGCTAAAAGTATTTGGAAAATGTTTTTAAGTTTTCAAAATTCTCAATTTAAAAAATTTTTTAAGCTGCATTTTCATTTAGTGCTGTTTTAAAGCCACTTTGTAGCTTTTCTATATGGTTTATATATAGCTTTTTAATTTAATAATTTAGAATTTGCGCTCAATTTGTATATAAAATTAGCATTCAAAAGTCAAATTAGCACGCAGTTGCTGTTTACTACTAAGCTGTAGCATTTTTTTAAATTTAGAATTCATTTGGATATTTTGAATAAGCCATTAAAAAGCTGTAAATAAGCTAAAAGTGCATTTTAAAGTTTATAGTTGCTAAAAAAACGGCTTTTAAACAGCATTAAAACAGCTTTTATGAAAACATGCAGCTTATTAGAAGCTCCCTTTTAAAAGCTAAAAAAACATTTTAATAGCTTTTAATTGGTATAAAACAGCATTTTAATCAGCATTAGAAATAGCTTAGTTCAGTCAACATGCAGCTTTTAAAAGATTTCCTTTAAAAAAAAACATTTTAGGAGCTTTTACTCAGCATATAAAACGGATTTTAATTAAGTCAAAAAGTTTGAAATAGTGGTTGCCTTAAGTCAAAAGCTCAAACAAAAAAAAAGATTTTAACAGCTTATAATTGCTATAAAACAGCTTCTAAACAGCATTTAAACAGCTTAATTCAGCCAAAATGCAGCTTATTAGAAGCTTGCCTTTTAAAAAGTTAAAAAAAAACGTTTTAGCAGCTTTTAATTGCTATAAAACGGCATTTTAATCGGCATTTGAAATAGCTCAATTCAGTCAAAATGCAGCTTATTAAAAGATTTCCTTTTAATAAAGCTAAAAAAAAAAAGCTATTAAACAGCATTAAAACAGTTTAATTGAGTCAAAAAGTAGCTTATATAGTGGTTTCCTTTTTAAAAAGCTCAAAAATAAAAACATTTTAACAGCTTATAATTTCGATAAAACGGCTTCTAAACAGCATTCAAACAGCTTAATTCAGTCAAAATGCAGCTTATTAAAAGCTCTTCTTTTAAAAACCTTCATGACTTATTACATTGTATTTTTTAAGTTGAAATCGCGTTAAGCTTCTTAAAAATAAAAGAAAATTGTTCAGTTTTATTTCAATTAATTCCTTTGTAAGTATTAAGAGACTATTTTTAAACGCTGTCTGCTACGAGAGTATTTAGCAGACAGAAAATTATAAATAAAACTTCGGTCACGGTTCAAAAGCGTCATCATTTCCAGAATGTCATTCACTGCTAAATATATATAAATACTTTTTTTTCTTTGGTGGTTTATTTTTTTTTTATTAAAACTTCTGATGGAACTGCGCGTGATGTATTGCTATACATTTTATTTATAAGCTGCAACGCTGCCAAACATTATACTTCATTTTAGCGTTGCCACTTTGTCTTCTAGTTCCACTTTGAATTCACTATTTTTCTGTATAAAATTTAGTGATATCTTAAAATATATACGCATAAATAACTTCAGCACAGAAAAGAAAAGTAAAATGCGCATTTTTATAACTCAAAATAAAACGCATAATTCTAAAAAACGTTTTATGCTATACAAAAAGTAGAACGCGCGTTTTACAAAAGGTAAACATGTATTTATATGCGTTTTTTTACATAAATAATTTTGTTATTTAAATATTTTTCATATATATTAAAATAGATTATCAGTTTCTCTCCATTTAATTTTTTTTTGTGATAATGAAATAAATACCTCATTAACATTAAATAAATTAAAAAAAAAAAAAAAAAAAAAAAGACTATCAACTTTCATTTTTTATGAGAGCTAAAAACACAAAAAAAAAAAAAAAAAAAAAAATGCAAAAACTTTTGTAAGATTATTATCATTTTTTGCATTACTTGCAACATTCATCACATTTTTTTTTTTTCGTTTTTTCATCTTAGTCCCTTTTTTACCCATTAAGTAACTCTTGTACACAATTTTCTTCTTGCTTTTTTTTTTTTTTGTTTTGCTTCTTAAATAATTTATTTATTTTTTTTTTTTGCTACTTTTCTTTCTTTATAATTTGTTTTAATGAACTTTAACGCGATTTGCCTTTCTCTTGACTGCTGCTGTTTTTATTTCGTGCCATTTTATGCACGCTTCTTACTGCATTTACCTCCTTCATTTCATTGGTTGCGTTCCGTTGCGTTCGGTTCTGTTATACTTTCCATTTGCGCCTGGAAGTATGCAATATGTTTGCTCACTTGTATAATTTTCAACATTGCTGACAACGCCAGCGCCAGTGCCATCGCGAATGCGAACGCGAACGCGAACGCCTACCATGAATTTACTTTACAAGTACATGCATACATTTGCAACACTACACACCCACGCACACTCATCCGCTTTTTTGACCTACCCCCCCTAACCGAATGCTATAACAGATCGGTTGTGAAGTTTCCCCCTTTCCGCTGTACTCACATTGAGTGCGCTCGCTCAAGTGCGTGGCTTTCATTAATTTTAATGAGTTTTAAAAGTTGTTTCTCTGTTTCTTTTCATTTGCTGTGTTTTCTTTTTTTATTATTTTTTTTTACCCGTTTTTTGCTTGGTTACTGCTTTTCATATTCTTTTTTTATTATTTTTTTTTTTTTATTTAAAATAAATTTTGTTACTATCTTATTTGCAATACATATACTATATGTATTTGTTTTTTTTTTTTTTTTTTTGCAGCCAACTTTCATAAAATTTAAATTGAGTGTAAAGTCATTTGTTTTACATATCAACATTTGCGCTATCGAACAACTATGCGTATACATAATATTTATATATGAAAAGTTTTTATTGAATTTCAATGAAAAAAACAAAAAAAAAAAAAAATATTTTTTTTTTTTAATGAAAAGCTGAAAATTAAATTTAAAATTATAAAAATAAGCTAAAAATTCAACTGAATACTTACATATATCAAAGTTGTACAATAGTAGTCAATGAACTGTTGCGCTGTATTAGATATGGACATTTTTTTGAAATATATCGATAGTTTTATCGAAAATATATCGATATATCAAATCTAGGCAAACAGCAAAAAAAAAAAAAAAAAAACTTACAAAATCTTGCCATGGAACTGAAGAAAAAGTTTTCGTTCATACCATTGTGTCATATCAATATAAGACCGATATATCGATATACATAAACGTATGGTATTAATATTAAAAAATATATTGAAAGTTCGTTCATGATTAAATATCGCTATACGTAATATCGATATTTTAAAGTTTTTTATTGAGTTCAGCGCTGCTTATAACGTTGTTCAAAAGATAAGTCTCGAATAACCTGAATAGGACTCGAAATGTATCTTATTCATTTTCGGAATCGATTTCAACTTAATCGATTTATTTCTTAACCGAGTCAAAACGATTTACTACAGTTTTTAACCGAATCAAAATGATTCAGTTAATTTTTTAATCGATCCTTAACGATTCGGTTAATTTCTTAACCGAGTTATTTCTTAGCCGAGACGAAAAATTCGATTTATTTTCTAATCAAATCGAAACGACAGGCAAAGCAAGCCGATAGTTGTAGACAAAAAGTGACTCCCGCTTTTTGTCTAAAAAATAATTGACATGAATCAATATGGTTAATAAATAAACCGAATTCATTCCACTCGGTAAAAAATTGATTAGTTTTGACTCGCTTATTAAATGAACCGTTTTTGACTGGTAAGGGACGAACCGACCGGACTAGTTAAGAAAAAACCGATTCATTTAAAATCGATTTGAAATGAATCGGATAGTTACTGTTGATATTCAGTGTTACTTGATTTTCGACTTATCCTGAAACCAAACTGGAATGCAGGAATAATACTTCGTTCATTTAATATAACGAAATTCTCTCTAAAAATATTCTTCAAATATTTTGAAAATGTAGGCATAAACTTATACTGTATGAATCAACTTGACCTACAGGCTTGCCCGGCTTAGTAACATTGTTGTTATGGCATATTTCCATTGAGATGGAAAATGACCAATTCTCAGTATGGCATTTAATAGCATTACTAGGAAAAGTATTCCTGTAATGCAGTGCCATGATAGTCCCATGCAAACCGTCGTAACCCGAAATTTTCGCGGTTTAATTGCTTTAACTATTGTACATGTCATATACTTTTGGTGTGGAGCAGGGAAGTGATAGCTGTTCCAATGGAGCATACATCTGAATGAAACGATTTTCCAGATCATCTGCAAATGTTTCCCACCCCCTCCAGAACGGCCCCCTCACCTTTCGCATTCTGAGCGAAGCGTTACGCAATGGCTGTCTCTTTATTTTGCTTGTGAACCGTATGGCTTGTCTGAGTCTGCATTGCGGAGCATATTATCGAAAAGTCGCTTTAGCTTCGAACAACACTTTTCGCAAAACAGCTGCAACCCTTTTCCAAGCTCTCTTATCCAATTCATCTCGGGTTCGCATATACCGTCGCCTTAGTCTACGCTTAAGCCTCCAGGATACCAGGCTTCTACTGTGCTTCTAAGCGTTTCTGTTGCTCTTTCGGTTTCTTTTCGTTTTGAATCTGTTGTTTTTTGTACAATTGCAGCTGTTTTCGGTGTCATTTTTGTACTATTTTTTTTATTGCAGCGCTAGTATGAAAACATACTAAAAAATACCAATTTTTACTGTTCACTTTAATGCTTTATAATACTTGTAATGAAGCGTATTATAAATGTTAAGATTCTTAACAATTTTCCATCGCTAAAATTCAATATTACATCTGTTTGGATTGATTTAGGTACAAACATAAATATTATATAAGTAGGAATTGGAGTGGGGGTGTATGGTACTTTAATATGGTGACTCGACGCATAATTTCATATACAAATTCGACTATTAACTATTTGGTCGGTCGTTCGGTTCGGTTCGGTTCGTTTGTCAACATGTTTTGTATCTTTGAAAGCTTTTGCTAATGCCGCTTTCGTCCGCGTCTGTTGCGCTTCTGCCAATGTTCTTTTTTTTTTTTGCCGTGCTTCAATTTGATTTATGTGTTTCATAATATACATTAAGATGTAATCAGAGTACAAACATAATACTTACATTACATTATAACACAAACACAGTGAAGCTTTTTTAAGTTGTACCAAGTATTTATTTATGGATTTTTTCTAAATGCATTTTATGCATAAACTCAGTGATGGTATACGTTTGTGTTAGAACAGGCGCTGCTAATCGGTTAGTAGTTTTTCAGTGTTTGCCCAAACCGTCTTCAGAAACAAAATGATTTTGAATTAGTTAACACAAAACGCAGCTATTTTTTTAGTGGTTTGTATTTCTGGTGAGAACATTCGTTCTTATATCAAGAACATTCGTTCTCATATCAAGAACATTCGTTCTCATATCAAGAACATTCGTTCTCATATCAAGAACATTCGTTCTCATATCAAGAACATTCGTTCTTATATCAAGCACATTCGTTCTCATATCAAGAACATTCGTTCTCATATCAAGAACATTCGTTCTCATATCAAGAACATTCGTTCTTATATCAAAAACACTCGTTCTAAAAAGCGTTAAATAAAAAAACAAACATAATAAATAGATGCCGTTGTTCACTAGTTTACTCTTTCTCTCTCTCTCGCATCAAAGCAATTAAGTACAATTTTAAATTGCATTATGACAACTTTAGCGTGTGCTTACTGTACAAACATTTATGTAGCTTTTTCGTGCATTTATTTTTAGTGGTTTAATTGTTTTTGTTGTTGTTGTTGTTGTCGTTGTTAGCACATTTGTGCTAGTTTTTCCCAACAATTTCTCATTTGGTTTTCTTTCGTTAACTTTGCTTTCAATTAAAGCAGAAATTTGCTGGCATATATTTATTTTCTTTTTTTTTACAATATAATAATTCGCAAAACTTTGAGTTTTCCATATGCTTTTTCCTGGTTAATGTATGTAGCAGTTAGTTAGTTAGTTGTATGCCATCTTTTATGCAAATATTTGTTACCATTTGAACAAAAAAATTCCATAATGTAAAAAAAAAATGTCTATAATTGTAGTTGTTAGTTTTATATTTATAATTGTACCTTCTGTCTGAAGTAGTTTTTTGTATAACCGCCACATACATACATATAGTGTAAACGGGTATATTCAGTTTGTCGGAAAGTTTGTAAAACGAATACATATAAATTCTTGATCAGCCGACGAGACGAGCAGAGCTACCATATCCGTGACTGTCTGTTGACGTAGTGAGCTTTACTCGGTCCTAAAATAAGCCAAATATTTGTAAAATAGAGTGATTTTTGAGTCACAGTGAAATTAGCAAATGCGACTTGAAAATCGCAGTGACTGCAAACAGTGATACAATCACAGTTCGCTAAAATAAAGTAGCGATAACTAAAGAGATTCACTCTTTCGCGAACAGTGATTAAATCACAGTTTACGAAAAAAATTCATCGATTACTGAACTTATTCACTGTTCGCAAGAGTGATACACAAAATCGCCGCTGAACTGAACTGTTTTATTTTTAATTCATCAAAAAATAAAGTACTGCTTTAATTGGTTGCTTGCTTGCTAACGATTCGCGAAGAGTGATAAAAGCATCAATCACTGATAAATGAACAGTTTCACTGTTCGCGAAGAGCGTTACCCAAAATCGCCGAAAATCGCAAGTTACTACTTTCAGTCGCAGTGCAGCATAGCGATTTTTAAATCACTGTGAAAAAATCACCGAGAGTAATTTTTTTTGCCAAGACTAGAAGAAACCATTACTCTACAAAAAGATTTATTCGGCTATTTTGTCGTCTATCATTTTAATAAAATTTGTTTTGGTCCTCCGACACATTTTCACCAAGCAGCTTTGATCTGAACACCATGTGACAAAAATTTTGTGAACTGTGAATGACATCGGGTACCAAGGATATTTTTTCATATGTTATGAGGCAGTTTGTTAAATTCTTATTCGCATGAAACTGTTATTAAAATAATTCGAACATTCCTGAGAACAGCGGCATCGAATCATAATATTGAGACGTATGCAGTTCTGTTTTTTATTTTATTAAAATTTAATAAATTTACCATGGTTGAACTCTACAATTCATAATAAAAATGCATTTTTTTTAACGGTGCAAAAAGGAGCAAAAGTAGTTAATATTGGCGTATTATATACACATTGTGGTACAATATTGTCTTACTAGTTAGGGCAATCCATAACAATCAAATATTTTTCTTTCACGAAACAAAAAAATTTAGGCTAAATTTTTGTATGATGTGTATTTGAGCTTTGGCTCTACAGAAGTTAACGTTTTTCCTTGTATTTTTTTATTTGTTTATTTTTTTTTTTTGCTTAGTTAAGCATTCAAATTAATGTTACTAGTAGGCATGTATGTAGATACTTTCTATGTTTGTTTTAATTATAATCTATCTATGACATTTAATTGTGTGTTTTAATATTAAAAAATAAAAAAAAAAAACAAACAGAAAACTTTCTAATTAACATTTGTACACAATTTGAACGTTAATATATTTATTTTTTTACTCTCATTTCATTTTAGGTAAGTCTACAAACGCATACGATAATATATAGTATACTATATACACAGGCCTTAATGTCTAATTTGCCATTAAGTAAGTAAAAATACATTTTAATTGTCATACAAAAAGGTAATAAACATATTAAACTTTTCATAAAAATTGCTATGATTCGTTAGATGTGAACCAAATTTCATTTTTAAACTGCCCGCTTTTTAAAAAAAAAAAAATGGTTCTTGTTATAAGAACAAATGTTCTTAATATGAGAACGCATATTCTCACACAAACGATTTGAATAAATCAATAAACAAAAAAAATCATAATATACATGTGTATGTATCCTAATTTATTGTTTATAATTTTATTTCATTAAGATGGCCAGTCTGCTTTCAACGACAAAGTTCTAATAAGTTCAGATATTTTTCATCGATATTGTTAATCGATATACACTAATTATAATTATCGTAACTTGCACATCACTAATTGTCAGACAAGAAATTATCAGAAATTATATTCAAGCAATAAATTTACAATTATGTCGCAATTTTGCGCATATATTTTTGAAGGAAAAAAAAAATTTTTTTTTTACGTAAACGTGTAACTTGCTTGAATGTCCTTTTTCACGTATCGGTCTATCTCTTTTACTGCTTCGGGACTAGCATAATTTTTTATCTTGTAACCAAATGACCTCGTTATAAACAGAGACAGAATGTAAAATGCGAGGAAGAAGGAAAGAAACGAACGAATGTTGTGGAAGCAGCGTCAATGAGAATACCAAATTGGTAATAAAAACTGCAAAAATCGAAAAGAGAGAAAAAAAAAAAAAAGATTGGCAATGGTAGACACGCACACACACATGCACACACAAGAGTAGCGCATAATTAATGTGCGTGTTGGGCATACCATGCAGCCAAAAGCATAGAAGCAAATGACTTGCGACAGGCAAATTATACAAAATGCGAGAAGTGATTTAAAAATTTATCGAAATGAAAATTTAAATCGAATAACTTAACAAATCAATGGATAAAATAAAAGGGTGGTGTCATGCGAAACGTTGGTACCATGCAAACCGATACTTATGAGTGTGAAAGAGATAGCTTACTTTTAATTTTTACTCCGTTTTCCAAAAAAAATTTGTTTTTTTTTTTATCTGTATGTGTGTGCTTCTTTTCATAACAATGAAATGCGTTTGATATTGGTACGCAATATGTTGAGAGAGCAAAAGCGTTTAATATAACCTTGCATAATTGAACCATAGTCTCGTCTGTTGGTTTCCGAAGAATCACAACTCGTCTCTTCTGTACTCTTCCTTACTACTTACTACTTCTCTTCTCTACTCTTCTCTACTCTTCTCTACTCTTCTCTACTCTTCTCTTCTCTTCTCTTCTCTTCTCTTCTCTTCTCTTCTCTTCTCTACTCTTCTCTTCTCTTCTCTTCTCTTCTCTTCTCTTCTCTTCTCTTCTCTTCTCTCTCTTCTCTACTCTTCTCTCTCTTCTCTACTCTTCTCTTCTCTTCTCTTCTCTTCTCTTCTCTTCTCTTCTCTTCTCTTCTCTTCTCTTCTCTTCTCTTCTCTTCTCTTCTCTTCTCTTCTCTTCTCCTCTCTACTCTTCTCTTCTCTTCTCTCTCCTTCTCTTCTCTTCTCTACTCTTCTCTACTCTTCTCTACTCTTCTCTACTCTTCTCTCTTCTCTACTCTTCTCTACTCTTCTCTACTCTTACTTCTCTACTCTTCTCTACTCTTCTCTACTCTTCTCTATCGATCTGTCTGTAACTTTCCCATTGTTTTATTTAGTTTCTTTGTAAATACTTATTAAACAGCCTTCGTATAAGTTCATGTATCTATGATATATGAGTAGGTATGTGTTTTTGTGATCATATTGCTATTAAAACGCAATACAATAGCAATTTTCAAATGAATGATTTATGACCCAAAATACACACACATACAGCAACCAGAAAGGAATCCCAAATATACACATGCTCCATGCTTCAATAAAGAAAATTTTTGCAACTGACATAAACACGCAAAGCCCAAGTCGAATTGAAAAATAGAAAAATAAAAAAAAAAAAAAAAAAAAAAACTGGAGTAAGGAAAAAAAATACGAACAAACAAAAAATATACTGTATATGCCCTGCGGCAGTAAATTATCAAAGTAAACGAAAATAAAAGATATTGAAGTAATAGTCTCGAAACTTTTAAAATGAACTATTTCTGTCAAGTTGTGGAATAAAAAAAAAAAAAAAAACATACTGACCAATCCCAATACAAAAGAGATTTTTTTCAAAAGTTTCCTTAGTGATTTTAAACGTTCTTTTGAAATTTAGGCTCAGTGAAATGAATAATATAACCGAATGAAGCTTAAGTAGCTTAAGCTCTTTAAAACTGAACAAATGAATTGTGATTGGCAGACAGACAGACAGACATAATGGCCAATAGTGATATTATAGAAGGTGATATCAAGCGCAACGTTGGTACCTGACAATGCAAGCGTATGAGAGTGAATAAGTAAGAAGCACGCTCTGTTTTATTTTTTATTTCGACTTGTGAGTGCGAAGGAGATAGATTTATATTAATTTTATTTGCTTCGCTCTGCTTTTCTTTCTTGTCTTTAAATTTGGCTTGCGTTGGTACCAAATATTTTGAGATAGAAAGAGCTCGTGACATCACCATGTGCATATAGTTAGTGCACCATGGCAATTAATGATTCTAAGTAAAGAGAATTAGAACCGTTGTATTCATGTTGATACTAAAATTGAATTCTCTTTTAATTTGTTGTTCATGATTGAGCTTACAGTTGTCGATGGATTATTATGTTTATAAGTTGTTAATTTTACTGTTGATTGCTTCACATAAATTTGACTGTCTGCTCGGTTTTTTTTTACCCGTTACACATAGTGTAAACGGGTATATTCAGTTTGTCAGAAAATTTGTAACGCATTGAAGGAGGCATCGGAGACCCCACAAAGTATATATATTCTTGATCAGCTCGATGAGACGAATCGATTTAGCCATGTCCGTCTGTCTGTCTGTCCGTCTGTTTGTTGCTATGCGATTTATTCGATGAAGATATAAAGATATTGGGCTGAAATTTAAAACTTAAGCTTTTTCGGCAACGACTAGGTTGAGTTCGAAAATGAAGGTGCCACGCCCATTTTTAGGTATAGCCCCCATACAAACTTATCGATTTTTTTCGATTTTTTGTTTCAAAATAGTAATTATTTTGAATGTACTCGCTCCCAATTGGGTAAAAACATTTCTTTTTTTCATCAAGGTCAAAACCAAGACGCCACACCCATGTAACGGGTATTTCAGCTTCGGTTCCACCGAAGTTAACGTTTTTCCTTGTTTTTTTAAGTTATTGCTATAATTTTTTTAGAATAAAGTTATCTGAATACTTTTTAAACGAAAATACCAAACAAACATCTTTCTTAAACTAAAATTTAAAATTGAGAATGTATGCGTGCGTGTAAATTATAAAAGACTCAAAATGCCAAATTAAATCGGGTACACAAACATGCTAACTACAATTGTTACAGACGACATGAAAATAAAATTTGTTTCTAATGTGGTTTAGATATAAGAACGAGTTTTTGTAGCCTACTTTAAGGCGAAATGCGAATATGGTATGCTAGCGCTGTATGTGGCCTAGATAAATTTGCATATGTGTGTGTTTGTGTGTGTGTGTAGTTTTAAGCTATCTTCAAATGCAATGCAAATGCTGCATATCATCCTGACACACACACACACACACACACAAACACATGACACATACGTTAATAAAACGTAAAGTACGTAAAAGCATTGCATATCGCAAGGCGCACGCGGGTGAATAATGCACAAAATGACAGTCATGATTATATGCAAAGATGTTATGCAACTACATACTACGTACTAAGCTACGCTGATGTTGCAACTCATTTATGCATGTGGGTGTGTGTGTATGTGTGTGTGTTTATGTGTTTGAGCAACGTCTTTATTACTACTACCAACGGAAGTGGCTGCTATAGTCATAGTCAACGCCATCGCTGTTGGCTTTGTCGCGCGCGCATTGCTACTTAACACCTTTTGCCGCGCATTTCACTGTCGCCTGTTGTAAGCGCTTAACGCAGATTAAACCATTGCATGACACATATGCAAACTCATACAAATTTTTTTTTTTTTTTTTTACCTTCAACTAACTTCATGTGCATGCATACTGAGTGAGTGTGTGTGTGTGTTTATCTACAAGTAATCATGCTTTTATTTCTCCGCTTCTCTGCTCCTTTTTTTTTTTACTCTTATACAATTTCATTATTATTCATTTATGTAAGCACTTGCTTGCTTGCTTGCTATGCCACGCCTCCAAGCACTTTACATGTTTTTGAGCATCAATCATATTTCATAAGACTTAACGCGGCGGCGGCGGCGGCATTGCTTTTAAGGCATCGACTCAAACACACACACACACTCACACATATACACACAATTCAATACACATTTATCGTTATCATGCCGCAGTCTGTGGCACTAGGTTGTCAGGTTTTGTGACAGCAGCAACAGAGTAAAATATGACAGATATTGTTTAGTTATAATACACATGCACACAGACAAATGCATTCACACACACACACACACACACACACAAGTGTACTTGAGGTCTCTAAGGCTTGTATTGTCAATTGCTTTGTGCGTATTCATCATACGCCATGTGTATCAGCGACAATAAATTGTAAGAAAAAGAAAAAAAAAAAAAAAAAGAAGGAGAAGAAGAAGTTGTTGATTTCGCGTCTTCGTCTTTGGCAATATATACTCGTTGTATAGGAACTCTACTCTTGTTTTTGCCTAAATCATTTATAGTAGATTTGATTCTTTGACTTCATTTAGCTTAACTCATTCTTCTAGGTCTTCTAGGTTTAATTCAATCAGTAACATGAATTAGAAATATATACATATGCTAACGTTTGTAATTGATTTCCCAGCGGTAAAGTGTCTTTCCTTGATGACATACCGATGACAGCAACACATAAGTCGTTGACGACATTTTCATACATACAAATTGAGTGGTTGTCTTGTCTTTTTTTTTTTTTTGTCTTGGCTTATATGTCAAGCATGAAGCCTTGCAAGACGTATAATGCCTGAAGTATGACATGTCATGCATGAAGTCTTGCAAGACATATAATGCCTGAAGTATGACATGTCATGCATGAAGTTTCGTAAGTCAAGTCATACATGAAGTCTTGTATGTCATGTCATGCATGAAGTCTTATCTGTCAAATCATGCATGAAGTCTTCTATGACATATCATGTATGAAATCTTGTATGACATATCATGCATAAAACTTGTATAACATATTATGCATTAAGTCTTGTACGAACATGTCATGCATGAAGTCGTGTATGAAATGTCTTAATTAAATCATGTATGAAATGCCATGCATGATGTCTTGTATGACATGTCATGCATGAAGTCTTGTATGTCATATCATGCATGATGATCATGAATGACACGTCATGCCTGATGTTTTGAAAGTTATGCCATACATGAAGTCTGGTATGACATGTCATGCATGAAGTCTTGTATGACATGTCATGCATGAAGTTTTATGTGACATGTTATGTATGAGTCTTGCAAGATATGTCATGCATAAAGTCCTGTATGACATGTCATGCATGACGTTTTGTATGACATGTCATGCATGACGTTTTGTATGACATCTCATGAGTTTATGACATGTCATGCATGAAGTTTTGTATAAAAAAAAAAAACAAAAAATTTATTCAAATTTGGCATATTTTGCTTATATATTTTTTTAATCATTTAATCATATTCAAGAAGCTAACAGTAACATTCAATCAGTGTGTGTGTGGGTGAGTGAGTGAATGAGTAAGTCAATCAGAATTTTCAAAATAGTTAATACAATATTCTTCTTTTTTTCTCCTCCTGAAAGACGATTGCTTTCAAATTATTATTTTGCAGTCGATAACTTGCACTTTTCCGGTTCGCTAATGCATGAAAGAGCAAAAGCTGCCAAGCGCTTTTAACATTAAAATCCTAGCAATGCTGTCAACGTCAACGGAATAGCTTTCATGTTCGATGTACGTTGCGATTGTTTAATGGTGCAGAATAAAAACTCATAAATAACGCGACTTTTTGTTAGAAAGAGAATGAGAATTTACTTATGCATGCACAATATTATAAAATATGTAATACATAAATTATTGTTTGAATTGATTTTGAAATACGTGCAGATACAGAATGTAAACTCTACAAATGAAATTGTATCAATATATTATTCCCCAGTATCCACTCCGCTTCTTTGATAAGCTTGGAAATATCCGTAGACGTGGAAACTTTGTTCGAGTGCCTATGCTGAGTGAAATGAAAGCGGACAAGAGCCGGGCATTCACAAAGAATTGCTTCAGCTACCAGACAGAGCACTCGAGTTCGGGGGGTCAGACCTAATTTGTTTCGGTAATATCTCAGACAATTATACCCAGTAAGGTAATCAGCAGCTTGAACTCATAGCGAGTAAGATGTTAATTGCTTTTTGATGGAAATCTGGATAAGCCAATTAGTCGTGACCGGAAGAGAGTCCCTAGAAAATCTGTCAACAATGAGCCTGGCAGAGGACCATATAAGTCCGCAGAAAGGTTTCGGCCCAAGTATTTGAAGAGCACCCCAAACTGACAAGTTCGTCGCCGATTTCGTTGCAGTCAATACCCCACAGCTCCATTGTGGAGTTGCGTGGGGACAACTCATGTTGGGGCTCAAATAAGACGCATACTCGTATATGTAAAATTTTAAGCTAAAAACACGCATAAAACAATTGTTTTTTTGAACAAATAAAAAAAATATGTAACGTGACTTTGTACGGGGTCTGTAAGTTATAGTGGCCCGATCCTTGTCATATCAGTTGAACCTTCATAGGAAGACAGTAGAAGTGATTTTACCCAGATTGGAGTGAATATATTCATAAGAACTATTTTCATACAAAATCTGAAAAATGGGTGGTAGATTTTTGTGGGGACTATACCTAGAAATGGGCATGGAATATTGGTTTTTAGTTTGGATAACATAAGAAGTGTTTTTATCCAATTTGTATAAATACATTCGTAAATAAGACCTATTTTCAAACAAAAACAAAAAAATTGGGGTTAGATTTGTATGGAGGCTATACCTAAAAATGGGCGTGTCCTCTTAATTTTGATATTGGATGCCTTAAGCAGTGTTTTTTTTACCCAATTTGTAGTAAATACATTCAAAAATAATAACTATTTTCATAAAAAAAAATCGAAAAAAGTGGTAAGTTTGTCTGGGGGCCATATCGAAAATTAATGAGCGTTACGCCTTGGTTCTGACATATAAACTGGCTAGGATCAAAAAAAAAAAAAAAAACTTAAGCTTCAAATTTAAGGTCAATATCTCTGAAACTTTCGGAGAAAAAAGCATTGCAATAGACAGACAGTTGGATATGAATATATATACACTTTATGGAGTCTCCGAAGCCTTCTTAAATGCGTTACAAACTTTCCGACAAAGTGATAATACCCTTCACACTATGTGTGCCGGGTATAAAAAATTTAAATTGTACCGAATTCTTGAAACCGGATAAGCAATATCTTTGGAATGATCTTAGGCGCAGTATTTCCGAACTTCGGACCTCGGAACCATTGGTGAACCGAAAATATATATCCGAACATGTTTTTTTTTTTTTTTTTTTTTTTTTTTTTTTAGATTTTAGGTAAACACTAATACATGATTTGTAAAATTTTGTTCCAAGGCCCAACGGGAAATACCAAGAAATTTAATATTGGATGCATTTAAAAAATGTTTATGTGTTCGAAGAGCAACGTGGCGGGGTATTCGGTAAACAAAAAAAAAAATAATGTCTACAAATTTCGTTTAATACACGAACCTTTTTGTATGTACAATTTTAGGATATTTTGATAGAAAAGCACTAGAATAGGTCACAACGTCTGGCAAGGCAAGTCATGCATGAGAAGGCCAGCAAGACATGTCATTCAAGACAACTGCGATTTGTATGGGATTCCCGAGTGTAAATGTAAACTTACAGAATATTAAATTTTATAAATAAATAATTTTCCATAGTACTTCGCTTAAACACAAACCGTAACCGTAAAAGCTTTAAAAAATAATTTACAAAAAAAAAATAATGTATTATTAAGTGTCTGCATGTAATTAATACTTTGTTGAATACTTTAAATAAAATTAAATCTACAGACCGTTGAGCGGCTTTGGTAAAGGAATGAAAATACAAAAAAAAAAAGAAAGCAACTGAAAATGTAGCATTTAAAATGCTAAATAAAAAATAAATGAAATATTCCTGAGAAGGAAATTTTCTATTTACAAATAAAAAGAAAAATAAAGAAAGACTAGACAAGCGACAAATTGTTAAATAAACAGTAAAACAGCAACAGTCGTAATAGTTGAATTGTACCAAGAACCATGAACCAAGAAATAATACATAAAATGTATGCAAAGCAACTGTCAGCAGGATTAGAACATTTCACAAAAACAACAACAGCAATGAGAACGAAGAGGACAATCACACATACAAAGATATATAGCATATATAGCATGCTATGTATATGTTTGTATGTATGCAACTATTTGAATACAATTTGCAATTGGAGCTATGGTGTGTGTGTGTGTGGACACAAGTTGTATTGCTTTTGTCTTTTTTTTTTTGTTTTGTTTGACTGGTCTACGAGTTCATTTGTGTGTGTGTTGTGGTGGGCAGCAGCAATCGCTTTTCAAATATTAAATTTCAAATACTCAAGTCGTCATCGCCATATATACTCCTCATACACACGAAATCTTCAATAATACTTTTAGCCAATTGGAATGGTCAACTAAGTAAAAGTATTAGTAGAAACAGATGAAGATGTTGATGATGTGGAGTAAGTAAAGCACAAAAGTTGCTATGGCGTATATACTAAGAAAAGCAGAGAAACATTTAACAAACAAAAAGAAAAAGAAAAAAAACAAAAACAAAAACTAAATAAATTTTCGTATGTATGAATTGAATTGCATTTAAATATTTTTTTTGTTGACTAAAAATAAATTAAAAAACAAGAAGAATGTTAAAAAATGAAAACTCAAAAAAGATAATATGAAAAAATTAACTACAGCAAGAAAATTGTCAATTGTCGTTAGCAATGAAGTTTTAATACACTTCAGGTGTGTCACAGAAATCTCTAGTAAAACTGCTCTCGTTTGGTTTGTAAATCGTTGAAATAGAATCTCGGTGTCACAGAATTTCGAAAGATTTCATTGTTCGAAGATAGTTTTGCCAATATCTTTAAAGGGTTGTCATCACAGCTGAATAGTTTTTTTTTTTTTTCATTTTCATATTTTGTCCTGGGCCCGATGCTATACACAATGTATACAGCAGATATGCCAACCATCAGCAACCCTAGAATGCTCACTGCCACTTATGCTGATGACACTGCCTTTTTAGCCACTCGTGGCGTCCAGCATAATCTAAACTCAGCTGGACTGCCTAAACATATGGCTAAGACGGTGGAATATCGTTGTCAACCCAGACAAATCCACACACATTACGTTTGCCCTGAGAAGAGGAGACTGCCCTGCCGTCAGTCTGGATGGCGTTGCCATACCCAGCAGCGTCACTGCAAAGTACTTAGGCCTGGTATTGGATAGGCGCTTGACCTGGAGTAGTCATCTCTCACAAAAACATTCCCAGTTGAACGAGAGGTTGCGGAAGCATCTGTGGCTGCTAGATAGAAGATCCACCATGAAATTAAGGGTCAAACTCCTCCTTTACAAAGCCATACTTAAACCTATGTGGACGTATGGCATAGCACTCTGGGACACTGCAAAGAGAAGCAACAGGGAAAGAATTCAAGTCTTTCAAAACAAGGTTCTGCGCATTATTTCTGAGGCGCACCCATATCATACCAATGCAGAAATCCACCAGGAACTAAAAGTCCCTCTCATAAGCCAGGAAGTGGCTAGGCTCACTAAGGCATACCTGGATAGACTGGACAACCATGTCAACCCTCTGGCCATAAACCTGCTGGATAACAGTACTACGACTCGGCGACTGAAGAGGTTACACCCCCTGGATTTGCCACTCACATAAACTTTTAAATCCTCCATCATCCCCAACCCTTTTTAAACCCCAATAACAACTCCCAAGTCATGGAATACTTTATAGAATGTCAATGTTATGTATGTTATTACAATTCGCTGATAGTCCCCTTAGGAACTGATTGCAAATCAAGAACACAGCATTACAAAAAAAAAAAAAAAATATTTTATTTAAATTTGTTATGACACAACCTCTAAAATCGGTCTATTCAAGACAATAAGCAAGTTGTTTCAATATTTAATACAACACATGAAAGGGAAGAACATCACAGATTGGCGACATGATTTAAAATATTTTATAATTATGGGTGAATCAACAGAAATAATCAAGAACAGTAATTTCACCAGTTCAATTCAGGTCTGAAGAGTAGGTCCAAGAGGTGAGTTCTTTTGAGCTGCCTTGTGTGTTGGCTGTTGTTAAGTAAGTTTATCGCTAACTGATTATCATGATGCTGCAGTCTGGAAATGAAACGGGTTCTGAATTTACGAAACTCATTTCGCACAGACGATACGTCTAGGTCTCTGTGGATGACGGAGTTCCCGACGTAGGTTGGCGCACCTATGATCCGGCGGAGCAGTTTACTCTGGAAACGCTGTAGGATTTCGATGTTAGACTCAGCTGCCGTCCCCTAGGTCATAGGTCCATATGGGCTTAAGCAGGGCTTTGTAGAGCAGTACATTGTTGCAAGTGCTCAGCTCAGATCTCCTGCCGAGTAGCCACATCAACTTTAGGTTTAGCTGCTTCCTTTGGCCTCAAGGTGAGCCTGCCAGTTTAGATGCCTGTCTAGGATGAGGCCCAGGTACCTTGCCTTGTCCACAACTGGAAGGAGAGCACCATGAAGACTGACTGCCCCCCCAGTTGGAGCCTGCGTCGCAAAAAGTCATATGAAGCGACTCCTTCGTATTCACGGAGATTTTCCATCTCAGCAGCCAAGTTTGCAGCATGTCAGAGGCCTTTGAGCAGTCATGTTGAAACACAGTTAGATCTGCAGTGAAGAGTGTATATAGTATTGGACCCAGCACGCTGCTCTGTGGAACGCCAGCCCTTACACGTTCTATCCTCGAGTTGGAACTTTCATACCGGACGAAGTTACTTTTAAGTAAAATCAAAGAAAATTTCAAATAATTTCCCCACCAAACAACATTGCTTTAAATAAACGCATATGTATGCTCATTTGCACTTACATACATGCTAGTGCTGACAAATTATCGATAACACTAGCGATAACTAAATTAGTTTAAAATTTTTGCCACAATGTATTCATATAAATAAAAGATTTATAGAGCTATTTGAAGTGTACGTAGACAATATTCACAAAGAGAATTATTTTACCATAGTGCTTGCTTTTAAAAGAAAATATGAAATAATTTCATAAATTTTCAAAAAAATTTATAAAACCGATTTTAGAGAAATTTATGTCTGAGCATAATCATACTGTTGCGGACGTTACATAAATTGGTATATGACATTTTATATTTTTTTTCAGAGAAGTAATATCGAAAAATTTTTTCAACAATTAAAAGCATAGAAAACAAATTTTTTTTTAAAAGTAAGTCGATTCAAAAAAAAAAATATAAATTGTGTTAGGCTTTTTAAATATGTTTTTTTAGTTGCGGACGCTACATAGCGTGTGGCTTTTATTAATTTTTTTGTTTCAAAAATATCTTTCGCTGTAATTTTTTTCTGGGATTTTATATATACCATTCAGTGCTAGAGTTCTTCAATACATAAACCCCAAATTCATTAAAAAATCAGCAAACTCTTTACAAAACGAATAAATAAGCAAAACCAAGAGAAATAATTTAGTCGAAAAGATTGCACAACAAATATTTTTTTAGAATTTTGTGCTTTTTATTTTCAATTTTAATTTCATTGTTATCTTTTGTTATTTTTCTGTACAATTCTATACGTTTTCATCTTACACAAAAACATAAAAGATTTATTGTTTTATTTGTTTTTTTTTTGGTTGCTGTTGTTTCCATAGTAAATTTTTGTTGTGAAAAATTTACTTTCGACATACAAGAACTCTAGAACTTCTTTCATAAAGAAAAGCAGCCAATTAGTTGAGTTCTAACAAGAAATTTGTTGTATATTGGATGATAATGTATGATACAAAATTAATCGATATATTTCGATACTCTAAAATAATCGATTCTATTAAAAATGCTGTCAAAATTTTGGCAAAAATGTCATTGGCTATAGAACTACTTAAATAAAAAGCCAAAAACACAATGATAAGATAACATTATAAGAATGTTCTTGAAAGAGTCTGACATTTTGAAAAAAATATCGATATCATATAGTATCGATATATCTGCCAAAAGACTTCAAAGAGTGAAAGCTATTCAAATCATTGGTAGAATAAAAAAAAAAAAAAGAATGCTTTAAAGACAAAAAGGCAGAAGTAACAAATCAGAGAAATTTTATTGATTTTGTAGCGTATTAGAACTTCGATTGACACAATATTTTAGTTTACTTCAAATTTGTACTGTTTCACTTTGTGGTTCAAGCTTCGATAGACAAAAAGTTTATTTGCTCAAAATATTTATCTACAAATCGATTTGAAGCAATGAACCAATGACAAAATTAAGCAATTACCATTTGACTTCGATGAAGTTGTTTGCCTTTTTTTTTTACTTACTGTTTTTTTTTTTTGGCAAAATGTATCTGTATCTTTTTTTTTTTAGTTTTCCATTAGTTTTTTGTATTGCTCCATTTGCCAAAAGGAATTTAACTCAATTAAATTCAAATGAATGCATATGCATATATTGGATGCTTTCATTTGAAATAGTTTTTTGTATTTTTTTTATTTTTTTTTTTTGGATTGGCTAAAGGAATATGGAGAAAAGCAGAAGAGTACCTAAGTTATGAATCTGAAATTTACGAGCACATTGAAGTAGTATAGCGGTCACAGGTTTGATTAAAATTTGACAAAAACCAAGCTTGGTTTTTTATTCGTATACATTTCAAGCTTCCAAAAACTGAAAAAATTTAAATCATACCTGATTGTATTCCTGAGATTATGTTGATTCAAATTTTCGAGTGCCCGTGCGTCTGCCTTCTTTGACAATCACCGGAAAAAGAGTGTGACTTTTCTACTTGTCATCTTACTCGCCACTGCTCAACACTGACTGTCCAACACTGACTGATCAACACTTATCTTATCAACACTATCTTTATTTTTGAGACTTAACAATTAACATTTAAAATTAATGTAATGTACCATATGTATGAATAACAATGCACTTAGCAGAGTTGTCATGCAACCTTTTTTATTTGGCGGGAAAATTATTTGAAATATTCTTTAGTTTAATTTAAACAAGAAAGAACGCTGAAGTCGAGTATGCTCGACTGCAAGATACCCTGTACCCAATCTTTATGTTCCTTGAATTAAGTCCTATCTTTGTATATACCTTATTGTATTGAATTTTCAAACAAATACTTGAAAAATTGGGTAAATTTATATGAGGGCTATACCTAAAATTTTATTGGTCTTACCCATATTGGGATATTTTATTGGGACTATCATAGACACAATTAATATTAAGTTTGAACTTCCTACAATAAAAAACAATGACGTTTTTTATGCAAAAACCTAAAATTTTGGGGTATATTTGTATGGGAGCTATACCTAAAATTTTATTGGTCCTACCCATATTGGGATATTTTATTGGGACTATCATAGACACAATTAATACTAAGTTTGAACTTCCTAGAATAAAAACAATGACGTTTTTATGCAAAAACCTATAATATTTTGGGGTATATATGTATGGGGGCTATACCTAAAATTTTATTGGTCTTACCCATATTGGGATATTTTATTGGGACTATCATAGACATAATTAATACTAAGTTTGAACTTCCTAGAATAAAAAACAATGACGTTTTTATGCAAAAACCTAAAATTTTGGGGTATATTTGTATGGGAGCTATACCTTAAAAATTTTATTGGTCCACACAAAGGGATATTTTATTGGGACTATCATAGACACAATTAACAGCTCAGTTTGAACTTCTTAGATTAAAATATGGTGGCCCATCTTTTAAAGTCAAAAACTCTCTCTCATACGGCAGACATGCATGGGGTATACCTAAAATTTTACTGGTCTTACGGATAATGGGATATTTTATGGGACGATCATAGACAGACTGACATAGCTAAGTTCGAATTCCCCTTCCAATGCTGATCAAGAATATATATACTTTATATGGTCTATCTTGGCTCCTTCTAGCCTGTTACATACATTCGCACAAACTTTAATATACCCTTTTTTACCCTTTGGGTACAGGGTATAAAAGAATACGGTCACAAATGCGTGGTTAATTTATGTCTCCGGTTTATATAAATTCATTTTTTGTATGTTGACTCATGAAAAATTTTTAAAAAATATGAAAAGTCTAAAAAATATTTAACTGTGATGACAACTCTGTAAAAATATTGGTTAAACAGTCTTTAAACAATGAAACCTTTCAAAGTTCTGTGTCACCTAGTTTTTTTTGAGAGATATTAATAAGTGAAGGCAGATTAACAAGAGATTTCCGTGACACACCGAAATATACCGTTTTACGTTTTAAATGCAGTGTATAACAGATAATGTTATCTGAGTCAATTTAGAGCCATAGTGCCGAGATCATACAGCTTGCTCAAACTTAATCAAGTTGTCTGGGGCTTTAGCTCATCAATGCTGCAAATTCAAAACTAAAAGTATTGGTAGTGGTATTCGGTTTACGATACGAAACACTGTTCTAGTTTTTTATTCTCTATTCTTGCTGTATTTGCTCTTTGCTTTTCTTTTTATACTTCCATCACAGAAACCATCTTCTGTAGAGTTCTGTTAATTTTCTGAAATTTAAGTACAGTTGTGCCACTTGATTCAAAATATAAAATTTTGGTTTATCCAACTGCTTTATGCTTCTCTTTCGAAAAATCTTTATGATTTTCGAAGCTTACAAGTTGAAAGGTAAAATTTGAAAATTGTTAAACGAAATATGAAGAAATATGTGAAACGAAAATACATATATAAAACCTACAATACATTAGTTACTTTTACAGCTACGGTGGCAGTGTTTAAGGAATCTAAAAATATATATATATATTTTTAAGGATAAAAAATTTATTGAAAATCGAAAGCCACGAAACACAACCTCAAGAGCTTCATATACATATACACACATACTATAATACATGAGAATATCTTAATAGTGCAGCAGCAGCAGCAGCAGGCATTGTCTTCATCTTCTTCGTAGTTCTTGTGCCTTGCCTCTTTCGTTTCACTCTTGTATTGTAAACTTTTACTACTTTCCACACGAGACAAGATTTTGTATGTGCAGAATTTTTCAGCACCTTTTTACAGTATGCTGTGCTGAGCTGAGCAGTATGACTTGACTATCCGTTTCCGTCCGTCTGTCTTTTTTACCTTCTTGTGTCTGCCATGTATGTATGCAATGAAACTTGTCTTAAATTCGTAGCCACATTTTGCAAAAATAAAAATAAAAACAAAAACAAAAAAAAGTTGTACTGTTTTACCATTCGTTGTGCTCTGATTACTGCTGCAGCTACCATTACTATACGGACTTCGTTGTTGTTGTTGTAGCCTGTATGCTGAGCGAACTGTAGTTGCTGTTCATGCATTTTTGATGCAACAAATGTTGCCTGTAGCACACTTGCACACACAGCAATCTGCTTTGCTAACGTATGTGTGTGTGTGTGTGTGGTTCGTCCTTTCGATTCAAGTTCTTTCGATACGTATCGTAACGGATTAAATTGACTATCGTCTTGCAAGACCAGCTGCAGCTATGGCAGCAAAATTGTACAAACGGGAATCATCATGTAGCTTCATGCATAAGCAATGCTATACGAGCAGCAGAAGCAGCAGGCAACATGTGCAATGCCAATGTGCACAGCTTTCAGTGTTGTGCATTATGCGAAATTGTCAACGAACAGTGTTGCCTAGCAACTGTATACGTATTAAGTCAACAAAAGCGCATGAATTTCTTTTCTTTTTTATTTTTTTTTTGTATTAAAAATCAAAAGAACACGCATTAATTCGAACTGATTTTCTGTAATTGATGACAGCGTTGTGAAAAGGTCAATGCATAACAATAAAAAAATAATAAAAAAAATATGTAAAACTTTTAATTAATTAAAAAATGTGCTTTCTTATTTTAATAAGTATTTATATTAAACCTAGGTGAAGACGTGCTGCTTTCTTATTTCTTAGACATTTTTATGCTTTTGCGTTGTAAATTTATGCTCGTTAGTATTTTGTAACCTAGCAACTGTGCAAAAATGCAAGCAAGCAAACGGGTTTTTGCACAACGAACAACAACAATTTTAATTTAATAAAAAATCGAAAAAGAACACTAAAGTCGAGTATGCTCAACTGCAAGATATCCTATACAAAATTTGTATATACTTTAAGTTAAGTCGTATCTTAGTAACATCGATTCCCTTGCAATGCTGTTCAAGAATATATTTATATACTTTATAGTTTCTTTCTTCCTCTTTTCTTTAACAACAAATTTATAATATATATTTACCTTTTGGGATAAGGGTATAAAAAAAAAAAAAAATATTAGGGAATAACCCAAAATCTCTGTGGATTGTTAAGACTATTTCCGGAAAATTCTCTGCGCGCCCCCCCCATTTGCCTTCATGGGCCCTGGACATATGGCTTGACAGCCAGTTGTGGTTCAGATACCAATTAGCGCTAGGGTCGCCCTCATTAGGAATCACTTTACCTCTATTTGGCCTACTATTGGCTCCGAACGTACCAGAACTCTACTGTTGAACTCTCGCAAAGATCTTACGAGACTAACAGCCGCTATCACGGGCACTGGCCCATTGGGCCCAGCTTAGGTATCTCTTACAATAGCACATGCAGAAGTTGCAAGGAAGACGATACTCCAGCAAAGCTAGAACACTTCCACTGTGTGTGTCCTACACTTAGATCGAGTAGACTAAGGTACCTTGGACATTGGCAGTTGGAATCGCTGAACTCTCTCTCTCTCTTAGGTCCCTCAAAACTACGGTCCTTCCTTAACTGTACTGGTTGAGCTTTGATCAGCCAGAACCTATCATGTACTTAAGGCTCACTTCCGAAATATTTTTAGTGGTAGCAAAACGGCAGTTATATGCTAATTGTGTGGGGAATATGGGTTTTCTCCTCAGCCACCTCTATGTATCTGTCTCTTCTTTGGTTCTAGATAATTGACAGCCTGTCTAAACTAAAGAATTTTGTTTGCCATTATTATTAAAAAACAAAACAATGCATTAATTCCCACACATCTCTAACGTCTTTTTACAGTGTTTTTACATTATTGTTGACAGTGTTAAGTAACGTGTGTGTGTGTTTGGGTGGGTGTGTTTGAAATAAACCCATCAAAAAAAAGCAACTTTGCGTGCTAAGCACATTTTATCATTAATTGCAAATTTTATAAATTATTTAGTCAATTCAATTCTATCTATCTCTCTTTCCCACCCCCCTCTCTCTCTCTTTCTAATGGTAATCAACACTGGTTTTGCACTGCTTCATTGCATTCTTATAACCAATTATTTTTTATTCGTGCTCTTTTCTTTTTTTCTGCTTTTTTTTGCTTTGATTTCTTTCTTTCTTGTCTTTGTTTCAATTTCATGGTTTCGCTTACATTTTGCTTAATAAAATATTTATATTGCATGTGATTTATTTTGAGTAAATTATTTTCCAATTGGCAAATATCGTGTTGTGGATAAAAACATTGTTTTTTTTGTTTTTTTTTTTGATTGAATATGGAAAATATTTAAATGACAAACTTTGCAAAAATTATTGAAGTTATTTTAACAAAAAAAAAGTTTCCACTTAACTCGATTTTTTTTCCTACTAAATAAAAATTTCTCTCGGGGTCACCAAATTTGATGTTTGTTTCAGTGTTGCCTTCTTCAAGTAAAATTCCAATTGGACTTTTTCTAGTTTAGCTCAGTTTTGTATTTTACGGTTATTAGCCTTTTGTCTCTTGTTCCAGCTTGCCTCCAGCTTGTTGAGATGAATCGATCAAGACCTCTCCGTCTGTCTGTCTGTCTGTTCTCTGTCCGTCTGTATGTTTCTTCGCATTTCATTCGGTCGGTTTGAAAGATATTTAGCTGAAAAAAAAGAACCTCTTCATTTCACCAAAAGGTTTTTTTTACCGCTGAGGCAATTTTTCAGTTTTAGAAACAGTAAATTCAAATATAAAATAGTAAAAATGTTTCTATGTCCGCTATGCATTTTCAAACCATCAAACCGATGAGTTACAAATCAGTTTCATTTGAAAGGTAACACTGCTACTATAATTATAGACAACTAAAACAATATATTAAGTTCACTTGGTTAATTTATAAAGTCCATTTTCAAAAACCATGTAAAAATACTGGCTTTTTTGTATGTTTTGATACTAGACGCAACATTTTTTGATTACGCTGCGATAAAATGAAACGAAATCATAAAGAATAGGTGATTGCAGCGTCCCAACATATTTTGGGTGCGCTGCAATCAAGAAAACTGGTATTTTTTAGTATGTTTTTATGTTAGCCCCAGTGGAAATGCCTACAGCCTCAGCCAACTCATGTACCTTTTATTTTTTCTCACTTCTGGTTCAATATTATTCCATAAATTTTATAGACGATTTCTGGTGTGACAAAATAGTAAAAATGTTTCTATGTCCGCTATGCATTTTCAAACCATCAAACCGATGAGTTACAAATCAGTTTCATTTGAAAGGTAACACTGCTACTATAATTATAGACAACTAAAACAATATATTAAGTTCACTTGGTTAATTTATAAAGTCCATTTTCAAAAACCATGTAAAAATACTGGCTTTTTGTATGTTTTGATACTAGACGCAACATTTTTTGATTACGCTGCGATAAAATGAAACGAAATCATAAAGAATAGGTGATTGCAGCGAGTCCCAACATATTTTGGGTGCGCTGCAATCAAGAAAACTGGTATTTTTTAGTATGTTTTTATGTTAGCCCCAGTGGAAATGCCTACAGCCTCAGCCAACTCATGTACCTTTTATTTTTTCTCACTTCTGGTTCAATATTATTCCATAAATTTTATAGACGATTTCTGGTGTGACAAAATAGTAAAAATGTTTCTATGTCCGCTATGCATTCTCAAACCATCAAACCGACGAATTACAAACCGGTTTCATTTGAAAGGTAACACTGCTAATATAGTTATAGACAACTAAAACAATATATTAGGTTCACTTGGTTAATTTATAAAGTCTATTTTCAACTGAAACCATATAAAAAAACTGGCTTTCTTGTATGTTTTCATACTAGACGCAACATTTTTTGATTACGCTGCGATAAAAAGAAACAAAAACATAAAGAATAGGTGATTGCAGCGTATCCCAACATTTTTTGGGTGCGCTGCAATCAAGAAAGCTGGTATTTTTAGTATGTTTTTATGTTAGCCCTAGCATATTAGCTATGTTAGCCCTAGCATGTATCTTTTACTTTTATCCACTTCTGTTTCAATATTATTCCATGCATTTTATAGACGATTTCTAGTGTGGCAAACGAATATCAGAAAAAACGTTCTTCACTTCACACTTAAAATTGGCTTTTTCTGCTTTCGTTGTAGTTTTATTTATTTCAATTCTTTTTCCGTGTTTAATATTAAAGTTTCAGTTTTATAAAAAAAAAAAAAATTTTTATTTTCATGTTTTATGCACAAATCTGTTGCATCCGAAACAGTTTCAATTTTAAATGATAAACAAAATGTGTTTCCTTTTTTTTTTAAATATATTTTAGTATTTGTGACAATTTACCATTTTTTTTTTTGTTGTTGTAGAAAAAAGTGTAAAAAGTTTTTTAATCAAAACTGCTTTTGTCATTTGGCGTTTGCCAAATACTTTTGTATCCAATTTGTTTTTTTTTTTTTGTTTGTTTCATTCTGTTGCATTTATTTAAGTCATTTCAACTTTAAGCGAATTTGATTGAATTGTAGCAATGCAAATAAAAATACAAAAAAAAAATTAAATAAATAAAGTTGTAGATACAAATCAGTTTGAAATCGGTTTTAGTTTTTTAGTTTTTTCATTTTATTTTATTTTTTTTTTTTTTGTGAAAAAGTTTAAATGGGTTTTATTTTTTCTTTTTTTTTTGGTTTAATTTAAATCTTGCGCTACGAATTTAAAACTAAATTAAAAAAAAAAAGAAAAAAGAAAAACCGAATAGCTTTATTTGATAAAGTAATAAGTAAGTAGTTATGTATTCATTTAATCTAACACAGAAAGTATGTCCATCTGTCTGTCTGTCTGTCTGGGTATCTAACTGTGAGCATTTCAGTGGTTTTGTGGCATTTGCAGTGCTACATACAAGAAGAAGCATAGAGATGCTTTGTATAGTACGCTCTAGTAAATCTAATGACGTTAAGTTAAAGCTGAATATCTGACGAGTGAGATATGTATATAAGTGACCACAATTTCAAGAATATTTCTGGTGCTGCTGTTGCTGATGCTGGCGCCTTTACTGCGTGCCAGCAGCAGCAGCAGAAACAAAGTTATGCAGGCATTGATGCATGTCTCTATGATACTGAAATTCACACACACACACACACATACATATGCGTTTGTATATTTTTACATAGAATTTCATATTTTTTTTTTTTAAATAAATGCAGCATACTGTTTGGCGTTGACGTTGTCTGTCACCGGAAATACGTTGGCAACCGGAAGTGAATGCCTTTATCATAACTAAACACACATACACATACATACATACATTTGGTTTGGCTTTTGGCTTATGCCAGTTGCATATACTCGTACATACATATCAGTTGCATTGTTACATTGCATTATTATGTAAAAAGTTAGAATATGAGTGATAACCGTTCGTTCGGGTTTGCTTTGCTTATTAACCACAAAACCAAAACGAAAGCGCACAGATTTAACCTCAATGCAACTCGAAAATTAGTTGCGGCATAATCCATATGTGTGTGTGTGTATGGTGTAATTTTTTGAGGTTTTCTCGAGTGAGTGAGAGAGTTGTAGAATATTTGGTTGTTCTGCTTGAACTGTGCTCATTTAACTAATTTTTTTTTTTTTTTTTTTTTTGGCCAATAAATACAAAGCACTTAATTAACTTTATGCGGTTGCGTATTGTAAATGTATATATGCCAGCATCAATTACAGCAGCATTCAGTTGTAAAATGTGTATTAAATTTAATTTAATTATCAAAAGAATTTTTTACGCTGTACTTTTTTTATAAACGTCACTCATAGGAGTGGAGGAAACTATTTTTCATTTTGTCGGAAAGTTTGTAATGCATTTAAGGTGACATCGTATACACAGACGGGTCCAAAACCGAGGGAAGGGTAGGAGGAGGTATCTTTTCCCCCGGACCTGGAGATCAGAGAATCCTTCAGACTTCCTGATCACTGCAGCGTTTTTCAAGCTGAAATGATTGCTATACACGAAGCTATGCGTTTTCTGGGACACCACCCAATTCGTAGACAAAAAGTACATATCTTTTCGGATAGTCAGGCTGCCTTAAAGGCGCTTGACTCGTGTAATAACACTTCCAAAACCCCAGTAACTCTCAGCGAGATGGCGGAGCAATGGGACATTTGCCTCACATGGGTTCCGGGTCACCAAGATATATTTGGTAATTGCGAAGCAGATAGATTGGCCAGAGAAGGCACAAAATCCGTTATTCCTCCTGGGAGGAGTTCGACTGGAATTCCCATGGCCTCTCTAAAACTGCGAGTGAATGAAGAAATAATGAGAATAGCAGAGATTAGATGGACCACAAACCCAAAATGTAATATCTCGAGACTAACGTGGCCAGAGTATAGCACCAGACGAACAGCCCAGCTCATGCGCCACAATCGACAGACCCTGTCCGTGATGGTGGGCGCTCTCACGGGACATTGCCTGGTGGGAAGACATGCCGTCCGACTAGGGGTAACCTCAAATGACTTCTGTAGAAGCTGTAGAAACGAGGAAGAGGAGGAGACAGTAGAACATTTTCTCTGCCACTGCCCAGCCCTTGGAAGAATAAGGTTTACCGAACTGGGTAGGCCGTTTCTTAATACCCTGGCGGAGATTGCATCAGTCAAGATTGGTGCAGTAGCCGCCTTCATAAGGAAATCGAGCTGGTTCGAGTAGGAGGATAGTAGAGATCGTATGGTATCACAATGGGCCTTTCTTGGCCTAGGTGACGTCGCGAGAATTCGTGGCGGCCATTCTAACCTAACCTAACCTAACCTAAGGAGACATCGTAGACCCTATAAAGCGTATATATTCTTGATATACGTCTGTCCGTCTGTCTGTAGTTATGCGATTCATTTGCTTAGAATTAAAGATCTGAAATTTCGAAAGTGTTAAAATAAAGATGCCACGCCCATTTTTAAGGCATAGCTTCCATACAAATCTAACGTGGGCAATCACACAAGATATGTGAACTGGTTTTCAAACAGAGCCTACACTCCGTTTCGGAGAACAGACCCATTTTATTCAGGTGGATTCTCAAGACGTTGTGTCCCGTAAGGTACCATGTGTGTAGTCTTAGTTCAGCACGTCTGAGATGAATATTAGTTTTAGGAATGATTGGCAGTGTAAGCTGCTTAGCCTGCCGAAGGCCAGAATAGTGTAGCCAATGTTGAGAGATCGAGTCTTTGAAATGTTTCTCAATGAAGACTGTTGCTGAGGCCCAACTGAGCACAAGAAAAGGTTCAGGGCCGATCATAAGTGTTGACAAACCTATCCTGGCAAGTGCGTCTGCAACTTCATTTCCATCAATGAGAATAATTAATATATATGAATGTATTTACTCCAAATTAAATAAATTGAAAGCCAATTAAATGCCAATATATGTTTACACAAAAGATTTGGAGTGAATCGGATCACTAGAGAGCATAGCCCCCATACAAATCCAAAGCTTGTTTTCGAGTTTTTATATAAAACGAGAATGAACGCTGAAGTCGAGTTTGCTAGACTGCAGGATACGCTGTATCCAATTTTCGTATCTTATCTCAGTACCATACCTTATTGTAGTGGATTTACTTAGAAAAACTTGAAAAATGTGATTAATGGGGGTATGGGGGCTATACTTAAAATTTTTTTGGTGGTGCTACCCACATTAGGATATTTCATTGGGACTCCCATAGGCATAATTTATACTAAATTTCGACTTCCTAGAATAAGAAACAATGGAGTTTTTATATAAAAATACAAAATTTTGGAGTTAGATTTGTATGGAGGCTACCTCTAAAAATGGGACTAAAAGTTGAGAAAACCTAGTAAAAGAGTCTTAGTTTAAAATCTGGTGCCTCTATCTACTATAGTCTCTGAGATAATCGCTGTCATAACAGCAGACAGCGGGACAGACAGACGGACGGACATGGCTGGATCGACTCTACTTTTAATGCTGATCATATATATATCCTTGGGATACATCACATTACTTATTATCTTCATAATCAAAATCAATATGCTTGGTGCGTTTAGTCGTTGATTTAGTTGATTTTTTTGTATGCGCAAAATAGATCGTTTTGCTAGTGCTTCCTTTGGGTTAAGATACAAACGCTTGTTTCGCTGGACGCTTAAATTAGAGTGCACACAACCGGCTACATTAGGGTGCCCACAACCGGAAAGAGAAGATATATTTTGAAACAGACCAAAGAATAGTTGGTATTTCAAATATTTTGTTAAAAAGAAGGAAGAACGAAATCGGTATTAATTATTTGGTTCTATTTCGTTCCATAATCAGAGGCTATATGTATAACAAACGGCAATTGTCTATGCCTGGCTATTCGTTTCATAATCAATTTTATTTTATTACCAAGTTTTAGTAGGTTAACTTGTTTTTGCTTGAGAAGTTATTGTACCTATAAAGCGATTGTGTAATGTACTACTTACGTAAATTTTTCTAGTTAAACATATCCGGTCTGAAAGTTTATTATAATAAATAATGAATAAAAAGAAGTCGATCAAATGCTATTTCATTTTATTTCTTGGTCACTCACTCACTCACTCACTCAGTCAGTTAGTCAGTTAGTCAAGACAGTTTTTTTTTTCCTTCCATTTCTGTCATTTTCATTCAATGAGACGAATGTCGAAATTCATGAGCTTCCTGCAAACGTAAAACAGCCGGAAAATTACAAGAAAAACGAGGACATTGCTGTGGTTTCCGGTCTGTTGTTGTCGTTGTTGTCATTGTTGTTGTTGTTCTTGTTGCTGTTTTATTTCTTTGTTGTTGTTGTTGTTTTTTATTTCTTCTTGTTCTTGTTTGCCGCAAAAAGTAGAAACTACTTACACACACATAAGTATTACGAGCAACATTCTTGAACAGCATGCGGCATACGGCATACGGCGTAAACTGAATACACACACTTACATATGTATGTGTATGGCATACATATATGGCACGCGGCGGCATAGTCAACAGAGCAGACCAAAGCAGAGCAGTGCAAAGCGTAGCGGTGCGGGTTGGTTTCAGGTAACATTTGGTTTGCTTTGCTTTGCTTTAACGTTTTGCTTGAGGGGTACACAACTACAACTTTGCCGAATAGTTGGGGACGCATATACACGTTCGGGTCACGAGAGCACAAAGTAAACGCAGTCATGTATAACGAATGCGCACAACTACAACAACAACAACAACAACAACGACGACGACGACTACGACGACAACGAAGCCGTCAATTTCGATGTCGAGGACAACAAGAACGTTAAGCAGTAAAAACAACAACAGCAAAAGCAGTGGTTAAAATAGTTGAAGAGTGTAGAAAGCGAGAGGAGTTGAGAAGAAGTGAAACGTTGACAACGACAACTGCAGTGACCGTAAAAGAGCGCGACAGCGAAAAGAAAATTATATATTAAATACAAATTATACTCTAGCACATCGAAACAAATGAAATACGGTAAAAAGTACATACGAGGGCTGTTTGAAAAGTAAAAGTTACATATATAGTATAATACAAATCAAATGATATTTTTTGTTATTTGACTAGTTACATACTTTTCAAATGCGCCTCGTTATATAATAATATTGCTTTTATGGTTTCTGATGTGATACCAACTGACAAAGCAGTAAATGAATGACAGACATTTCATTTAATGATGTGTAGAACATGAATTCAGGCGGCATACTGCATACATGCAGCGAAATAGTTGTCCAGATAAATGTACAGAAGAAAAAGTCCTTAAATAGAAAAAAAAAAAAACATATTAAATAAAAAAACAAAGAAAAAAAAAAAAAAAAAAAAATTTTAATAAAAAAAAAAAAAAAAAAAATGTACATAGAAATCGTTCTTAAAAAAAGCTCTTTCGTTATTTTATTTGTTTTATTTTAACAAGAACAATGATAATGGAAACAAGGAAAAACGTTAGACTTCGGTGGAACCAAAGCTTAAATACCTATAACATGTTCTTTTGAATGTGTTATGGCTTAGATAGAACTTCGAGAATGGATGGGTGTCAATGGTCTGATTGAACTCAAGTTTAGACAGAATATTGGTATCGAATTCGAAGCTAAAAATATAGATGGGCGTGGCACCTTGGTTTTGATATTGGATGATATTAGAAGTGTCTCCATCCAATTTGGAATCAATTCATTTCCGCATAATAAAAATTTTCATACAAAAATTCGAAAACGGGCGGTAGCATATCCATAAATAGTACCTATTTTTATACAAAATATTTTTTTTTTTCAGACCTGGCTGTTTCATAGAAAAGTTTAAGTTTTAAATTTCAGCTAAATAACTCCAGTAGGACAGACGGATATAATAAGAACGACACGTCTTATCGAGCTAATCAAGATAATATGTACACTAGCATGTACCCGCGGCTTTGCCCGCGTATCTTTTTGCTACTGTTTGGTGGCTATATATAAATTGTTCAAAAAATTCCCTAAACAGCCCAGTTTCAAGTCTCTACGTCTATGCAATCCAAAAATATTACTTTTTTCAAAGCCATTAGGCCCCGGGTCAAAATTTCCTTAAATCCCGTCTAAATGCTCACCTGTAATAAAACAAAAAATTGGTCGAAAAATCTATATTGGGTCCACATATGGGTCCCAGGTCCGAATTTCGGAAATCCCTTAAACACCTTGAACGCCAAAAATGGTTTTTAACCATCTTTCAAATGAGCCCGGTTTCAAGTCTCTACGTCTATTCATTCCAAAGATATAGTTTTTCAGGTTTCAAGGCCCCATTAGGCCCCGGTTCAAAATTTTCCAAAAGCCCGTCTTGTTGCTCACCTGAATTCTAAAAAAAAAAACCGAAAAATATATAAATTTTTTAACGTCTTTTAATCCAAATATTTGGCTTTTCCAGTTTCAAGGCCCCCATTTAGCCCCGCGTCAAAATTTTCCAAAATAACATAGCCTATGTCACTCGGGAATAGTGTAGCTTGTCAACGGTGAAAGAATTTTTTAAATCGGTCCAATAGTTCCGGAGCCTATTCATTTCAAACAAACAAACAAACAAAAAATCAAATCTTTCCTCTTTATAATATTAGTATAGATAAATACTTTAGGGGGTCTACGACGTTTCCTTTAGTGCTTTACATTAGCTGAATAACAAGAAATGGCGCTGAAGTCAAGTATGCTCGACTGCCGTATACTCTGTACTCAATCTTCGTGTAACTTAAGTTAAGTTTCTCTTAGAGTTCCTAGAATAAGAAACAAAATAGTTTCTATACAAAAAAAAAAAAAACCCAAAGTTTTGGGTTCGATTTGTATTGGCGTATCCTTTAAAATGAGGCTGGAGCAAAATCACTTGAAGGTGGGTCTAGCTCATATAGTTTCCGAGATAATCTCTCTCGTACGGCTGACAGCAGCATAGACGGACTGAACCATGCAAATACTTTACAATGAGCTTCAAGCAGTCACAGGTTTGATAAAAATGTCGACAAATACCAAGCAATGTTCTTGAAAATTAAATCATTTCAGTCTGTAATGGCATACAATATCGATATCGATTTTTTTCGATACTACTAAATGATCGTTAATATCGAAACTAATTTTTTTTTGCCTTAGTAAAGATTAAATAAAACAAAAAAAAACAAACGCACACAAAATTTTTGCGTAGTATTAAAAGAATTAAAGAATTTTACAAAATTTATCAATATTCGGCAATAATCATTAATATCGATCTATGGAACATTAATCGATTTTTTACAAAAGTGGGAACAAAAACTAAAAATGCTAGCTAGCTGATGACACATCGATTACGATATATATCGATCTTTTGTGCTAGTGTTGGAAGTTTTTTTCTTTTTATAAACTTGAAATATGTACATAGACTATACATATACATATAAGCTTCTGCTTTAGTATAAGTGTGTGCGCACCACAGATTATTTTTTATTTTCGATTTATATTTATTTATAATTTTAATTGTTTACTTATTTTGCATTGAAGCTGCACAATATTATTTTTCGCTTAATGTTTATTTGTTATTTTTTTTTATATTTAAATTTTGTTTATAACAATTTGCAAAATTGATTTCTGAGCCATTTGTCAACAAAAAAACATCAAGAATATAAAAATAGCAAAAAAAATAAAAAGATTAATCGGAAAAAAATCCTTATAATGCAAAATGTGGAGAAGATGTCAAAGAAAAGCGAAATCATGTCGTAGAAATTATATTCAGGAAGTCCAATTCAATTGAAAAACTTGATTTCATTTATATTCGATGAACTGAAAGCAAATATTGTTCAATAAATAAATAATCAGAAAAAAAAATATATAAAAAAGAAAAAAAAATAATGGAAAAACAGTGTTAAACAAATATAAAAATATTTGCATTTCGATTGAAACAACAACAACACTGTTTGAAATGCTAAAATAATATTGCAAAAAAAAAAAAAAATATTTCATATTTTTCATCTACTCAAATAAACAACTCAGTTCGAATCGCAAAATAAAATATTAAAAACAAGAACTAATGTCAGAACCAATTTATTAGAAATTATATTGTATAAGTTTTCTCATATTCATTCTCTTCGATTTTTTCTTAAAATTGAAAAGAAAATAATGTGAGACTACACACAATTGTACAGTTTTATGGCTTCGTTTTCAATATTTTTTGTTTGTTTCTTTTGATTTTTTTTTTAAACAAAAAATATTTTTTTGAAAACAAAATAAATTTTATAAAAATATTTTCTTCAATTTATTCTTTCTTCTATTTTTAGGTAAGTTTAAAATATCTACGCGGATTGCATACACTTTAGAACATACACAATAAAATATCTTTGAATATTTGGTGAGTTAATAATTTAAACGAAACAAAACGATTTAATTTGGGTTGTTAAGAAATTTTTTGAGATCTAAAGTAAAGTTGAGAACGAGCCTGCACCGTAACGTACCATAATGCGCTAGTTGCATTTAGCACTAAACGATTTTAATCGATTCTGTAAAAAAAAAAAAAATCGGTAATTTCGATTTTAAAATAAAGAAGAAGAAAACAAAGAAACATTTATCATCTCTCTGAAAAAACGATAAATCTTTTTTAAAACCATCAATTAAATCAATCGATTCTTTAAAAAAAAATGAATTTAAATTTAATCGATTTTTCGATTTTTTAAACATCGATTCCCTTCAAATAATTGTTTTTTTTTTTTGATAAATTACTGTTTATTGGTTAATTGGTTTTTATAAAAATCACTTCTTTTCATTAATTGATTTTTTAAAAAATCGAATCTTTTCGATTAATCGATTTAAAAAAAAAAAAATAAATGGATTAATGGATTTTAAAAAAATCTACTTTTTTCGATGAATCGATTCTTTTCGATTAATCGATTATTTTTGATTAATCGATTTTTTTCAATTATCATATTTATTTTTTTAAAAAATTCGATTTTTTTTGATTAACCGATTTAAAAAAAAAAAAAATATCGACCCTTTTCAATAAATCGATTTTTTTTTGAAAAATTGGTTGTTATCGATTAACTGATTTTTTTTTAAAATTTATTCTTTTCGATAATCGATTTTCGATGAATCGATTTGTTTAAAAATCTATTCTTTTCGATAATCGATTTTTTGGAAAGAAGAAAGGAAATCGGTTTTAAGCGCGATTAAAGCAAACTCGTTTAAAATGCAGCAAAGCGGGAGAGAGATCTTTTCAGAGCGTAATAATCGAGCCAAAATTTTAGGTCTTAATAAATTTGTTAACAAAATTAAATGAATCATTTTCACCCGTTTAAGAAATATGTAATCCGAATTGGATACTTACTGTTGTGATTCGTTGTTACACAAAGTTAGTATACCGAGACACAGTTTTTTTTTTTGTTTATAAAATAAAAACTTTTAAATATGCGCATAAGAAAGCCGCATTTAAAATTTTAATGTCTGCAATATGAAGTCATTATTCCAATAAATACAAGCCAAATGTAAACCAAAAAAGAAATTTTGATGCGACTGAACCAAAAAGATAGGCAGCAAAGAACAGCACATAAATGAATGAATGAATGAATGAATGAAATGGTTAGCCAATTGAATGTATGAATTAATGAAGAAGAATTCAAACAGCTGGCAAAGGGACATTTTTGCGATAATAATAAAAGCTGACGAAAGACAATGTCGTCGTCATCTTCGTCGTTTTTCAATGAGCAGCTTACAAAGCCACAGCGAACAGCTAGTAACCATAGCAGTGGCAAGGACAAGCAAGGACACACACACACACACTGACGAGCTGGCGTCTATTGTTGAAGTTGTATAACTTTGCACTTGCAACTTGACGACAACTTCATGTTCTGTCAGTCACTCAGTTATTATTTTAATTCGTTTTTTTTTCTTTTTTTTTTTTTTTTTTTGGTGTTTTTGGCTGAAGTCTAATGAAGCGATTTTACACAGCTGCCAGTATGCTGCTGCCGACAAATAATAATAATAAAATTCCAAAAAGGACCAATGTTGGCAGCTAACCAAATTTAAATTCAGCAGCGACAAAACTAAAAACTCCAAAACGAGCTTATGCCATTGTTGCATTTGTTGGCTACGTTTGGAAATAAACAGTGTTGTACTGACAGACAGACGGACAGAAGGACAAAGAGACAGTCAAGCTAACAGAAGAAAACCGAATAGACAGGATATTGTCGTCGGTTTTAGTCATTAAGTCATTTAAGTGGTCGAAAAATTTCTATTAAGTTTAAAACAAAGCCGCAATGTTTGTTTTTGGTTTTTGTTTCAGTTTGCAAAAGGATGATCATGATGAAGATGATGATGAAGATAATGAGCATGAAATGTTTTTTTTTTTTTTTTTGTTCGAGCCGATGAACGTTCGTCTATGAACCGAATGCCTTGAGCTCAGCTCGTATACGCTTAAAGTCTGAAATGATTATCCATATCAGATTTGCGATTTACTTTTCAAATCGCAAATTTTGATTCAAATCGCAAAATTTTTTTTCCGATTTCAAATCGGCAGTGTTTGATTGAAGTGAAATGAAAAGTAAATGCATAATATAAAATACAAAGGGTGTCACGGAAATCTCAAGTAATAAAATACTTTGGGTTGGTTTCAAATCTCTCGAGATTTAGTAGAGTTTTTTTAACTCAAAATGACATTGAAATAATTGTTTAGTTAGCATTTTAAAATGTGAACGTGCTAGTGATGGGAAATTGTTAATAAATTCAACAAACGATAGTCTATATTCGATTTTTGATGTTATCGGTAAACTGTTTCAATCAAATGAATAATTCTCTTTGTGAATATTGTCTACGAATACTTCAAAAGTTTTAAAAAACTATTATTGTGGCAAAAATTGTTATCTAATTTAAGTATTGCAAATGTTATCGATCATTTGCCCGCACTAGCATTTATGTGCAGAGCAGCAGAGTTGTCATGCAACCATTGGGTGGGAAAAATTTTTTGAAATTTTCTTTGGTTTAATTTAAAAAATAAAAAAGTCTACGTAAATATTTAACTGTTATGACAACTCCTTACTGACTGATATTGATAAAACTGTCTTCGAACAGTGAAAGCTTTCTAAGTTTTGTGACACCTAGATTTTATTTTGGAGATTTATGAAGCAACCGATGGCAGTTTTAATAAATATTTCACTGACTTTCCTGATAAAAAGAGGTCCAATCTATAATTTAAAAATATTTTTTATTTTATCTTTATACTTTTTAATACCACTGATTTTGAATTTGAATTTTAAATCAATATTTTCTAAATATATCTAAATTTAGCCAAAACACTATTTATACCGATAATATTTTAATATGTAACCGATAACAGTTTTCTTTTTTTATGTACAATGCAAAGAAACGATTTGGAATTGAAACATTAATTTCGCGTTTGTCGGAGCAGCTCGAAGAATTTGAAATTGTACGAATTTACTTAAATCGAAAATAAAGTGATTACAGGAACATGGCAGATAAAACAAATATTTTTTTCTATTAAAACCAAAGTTGCCGGAAATTTAAACGAAAGCCAAAGAAATGTTTCTCCACTAAGCTACATGCCTAAATATCCTCACTCTTCTAAAAAAAAAAAAAAAACGTTTGTTAAAATTCTTAAATGCTCACAATTAGGGCTGTGTGATTGTTGGAAATAATCGATTATTAATGATCGGCTATTGTTCACTATCAACTACGTGATTATTGATTGTTAATTAATCGATTATTGATTTTTTAAATAATTGATCACTTGATTACACACAGTCCTACTCACAATCGCAATCAATTACATCGCAAGTATCCGATCAACTTAGCCGAGTAAACGATTCAATTTTAATCGATGTCGAAATGCTCGAGACGAACCGAAGTGTCAAACGAGTCAAGTCTTTCGGTTATTAGCCTAACCGTTCACTTGACTTAATCGTATCGATTTAAATTCAATTGGAATTTAATTGTCAACATAATTTTCGGAGAAAATTACTAATTTTCTTCTTTGTTTTTGTTTGTTTGTAAAGTGATTTGTTATGCATTATAAATATTAAAGTTCAATAATAATAACAACAACCCAATGACCTCGTATATAGACAGTTCTGCTCGTAAAAGCACATTTAATGTGTTAATCATACGCAATGCTTACGCTTTGCACATGAAATATGTGCATACATAAATGGCAAAAATACTTAACTGGCTTCTGGCTGCCATATTATACGATTCGTATAATCTATTTTACTCTTTTACATATTTTCTTGGTTGCTCTTTACTTATTTAACATACTCGAGCGATAAGTATTTGTGTGTGTGTGTGTGTGTGTGTGTGTGTGTGTGTGTGTGTGTGTGTGTGTGTGTGTGTGTGTGTGTGTGTGTGTGTGTGTGTCGTGTACATAACACTATGGCATGTAAAGTGTTTAATGAATTTTCATAAATAAATTAATATGCAAGTGCTTTGATGTAAAATTGTGCAAATGTATATACATATTTATGTTAAAAGGGGTTCCCATTTGATAGTTTGCGTAGAGTTGCGCAGCACTGCCGCCATGAAGACGCACATGCAGCTATTGTGCAGAGTTTCTTGTTGTAAAATTTTACATAGCAACAATTTAGTTTAATTGTTAAATTCTATTGGAACACCCATTATGTGGTATAGAAATCTTCAATCTCTTTGTACCTTGTATGGCTACTATACATATTTCCATATACAAGGCGTGATTTAATAAATTTTTTAAACCCAGAATACATATGTATTTCTTTAGGAAGGAATAAAAGAAGAAAAGGGCTAAAAAATAGTGAAAAAAGAACCTAAAAATTGTGTTTTTGAGTATTTTATTACTTATTAAAAGTATTAAAGGCTTCAACTTGTGCTTCGCATTATTAATTGCTACCTAACATTTTATTGGCCGACAGATGGCAGTCTTCTCGACAATAGATGGCGGAGTGTGCCATGTAAACATTTACTTGTATTTTGAGCAAAAAAGACCTTTTTTTAATGCTTTCCAAATATTTTTAAAATCTGAAAAAAAATCACAGACAATTTTTTTTTGGCATATACTGCAAAATATTAAAAAATTGAAGGTGTAAAAAAAATTATTATTTAAAATTTTCGGAAAAAAAAAATTTGATAGGGTCTTTCCCCGAAAATATATTTATTACTTACGAAAAAAAAAAATTTTAATTATTTTTAAAATATTTCATCAATTCGGTGAGCAGAATTTAAATAAAACAAGAAAGAACGCTGAAATCCAGTACGCTCGACTGCAAGTTATCCTTTACCCAATCTTTATGTACCTTAAGTTAAGTTCAATCTTTGTAAAATATCTTATTATATTGAATTGCTAAACAAAAACTTGAATAATGCGGCAAATGTCTATGGGGACTAAACCTTAAATCTTTTTGGTCCTATCCTTAGTGGTATATTTCATTGAGAATATTATAGGCATAATTTATACTAAATTTAGACTTCCCATGGGGAGGACCCCTTAAAATGGGTTAAGATAAAAACCGTTTGTAAGTGAATACTTGAAAGCTTGGGAGAGACTTAGTTTCAATTTTAAAAGATGCACCTCTTATAGTCTCCGAGATAATCGACGGACAGACGGACTGACACGTTTGTCGCTATATTATCATTAATATCACTGATATCGGAAAAATTAGTATTTCTCAGATCGAGAGCTCTCGAAGGATATTAAATAACGCTGGGGCAGTTTATCCGACTAGGTAAGGAAACGTCAAATTCGGTGTCTTTTTTTTTTTTTGTGCGTAGGTAAAAATTCCTAAACCGGTTCTATCGATAAAATAACTTTAGTTACACACATTTCTGCAGGAATACACTTTAATGGATCTGGGATTAGGACTGTGTGATTAATCGATTAATCAAGGAACAATCGATTATTTTGTATAATCAACTGATCAATTAGTTGAAGAAGAATCAATATTAGATTAATCAATTGATTATTTATTCAATAATCAAGTAGTTGAAAGAGGATTGATTAGCATTGGTTAGCAAGAGTGATAGGAATGGTTTTTTCAGGTGAGAAGCAAAAAAACAAAAAAAAAAAAAAAAAAAAAGAAGGGTCTTCACTTTTCATATTTTTAAGTTGAACTAAGATTATGAAATGTAAGAAAATCAAAAAAAATTATATCACAAAATATTTTTTGATAATCAAGATTAATCAGCAACAATCGATTTATTTTTACAATCATTAACAATCGATTATTTTCAACAATCACACAGCCCTATCTGGGATAGTGCTTGTCTATAAAGAAATTTTTTAACTGAACCTTTCGATTTCATATTAATATATGAATTTACTTATGTATATGTATGTGTCTGCATGGCTTGGTCTGTTATGTTTGTTTATTTTTAACTGTTCATTTGCTTTTAATGAACACTTAAAAATACAATACAAACAACGTGTGTGTGTGTGTGTAAAAGAGATAGCGATGTAAAGAGATGTTGCGAAAGAAAGAGCAAGAAAGCTAAATAGAATGGAATGAAATGGAATGCAATAAGAGTTCATAGTCTACTTTTGTGTCAATTTATTTCATTGCCATATTGCGACATTTTTTCATATTGCTATCTTTTTCTTTTGCACTTTTTTCATCTCTTTCATACTTTGTTATTATTATTGTTGTTGTTGTTGTTGTTTACTTAATGCATTGCTTTATTTCATTTTTATACAAAACATTTTTAATGCATCTTAATGGATTTTAAATGATTTTCATTTAAATGTTTTCATTAGTGTTCTACAAGTTATATTGAGTGTGAAAATGTATTGAAAATGATATTGTTTGGTTGCTTTGGAAACTATGTAACGCAATGAAGATAGAAAATTTTGATAATATAAAGAATTTTTATATTTATACTTATATACTTGTACCCGCGACTTTGTGACTAGTCAATTAAAATAAATTATTCCAAAAATCTATTTTGGGTCCACCAATGAGTCCCAGGTTCACATTTCGGAAATCCCTTGAACACACCAACAATATTTTCTAACCCTCTTTGAAATGCGCTCAGTTTTAAGTCACCCCAACGATATGGCTTTTCCGGTTTCCAGGCACCTGTTTGGCACCGTGTCAAAAATTTTCGAAATATCGTGTTAGTGCACACACAAAATCTAAAACAAAATACTGGTCAGAAAATCTATTTTGGGTCCTTCGCTTAGTCCTAGTTTCAAATTTCGGAAACCTCTTAAACACATCCAAAATTGTTTTGAACCGTCTTTTTATATGCGCCTTCTATAAAGCCTCTAATCCTCTCCGTTACCGAGTTATAAGAAAAGTATTAAGAGATATTGTATATTCTATTTTGGTCTTAGATTCAAATTTTGAAAAAAAACACCAAAACACACCAAAAATATTTTTTTGGATCTTTCAAATGCGCCTAATTTCATGTCCCATGTCTTAATTTTTGAAATCATTTGAATACGTCTAAAACATTTTTTAGCTACCTTTCAAATGCGCCTAATATTAAGTCTCTTGGTCTTATCATCCCATTGATATGACTTTTCTGGTTTTCAAGGATCCCTTTCCTTCCCTTTCCTTCCTTAGTTCTCAGATTCATTTTAAAACAATTCTACAGCAAAAAATGTCAGCTTTCTATCTTTAGCCGTTTGGGCTGTAGTCGTGTCTTCAGTCAGTCCGTCAGTCAGGTGAAAGAGATAGTTTAATGTATTTAGTCGCTTTAGTTTTGAAAAATTTGGGTTTAATCGAGCTATTGATGCCAACCCATTAACCCAATATTGCGAATTTCAATTTTAAATATTGTGTATTATAACTTTGGCTCTATTGAAGCTAAAAATTTATTCTTGTTGTTTCTTTTATTTTATTTATTTTTGTGCTGATCCGCTCATGTTAATGTAAAAACAATATTAATATTGTCGAATGTAATTATTTTTATTATACATTTTTTAATTTATTCTTTTTCACATTGAGAGTATAGGACAGACAGACAGACAGACAAAAAGACAAACAGCCAGTATCATAGTTAAACTACATATAAATACCAAACGGATTACAGGATGGCGTAATGGTAAATAAAATAAAATAAAATAAAATTTATTTTTTACGAAGCATAAACTGTTTGCGAATTATAAAGCGTTTTGTTAAAAATAAGATATAACGGTTTTAGTTGTTATAAACAAATTACTCGATTAAATCTGGTAGCAAAATAAGGAGTATTAGTGTTTTTTTTTTAACTTAAAACAATATTAATTAATTCTTAATAAAATATTATCTGGAGTGTCACACAAATCTCTATTTGGTTCGAAACCGACCGATTTGAAATCATAATTTTTAAAAAAATTTTTTTTCAATTTCAATTAAGTGTTCATGGCTGATTTACATTATTTTAAAACATTTTGAATTCATTTTTAATAAAAATATTATAAGAAGTGTCACAAAAATCTCTATTTGATACAAAAGCTGCCGATTTGAAATCGAAAGTATTTTAAAATTAAAGTAAGTTTTAAATTTTTTTTTTCCAATTTCAAATAAGGGCGCATAATTGTTATAAACTATTTTTGTTATTTTTATAATAAGAGTTCAAAATAATTATTTCCATAAATGCCATTAGCGATACTGTGTGACAACCCTGAATATCAATATTGCGTATACGCCGCGTATAAAAAACGCTTCAAAGCATTAAGCAGCTGCGCAAATAAACGAAAAAAAAAAAAAAACAAATTAAATTAATTTAAATTAAAATAAGTTAAAAAGTTAATTTTTAAAATAAAAACAATTAAGAAAATAGCGACTGCGATATAATAGCGCATTAAGCAATTTTAATTATATTTGCCACTTTGCATTTGAAACTAAAGAGTAGCCGCTGCAATGATTTAAATTGTTGTTTCACAATTTCAGTTTTTGCAAATTAGTTTAAAATGGACAATTTTCAAAATGTACGAAATTAAATCACACTCTTAAAGCACAAATCGCAAAAGTAACTGATAACGGAATCAAGGCGTAACTACGATTTGCGATTTAAGAAATTTCGTACGATTTCAAATATTTCGCAAAAGCAATATTTCATTCTCAAACCGTTTCGCAATGCTATGATGCAATTATAAGAAGCACGTTTTCATTTACTCTTCATTTTACTTACTAAAACTGCACTGTTTTGAAATCGCAAAACTTTTTAAATATGCGTTTAAAAAGTAAATCTCATTATTTTTTTTTGTATTATTCATATTTATTAAAAATTAATTAATCATATTATCACACTCAATTGACCATTCAAACTCAAAATGTATTTAATTAGTATATAAAGCCAAGTGTTTTATAATACTTTTAAAAATACAGTTAATATTTTTATGCAAGTGTTTACCAACACCATGAGTCATTAAACTCATTCAAAAAAAAACAATTTTTGCTTGTTATCGAGTGCACTTTGTGCAAAGTTTCAATGCTACTTAAAACAAGAACAAATGCTGAAATAAAAAAAAAACAATTCGATACAATCAAATGCTGCAACTGAATCAAGTGAAAAGTTCAATAACTAATTAAAAAACGAAAAACTAAAGTGTTGTAAGTGAGCGTAGTGCTGCTAAGTGAAAAGCGGTAAAGAGCAGTGTTGCAAAACATAGAAATACAATTAGCAAAAACATTAAGCAGTGACATTGTCGACATGCATGCATAAGTGGTCATTTAAAAATGTTAATTTACGTTTATTGTTTTACTGATTTTCTTTATTTTAGTATTATTATACTAAAGTATCTACTAAATAGTTTATATAGTTTACAATATTTATGCGACAAGATAGAAAATTTGTCAAAATAGACAAAAAACAATAGTTTTAATTACAAAATGTAGATTATGCCAATTGTCGTTGAAGTAGCAAAAAGAGAGAGAGAGAGAGAATGAAAAAAAACTATCAAACGAACAAACAAACAATGGCGTCAACAATAACTGCTACAACAAAATGGCCGACAACCCGGTTTGAGTGAGCGGAAATGTGCGGAAAAGTGTATTTGCTATACTTTTATTTTTTTTCATTTTTATTATTCTACTGCACGAATATATTATAAGTTTGCCAGGCAAGTTTGTAACGCATTAATATAAATAAAATAGTAAACATTTTTCTATGTCCGCTATGCACATTGAAACCATACAACCAATGTATTACAAACCGGTTTTATTTGAAAGTTAACAGCGCAAGTATAATTATAGAACACTTAAACAATGCATTAGATACACTCGTTTCATGTATGAAGACAATTTTAAAATTTCTGGTATTTTTTAGTACATTTTCATTTTAAGTGGATTTTAAGCTTCGGTTCTACTGAAATTAACATTTTTCTTTCTCTCTTATGCTAACACTTTCACTTTAAGTGAGTTTGTTTTTGTCTGTCTGTCTGTCTGTCGAGAATGGAACTAATAATACAACAAAAACAACAAAAACAACAAAAACTTACTTAAATTGTTCGCAATTCTCAATGTTTTCCTGCCTATAAAATACTCTGGTCTGCTCGTTGCCTACTTCTCTTCCGCTTATCATACTCTTTTTATTGTATGTATTTTGCCAAGCCAAGTTGTCCTGCCTTGAATTAAGTTTCATTGTTCATATGCCAAACAAAAGACTCAACTTGATATAAAACAAAACAAAATAGAACAAAATAGAAAAGAAAAGAAAAAGAAAAAATGAAAAACTAGTTGAAGGATTGAAGTAAGCGTTATGAAAGCAGTGTTGTTGCCTGCACTGCACCTTACACCTTACAAAGTAGAACAGCAGAACGCAATGTGCGAGCCAGCGAGCGAGCGAGCTAGAGAGCGCATAGTGCACTTGAACAGCGTGTTTTCCAACACTTTTTCACTCTTTTTTTTTTGTTTCTGTTGTTTGCTCCATTTCATTTCTATGCGCGACACAAAAAGAAAGAAGTGAAATGGAAAGAAATTATTGTATATTTGGATATAGCGAATCATTTAAGTAGCTAACGATTTCAAATCGTTAAATCAGTTCAAAAAAATTTTGAGAAATTCGGAACAGCCATTTTTAACTGCTGGCAAGCTTCTGTAATGCTTTAAAAGTGGTGATTTTAATGAGGAAAACAAAAAACGTTCAGGTTAGCCGAAAAAGTTAAACGATGAAAAATTTTAAAACATACTCGATGGGGAACCATGTCAAACGCCACAAGAACTTGCAGATTCAAGCAATCATTTTCAGGCATTTGAAAACCTTGGAAATTAATCAAAAGCAAGGTTATTGGCGTTCATCACATGCGGAGATCTGCATTAGTGGCGCACTAGGTACCAAATCAACCGATTTACTAAATACTCTCCTAAGCATAGTACCCCTAGATCTTATAGGCTATGAGAGTAAGGGAGACATTAGGCTGGTACAAATACAGCCAGGGTCACTCGAGAATCCTCTTCCTTCTAGAACCCTCGCCACCAGCCACAGGTTGCATTTGGTAGGAAGTTCGAGAGATTTATACCAACCAGATCACAATGGAAAAACCTACACCATTATAAACCAAACTTTATTAATATTTACACAGTTGAGTCTAAACTTAATGGTTGGGTCGGAGGAGAAATCTTTTCTCGGACCTTGAGATAAGAGAATTTTTCAGACCAATCACGATCACTGCAGCATCTTTCAAGCTGAAATGGTCGCTAAACACGAAGCCATGCATCACTCAGGTAGTAGGCATTCCCTATGGCCACTCTGAAGCTGCGTGTGAAGCAGAAATTAACCAGGCTAGCAGAGTTAAGATGGACCATAAATCCATTATTTTGAATCTCATGTGGCTAGAATACAGCACCAAGCGAGCAGCCCAACTCAAGCGCCAGAATAGACAGTCTCTATTTATATGGGTAGGAGCTCTCTCACGGGACACTGCCTGCTTGGCAGACATGACTTGGGGTGGCATTCAATAAGGGAGAGAACATTAGAACACTTTCTCTGTCAATGTTCAGCTCTTGGGAGAATAAGGTTTACCGTTCTTGGTAGGATGTTCAAGATAGTCAGGCGGAAATCAAATCAGTCAAGCTTGGCTTTATCAGGAAATCGAGCTCTGGTACGAATAAGGAGAATAAAAACAAAAGATCATGAGGTATCACAATGGGCCTAATTTGGCCTAGGTGACCTAAGGTTATTGGCTGCCGCTTGAATTGAAGCCGATGTACGTTGAGAGTCGAAACAGCTGCTTGAACGGAAAAAAAAACAGTGGAGTGGGAGTGGCGATAATAAATGGATACATTACGATAACTCCAAGCGAAAAGAAGCCGGCCAAATGGGAAGTGTTGGCTCATCCGTTGTACACTTCAAAACATTGCTTCTTCCGACTTGATTTTCTTCGATTTTTTTGTTCCTTAATCAATCAATATTTTTTTTTTGTACTACTTAAGTACAAAAATTTAGCAATGTACAAAATTATTTAACTTGAGTTGCTGCATTGACTTTCTCTTTTTGGTCTTCTTCGTTCGTCTTGGAGTGGCACACCTTGAAAGTGTTTCTTCATTTGCTGCAGTACTTGAAAAGTTTTTATTCTTTTCTTTTCTTTTCTTTTTTTTTTCTTTTCTTTTCTTTCATTCTTCTTTTCACTGTTGTTGTTGTGGTTGCTTTGTAGTTGTTGTTGCTGTTGTGTCGCTTACAAAGCGGAAAAATTTTATGAATGCAACAGCAACAACAACAGTAAACGAAGCGTGTGTGTGCACTGCACTCAACTGTATCCTGCATCCTGACATCAGGACGTAAGTTAAGGCATGCCAGGAAAGCAAAAAAAAACAGAAAAAAATAGATGTGAAAAGTTTACTTTATAAGCGGAAAGCAGAGTGAAAAAAAGCTAAAACTCTGAAGTAGAAGTCGCTTAAAGAATGCACAAGTCGTCGGCATAAACTGGCATCGCTCGAGCTGCAAATATTTTTCCGCCGGAATTTTGTCGTTAACTTCATCTGTACTTTTTTTTATTCTTTTTTCTTCCCTTATCGCGTTTATTTTGCAGGTGTTGCAAAAACAATACAAAAAAAAAAAAGTAGAACGTAAGGAAATTAGTAGAAAAAATTGTTGCATAAATTGTAGCCATGTAGAAACGGAAACAAATGGAAATGACAACCGGAATAGCTGACTCTGTATGTGGCGTTTTAATTTCACGGTTGAAACTGAGAAGGTTTTTTAGAAAAAATATTATATTTCACTGTACATTTCAAAGAGTACCCGTTGATCTAATTGTGTTGATCTTTGTGTTGATCTTTGTGTTGATCTTTAGAACTTTAAGCTTTAGAACCTGATGTTGATCTTTAGGTTAAGCTTTATGTTGATCTTAATGTTGATCTTTGTGTTGATCTTCGTGTTGATCTTTGTGCTGAACTTTTTGTTGATCTTCGTGTTGATCTTTGTGTTGATCTTTAGGTTAAGCTTTATGTTGATGTCAATGTTGATCTTTATGTTGATCTTTGTGCTGATCTTTGTGTTGATCTTCGTGTTGATCTTTAGAACTTTAAGCTTTAGAACCTGATGTTGATCTTTAGGTTAAGCTTTATGTTGATCTTTATGTTGATCTTTGTGCTGATCTTTGTGTTGATCTTCGTGTTGATCTTTAGAACTTTAAGCTTTAGAACCTGATGTTGATCTTTAGGTTAAGCTTTATGTTGATCTTTATGTTGATCTTTATGTTGATCTTTGTGCTGATCTTTGTGTTGATCTTCGTGTTGATCTTTAGAACTTTAAGCTTTAGAACCTGATGTTGATCTTTAGGTTAAGCTTTATGTTGATCTTAATGTTGATCTTTGTGTTGATCTTTAGGTTAGGGCTTTATGTTGATCTTAATGTTGATCTTTGTGTTGATCTTTGCGTTAATCTTTGTGTTGATCTTTAGGTTAAGCTTTATGTTGATCTTAATGTTGATCTTTGTGTTGATCTTTAGGTTAAGCTTTATGTTGATCTTTGTGTTGATCATTTTATTAAATTTTTTTGCAATTCAATGGAATTCGCTGCAATTGCTCGTTTTTGTGATTACAAATGGTGCAATATGTTTTGCTTATTTTCTATTTAACACTTTCTACGAATGTAGTATAGCATCAAAGTTTCATTTCCACGCAAGTTGTTTTTCTTTGTCACTGTTTTTGGTTTTGGATTGCTGTGCAAAAGTAATTTAATTGCAGTTAACTGTTTTTTTTTATCGCGCTTCGATGAAAGCGTTAAAGCGCAAAAGTGATAGAAATAAAAGTGAAAAAAAGGGAAAGAAACTTTCTGCTGGTTAGCCGCTGGCCAATTGATTTAGACGCTAGAGAACGCAATAAACAAAAAAAAAGGAAAAACAAAAAAAAAAAAGGATACACATCAGTGCAAATGTTTCGCTTTCATTCTTTTCCTCCTTCCCAACATTGTTTTTTGTTTTTTGTTTCCTACTCCAATCGTTTTCTTGCCATTTAGAAAGTCACTCACTTACATGCAAATAACTTGAGTGGCAGTCGTAGTGATTTTTCAAGCGGTTTACTTGATTTTTAGCTCAATAACTTTTCACCAAAACTTTTGATGAAGCACTGAAATTCAGTTGAGAGCACTACAAACAAAAAAAAAACCACTAAAAAGAACAATAACAACAACAAAAGCAATTGAATTAAGCGTTGCCACTTCAAATTGTTTGGACATTTTTTTGTTTTTTATACCCGTCACACACAGTGTGGAGGGTATTATCATTTTGTCAGAAAGTTTGTAACGCATTAAAGGAGACATCGTAGACCCTATAAAGTATATATATTCTTGATCAGCACGACGAGACGAGTCGATCTAGCCATGTCCGTCTGTCTGTCTGTCCGTCTGTCTGTCTGTCTGTCTGTATGTATGCGTTTCATTCGCTCAGTTTTAAAGATATTGACCTGAAACTCGGAACTTAAGCTTTTCTCAGTCCTAAGCAGTTCAAGTTTTAGAATCAAAGTGCCACGCCCATTTTAAGGGGTAGCCCCCATATAAACTTACCGTTTTTTTCGAATTTTTGTATGAAAATAGCATTTATTTATGAGTGTAGTCACTCCAAGTTGGGTCCAAATACTTCTAATGTCATCCAATATCAAATCCAAACTGCCACGCCCATTTTTAGATATAGCCCCCATACAAACTTACCGCCCATTTTCGAATTTTATATGAAAATAGCTAATATTTATGAATGTAGTCTCTCCAAGTTGGGTAAAAATACTTCTAATCTCATCCAATATCAAAAGCAAGGTGTCACGCCCATTTTTAGCTATAGCCCCCATACAAATTGAACGCCCGTTTTCGAATTTTATATGAAAATAGGTATTATTTATGAGACTATTCACTCAAATTTATGTAAAAACACTTCTAATGATATCCAATAACAAAACCAAGGTGCCACGCCTATTTTTAGCTATAGTTCCCACACAAACTTATCTATTATTTTCGAACAAATGTATGAAAAAAGTTATAATTTTCGAATATATATTTATAAATGTATATAAGCCACTGATGATCACACTAAACTATTCAAAGATTCGTGTGACGGATATTTAAGCTTCGGTTCCACCGAAGTTAACGTTTTTCTTGTTTTTTTTTTTTGTTTTGTTGATTTTGACAATGCGTTGCATGTAAAAAGAAAATTTAAATAAAAATACGGAAAAACTTCAGACCGATTACGTTTTAAAATTTGTAATCGATAGCGTATGCCCGACTGCAAAAGTATCTCACGGATATATTCGTTAAAGTTTCGAAAATCAAATTTTATAAACCAAAAAAAAAAAAACAAGTTTTCAGAATTGTATAAAAAAGCTTAAAATGAATTTTAAATTTAAATAAAAAAAACTTTCACTCAGCAGCCACAAAGTTGTAAAACTTTCACTTTTCCATTTAATACAGCCATACTCCAGTAAACGCAATCGCAACAATTTTGCGATTTCAAATCGACAGCTGTCGAATAAGAGAAATGAAAAGTAAATGCATAACATAACACAAAAGAATATTCGGTTGATTTATTTAAATTTTTTTTAATTTTTAATGCTATGTTTAAAGAGTTTTAGTGCTTTAAACTTTTTAATATCAAAGCAACAACAATTTGCGATTTGGATAGACCGATAACTTTAACATTTTAATTTATAACCGATAACAGTTTTTGTCATGTACAATGCAACGAAACGTTTTGGAAATGAAACTTAACTTATGCGTTTGTTAAAAATACGAATTTTAAATCGTACGATTTCACTAAATCGTAAATCGCAAAATTTTTTGTGTTTATGGGAACATGGCTGAGCGTTTAGCAATTTTCAAGTGAAAAAAGTTGGCTTTGCTTTTGTAACTATTCTCGTCCGTATTCTTGTCAAAGTCACAACACATTAACCACAAATTAAAAAAAATAAGAAAAAATCGTTAACTTCAGAGGAACCGAAGCTGAAATACCTGTTACACAACACATTAAAAAATTTATATGTTGACCAGATGCTTAGATTAAATTTTACGAAGAATTTGGTTAAATTTGTATGGTGGCTTTATGTTATATAAGACCGATCCTTACCATATCGATAGAATTCACTTAGATGGACATTGGAATTGATTTTACCAAATTTTATTTGGATTCATTTAGAAAAAAATAAATGTTTTCATATAAAAAACTCGAAAATGGGCGGTAAGTTTGTATGGTGCGATACCTTAAAATGGGCGTGGCACCTTGGATTTGACATGATTTTACCAAATTTGAAGTGAATATATTCAGAGATTATAACTATTTTTATACAAAAATTCGAAAATGGGCGGTAGATTTGTATGGGAGCTATGCCTTAAAATGGGCGTGGCATCTTAATTCTGACATGCTAACTGCCTAGGACCAAAAAAAGCTTAAGTTTGAAGTTTTAAGTTTCAAGTCAATATCCTAAAATCATTCTGGGTAAAACGCCTTGTAACAAACGGACAAACAGACAGACAGACAGACGGACATATCTAAATCTATTCGTCTCATCGAGCTGATCAAGAATATATATATATACTTTATGGCGTCTCCGACTTCTACTTTAATTCGTTACAAAGTTTCGGATGAACTGAATATACCCGTTTACACTATGTGTAACTGGTATAACAACAACAACAACAATTTGTTGTCACTGTCACACCTTATTGTTGTTGTTGTTTTTGTCGTTGTTGTTGCTGGCGTGGAATAGAAAATTGTTAGCTAATTTTCAACTCGTTGCATATCCTTGAATGTCGTTTGTTGATATTACCGTTGTCGTTGTTGTTGTTGTTTTTATTTCAATTGCTTAGTTGCTTCTTTAAACATCAAAAGCTGTAAAAAAAAAAAAAAAAGAATTAAAAGCTTAATTACGTTCACTCAGCAACAAGAGGAGCTGCAACAGCAACAGAAACAGCAGCATTGACGCGACGACGTCGACGTTCTGTCAAATGAAAAATCAGCGCCTATTAAACATTTTTCAAGTGCGCAGCACTTCATGCACAAAACCAGCCATCATTACAAACATACACACACACACACACACAAACACATTAATTCAAATTCATAGAATTTGTTGTTGTAAACTTTTGCTAACTACTCCGCCTCCGCTTCTGCCTCCCCAAAACCGCTACTCCACACATTTAGCCACACATTATGTTAATATGTCGTTTGCCACGACCAAAAGTCGTTTTGATTTTCGCCTCTTCCTTCACTTCACTTCGCTTCGCATTGCTTCTCTTTACATTCATTATTCTCGCTTTCCACTGTTTTGGTATATCGCATTGCATTCGCTTTGTATTTATTTTTTTGCGCTTTGATGCACTTAAATGTAATTTGCAAACTTTGAGGCGTGTTTTTGCTCGCCTCTGCAAATGTGTAACTCAACTGTTAACTCGCGCTGTATTTTTCTCTCTCTCTCTTTCACACAATCTACGAGGGCTGCTGGTTAATTATGTGTGTTCAATAATTAGCAAATTTATTCTTTTTTTTTTATTATATAAAAAAAGTTTTTAGTTTAGGGTTAGTATATTTTGAAACAATTTATTTGTGGCGTACATAACCATCGAAATGTTAGGCCAGAGTCACAATTTGGATCCTAGCCTATTAATTGGATCACAATTAAGGTAATTATGCAAAAATGCATCAATGCAAAAGTAGCATTGTGTAAAGTTGTGCAACTTTGTTAAAATTTTATGTACACATATGTAAGTTAAATGCCACAAAATTCATTAAAAAATATCTGTAATATCATCTATAAGTCAAATGAATATGTTTCGAGCAAAAAAAATTTTTTTTAGTTCTCAGTGCAAGGGCATTCATGGTCTTCTTGACACTCTAGTAACGGAGTAAAGTGCAAAGCAAATGTTGCACAATCAACTAAAAAATTCAAAATCTTAAATATTTCTTGCACTTTTGCAATGTTACACGTTTCGCAAATCATGTGAATACCTTTTAACATAAAAAACTTTCGAACTTTCTTATTTTAAGTAGGAAAAAATCTTCTTGGCTCAGGGAAAAACGTACAAGTAGTTGTGATTTCCACTCTTAATAGATCCTGTAATACAGCTGGATTCAGTTACAATTTAATTTCAATTTTGATTTGATGGCAATGATTCCGCTATGAATTTCTTTAGAATGCGACTGTGCGGTATTTCAGTATCCAGTCTTTTTCCAATTGTACTGTTTAAGCTAACATCTCGATTAAGGTCAATGTCAATAGTTATGCGAACACCTAAAAAATATTAAGAAAAAGATTAGAATATTTTTTATTTAGGAATATTGTAAAAAAAAAAACTAAAAAAGAAAAAAATTAATTAGAGGCTGCGAGGAAACCACTGGAATATAGTACATATATCGAGTATTATGGAATGCTGTACAGAGCTGAGATTTCTGAAAGAAATTAGCATAGCATATTTCAGGGCGACAATATGCTGTATAAGCAAAAATATTTGGCAAAAGTATACACAAGAAGATGATGGCACACCTTACTTTTTTCTTACCACTCGGAGAACACACACAAAGTGGCTAGTAGTAAGGGACTATTTCTTCTGGCTCACGATCCACAAACACTTTTTTTTGATGTAGTGTGGATTGTATGTTTTGTCTCATAGATGGCGCTCCATGTTGTTCATGTGTTTAAGATAGTAATTTGCTTATAAAGAGCAATCAAACAGCTTACAACAAATGACCATTACTACTACTACCTCATACACATGACCAAATTGAAGCGAGATCTATGAGACAAAGCATACAATCCACACTCCATCATGAGCCAGAAGTAACAGTCCCTTGCTACTAAACTGTACGTCAGCCTATCGGCCTATAAATACTCTAAACATATTATCACATGTACAATGTACATACCATTCTCCGTCTTCTTAATTGTCGTAGTGCTCTCGTAGTTTGCATCAATAAGCTGCCAACTATCATCATCCAAAGCATCGCGTGTTAAAATCCTTTGGCTGCCACCATCAGCATAATTGGAATTACACGGCGTCAGATACAGGTCATCAATATCATCCGAACTATTTTGCATGCCTTCTTTGCCGTTACCTGTATCAACTGCTTCTCCAAAGCGTCGGTTTTCCACTAAACCATCGCCAAGTCCGAATGCACCATCGCCGCTTTTCTCGCCGCCACTCGTCGTTGTATTAGTCTCGCCAACAAAAATAGACTTCACCTGCGATAGTTCCAGATTTTTCTCTGTTGCCGTATTAAACAATTCTATCAACTGACGAACGCTTCGCTTTGGTGATGCTCCGACTGCTTCGGTTGGCAATGCTGCGGGGGACAGTTCCAGCTCACACTTTTTGTCAAAACTTTGATTAGAACCAGTCACAGACTCGGACAGCATTATCGAATTTTCATCATTATCAGAAAATTCAATCTGCGAGATTGAATCACAGTAACAATACGCTGCATGCGGTTTGAAATCTTCGTTATTTGTCGAATCCATTGAAACTTGTAAATTTTTTTTAAAATTTTTTTTACGAAATATAATACAGAAAATATATGTACGACTTATTTATTTTTTTTCTCAACACAAATACACAAATAAATTAAGAAAAAAATATTTTTGTATGTGATCGTCTTAAACACTGAAGAGACACTGAAACTGTTCCAGAAATATTTTATAGATTTGATTTGACAAATTTTTTTATTTATTTAATTTTGACTTGATTTGCAATGTTAAGAAAATTGTATCAAACAAAGACTACAAACAGCATTGCCCAGCACTGTGCGAAAAAAATTAGAGTAACCGAAAGTTATCTTGGATAAGTAATTGACTAAAGAATTATCGAAATAAAAAAAATTAGTCTGCAGCGAAATAGTCAACTTGGGCGAAACAAGTAATTTTTGTATACTGTTTTCTCAGTAGCTGTGACGTGTGCTGCATTATAAAAAACGCTGTTATAACCTCTGTATGCATGAGCTTATGCAAATACATATTTGTTCCTGGCGCATATATACTCTTTGCTATGACTAAGAGTAGATCATGATGTCGGTTAACAAAAATTAATCTGAAAAGATGAGTGATTCGTATTTGTTCGTATTTGGGTGTCAATAGCTGCTCTCCACCTCGTCCTGTTCTCTGCAAGGGCTGAAAGTTGACTCCACAATGTTTCTCGGGGACGTCTCTTCTTCGACCTCTACCATCAAGAGGCTTCCGTTGCATGGCTTTTCGTGTGATGTTGCAAACGAGCTTGCGAAGTGTATGACTAATGATCCTTCTGCTGAGCGGCTCGATGTTGGCCCTGCGGTACACCTCCAAACAGCAGTTAACAAACACCTGAAGTTTGTTGGTGAAGGTTGTGGTTACCTTCCAAGTGCAACATCCGTAGAGTAGCACTGCAAGCACGATAGATTTGAACAGTCTAATCTTAAGAGTTGTACTCAATGCGTTGTTTTGCCAGATGGGAGACATCATAACGAAAACAGCTCTGACTTTGCTGATTCGGCTGCAGAAATCCAGCTCTTCTGTAAGAATGCCGCCTAGGTATGTGTAGTTCTCAGCCATCTGGATTTGTCGTCCATCGATTACAACTCTACTCGTGGTCGCAGATCCGATCTAAATTCTGCACTCTGCTCAATGATCATTCTCAAAGTATTAAAATGGTCGGTGCACAATGAGAGAGGCTGGAAACAGGTTTGTTCATCACCCATTGTCGAGTAAAAATGTTCTTGTATTCTTTTCAGAATGATTTTCGCTACAATCACACACATATGCCTCTCCAGTTGTCGCATTCCTTTGGGTCCTCATTCTTTGGTATTTTGACAAGTATTTCTGTCGTCCACTCAGTGGGAAAGGCTTCGTTATCCCACGTTGTTCGAATAAGTGGATGCATGAGATCAGCGATAAGGTCGGGGTCCGCCTTGTACAGTTTTACTGGAATACCGTCACTATCAGCTGCCTTATTGTTAGGAAGCGACTTGATAGCAGCATTCAATTCGGTACGACTGGAGCCTTCGGTTCTTATTCGGCAACTGATGTCCACGCGGAGCAAGTTTTCATCACATGGGGAGGCATCGTCCTTCAGAACATAGTTAAGAACACCTCCACCTAGCTTATTGCTCCTCATCCGAACTAAGTAGGCGACCGTTTCTATCCTTTAAGAAGTGGTTTGTTTGAAATTCCCTGTTGACAAATTTTTTGGCGGTCTTGTAAACGGTGGCACTGACACCTTCACATGCTGCCCTCTCTGTTTCCAGTTCGAGTCTGCGATTTCCTTTATTACGTTTGTATATAAGACTCGAGTAGTCGAATTTATTTGAATTAAGTTTACATTCATTATTTATCGAACAGCTCTCGCATTTTACTTAATATATATATATATATAATGTACATATATTTATATATATATATATACATATATATATAGCATAGTTTTGTGCATATATGTCCTTGATCCTACTGTAAATAAATGTATGTATGTATGCCAAAGTAGTTGTTTTGTTGTTGTTGCTGTTGTTTCTTTTCGCTTGTATTGTTACAAACATCATTTGCACTACATACACACATATATGTATATGTATAAGTATGTTAGTCTGTATAGTGTAATAGAGGCGTGTACAAAAAAGAAAGAGAGAGGGAAAGTGAAAAATGTAATGGTACTGCATAGTGCAGCAAGCGAAAATTTATATTGAGTGCATTTTGCTGTAATCAAATACAATGGAGACATACAAACAAGTATACACATAAACATATACACACACACACACACACACACACATTTGTACATATGCATGGTACAATTTCTGGCATTTATGTATGGCAAATTGTATGGCTATTCCAACTTGCCATACATAAATGCGAAAAATTGTTGAAGCACTTATCCCGCACCATGCATCTCTACCGAACATGGCGCATAGTGGTAGTATTCTAAGAGCAGAAATTGTACCAATTACCCAGGAGGAAGTCGTTGCTGCAGCAAAACAACAAATCACCTGGACCGGATGCTATTCCTAACCGCGCACTGAGGCTAGCCATTGCACTACACCCAAGCGTATTCGCCGACCTCTACAACTTGTGCTTGAGCGAAGGAAAATTCCCTGACAGATGGAAGGTTCAGAAGTTAGAGCTTTTTCCTAAACCGAACAAGCTACTGGATCATCCTTGGACGCAATAGGTACTCATTCAGAACGGCGAGGTACCCATTCAGAACGGCGGTGTCTTTTCTGAATGAAAGTTCAGCTTCAGGAAATCTAAGTCAACTCTGGATGCACTATCCGCACTGACTGTGATGGCCAGTAAAGCCATTGAAAGTACAAGGTGGAATGTTGATTCGAAATAGTACTGCATCGTAGTCACACTGGATGTCCGGAATGCGTTCAACACTGCGAACTGGGTTTGTATATTTAATGCGCTTTACGAATAGAATCTGACATACTGAACCGATAGAAGTAAACGTTCATATAACATTACTGGTGGTGTTACGCAGGGGTCAGTCTAACCTAAGAGACCCATAGCAGCAGCAAAGACAACTACTGACGAGCGTGACAAAATCAGTCATCCTTTATGCAGCACCAATCTGGGCGAAAGCATTCCACGTTAGGAGCTACCGCCAGGGGATAGAGTCGACGTATCTTTTAGGCGCGCTGAGGGTCTGTTGTGACTTTCGAACGATTTTGGATAAAGCCGCATTGGTTATATCGGGCACTATTCCGATCTATGAGCTGGTGAAAGAACAAGCAGAGAAGAACAAGGTTCTATCACAGCAAGCGAGGAAACCCTCGAGCCTCGAGAGATGGCAAACACGCTGGGACGCAACCACCAAGGGAAGATGGACGCATAGATTGATACTCAATATCGAGAAGTGGTTCAAAAGAAAGCACGGGACGGTAAACTTTAATCTAACGCAACTACTAAATGGACATGGTTGCTTCAGGAGCTACTTATATAGATTCAAGCATGCGAATTCTCCAGAGTGCACTTTGTGTAACGCGAAAATAGCAGAGGACGCCGAGCACTTATGGTTCGAGTGCCCAAGGTTCAAGTCAGATAGGAGAACACTAAAAAACCTAGCTAGGGGAACCGGTTACAGTCGGATATGTGGTGAACCATATGATCGAAAGGTTTAGAAGCGTGGAATGCTGTCAGTGACTTCGCAAAGAAAGTAATGACACAACTGCGTGCTCTGGAGCGACGAGAAGAGCGGCTGAAACAATATCATCCCTGCGAAGCAATTCTTGACGGCGAAGGAGAGTCTAAGACAGCAGACGGCAGACGAGTAGAATAGGCAGAGAAGCGGATGGACGGACATACGGACAATCATAGCTAGTTTATTGGATCTATCTAGCCTCATTCGGTCTGTTACATACATTCGCACAAACTTAATATACCCTTTAACTCTTTGGGTACAGGGTAATATAAAAATATTAACAGCGAAATTATATAAAACAAGAAAAAAAACGTTGTCTTCGATTGGACCAAAGCCTAAATACCTGTCACACATCATTTTCGTGTTCTGACAATCGCAAAAGTCATGTTTCATTTCCAAAACGTTTCGTAGCATTGTACTTGACCGAAAACTGCTATCGGTTACAATTTATAAAAAGTTATCGGTCTAACCAAACCGGAATTTTTTTTTTTATGCATTTACTTTTCTATTCACTGAATCAAACTCTGCCGTTTTGAAATCGAAAATATATTACCGAAAAATTTTCGATTTAAAAAGTAAATACGATTACGGGAACATGGCTGATAGAAATGTTTGTGCTTATCCTCCTAAGCTACACATTCTGATAGAATATGGATAGGTGTTTCCTTTATATTATCACAGAATCTGCACTCAGAAGAGCTTGCTACACCCATTACATGTAGGTGTAGGTGTTAAGAGCCCTATCATGATCCTTAGCTGAGTTCTATTCAGCTTAACCAATGCCTTGGTAACCTTAGAGTTGAATTCCTCCATTAATAATTTGGCCTGTCGCATGCCCTGCCTTAAAATCCATTGTTCATCCCTGGCACGTTTCCTATCATTACGTATTGTCTCATTAAGTGTGTGGCTTCAAATGGGACAATAAGGTTCTGAGCCTATAAGAGGAGTTGCGGCTCCCTTCCTGGCTAGAGCGTCTACTTGCTAATTGCCTAGAATGTTTGTATGCCCTGGCACCCACAACAGTTGAAGCCTGTTGTTTCTCTTGACTATCTGATGGTAAATTCTCTGTCAGAATTATGAAAGAATGAAAATTTATAAAATTATTTATGTTATAAAACCTTAAGTGTCAGCGTTGATATTCAATAAAATTTCTGGCAGTTAAACTTCTTAAAGACATGAGGCTAAGTGAGTCGGAGCATAGAAAATGAAGACAAATGTTTCTATTAGTTCTTGTATTATGTATATGTACAATGTGCTTGTATTGAGAACAAACGTACTTGATTCAAGAATTGTCAAATCAAAGAGAGAGAGAGAGAGAGAGAGAGAGAGAGCGAGAGAGATCAAATTATTGTAAAATGTAATCTACTCTTTCATAAATTCATTCTCGCCGCAATCTTTATTTCAATTTTATTTTTGTCTTTAAAAAAATGATTCTTGATAAATAAGGAACGAATGTTCTTGAAATGAGAACGTTTAATATTTTGTTTAGGTACGTGTGCCATTTGTGGGCACGTTCAAATGTATATTATCTATATACTTGTGTTTAGCTAGATGTTTTAAGCTAATTTTTAGTGATGAAATCCAATAAATATTTTTCACTAGAAACAAGTTATTCAAGTATTTAAGTAAAATACCAATTTTGAAGGAAATAAATATATATTATATATTGTGCTTGGTTATAGGCACCCTTAGAAGAATTGAATTGTTTTTGCTCTGTGTACTGATGTGTGTGTGTGTGTCCTGCTGAAAGCAAACACAAATCACTGTTAGTAAATCTGTCTTTCTATCTGTCTGTCTGTCTTTCAGTCTCTCGTGCAAACATTTAACGGAAGCAAAAAATGCTGTACATTTCAATAGTACTTAACCGGAAATAAATATTATTAAGATATTGAAATTGTCATTGCAGCTGCTGTCAACTTTGTATGCGTATTTCCGCATAATATTTCCGCAAAAGAATTTTAAAATTGCATATAAATTTAGATTGTTTATGTTTAACTAAAATATGCATGTTGATTATATTTATATATACATTGTTCATATAATAGATACTATATGCAGTACACACTGATCCCAAATTCGAAAAATAATTAAACAGACCTATAACCAAAAAATTTTAGATCAATTTAGCTACGCTTACTCTCACCACAAATGTAATAGTGAGGCAAATACAGTTCAGTTTTTATTTTATTAGGATTCGTATTAAATATTTTGAGCAACCAAACTGCCAGTTTTTCGAAACGGAGCAAAAAGGTGCAAAAATAATTAATATCGCTGTATTATATACACATTGAGGAACAATATCTTAATACAATTTAAGACAATCCATAACAATTCGTTATACTTTTCTTCCCCGAAACATGAAACAACGTTTTTTTTTTTTTTTTTTTCATAAATTCAACAAAAAAAAATTTTTACTATGAAATCAAGATTTGTTACTCAAAAATCTCTTTAAAATGTTTATAACTAACTGGCACACACGCACGCATGCACACAATGAGCTACATACATACATACACACTATAGATAGTTACTTGTATACATATTTCCCCTACAATACAACTATTCTGTTGCATCTTTTACTGTCATTTGGCCTTATTTACCACTGTGGCACTTTGACGCTGTACTGCGTCAATCGAATACCCAAATGTAATAGACTCATTGCAATGAAAAAGTTTATATGTAGCGTTTCATACCAAATGTATCTATAAGATACTTTTGTAATGCATTAAAGCACTGAGATTTAACATGTACGTATGCTGTTCACTGATTTCATTTAGGGTTTTTTTTTAAGTTTTGTTTATGTTTTTGTTGCTTGCACTAATGACAACAACAACAACAGCAACAGCTGCACTATTAACGTCAGAGATATTGCATTACTTGCATAACTTTACAAAAAAAAACAAAAAACTTTCAAAAGAAAAGTTTCAAATTGCTTTGGGTTCTTCCATAAAGCTTTAAGTTTATGAAGTATTTAACTTGAATGACTTTAAATTGAAATGCATAAATTATGTCGTATATATTTACTAAAGCGAGTGGGTTAACAATAATATTCAAAAATTTAAAGTTTATTAAAAAAGTTGCTTATAAAATTTTAATTAAATTTTACTACATTTTTTTTTCTTTGAATTGTCATTTTACCCACATCAGCTATATCGATTGAAATAATATTTATTCATTTTCGTATGCTTCTTTTTCGTCTTGTCCAAAGCACATTGGCTGCACTGGTTTTGATAAGAACAAATCGTGCGATTAACTCGTAAAATATTTACCAATAAATAAGAAAGAAAAGAAAAAAAAAGGGAAAATATAAACTTTTTCACAACAGCAAAGCAACTCAAGGCTGCTTTGCGCATAAACACACACACACACACACACAAACCAGAAAGAATAAATGAAAAAAAAGTATCTTACAGATACAAAATACAGCTTACTTAATTGCCATTCAATATTCAAGTCATTTTCACCTTCATACATAAGCACATATATAAAATATAAACACCTTCTTCAGCTTACCACGCCTGTTTAAGCTTGCTGCTTTGTTATTTCAATGGCTTCGGCCTACTTCAGAATCGTAAAAATGAAGAAAAATACAAAAAATAAGAAAATATTTTTTAGAGCGAAAAAAAAAAAAATAAAATAAAATAAAATGGTTGCGTGTGCTGCAAGTGAATACAAAAGAATTTGTTAAATAAATATTTTACAAAACATTTTTAAGATAAAACATTCAAACAACAACAAAATAAAAAAAAATCAAATTTTAAGAGTGACGACGAAGTTGACTTCGCATGAATTTGTTAAATCATTACAAATACACACAAAATTTACAAACACTCAAAATAAGTATTAAGACACACGCACACACACACACGGAAAAGATTTGTGAGCTAAAGTAACTTGAAGTGAAAAAACAAGAAAGAATATACTCAACTGCATGATACCCTGTACAAAATCTTAAGTTAAGTCCTGTCTTTAGTTTGGATTTTCATACGAAAACTCAAAAACTGGGGTACATTTGTATGGGGGCTATACCTAATATTGTTTTGGTCCTACTCAAATTAGTATTTAAACTTCGGTTCCACCGAAATTAACATAACGTTTTTTCTGTTTTTCCAAAATTTAGAAGTCTTAGAACAAGAATCAAAAGAGTTTTTATTGAAAAACCCAAGATTTTGGGGTATTTTTTCATGGGGCTAGAGAAAATCTGACGGCTCTCAAAAATGGTGAATCTTATAAGGTCTCGAGACAATATCTCTTTCATAAGACAGATAGCAGGACAGACAAACGGACAGACAGACAACATTGGTAGATCGACTCGCCTTTCAATGCTGATCCAGAATCTATATATATATATAAATCTCTTACACCTGACCCAATGACTGACTGACTGACTTAATGACGGGAAGACACTACTACAGCTCAAACGGCCAAAAATAGAGAACTGAAATTTTTACTGCTTAACAATGAATGTGAGCACTAAGAAGGGATTTTGAAAAATTTTGACCAGGGTCCTTGGAATCAGAAAAGCCATATCTCTGGGATTGTAAGACCCAGAGACTCAATACTAGTAGACCTGTGACGGACCAAAAATGGATTATTTTAATCTTTTTTTTTCCCTTTTAATATAAGCCAAACGCAGATTCTTCTTTGGAATGAATATACCTAGGCGCATTTGAAAGGTCGTTGGAAAATATTTTAGGGTTGTTTTTCGAATTTCGAGCCTTAGACCCATTTGGGCATTCAAAATCGCAACTCTTTAAACACTTTTGTTATAATTTGGTAACGGAGAGAACTATAGACTTAAAATTAGACGCATTTGACGCATCTGAAATTTGTAACTGGGACACAGTAGTGAACCCAAAATAGATTTACCGTTTTTTTTTTTTTTTTAGATTTTAGTTGAGCACTACGACGCGATTTGAAAATTTTTCTTCCAAGGCATAATAGGTTCCTTTGAAATGGAAAAGACATATCTTAAATACGAGAATACCTAGACATTTGATTTAAAAGATGGTTTAAAAAAAAAAATATTGACGTGTTCGAAGGGTTTCCAAGAGTCTAGAGACTTAATATAAATCTTTTTAGGGTTCAATGATTGGCTTCGTCCGGCCATTCGAAGTGATTTTAGCCAATTTGAATAGAAAGTTTCGCTTAAGTAGGCTCGACTATGTGATAAATACTATAGGGTGTCCCAGAATTAACGCAATATTTGCAATCAAGTGCTGGCAACCCTAACAAAATTGAATCGTGTTCCATCGTGTATCGCTTCATTTCTACTTGCCCTACTTGCTACTTGCCAGCACTTTACTGCAAATCTTTTGTTCATTCATGGACTTGCGTAGATTCTGGGACACCCTATAATTTTCATTTATGTACAATAATAAACTATTTATAATTTTCAATTAGTTTATGCAATATAACATTTAAGTGAACATTGAATTTATTGATTTAGAATATAACAATTCTTTCTTTTCTTTTCTATTTTTTCTTATATAAACTTTTTTTGTTAATGTTTAACTGAGTCAGTTGTTTCATTTAATATAAATAGCCCATCTGCATCTATGAACGTGTTTTTTTTAAAGTATTTCATGCAATGAAGAAACAATTCCATTTCAAAACATTCAAGCCTCAAGGCTCATTTATAATTGATGTCAACATTTTCAGAATCAGTTGAGTGAAACTGCCTTCTTCAAAAAATTCCCGACGCTTTGTGTCATGGATTGTAATAGTAATAACAGGTCTGATGAAAATGTCAACAAAAAAAAATCAAGCTTGGTTATCGATTCGTATACATTTCAAGCTACCAAAGCAGCAAAAAATTGTTTGTTTGAAATGAATAGGCTCCGAAACTACTGGACCGATTTAAAAAATTCTTTCACCGTTGACAGGCTACTCTATTCCCGAGTGACATAGGCTATGTTTCATTTTCAAAAAAAAATTAGGAATGCTTACTAAAACTTGAATAATCTAACCCAAATCGTAAAAATAAACAAAAAACTTCCTTCAATCGTCTGTCCCTTTGTATGCTTAACTCTTTAAAACTACGCAACGGATTTTGATGCGGTTTTTTTAATAGATAGTGTGATTAGAGAGGAAGGTTTATATTTTGGAAAATTTTGACCCGGGGCCTAATGGGGGCCTTGAATCTGTAAAAAGCCAAATATTTGTAACAAAAAGACGTTAAAAAATTTATTTATTTTTGTGTGTTTTTAGAATTCAGGTGAGCAACAAAACAGGATTTTGGAAAACTTTGACCCGGTGCCTAATGGGGGCCTTGAAGCCATATCTTTGCAGTGAATAGACGTAGAGACTTGAAATAGGGCTCATTTGAAAGATGGTTAAAATCCATTTTTGGTGTTCAAGGTGCTCAAGGGATTTTCGGAATTTGGACCTGGGACCCATATGTGGACCCAATATAGATTTTTTAACAAATTTTTTATACCCGTTATGCAAAGTGTAAGGAGACATCGGAGACCCCATAAAGTATATATATTATTGATCAGCTCGATGAGACGAATCGATTTAGTCATGTCCGTCTGTCTGTTCGTCTGTACGTCTGTCTGTTGCGATGGCTGTTACTCGGAAAGTTTTAAAGATATTGACCTGAAATTCGAAACTTAAGCTTTTTGTGCTCCTAGTTAGTATGTATACCAGAACCAAGGTGCCACGCCCATGTTTAGATATAGCCCCCATACAAACTTACCACTTTTTTCGACTTTTTGTATGAAAAAAGTTATTATTTTTAATTGTTTTTCTACAATGTAGGGTAAAAACACTTCTAATGGCATCCAATATCAAAAGAATGTTGCCACGCCCATTTTCAGATATAGCCCCCATACAAACTTAACGCTTTTTTCGATTTTTTGTATGAAAATACGTATTATATTTGAATATATTTAATCCAAATAGGGTAAGAACACTTTTTATGTCATCCAATGTTAAATCTAAGGCGCCACGCCCATTTTTATGTATAGCCTCCATACAAACTTACCGCCCATTTTCGAGTTTTTATATCAAAACATTTACTATTTCTGAATGAATTCAATTAAATTTGGTAAAATCAATTCCAATGTCCACCTAAGTGAACTCTATCGATATGGTAAGGGTCGGGCAAATATAACATAAAGCCTCCATACAAATTTGATCAAATTCATCGTGAAATTTAATCTTAGCACCTGGTGAACATATAAACTATTAAAAGTGTTGTGTAACGGGTATTTCAGCTTCGGTTCCACCGAAGTTAACGTTTTTTCTTGTTTTATTTCAAGGAGGCATCGGAGACCCCATAAAGTTTATATATTATTGATCAGCTCGATGAGACTAATCGATTTAGCGAGCGATGCGTTTTACTCGGAAAGTTTTAAAGATATTGACCTGAAATTTGAAACTTAAACTTTTTGTGCTCCTATTTAGTTTGCACATCAGAACCAAGGTGCAACGCCCATTTTTAGATACAGCCCCCATACAAACTTACCACTTTTTTTTCGATTTTCTGGGCGATATTGAGTTATATAAGACTTGGAACCAATTTTTTTTTTTTTTTTTGTTTGCACATTGCATTCTGATTTATTAGTTTCCATAACAATTAATTTTTATTATAATTATAGCAAAAGAGAATGTCACAAATTTCAATTGAAATGAATCTAAGCTCAGCTCATCTCATCTCATAACAGAGAAAAGTTTCTATTTGAACGTTTTTAAGTTGGATTACAGCAAACGGTTTTTCGAAGAAATATTCTTTTGAAAAATACAAAAAAATGTTCTCGTATCTTTGGGGTATCAGTGCGTTCATATAGAGACAACGTTTTCGATGTCGATATTGATTTAGCATTCAATTCATAACATAAATGTTCTCATGTTGCTTTGTAAAATTTTTTCCAGATTTCCATGTAACACCAAAAAAAGATACATTTTTTAGTAGCGCAGTTAGATGTTTTTCCACGAAAATATTTTATTTCAAACAGAACAAATGAAATCTAAATATAAACATGTATCTTACGGATATACACGAAACTTTCGACTCCTTTTTTTTTTTTTTTTTTTTTTTTAGTTAGAAAATCATTCGTTTTTGTATTCTAAAGAAATAACTCAACTCATCAGTAACAGCAACAGCAGTACACGTTTTTTTTCTCTTGTTTGGAAAAAAAAATATTTTAAATATTCGCACATAAATAACTATTTCTGTCAAGATATTTTCGCTCTTGTTTTATTTTATTTTATTTTTTGTATTTGTGGTTGTGTGTGTGTGTGTGTGTGTGTGTAACGTCACATTTTTCATGCATACTTAAAAATGTATTCATTCATGTTTTACCTGTGGTCTTTCAAGATATTTTTTGTTATGTAGATTTTTTATTATACATATTTAACTTGTATATTGACTGACTGACTGACTGAATAAGTGAGTGACTGTTTGAGTGTTTTTCAAGTCAAGTGAAATGTTTGCCTTTGAAGCCAGATACATTTTTTTTCATTTATAAATAAATCTGCTATGGAATGAATGGATTGGGTTAAGCATAGATTTGCTTTTAACACTGCAATTAAAAAGAATTTTTAATAATAATAATAATATTGTATGTAACTATTCAACAAATATTTTAACTATTTAAGTAACACGCATGTTTAAATAATTAATAAAAATATTAAATACATAAATATGCGCTAACATAAGCTAAATTAATAGTTTGTAAAAGAGTTTAATCTTTTTTATACATAATACATACATACTCGTACATAAGTATGGGCTAATCCGTAAAAAGGTTTACAAAATATAAAATTTAAAAATTGTTTTCAGTTTAATTGTTTAAGTACTGGAATAATCGGATAAAAAAAAAAAATCGAAGAAAAAAAAATAACTTTTGTTTTTTTTTAACAAATTTAAAAAATTTTTTTTTTCGAAATTATTTTGATATAAAAAAATGCTCATATGTATTTATGTAACGTCCGCAACTGTATGAATGTGAGCAGATAACAAAAAAATAAAAAACATTTTATGTGGTATCTTCTAAATCTGCCTTTAGTTGCTTTGTAAATCTCTTTAAAAAATCTCAGCGTTCCAGAACTTCAAAAGATTTAATTGTTCGAAGACCGTTTTGCCAATATCTTGCAAAATCATCAACATATGTGTATGATTGGTATAAATTGTTTAAAGAAGGACGAAGAGCGCCATGGTCGACCATCGACCACAACGGACGATGCTCACATTCAAACATTAAAATAATTAGTGCTTGCACACCATCGATAAGAGACATTGCTGATGAAATTGGCGTATCAAAAGGATCAATTAATATCATTTTGAAAGATATTTTTGGGCCTCAAAACAGAAAAACAGCGTCTTTTCTTCGACACTTTTCCCCAAAAAATGCAACCAATATCGTTTCGCAACCACCTTATTCACCTGATTGAGGCTACCTGTGCCTTCTGGCTATTTCAAAACTCAAAAGACCACTCTGAGGAAACCATTTGAGTCAATTGAAGACATTCAACGTGAATCGGCTCGCGCTCTGAAGGCTATACCGGTAAAAGACTTTTTGGCATGCTTCGACGACTGGAAGAAGCGTTGGCATAAGTGTATTATATCGGGAGCGGACTATTTTGATGGGGACGAAATTCATAAGGAACAATAAATATGGATTTTTAGTTTATTTCATCCATTCTGACTACTTTTTGGACACAGTAGTACATGCTAGTGCGGGCAAATTAACGATAAACACTAGGAATAATTAAATTAGTTTAAATTTTTGGCTCATTATACACATTTAAAACTATTTAATGAGTTCGTATTTAATTTTCACAAAAATAGTTAATTTACCATAGAGACTTGACTCATTATAGTTTACCGATAACATTTACAATCTGTTATCGACTATCGATTGTTGAGTTTATAATCAGTTTCGCATCACTAGCACATAAACATTTTTATACCCGCCAAACATAGTGTGAAGGGGTATAATTACTTTGTCGGAAAGTTTGCAACGCATTAAAGGAGGCACCGGAGACCCCATAAAGAATATATATTGTCCGTCTGTCTGTTGCAGTGCCTTTTTTCTCGGAAAAAGATATTGACCTGAAAATTTAAACTTAAGCTCTTTTTGATCCTGGACAGTTTGTATGTCAAAACCAAGTTTCCACGCCCATTTTTAGGTATAGCCCCCATACAAATCTGCCGCCCATTTTTGAGTTTTTTTTATGAAAATAGTTCTTATTTATGAATATATTTATTCCAATCTGGGTAAAATAAATTCTGCTGTCTTCCTATGAATATACTACCTTTATGGCTTGGATTGGGCCACTTTAACATACAGACCCCATACAAACTTATCTTCTATTTCTTTTTTTCAAGAAAATTACTGTTATATCTGAATTTTTAGCTTAAAATTTTACACACATATATACGATACGTCTTATTTGAGCCACAACAAGAGTTGTCCCCACTTAACCCCCTCTGCAGAATATAATCTACGTCACTGATGATCATACTATATATGAACTAATAAAAGTTTCGTGTGTCGGGTATTTAAGTTCGGTTCCACCAAAGTTAACATTTTTCCTTGATTTAAAGAGTGTATTTTATCAATTCCCAGAAAATCCAAGGTGTTACGCAAATCTTTTTGGATTGATTTCAAATCTCTTAAAATTTTGAGACACCTTGGAATCTCTTTTGGTTGGAAATGGGTTGGTAAAGATTTCCCTGTATAAGTCTTTTATGTCTATTGCCGAGGAAGTCCAGAAGTGAAAACGAGCTTAAAGAACATTCACAATAAATATTAATTTAAATAATTTTACAATCTCCTTCATATTGGCACATTTTGTTTAGGGCCAAGTCACACGATGCAAGATTTTCATGCAATATTACTTTGCTTGTGTTTCGTGCAACTGTGAAAATTTACTTGGAATATTAAAAAAAAAAAAAAACAATGTACAGACTACTTTTGATATCAGAGTAAGAAAGTATTTTTTCAAGTGAGATATTTTTCGCAATCACACGAGGTTTGGCAACAATCTTTGAAATATTGTATGAAAATCTTGCATCGATTGGGATAGTTTTTCGAATATAGTGGAAGGTCTTTATGAGCGCTATTCATGATATTTTCATAAAATCTATCTCTGAAGCATCTTAATATTAAACGAAGCAGAATAGATACTTATAGGCACTAGATACATCTGTGAAGCACTCATCGCTTCGAACTTTTAAAGAACTATTTTATGGTATCACTTTTTTCCATGCATTTCTATTTTATATATTAAAACTAATAAAATCTTTTAATTTAATAAAGCATTAAATTATCCATTTCAATTTGTATCTACAGCAAAAGTTAAAGAGTATCTGAAACAAGCCACAATATTGCAATGCTGCAGCAAATGTACTTATGTACGAAGAGCAATAAGCCAGCCACTAAGTAACTGTAAATAAGTGTAAATGTGCACAAGTATGAGTGTGTGTGTGTGTGTGTGTGTACAAGAGCGCAATAAATTTTCAACTTGATTATATCGAAACATCGAAATCTTGCCTATAGCTTTATGTACCTAAAATTTCTATATGAATACACAGCAACTTGTAGTGGGGGCGTGTTATATTTTACAAAATTTACAACCGACTACAATCACTTACAGTCATACACACACACACACAAACACCGTATTAACAGAAAAAAAAAAAAGTATTTTAAGTTTGTTGTTGTTAAGGTATGAATGCGTAAAATATTTATGCCTGCGACTGATTGCATGACTTATGTAGGTAATGAAAGATTTTATGCGTAATGCGCAAAACTAAATTAAATTGTTAGCATCGCAACGAGAACAATTTAAAAGATGCTGAAAGCATAACTTAATAAGAAAGCTCAGCTACATTTATAACTAAACTTATAGTTTCCATTTAAATCAAAGCTTTCAATGTTTCAACGAATTTTAAACAAACTTTATCCTTTTCGTTTGCTTTTCTCATAAATATTTCATTAGATAGAAAAAAAAAAAAAACGAAACTAAATCTGCTATTGCAAAATGTATCTTGTTTTGAATTTGTGTAACAAGCGTTGTAGTTTTTTTGTGGTTTTCTGTAGTAAGTATTTTTTGTAGAAAAAAAAAACACTTTTCCTTTGGAGACATTCATTTTTCCAAAGCTTGTACTTTTCAGTGTTTCAAAAAAAAAAAAACCAAGAAGCATAATTACAGTTGTTTTCCGCAACGCTGAAAATAAATATGTCATCAAAACAATAACAACAACATATGCATTACATTGAGATAAAAATATAATTTTTAAAATTTACAATTCACGATTTATAATTCATGAGTTAGCTTTCCGAATCGGTTAACTATAAATAAATAATACAAATTAGAGCAGTGAAGCGGGCTTATAAGCATCGCGGCGTACAGAGCTGTCCCAGCTGCCATTTGCTGCCATTTTTATACCCGTCACATACAGTGTGGAGGGTATTATCATTTTGTCCATCTGTCTGTCTGTCCGTCTGTTTAAAAGATATTAACCAGAAACTCGGAACTTAAGCTTTTCTCAGTCCTAAGCAGTTCAAGTGTTAAAATCAAAGTGCCACGCCCATTTTTAGCTATAGTCCCCATACAAATTTACCGCCCATTTTCGAATTTTATATGCAAATAGCTATTATTTATGAGTGTAGTCACTCCAAGTTGGGTAAAAATACTTCTAACGTCATCTAATGTTAAATCCAAGCTGCCACGCCCATTTTTAGCTATAGCCCCCATACAAATTTACCGCCCATTAGGTATTATTTATGTGAATATTCACTCAAATTTGTGTTAAAAACACTTCTAATGACATCCAATAACAAAACCAAGGTGCCACGCCCATTTTTAGCCATAGTCCCCATACAAACTGATCGATTATTTTCGAACAAATGTATAAAAAAGTAATTATTTTCGAATATATATTTATAAATGTATTTAAGCCACTGATGATCACACATAAACTATTCAAAGATTCGTGTGACGGGTATTTAAGCTTCGGTTCCACCAAAGTTAACGTTTTTTCTTGTTATTTTTGCATTTAAAGGGTGTCCCAGAATTAACGCAAGATTTGCAATAAAGATGTTCTATCGTATAACGCTTCATTTCTACTTGACCTAAACTTTTCAGCTGTCGAACTGTTAATTTTCAGAGTGGCCAGCACTTTACTGCAAACCCTGAGTAAATTCTGGGCCTTGCGTTAATTCAGGAACCTTTTTTTAAATATGTTGTTGTTGCTTTTCTCATATAATTATGAATTTTATTTATACCATATAGCTACAGGGAAACCATGCATAGCAGATTTAGTTGAACAGTGCCAATGTGGATTCTGGCCAAAGAAGTGAACCATTTAACTTTAATGTTCAAACAAAATCAAATCCTGGAAAAAAGTAATGAGAAATAAATCGTCACACAGCAACCCACCACAACTATTTGTTGTTGTTGACTACAAAGCCGCTTTCGGCTCACCAATAAAATCACAGTGATAAAATCACAGTGACAAAATCACAGTAATAAAATCACAGTGATAATATCACAGTTCGCGAAAATACAATCAGCGATCGTTTCAAAAAGACCGCGCTTTTAGTGAAGTGCACATTTTGACAGGTTCGGTGTACAAGCGAATATGAACAATTCACGAATAGTGATAAAAGCACCAATCACTGCTATATGAAACATTTCACTGTTCGAAAAGAGCGATACATAAAATCACCGTTAACTGAATAGGTTTATTGAGGAACAAGAAAATTGCATATCACTAGTTTCAGTCGCAGTGCGTCGTTGCCATTTTTAAATCACTGTGAAAAAATCACCGAATGTGATTTTTTGCCAAGAAAAAGTCTCGCAACATTTCATCAGCTTCTAAGTACTTTTTAACTTGCTCTCGTACATATATGTATGTATGTAAGCACATAACATAGAGTTAGCAACAAGAGCAAACTTTAAATGATGCTTTAAGGCATAAATAGGAGCTTAATAATTTTGTATGATGTTTTTGGTAGTTGTTGACTGTAGTCAACTCAGCACAGCACAGCACAGCTCAATTCAGTTGCTTGGCACTCGCAACAATGACATTTTCATAATTTAAAATGAGCTTAGAACGAGCGTCAGATAATAATCAATGCGGCAGCGTTTGACATATTTTCTCATAAAAAAAAAAAAAAAAAAGAAAAACTGCAAAAAAAATTCAAAATGGTTGCTTGGTTGTAATACTGAATTTGTTGTTGTCGTCGTAGTAGCACGATGACAAAGAATTTATAAAACTTCCGCTTCCGGGCAAAATGGCGTTACGTTACGTTGCCATTGCGCTATCATTTTCGTCATCATTATCAACTCATCATCATCATCATCAGTAATATTGCTGTTGTTGTTGTTATTCTTTTTTTTTCGCTTCTTATTGCTTCTGGCTTTGCGCTACTGCGTTTCTGATTATGACGTTCATTTTTTTTTTTTTTTTTTTTTGTCCTTGTTGCCTTTAGTACTTTTGATGAAAATGATGAGTTGAGTTGCCGTCTGCCTAAATGTCAGTTGACTATCTAACAGACAGACAGACAGACGGACAGACAGACAGACTAACGCTATTTGCTGTTTTCGGTTGCATACATGCAAAATAGCGCAGCCAATTTGCATCAAGCGCCTGAAGCTAACAAGCAGGCAATAAAAAAAAAAAAAACAGAACAACAACAAAACAGAAAGGCAAAAAAAATTACAAACATGAAGTCAAGTACAGATCAGCAGCGCAACTGAAGTGACTTACTCAAGCATGCCAACTATCTATGGCGTGCAAAGGCATTGTTTGCTTCATTTTAGTCTAAAAGAAGCGCAGAGCAGTGAACAAAAAAAAAAAAAAAAATTCATCTCAAATAAGAAAAAAAAACAAAAAGCTTTTCGAGTACACGTAAAGTAAATGAAATAAAACAAAAACAACAAAAAAGATTAAAAAAATATTTATAGTTTCGTAATTGAGGTTTTGCGGTTTTTCACAATAAATAATTTCTGTTTTTTTTTTTAAATATTTTTTTATACAATAAAAAAAATACTAAAAAGATGTTTTATAATTATTACTGTCAACTGTCAAAAACATTTGTTGTGGAACAGAAATATTTACATAAATGTTTTATGTATTATTGCATTTTTTTTTTTTATTAAATAAAAATTAAATTCGCAGACAAATGATTTAATAAAAGGTTTTATAAAATACTCGTAGTCTTAAAAGGCGTAGAAATCTTAAAAATATACCTATAAAGTATATATGTATGCATATATAATATATTCATTATTCGTTAAATATAAGAGAAATAATCAGAACTCTTCTCGGCCTCAACTACTAATTTGTATACCAAAAATAAGGAATAGCACTGCCTACTTTTAGGGGCGTTTATATCCGCCACACTTAGTGTGAAGAGCATTCTCAGTTTGTCTGAAAGTTTGCAACGCATTGAAGGAGACATCGGAGACCCCATAAAGTATATATATTATTGATCAGCTCGATGAGACGAATCGATTTAGACATGTCCGTCCGTCTGTCCGTCTGTCTGTCTTTCTGTCCGTCTGTCTGTCTTTCTGTCCGTCTGTCTGTTGCGATGGCTGTTACCCAGAAAGTTTTAAAGATATTGATCTGAAATTTTAAACTTAAGCTTTTTGTGCTTCTAGTTACTTTGTATACCAGAACCAAGGTGCCACGCCCATTTTCAGATACAGCCCCCATACAAACTTACCACTTTTTCGACTTTTTGTTTGAAAAAGTTATTATTTATGAATGCTTTTACTACAATATAGGGTAAAAAAGACTTCTAATGGCATCCAATATCAAAAGAATGTTGCCACGCCTATTTTCAGATATAGCCCCCATACAAACTTAACGCTTTTTTTGATTTTTTGTATGAAAATACGTATTATTTATGAATATATTTAATCCAAATAGGGTAAGAACACTTTTTATGTCATCCAATGTTAAATCTAAGGCGCCACGCCCATTTTTATGTATAGCCTCCATACAAATTTACCGCCCATTTTCGAGTTTTTATATCAAAACATTTACTATTTCTGGATGAATTCAATTAAATTTGGTAAAATCAATTCCAATGTCCACCTAAGTGAACACTTTCTATATGGTAAGGATCGCAAATATAACATAAAGCCTCCATACAAATTTGACCAAATTCATCGTGAAATTTAATCTAAGCATCTGGTGAACATATAAACTATTAAAAGTGTTGTGTAACGGGTATTCCACCGAAGTTAACGTTTTTTCTTGTTTTTTTATATATTTTTTTACCCAAAGGGTAAAAGGGTATATTAAGCTTGCACGAATGTACGTAACACACAGAAGGAGGCTAGATAGACCCTATAAAGTATATATATTCTTGATCAGCATTGGAAGGGGAGTCGTACTAGCTATGTCTGTCTGTCTGTCTGTCCGTCTGTCATGTTGTCTGCCATATGAAAACGAATATCTCGGAGACTATACGAGATAGAGCTTCCATTTTTGAAACTTAGACTCTCTTAAGCGTCAAGTTAGCACTTGTAAACGGGTTATCTCTAGCTCCATTTTAAGTGGTAGCTCCCTGCAAATCTACTCAAAATTTTAGGTTTTCCATAAAAACTTCATTGTTTCTTATTCTAGGAAGTCTAAATTTAGTATTTATAATAGTCCCAATGAAATAGACCAATATGGTTAGGACCAAAAAAATTTGTAGGTATAGCCCCCATTCAAATCAACCACAACATTTTTGGTTTTTGCATAAAAACGTCATTGTTTCTTATTCTAAAAAGTCTAAATTTGATAAAAATTATGTATATGATAGTCCCAATTAATATATCCCAATATAAGTTTGATATAGCCTCCTTTTGAAAATTTTGTGAAAAACGGTCTCCTATAAAATTACATTTTTGTCGCTTACGTTTTATCCTGCGTTTAGGGCTCGATACAAATAAAATACTGCGAAAAAAAAAAAACATTTTAATTAAAAAATTAACAAGAAAAACATTTTGCATAGCACAAAGCTGTTCCTCTTGTAGGCATTAGAATTCTTAGTAAAAATTTGTATTTATTTTGAATATTCACAAAAAAAAAAAAGAAATACATAAATAAATAAGAGATTTGTTTCTTTTCCTTTTTTTTTTTCTATATTTTCTATTTTGTTAAACATTTCACACCTGAGGCGCTATTCTGTTAAACCAATACAAACGTATCCGTTTTTCTGACAGTCTTGCTTCACTTGTAGCACTTTCGACAACTTTTGGATAAGTTGAATGAGCCGTTGGCTCATCTGGAAACTGACGTTTATTCCACCTACGTATAATTAACTTTCCGCTACTTAAGTGTGTGTGTGTGTGTGTGCGTGTGTCTGAGTATTGTACACATGTATCTGTGTGTGTGTGTGTTATGTATGTTATTGTAAACAAGCTGAAAATTCATTAAACTGTAGCAATAAATTCTTTTAATTGTTTTCTTTAACATTTTTCTGCTTTTTTTTTCTTCTCTTCTTTTGTTTAATTTAATTTTATTTATTTACTTTTTTTTTTTTTTTTTTTTTGCACGTTAATCTTTTCTTAGTATTTGCTTTGAATTTTTTTTACCTGGTATTTTTTTTCATTTTGGCATACGCTGCGTATGCGCAACATTTTCAATATACAAAATGTTTTTGTTTTTTATTGTAAGTCTTTTTTTTTTTTTTTTTTTTTTGCTATCTCTATTCTTTTTTTTCTTGTTTCTTTTTAGTTATTTTGAATTTAGTTTCCACTTTCGTATATATACAAAATAGTAAAAATATTTCTATGTCCGCTATAAACGTTGAACCATTGAAACCGTTGAGTCCCAAACCGGTTTCATTTGAAAGGTAATAAATCAAGTAATAGTCTGGTCAATTAAGACATAAAAATAGAGCCAAAAATTGGTGGAGAGCTGGGTTTTACCATTACAAAAAAAAGTGTTAAAAAATCCGCATCGATCCTATGTGTGCTTAAAAAGTTAATCTCAGTCAAAGGTCAAAATTTTAGGTTTTTTGGACTTCTTTCGAAAACGGTAAATTTATAAAACCAAGTTGTAGTTCTTAAAATTCTCTACAAAAATGATCTTAATGATTTTTTTTTCCTTAGAGTTACCATTCCTGAGATATCTCGATTCTAAAAGTCACATTATACATGATATGCACACATTTTCTCGCAACCTGTGAGGTAGAGTATTTGTCGCGATTTTTTTTTACCGTTTCCCCAGTAGTCTTACTCCAGTAACTGTCATGATTTTTGGCTCTCCGTGAATTACTGTTATTTAACCGGACTAAAAATTAAAATTCATTCATTCGGTTTATTTATGAAGTCGATTTCTCATATTCTTATACCAAAATATATTGCTTTTTTATCTGTTTTTTATACAAGCCCCAACATTTTATAGAACTCGCTGCATTCAAAAAAACAAAACAAAACAAAAAACTGGTATTTTTTAGTGTTTTTCTGTATTCCCAAGATATTTTGGGCGCGCTGTCAAAACACTGGTATTTTTTAGTATATTTTTATTAAAAAACTCCAACATATTTTGGTTGCGCTGCAAAAATGCAATCGAAAAGAACTACAATAGAGCCAAAAACGCCCGTAGTTCATAGTAGCACTCAAGCCGGGTATTCGCTAGTTTTAAATATATTTTTCAGCTAAAGTTTTTCTTGACAATTTTTGTTGAAACCTAACAATTTCAGCTGTGGAGTATTTTTTACAAATTTTAAATAAAATAAAATCTTTAATCTTTTTATTTATTTATTTTCCAGGTTTGCCGCTCGTAGCTGCATTTAATGTAATTGAATTATTTATGGTAAGTGAAAAATTCATGAAAATTAAATGGAAATTAAAAGGAATAAATGTATTTGATTTAATATTATAAAACGAGGCCTAGGGGCTTGTCTAAAACTCTTTATTTCAATAAATACGCCTTAGTTCTAGTCGTAGCACGTCTGTCTGTTCTGTCTGACTGTCTGCTGATAAGCGCCATATTGAAACTTGTTAAAAAAATAGTTTTTCTGCTCTAGAATAGTTTTTTTGGAAAGAAGCAAATGTTTTTTAACCACGAATATTCTTGATATGTGCACAAACGTTCTCACTCAAACGATAAACAATTTTTGAACATAAAGGTGTATTAGTTAGTTAGGATGTGATACCTTTGGTCAGGTATGTTCTTGATATGATACTTGGTTTTTTTCTTTTCCCCTCTCTCTCTCTCTCTCTCTCTCCAACGTATTGCGTTTAGCGCTCTGTATTTCATATTTGTATTTGTATATTTCAGAATGCAATTCAATTTGATACCAATGAGTGCCTAAAAATCGAATGATTATCGTTACATGTTAACATAAAATCGAACAATTGTGTTTATTAGCTGCTTATTGGTTTCTAATTGGCTTCGTCGTCGTCGTCTTCTTCTACTTCTTCTTCTTTTTGTCTAACTTCATAGCAAGCAGAAAAAGGTCAGGGCAGACTTTGAATTAAAAAGTTAGACACACAAAAGACAAAAACAAAAATGTTTTTATACAATACAATTTGTTTGGTCTATGAAAACCAGCCAGGATAGGGAATCCGTAAAGTGTCGCCTATGTACACGTTTGTATGTGTATGGCTTCCATTTCTCTAAAAGTTTGCGTGTGTGTATTTGTTTTTTGTTTGTTTGTAAATTTCCAATTATTTTGCCATGTTGCAAGCTGACACGAAATACATAACAACACTCACACAACCACACACACACACACATACACATAATATAAGTATCTTCGTATACAATACATCCTTGCAAACAATAAATGTCCTTTTTTCTTTTTAGTTGTTCCATATATTCCCACTTGCCTATTTTCATATCGATGAGCACGTAATTTCCAAAATTGCTTTTTATTACAATTACGCGTTGAACTAACCTCGTTTTACTTTGCTTTCTTCAATGCCATTTCTTTCATGTTAACTGCTGTTTTTTTTTTTTTTATCAGTGTCCAGTTTGGTCAATATTTATTATTTTTTTTACAATATAAAATACACGTTTTTTTGTTTAAATCGTTCAAACCGAAGTGAATTCGAGAATGCTTCGTATTCTAGATTTTGAAATATGGAAGCTATTCTTTAAAAATGTGCTTAGAAAATAATTTGATACAATATTTTCTACGAGTGTGCTGTTCCCATTTTTACTTACTTTTGCGATTTGTGATTTGAGATTTGCGATTTGAGATTTACTGATTTCAAACGTTTTGTTATTTATAGTTTGTAATAACAGTTTTTTCAGTATATTTCAAATCATTGTGGAGTAGATGCCTAAACAGTATCTACTGAAGTTCGACCTATGAGCAGGCAGCTGTCTAGTCTAGCCTGACTTTTTGCTAAGAACATTTCCGATTTAAAACAGTTAATTTTAAAATTTTAGTGTTTCCAAAAATGTGGTGCTTGCATGTTTTTACCAAAAATGTTAAAAAAAAGGTAAAAATGCAATAGTGCAAAAGTGCAATAGTGTAAAAGTGCAAAAATGCAATAGTGCAAAACGAAGCTTAGATGCCTGCATTCTATGTTCGTTAAATATAATTGCTTTCATTTTTATTCATAACTTATTTTTTTTTTTTTTTTATAAATAAATATTAATTATTTATTTTCATACAGCCCTCGTATAATATTTGTTGTTTCTTCATTTTGCGCCAATTTTTTATGCCAAATGCCAGTTGTATCTGAAACTGTAGACTTTAGTATCTTTTACAAATAATACTTATGCCACTAATTTCGCGCATGTGGCACGTTTTAGTAAGAATAAAACAAAGAATAAAATAGTAAAGTTCTGGAAATACACTCTAATGCACATAAGTATACCAAGATGTCTATGGAATAAACATGTATGAAAGTATGTATGTATGTGTGTGTGTGTGTGTTTGATTAGTTTTTTTTTATATGAGAACAACAGGAAAGTGCTACCTAAAGCGGTAAAATCTTCGGTTACTGTCACGTACAAGATATGGTATACAATATAAGACAATACATATACTACATATATCGTATGTTGGACAATTCTTAACTTTATACATACACATATGTCTCTGTCTGTGTGTGTGTGTGTGTGTGTGATACTTCCGGTTGTAAATATTGCTTGCTGTGAGCAGTCGAAGATTAAGCACTGCCATGCTGCATGCTGTGTAACACGCGCATTGTTTTTTTTTTTTTTTTTTTTTTTTAGAATTTTATTTTTATTTATTTTTACTTTTTTACACCCATCATACATACGTAACAACAAGTGTGAACACGTTACACATTTGCTCAGTTAAGCTTTTCCTGGCACTAGATCATGTGTACGTATAAGCTGACTATATATAAATATGTATATTCTCTTTTGATTTTTTTATTTGTCTGCAATTTTATTATTTGCCCATTTATGAAGAAGAAATGGTTTTTCATATAAGCTCGAATGTTCTTTTTATGAGAACGAATGTTCTTACACAAACGAAAGAAGTATATTTTTACAAAGATTTGCTTTAACACTGCTAAAGGCAAAAATAAAAAAAAAATGTACAACAACTTATAACATATGGTGCACTAACCTTTTCGACCTTTAGTGAAATATATTTTTACAAAGATTTGCAAAAAAAAAAAAAATGAACAACAACACATAACATATGTTGCACTATTCATTTTTGACCTTTAGCCGTACTGAACGTTTTTGCACTATTGCATTGTTTGCACTATTGCATTTTTGTACTATTGCATTGTTTGCACTTTTGCATTGTTTGCACTCTTGCATTATTGCATTTTTGCACTATTGCATTTTTTGCACTATTGCATTGTTTGCACTATAGCATTGTTTACACCATAGCATTGTTTGCAATTTTGCACTATTGCATTTTTGCACTTTTGTATTTTTGCACTACTGCATTTTTGCAATATTGCTTTGTTTGCACTTTTGCCTATTGATTTTGCACTATTGCATTTTTGTACCATGCATTTTTGCAATATTTTTGTTGGCACTCTCATTATTGCATTTTTGCACTATTGCATTTTTGGCACTCTTGCATTATTGCATTTTTGCATTGTTTGCACTATTGCATTGTTTGCAGTATTGTGCTGAATTTTTTTACTTAAATTGAAATGACTCCTCGTTTTTTTTTTTTTTTTTTGTATTTTTTTTTGTTAAATTTCTTCATTCGGTCACTACATTTCTATGTCACACATGCCTCTTCCTGTCTGCTATATTTGTTTCCTTTTACTATTTAACACCCATCATACACTGCTGTATATGTACAAATATAGACGACAGACATCTACAGTCGACATTTATTGCACATCTGCATACATTACTCAATTGCTTCGCTTATTCACATTTCCGTTATATGCCCTTTGACTACAACATTTTGCTTTTTATCGGAAATGCATTTCGTTAACATTGAATGAAAATGAAATTGGCAATTTCAATTGCTCACTGCTTGCTCAATTCAATGCTGCTGTATTCTAGTCTTTATACACACATACACACACACACATGTGCTTTCTTTGTTTATATCAAATCACATATATTTTGTTTTTTTTTTCTTTTCAAGCTTAGAAGTACTTTACTTTTAATATGATTTACAGACATCACGCAAACTGATTGAAATCGAAAGCTTTTTACAAATAGAAAAAGAAAAAAAACCAAAATATATTTCAAATTTTATCAGAGTCCGACATATATCCTGTTTTGCATTACATATGGACTTGTATATTTGTTAGACCGCAAAGATGCAAAACGATAAAACAGTAAATCAAAATAGCACATTTTGAAATTAAATCGATTTGCATCAGGAAACCATTCATTCATTCATTCATTCAGTTATTCATTTACTCAGTCATCTATCTATCTATCGACATATCCATATCCATTTATCTACATTTTTTAATGATATTTTTTTATTCTGTTCGTGCTTTTCTTTAAAACCGATTGTGGCTTACTAAACTTCCATATTCCATTCCACCATTTTGTCAACATTAAAAAAAAAAAAATAAATAAATAAATAAAAATCATTTTAGCTTGATTAACTTTGAAGTGTTTGCCAATTTCGTTAAAGGAAAATGAAATCAATCGTTTTCAATTGAAAATATGTATTTTCGCATTTTCGATTAACGTATTCTGTATGATTTTCTTTTTTTATATTCAATGCCGGTAAAACTAATATTCTTGCTATAAAAGAAAAAAAAGAGTCAATTATTTGGAGATTTTGTTTTTGACAGTCGTAAATTGTGAAGTAAAAATTTTCAAATAAGGCAAATGTCTGAACCTGAGACTAAAAAAAAAAAAAAAATAAATAAATAAATAAACAAACAAGTGTTCAAATCGAAAGTGCAGTCACACTTTCTTTATCACTCAGAACAAAGTACGAGTATGACGTGAGCACTCCATTAAAGAAGTCATAAAAATAATCTTTTAAAAAATATCGAACTAGAATTTTTTTTACTCTACCATTTTTGGACTAGCTTTTGCATATTTACACTTTAGCACTATTGCATGAAACTTTTGCATTTTTGCACTTTTACATTTTTGCACTGCTGCATTTTTGCACAATTGCTTTTCTGCCCTGTTGTCTTTTGCATTTTTGCACTATTGCATTTTATCACTGCTATCTTTTACACTATGTTATAGTATTTTTTCACTGTTGCATTCTTACATTTTGTTTTTCATTTTTACTATTGCATTTTTGCCCTATTGTCTTCTATCACTTTTGCATTTTTGCACTATTGCATTTTTGCTCCATTGCATTTTTACACTTTTGCACTATTACATAAATTTCTGCATTTTCTCACTTTAACATTTTTACACTACTGCATTTTTTGGACTATTGCAAGACATTGTGTAGACCTAAACTACTACATTTTCTTCAAGCCAAGCATATGGCTTGAAGTTAAAGTTCAGCAAGCTTATCATGTCCGGCTCGTTGCCGTCGATCCGAAAGAATGTTGTTTCAGCCCTGCCCTTTACGAGTTTGGTCCAATAGATGAAACGAGTCTAGACTTGTATAATATACATTTTTGATTACAAGAAAAACATGCATAAGAGATTCTAGTATTGGCACCAAAACAAAGGCTAGCACCAGTACACAATCTCAGTTAACGCTACAGCAGCGAAAACCGTCTTCTTGTTGATGTTCCTTTGTATATCAAGGAATTTGTCTAATTATGAACGTGTGGATCAAGAATCTTTGGTAACAAACTGGAGGCTCTACCAAAAGGCATTTTTCACTGCTCATTTTCAAACTTTTATTTTGTATGAAACGCAGATATTGAGACTAAAAACCTATAATCTGACATTCTATACTGACACCCTATACTGGGGACATTCACAAAATCTTGATTTATGATTAAAAAAAGAATTTTTCAAACGAATTGAGGCAATAATTCAATCTTCAATAAAAGAAACTTAGACCTTTCGAATGGCATACTTACAAAAAAAAAAAAATCGTTGCATACTTTCAGGCTTAACGTAATTATAAACAAAAAAAGGGACTTCATTTTAACAAGAATTATCTAATTATATTCATAAGCAAACTAAACGCTAAAGTTTAACTCAAGTTATAATTTAATTCATTAGACTAAAATGACTAACGTTTTGTTTTCATAGAATACGCTCTTAAGCAGTAATTCAATCTGTTGAAATTTTCAATCTTTACTTTTCACTTTTAAATTTTTTTTTTTTTTTTGTATTAAGTTGTTACACATTTTGAAATTATTAATTAAATTTAAATGAAAAGTTTTCTTTTAAAAGAAAAAAAAAAAAGAGAAAATAATACTCTTTAACTTTAGACAATCTGTCTGTCTGTCTGTCTGTCTGATGGACAGGCAAAAGCATGCCAGTCGTTAGTTTGCATTTTAATGCTTTTTATACTCGAGAACAGCAAGTGCCGGAAATTATATAATCAAATTTTATACACTTTATATGTACATATGTATATGTGTATGTGTGTGTGTGTGTGTGTCACTTCAGGGACGCATTCAGAAAATTTAGAAAAATACAAAATTTAAATAAAAATTGTAGAGAAGAATTTATTATAGAAAATTTCGTCGAAAAAGGTACATTTTATTTATTATTTCTCATATGCATATGTTCAATATGCAAGAACCAAGAACTAATTTTAATGGAATTTGGAACTCGAATTTGTAACCAAAAATTTTTAAATTTAAAATTTTAGAATTTTATCGAAACTTTTAAATTGTTTTTACAATTTATTCTTCATTCGCTGCTGTTATTGCATGTTTGTATGTGTGTGTGTGTGTACAAATATTCAATTGAGTGTGTGTGTGTATATATGCATTTGATGTGAAAATTTCACATGCGGAAATTAATAAAATTAAAAAAAAAAAAATAGAATAATGGTAAAAACCGAAAATGAACATTAACTGTTGACAGTGTAAATAAATCAAATGCAAACATTTTGCAGCACTGGAAAAAAATCAATAGTGGCGCAGTGTTGTAAAATATTCAAAGTAAAGTAAACTAAACTTACGATTCTTGCAAAATGGAGCACTTCAAGCTTTTATTAAAATCAACGAAGTTTCTTTACTGTTTTTTTTTTCGAAATATGTTTTATAAACTACGAGGGTAATTTGATAAGTCAGTATGATTTTTATGTAGTGCATACTTACAGCTCAGCTGAAGACAACAATCATAAGTCTTAAAAAAAAATTAAGATTCAAATGCGAAATGAGAATCACTTTCAACAAAAACACTCATTTAGGAGTTCCGAATTTATGTGTTACCTTGTATTATTTTAAGTATCATGATTTCTTTGGCAGAGAAAACCAAAAAAAAAAAAAGGTGATGAAAAACAAAAAATAAGGAAAATGAAAATGAAAAAACAATTCAAAATAAAATATTTCAATAATTGCTAAAGCATTTTGGCGCAAAAACTAATTGCGAATTCTTAAATAAAATGCTTTTGAATGAAAATTAAGAAGCTATACCGTTGCTCGTCTTTGTTCTTTAAAGAGTTTGAATTCACAATAATCTTTTGCAATAAGGTTGAAAAGACTGTATGAAATAGTCTAACAAATCTAACAAATCCAATTTGTAGCGGGGTATACCAAAAAAAAAATGTTTTGGGTCTTATCCAAACTGAAATATTGTTATGGGACAATCATAGGCATAATTTGTAGTACATACTAAATTAAGAGATCCTAGATTAAGAAACAAAGAAGAAAATTCTGGTAAAAATTTGTAAGGAGAACAGTTCTGGAGAGTCTAAGTTTCTTATATGGTGGCTCAATCTTTTATTGCTCTTTTTTCTTATTTAAAGCTAGATCAACTCTGCTTTCAAAGCTGTCAAAATATATATGAGGGTCTTTTATGACTGCTTGCACTTAACTTAATATGTAGAAACTTTTTACCTTCAGGTACAAAGTGAAAAATCGCATAGAACGATTTTAGTCGTAAGAAAAATTACAATTTTGTCTTTGACGTGACCCATTATGCAATTATATTTGATGACGTATACCGCAACTGTCTCTTTCTAATTTGGTAACAAATTTTGTTGAGTATGTGTGGTGAATTTTTATAATTTCACCTTATAAATGTCAATTTTTCTGTTTCTAAATTTTAAGCAAACGAACTGATAAAATTCAAAAATTATAAGCTTTTCAAGATTAGCTATGTTAAGCTCTTAATTTAAAAATAAATATTTTTTTAAAGTACCCAAGCAACCGTTGCATAAGTACAGAAAATTTTATGTTTCATTGTGTAATTTTTTGGTGGTGTCAAGTGAATCGATGGTACTAAGCAGTTCCCTTTTATTTATACTCCAAAACTCTATACAAAACCGTCATTTATACACAAAACTCTATATAACAGTGCCTTAAGGCACTGTTTGAATTAACAGGCAAATAAAATATATGATAATAGGATGCTTTTAATTTAAAGTGTTAGAAATTCAACGACAAACAAATAGTAACCTGTCCTATATGTCTCTCTCTTCCTTCATTCTACTCTCTCTCTCTCTCTCTCTCTCTTTATATTTAAGCAACCATATGTGACTCATATGAAAGCAAAATTAATTAAATCAGTCTCTTAACTCTGGTTGAATGTTGATAAAGCGTAAACGTACATACATACTCTCACATATTGCTTAATTGACTAACGTATAAAGTGTGCATTAACTGAATGAAAGCGAAAAAAAAAAAAAAAAAAAAAAAAAAAAAAAAGTTTAATTAACAAAATGGCTGACGTGTTGTACAATATATATGTGTATGTGTGTATATATGTTGCTGTATAGTATATCCGTTTCCGTGTTACGTGTGGAGCTAACTTGAATAAATGTTTTAGCAAAAATTGCAACTAATCATAAATGAAAATTTTATGCAAAACAATTTTACTGTAGTCATCATCGTATAATATCGAAGCTATATGAAAAAGTTTAAATAATATTTTATCTCAATTTTTTTTTTTTTTAATGGAAATTTTAGCAATTGATGCAATATTTTTTTGCAATAATATTTGAGTAATTGTAAAAATAGATACTTTATTAATATACTTTAAAAATACACTCAAAAAAAACATTTTTCTTTCTATAACTAAGGCCTAAATCGGAAATTTGCACAAAAATTTAAAGATTCTAACAATTTTTCTTGGCCTAAAATTAAAAAAAATTTAAGCCATTTTATTTTTAGAATATTTTCTCTAAAATTTAAAGCCATTTTGCATAATATTTTCCTTAAAAATTTGTACAGACCAGCAGAGCAGAAGAGTGGAAATGAGATAGAAATATTATTGCTGCAATTTTAAAAATTTTCAAAGGGTCTTATTTGATTTAAGCAAAAAAAAAAAAAAAAACAACTGATGTGAGACGTCAACAAGCGACATGAACTTTAGAAATAATGATAATCGATCAAGCCATGTCTGTCTGTCTGTCTGTCCGTCTGCTCCGAGATGGTTCATTTGCTTAGTTTTAAACATGCTGCAATTATACCTGGCGAAGTACTTCGGATATCTTGGTGAATTAAATTTAGTTTCACCACAACAGGAAAGGAGAGTACGGGAAAATACGGGACAGTTAGCAAACATTATATTTTCTGCTTTAAAAAAAAATATTTATTTTTAAATTCAAAATCAAAATCAAAACCAAAAAGCAGAAAAATATACATTTATAAGGTGAAATTTTATAAATTCACCATAACATGCTTACTCAACAAAATTTATTATCAAATTAGAAAGAGACAGTCAACTGGTAAAATTCAAGTAAAATCAATCTGAATGTCACATTGGGAAGAGCGTTAAGTACGATGATTTTATCAGAACGAGATTATAGAATTTTTTCGCAATCATAAATAGTATACCTACTAGAGTTCAGTAAAATTGGTGCTCATGTCAAGTAGGCAAAATTTTTATTAGGCGATGTCGGTTAAATTCTTTTTAATACGTATATGCATTACTTGAACCAGCTGATCCGAACCGAAGCATGGTTCGATATTGATTAAAAATCGATTCGTGTATCGGTCGCTCATAAATAAGCTATTGAAAGATTCGTTTTCACCGAAGTTGACGTATTTCCTAGTTTCTTTGATGCAATTTTACTTTTTTCTGAGTGTATTAAGTGAAAGTATTATGCTTGTGGCCAACATTTCCTACTTAAACTTTAAAATGGGGGCTTTTTATTTAACAAATTCCAATGCATTCATACAGTTAGTTACCTTGGAAATAAAGAAAGAAAAAAAGAAAACTATAAATGCTATAATGATGAAGATGTTCCCATAATGATGCTGATGATGTTGACGACAAAGTCTTGTCAACGACTTTTGAATTTAAATGAGTGCCAAAGGCTTTTATGCACAAAATAGACCTTGTACACACACACATAATGCTAGTCTATGCCCTACACTACATTATACTACACTATACAACAATCATAGTAAATTGAGATTTACTCAGTTGCATTTTATACTAACAACTGCTGCTGCTGTTGTTTCCTTTGCTGCTATGTCCTAATAGCAGCGACACTATCAATATTTACACATGTCGAGAGGCGTTTGTTTGGCGTCGGCGTTGTCAGCTTTGGTGTCTGTCTGTCCGTATGTCCGTCTATCTGTCTGTCTGTCTGTCTACAAGCCAGCCTGACAGCCTGCGGCAAGGACGCATTCTGTGTTAGTGTTAGTACCTATATTATTATTATTTAGAACGTACATACATATATATGCAGTTTGCGTTTGTGTTATTATGCCATATGTTGACAAGCAACAACATATGTTGCTCTTTATCTATCTGACATGAAGCAGCATACATTAAAGCAAATGTAGTACATGCAACCCGAGAGAGAGAGAGAGGAGAGAGAGAGTGTTGTCCATTACATTCATGTTGACAGCTTATCCTAAATTCAATCTATACTACAATATTATGAGTTCTTACTTTAATCTCAAATTCACTTTTAAATTTCATTTTCAAATATTAAAAAAAAAACAAAATTCTTAACGGCACAATACATATAAATTAATTATTTATCTAACGTCTACGTCAAAACTTTTCACTTAAAAAAGTTTTAAATTATCGATATGCCTTATTTTATTTTATTTTACTTTTTGATTTTGCAATAAACTTTAAATTGAGTCTGTGTATCTTTGCATTAGGCCAGTTGATAATTCATAGATTTTATTCATTTTATATTTCAACTTCAAATAGCAGATTAGCTCAGTTCAAAGTTCGTTCAAGTATAAATTGAAATAAATGAAGCAAAACTTAAAGTCACTGAAAGATTGTGCTGCAAAAACTTATAAAAATGTTTTATACAACAAATGTTATAAATATATATTTGATATTGATATTTACAGATACATATAATGTATTCTTTTTTTTTTATTAAAATTAAGCACTTTTTCTTTAATTTAAAATGATGCGCAGATGGCTAGTATAAGTGTTTCAGTAGATATGTGCGAATTAAAATGGCTCCATAAAGTGCAGAGTTTGCAGAGTTAAAAATAAAAAAAATGCTGCATACTTTTTGGCGTGAAGTTTCTAATTTATGCATATAAATTATAAAAACAATTTATGAACAATTCTAACAATTCTAGACACTAGATATGGTAGATGAATTTGTAAACGGAGTACACATATAATATAGTGGACTGTTATTTATCAAAACTAGAATGGTAGAGAGTTACAAGCTGTAGGCAGTTCTTCCTGGCCAAAATGTCAGCGTTTAGTTTGACCGACATTAACTGTTTGAAAAATAAACACCTTCGCTTGTATACTCAAGATCCGAAATCCACAACACAGTCCAGATAAGGATTTACTAAAAAAAAAATCTGCAGTATTAAACGGAAAGTCTGACGAGCTTGTCCAACACTATCGCCACTTTTGATAGGATAGCGCCATGTGGCCCTTATCTGATTCTATCAAGCAAAGTGCCCTTTAAAGTTCGTTAGTCAGAAGATAAATCAATGCGTCTGGCGCAACTCCGTACTGTCCGTGCACGGCAATCATCGCCAAACTCTATTATACTCCTTAAATCAGGGCACCAGTCCCGAGCTGATGACGCCATCGAGCGTCACGTAAGATGATAAGTGACACGATACGCGACAGAATGCACTCTGGATATGCAAAAGACCGACACAGGTGACCAGCCCAGGACAGCCTTTGGAAATGGATTTTCCTGACTATGTCGATGTCCTTAAAGCGCGCACAGCTCATTGTTCGTGCGAATACCGATGTCATTTTCCACTTTGACTGGTCCAAAGATTCTCCGAAGCATCTTCCTCTCAAACACGCCCAACGCCGAATTAACCGTTTCTGACATTATCCATGCCTCTGAGCCAGCGTCTTGTAGAGTTTAATTTTTATTTCACTGCACAGAAACTTGACTCTCTATTTGCTTGCCGGGACCAAAATAGCAACGATTAGCAAGAGTTCAGTTTCCTGACTGGTGTTGTTGTTGACGAAGTTCTCTACAAACTCAAAGTTGAAATTCTCGATACTCACAGATTGTCTACGTCGTCGTGTTGTTTGTCTGCGTTTGGAAACCAAGTACTTTTCTTACTCTAGTTCACCGCTAGTCCCATTGGACGAGACTTCCCTGGCGACCGAGCATTGATTTTTGCCGATTAAGTCTATATTACCCGTCAGATCAATCTTCCATCAGAAGATTGAAAAACTGTCTGAAGCCTCGCTTGGTATCAATGGGCTTAGAGCGATTTTTACCGACCTTGACAATGCTTTGGGTGTTTGTTAGCGTCATTATACAGAGGCAAATAATCTTTGCTGGGATATAAAGTACTGTCAGTGCCATCTAGAACTTTGATCTTGATCTCTTTGGCTTTGAAGTCGACAAATAGGTGGCGAGTTTGGCGATTTGTTTTTTTTAGTCTTCTCCAGGAAGACTTCTGCGGCCTGAAACCCAACTGGTACTCTCCAACGTTCGGTTTTTATGAGCGTTTGAAAGGCGACTTATACAAAGGTTTAAGTCAGTCGGCATGCGGTCATCAGTCCATATTTTGCATGTGAGGTGATGACCAACTTCTTGACGCCGGCCTTTAACAACTCTGCGGGTAGCTCGTACGCCGCTTTGTTTTTTGTAAGCTTTTTTTATAGCTTCAAAGATCGCGTTATAGTCTGTTTGCTACACAGGATCGGAGTATTCAGTACGGGTATTGTTTACGTCATTTCGCCGCTAGCGGCATTGTTTACGAAAATTGCCCCAAGATAACCTCCCTGGACATCTGCTACCATATTCCTTCCATGTCCATCTTTACTGAAAGAAGCGCCTTGCTCATAATCTTCAGTCATACGCTTGATTTTTTGATAAAACTCACAAAAAAATATTTCATATAATTATTTCAAAAGATTTTACCTTTTCACAAACAAATTTCAACGATTCTCATAAATTATTTTTAATTAGTTTTTTCTTCTTAAATTAATTAATTTTCTTAAAAAGCATTTCATTATGTATCACAAACTTTTCTTACACGTTGCTTCACTTCATTCGCGTCATTATTTTAAAGAGAAAATTTTGCGCAAAACTTTAAAAAGAAAAAGAAAGAAAAGAAAAAAGAAAAAGAAAATTAAACACCTTGAAAGTAATTTTTATGCTGAAATACTCCAAGTGTAGCTTGGAGTGCCTTGGTGCGGCACATCTGTGTCAATCAAATTGCTATAAAACCAGCTAACTAAATACGCATTACAAGGCAATCGACAGCTGTGTACAACAAAATTTATAAAGTTACATCAGATTATACCGCAAATAAATGAGCATTGAGAATGAACGAACGAACGGAGCGAACGAGCGAAAGGATAAAGATTACCGGAAACGGAAAACCCTTTCGAGTGCTGCTAAACAATCTACACGTTTATTAATTTTACAAATGAAGATGCGATGCAGTCAGTAGCGGATTCAGAACGCTTTTCTTAGCACATTTGTATTTGTCAGTTTTTGGTAACGCCACTGTTTGACATTTGCCAGTGACGCTGTTCCGTTCCGTTTCGTTTCGTTCTGTTTGTTCGTTTTACTTTTTACTCCATTTTAATTTCCATTTGTCGACTTTAGAGGAGGAGCAATGAAAACCACAAAAACGATTTTGTCACCGATAATGATGATGACGAGGACGACAAGGACGACCAAAGCGAGAGCAATAATAACAACAAAAACAACATGAATATTGGCAAGGATTGTAACACAAGGAAATTGTGCATTAAAAACTATGCTGCTAGTTTAGTAATTGCCATTTGAATGAAGTTCAGCTCTTTGTCGTATTCATTTTAAGGTGAATTCATTCAGGTTCGTCCAATTTGAAATGATGCAAATATTCAAAATTTATTAAGAATTTAAACAAATCAAAATTCATAAAAAAAAATGCTTTGTTCTTGTTTTAAGAATATTTTGCATACTTTGTATGATTCCATTAAGACCGATAACTTTTTGCCAGTCGATTTTTGCAAGCATTTTCATTGTCGTTGTGTGTTGCCAGACTGACATTGTTCTGATGGAACACAATTCTTCAGCTGAACACTTCTGTACGATTGCTTTCTTCAGATGTTTCCGTTTTCAACGCGATACGCAAACAACGCGTTTCAGCAGCGATTTACATGGCTTCAAACCGATCAGTTATATTTATTGTCATGTTCGACAATTGACATCTAAACTACCGAAACGGAATACAGACGAAAGTCAGACGAATGAAGAATTCCAGTGGTATCAGGGAAATCTCTACGAAACCAATTATAACCAAAAGCTCTACGTGCTAGTGGTAGTTAACTGAAAATAAATTCAAAAATCGATAGTTGATAACAGATTTTTGATGTTATCGGTAAACTATTATGAATGAAATCGCAATGAAAAAATGTTAATTTAAGTATCGCAAGTGTTATCGATAATTTATCCGCTCTAGCATGTATATGCATATGTATGCATGTATGTTCAACAATGCACTTAGCAAAGTTGTCATGCAACTTTTATTGTTGGGCGGCTAACCCAAGGTCGCCGGGGTATGGTCTTGTTTAATGGCATCGATCAACTCAAAACGCATGCCCCGAAGCGTCAATTTTAGTTTTGGGATCAAGAAAAAAATCACAAGCAGCCAGTTTAGAACTGGCAACACTTGATAATCTTAAATCCCAAATCTTTTTTAAATTTTTAAATTACGTATTTTTTTTTTTTTAGTTTTAATATTGCTTTTGCATTTTATTATTATTTTTATGTAAAATAAAAATTCTTTTCTCTTATTTTTTTATAATTTAATAACTCTGTACGAGTATATTGAATATGTTTTATACAGTTAAGCACTCACGTTGATGTGCAAATCGATTTTTAATGAGATTTTTGAATTTTCATTAAAACGACAGACAGACAGACGGACGGACAGACAAAAGACAGTTTTGCCATCAGCGTTTCTCTTTATTGTTAAATGTAATCATCGATAAAATGAAATACTTAAACGAAAAAAAAAGATATAAAATTTAAATAAAACAAATAAAAAATGTATGCAGCAAAATTATTTAAAGACAATTTTCAACATTTTAAAAAATTATTATTTTCTTTTTTTTTTTTATAGTTTACACAACACTTTATTATGCATTTTGTTAACTGAATATGTAATTGGTTTTATGAACTTATGGAATACTTGTCGCTTGTGGTTTCTTGTTTGGATTCCTTTGATATTCTCATCTGAAATCATAAATTTAAAAATCATTTTTGCGTTTAATTATGCTTTTTTGTTTACTAGTCACTTCAATAGTAGAAAAAAAATTCAAAATAAATGAAAATAAGGAGAAAAGCATTAACTTTGATTGAAACGAAAGCTTTAATATACGTTAACGAGTATAAACAACAGAGGCGTAGATACGCAAAGAGGGGGCGGGCAATCGTGGCTAACTCAAATTTGCTCTCGTCTTATTAATTATTTTGTTTTTATGCCCTGTATCCAAAGGGTCAAAGGGTACATTAAGTTTGTATGTAACAGACAGAAGGAGGCAAGATTGAACCCATAAAGTATATAAACTCTTGATCAGCATTCGACTCCCCGAACTAGCTGTGTCTGTCTGTACGTTCGTCTGTCTGTCTGTCCGTCTGTCCGCCCGTCTGTCCTGCTGTCTGCCGTATGAGAGATATTATCTCGAAAACTAAAAGAGATAGGGCCACCATATTTGAAACTTAGACTCTCCTGAGCCGTCAAGTGTGCACTTGGAAACGGTTTTTCTCTATTTCCATTTTAAGGGGTACCCCACAGCCAATTCTACCCTAAAATTTTGAGTTTTTGCATAAAAACGACATTGTTTCTTATTCTAGAAAGTCTAAATTTAGTATAAATAATGTCTATGATAGTCCCAATTAAACATTCCAATATGGGTAGGACCAACAAAATTTTAGGTATAGCCCCCATACAAAGATATACCCGATTTTTTAAGTTTTGTTTAAAAATTTAATTCAATGAGGTAGTTATGGTAGTAAAAAGTAGAGCCTAACTTGAGGTACATAAAGATTTCTTCATTATTCCATTCAGAAATTGGCTCGGCTTGATACAGTTGAAATAAAATATCGAAAATATTTGGCAGCCACACTAATTGTATAAAAAAGATTGACAATCGTACTCAGCAAAAGAAAAATCATTTTTATAAAATTATTTCTTTTTTTTTTTTTTTTACGTCGTTCAAAGCAAAAAAGCTATTTGCAGTCTCGTTGCAATATTTTAAAAAAACTAAATAACAGCAACAACGAGCACAACGAGTAGCGAGCACAGCGTGTTTCAAGCATAACGCGTAATGAACACAGCGAGTATCAAGCACAGCGTATACAGCGAGTACAGTTTGTAACGAGCACAGCGAATTGAAAATAACGTGTAGCGTAAGCGTATTTGTAGGTATTTTGTAAATTATTTTTCGCGTCTATTAATATTATAAATGAGTGAATTATGTAAATATAAAAATAGTGAAAGATAACAAATTGAAAGTGACTAGTAAATAGTTTAGTCCAATTAAAATGTACACTCATGGCTTTTATGATGTTTCGAAAAGTTTGACATTTTTTAGGACAAACATAGGTGTCACATTTTCATCGATACTAAAAAATATCGATATCAAATAACACACAGATACTAAACGGTACATCGATACCAAACGATACATCGATACCAAACAATATATCGGTATTAAACGCTTAATCGATACTAAACGATACATCGATACCAAACAATACATCATTGATTAACGATATATCGATAGCAAAGAATATACCGATACTAAACGATAAATAGATACCAAACAATATATCGATACAAATCAATACATCGGTACTAAATCGATATATCGATACTAAACGAAACATCAATACTTATCGATACAACGATACTAAGCGATATATCGATACCAGCATAAGTGTGTTCTATATGCATAGTAGGAATAATCCGATTTTGTATCAAAAAAATAGACTATATCGCAATGCAATTTTAAGAACTAAAAATCGACAAAGATGTTTTGCCAACACAAAACTGTGCATTAAAAAAAAAACTTAAAATAATAAATATGCAGCTGGGGCAATATGCATACAAAATATGTAAATTTTTAAATTGTATAAAAGTTTTTTTTTTTTTTTTTTTTAAACTAATTTCCGTAAGCGTGTTGACGTATGTCACGTTGCACAATTTCAAAATACGTTCTTTCTTTTATTTTGTTCTTCTTATAAATTACGAAGTAAAAAAATCCTTTCCTTTTGCTCCAGAAAACGTACAATTTACGTAGAAAAAGTGTAGCTACGTTTGTAAAAAAAAAAAGTAAAATACTTAAACTGACGATGTGACGCAAAAATTTTACATAAACCAAATAATGTCAAAAATTTTAAAGTTTATCGAGCGAACGGTTGCAGGTTGAGTTAGTTTTGAATTTAAGAAACAATTTACTGAAACATTGTAAGACAATTGCAGGTTGAGTTAATTTTAAAAAGTAATATTATACAAAATTTTAACTGAACTATGTCGGGCAAAAAATAACTTGTGTGTGTGTGTGTGTGAAATAGAAAACGACAAAAATTATATAGCATACATAAAGTAACACACACATACAAATGTCTGTCCGTCTGTCCGTCTGTCTGTCTGTTTGTATGTAAATAAGCTTTGTACCTAAGTATTTGGCTTCATACACGTACATACATGCACATGTACCTAAAACATTGTTCGTGACTCTATTCTATTTCTATTTTCTATGTTGGTATAACTTCAATTATTGGTTGCATTCGAGTCACGTTTCAACGTGTTCGTTGTATGTTTTAGGCCAATTGTCTACTGAAACTGTTATAACGATTTTGCCTAAAGTTGCCAGCACCAACAAATATGTACATTGTACAACTCTTGTCTTACTCGTCGTTCGGTCGGTAGGTAGTCTTTGAGCTGCATCCTTTTTATTATTTTTCAAAATAGACGCTATCTTCTTATTACAATTCATTGCCAAACTTGTCGGCAATGCTCATTCAGGTCAAATGCAGTAATCTTGCATGGATTTCAATACTTTTGCTGCATAAATTTCCCAGAAAGAACAAAAAAAAAAAAATTTTAAATATTTGAAGTCGAAAAAACTTAGACTTTAATTCTAATTTGATGCGTGATATTTTATTTTATTTTTATATCCGCCACACATAGTGTGATATATATATTCCTGATCACCTCGACGAGACGAATCGATTTAGCCATGTCCGTCTGTCTGTCTGTTCGTCTGTTTGTTGCTGCGCGATTTATTCGCTCAGTTTTAAAGATATTAAGCTGCAATTTTAAACTTAAGCTTTTCTAGATCTTGTGTACTTTCTATGTTGCAATCAATGTGCCACGCCCACTTTTAGGTATAGCTCCCATATAAAAGTACAACATTTTGTCAAGTTCTAATAAGAAAAAAATGTATTTTTAAAGCGAATGGCTTCAAATATGGTACAAATGCTTTTTATACCATGCCAAATCTTCAGTTTAAAATTGGTTCAAATCGGACCGCGAATTTCTAAATTTTTTAGAATATTTTTAACATAATTTGTTAATTATTTTAAGATTAAATTTAATACAAATGCTGCACACGAAGATCTATCCACATCAACTGATGTGTAACAGGCATATAAGCTTCGGTCCAACCGAAGTTAACTTTTTTCTTGTTTTATATTTAAATACTAGCAAGTACCCGCGTCTTTTTTTATAAAAATAAAAATTGTTCAAAAAATCTACATATATTGGGTCCACATATGGGTCCCAGGTCCAAATTCCGGAAATCCCTTGAACACCTTGAACGCTAAAAATGTTTTTTAACCATCTTTCAAGTGAGCCCTGTTTCAAGTCTCTACGTCTATTCATTACAAAGATATGCTTTTTCCGGTTTCAAGGCCCCCATTACGTCTCGGGTCAAAATTTTCCAAAATCCCATCTTGTTGCTCACCGGAATTCTAAAAAAAAACAAAAATAAATAAATTTGTTAACATCTTTTTGTTACAAATATTTGGCTTTTCCAGTTTTAAGGCCCCCGTATATAAACTAATAAAAGTTTCGTGGCAGGTATTTAAACTTCGTTGCTACCTAAGTTAACGTTTTTTTCTTATTTTTTTATTAAAATGTTTACTCTCGATTTTGTAATGATTTGAAACAGTTGACGTATTCCGTCAATGTCTCTTTCTAATTTGGGAACAAATTTTGTTGAGTATGCATGGTATGGTGAATTTATATAAATTTCACCTCATAAATAAGCAAACAGCTGATAAAATTTAGAAATTTGAATTTTTTTCAACAACTTTATTACAAGCTCTCAAAGTGTGTTTATATTTTAATTTAAAAACAATATTTTTTGAAAGCAACAAAGCAATTGAAGCAAAAGTATAGAAAATATACTTAAGGTATTCAGAGTAACCAGAGCGTTTTTTTTTGACTGACAGTATCTATCTGCTCTATATCTATAATATTTGCTCACTACCTCTTTCTTTAAATTTTTCATACTCTTTCCCTCCTGTCGTGGTGAAATTAAAAATAATTCACCACGAAACTCAGTTGTCAAACTTATTTAAGCAAAGATTTCCGAAGTATTTCATCTGGTATCATTACATCATAGTAAGCAAGGAGTAAGAAAAAATGTTCGAAACTTGATTGGGACTGTCCCATAGTCATTCTATACATTCATGAGCGCATACCTAAGTTTTTTTTCTTTGATCCTATTTAGATTTTATTAGGAAGCATCATCATAGATGGCAATGCTGTTTATAAGTAATGTGAATTTTTTACGCTTTTACAACGTTTTTAGTTCTATGATGAACTGTGGTATGCGGTCTGGGTTTTAATTAGAAGAAAATTTGGCAGAGGAAAACTTTTTCGTCTCTGGTGAGTTTTAGGCGGATACTTTGCGTCTGAGCGTTTGACGCAGCTGTAGTTCCGGATTAGAACTTTTTCATATTTTCGGAGAGCCAGGGTTTGAGTAAATACCAAATTACCAAATGTCAGTTAGTTAGGTCTTACGCAAAAAAAACAATTATGAAACTGCGCAGAAAATTTGAAAATTGTCCTTAAAATAAAACTTTTGCATCCTAAATAATGCCAGAAATAATTCAGATATAAGAATAGCAAAATTTAAAAATACCTAGTTTCAAAATTCCTAAACAGGAAAATATTAAGACATGAATAATTATGTTCAGTTAAATTTTCATGAAAATTTTTTTTAGTTAAATCAAAAAGCAATACAAGAAATACAGAACCTGGGAAAGAGTATGGGAATACTGAGAAAAGCTGGTTAGTGTCACGACACCCGAGCAAGGCTGGACATTACGGCTAGTACAGTATACATAAAAAGAAAGCAACTTTAAGCAACGCAACAAATTTTACCCTTAAAACTTCAACAAAAAAAAAAATATAACGAAAAAAAAAAAAAAATAAAAAAATAAATAAAATAAAATAAAAACCTGATAAGTTTCTTTACCAAGCGAAAGTAATCCAATCAAAATATAAACAGCTGAATTTCAGTTATTTAGGTTAATAAAAAAAAAAGGCAACAAGAAAAATATGAAACTGAAGCTGAAGCTGAAGTGACATGAAAATGAAGACAACGAAAGATGAGTGAAATAAAATTATAATGCAAAAAATGAGAAAAAATGAAGAAGAAGAAACAGAGAGAATGAAAAACAACAACACAGCAAAGTGTTTAGAAAGTAAGACAGCGAAAAGCAACGAAGGACATGACATGCTGTATTACAAATGATATGACGCGTTGCGTTGAAAATGTATGACAAACATTTACATACATAAATACAGGGTGATTTTATTTGGAAAATAAAACGTTTTTTTTATACTAAAAATTAAGCAGCACAAACTAAATGAAATAACAAAATAAAATCTGCCTAAATGTAAAGAAAAAAAAATTAAAACAAATCGTACTTTACGAAATATTTCGTATATTGTAGCAATATTTCGTACATTGTAAAACAGCGTATGAAATATTGACATTGTACATTGTAGCAACAGCGTACGAAATATTGAAATATGTTGGAAAAATATTGTTTGTATTTTAATGTATTCAATGTTTGTAATGGCGTACGTTACAATATTTCGTATATTGTAGCAATATTTCGTACATTGTAGCAACAGCGTACGAAATATTGAAATACGTTGGAAAAATACTGTTTGTGTTTTAATGTATTCAATGTTTTTCGTGGCGTTTTTTGAAATATACAATACGATTTTCATTAAAGTTATGCCGATTTAATGTGGGTAAACCAATGCGACAAATTAAAAAAATAAAAAAAAAAAGAATGGTGCAATTATGTGCAAAAATGTTTATGTACAAATTATTTGGTATAGTTTAGCAAATGTTTTTACATTATTAATAGCTTGCACAAATATGAACTACTTGAATTATAGTTCAATAATATCTGGAATCATAAAACATTACCAAAAATTGAAAGGCACACATAATGTTTGTTAAGTTTGTGGTAAAAAAATTGTATTTACACCTGTCAACTTTACAAAAGATCCATTAATAAAATCAGTTTCACCATAAATTACAACTGACAATAACAACAAAACCAAGAAAAAAAGACCTAACAGAGAGTAAAAGTGAATGAGTGAAAGGAAAACGGGAGTCGTTGGCATACTCATACTCATGCTCAGTCTCATCAGCAGCATCAGTGTCATTATGGACATCAATGAAGGCAGCAGCTAAACGGACAGACAGACAGACAAACAAACTGAAAAAGCTTTAAAGCCGTTGGCGTGGTAAAGTGCTACAGTATGTGAAAAAAAAAATATAAATAAAAAAAGTGATGAGTTACATACATACTTCTCTTCAGGTAAGTTGTATGTACGTAAAGGGAGTTTGAACGCTTCATGAATTGACAGCGGACGACGACGATGACGATGACAACGAAGTAGGCTAAGTGCTAAAAGGATGTATGTAACGAAATATATACAAAAAAAAAAACACCAAGGATATGAAGAATATGCCATACTATACATACTATAATATTTTACTGTTATCTACACACACACACACAGAATAGCACAGTACCAAACAGAATGACTCGGAAGTCGGAAACGTAAGGCGGCAGTACACGTATGTATTGGTTTGTTGATTTGTTTTAGCGGTGAAGAGATGTGTAAAACGCTTGAGCAGAGTTTGGCATATAAAGGATCAACTTCTTTTCGTGTGTGTGTGTGTGTGTGAGAATATAGCTGATGTACTTTTATGTTTGTGTATGTGTATCTCAGCATCTTAGCTTCAGCTGCTTCTTTTTCTGCTCCTTGATGAGGTTCAATACTAAAGTGTCACATTTGTCGAAGGCGCATATTTAGGGCTACATTTTTATTCTGGTTTTTTTGTTTGTTCGCCTTGAAATTTTTTTTTGTATGTGTAAAATCGTCAAAAAAAAAACTTTCTAAATCGATTTAAAAAAAAAAAGAAAATGTTTTTCCATACATTGCTAATATGCGTAAATTAGATATCGTATATAAATTTCAAAAAAATTAAAAAAAAAAAAAAAAAAGGAAACGACTTCAAGATACGCTATATATGCACATGCAAGACATGTCATGTATGAAGTCATGCAAGACATGTCATGTATTATATCATGCAAAATATCAGTATGAAGTCATGCAAGACATGTCATGTATGAAGTCATGCAAGACATGTCATGTTTGAAGTCATGCAAGACATGTCATGTATGAAGTCGTGCAAAGTATCAAGCATAAAGTCATGCAAGACATGTCATGTTTGAAGTCTAACAAGAACTGTCACGAATGAAGTCATGCAAGACATGTCATGTATGAAGTCATGCAAGACATGTCATGTATAAAGTTATACAAGAGAAAAATGAGATGGGACACTTCTGGCTTTAACACTTCTTCTGAAAACAAAACCTATAGCGTATTTTTTAAGTCGTTTAAACTTTGCTATTTTTTTTTTCGGTTTTTATTTTTTCATTTAATAATGCCACAACAACAATGCATTTCATTGAAAAGTCCTTACACACATACACATAAATTGGTTCTCTTTTCGAAATTACTTGAAAAAAAAAAAAAGTTAAATAAAATAAAAATGTTGTAAGCCGCTTTTCAGTCATATTAGCTGGGATTCTAATCAGTAGTGTAATCGTATGTATTGTAGCAAGGTAAATAATGCAAAAAAAAAAAAAAAAAAAAAAAGGATAACATAAAAAAAAGTGAAAGTGACTTAGAAGAATTTACCAAAAGAAGAAATCTATACAAAACGAAAGTGATTTCAAAGTAAGTTGAGCGAAAGCAATTTGCGTCAAAAATTTGTAAACTTTTGTAATCAGTTTCAATGTGAATTTGTCTGCTTTGTAAACAATTTTCAGAAGTTACTCTGATGACTCTTTTTTTTTTTTCATTTGAAGTTATTTTGCATCTAAATTCAACGGAATACAAAATGATTGGGTAACGCTTTATGTATTGAAAAACTCAAATTTTCTATGATTTTAATTCCAATACGAAATCAAATCAAAAGGAAATAAAAACTCAAAGTAAAACGAATATTTTAAAAAACGTTTTACTCCATGCAAAAAGTAAAACGCGCATTTTCAAAAGCAATATTATATTAGGTTTTACATGCAAAAATGTTTTTGTTATTGTAAAAACGTATTTCCTCTGCTCTAATATGAGAGAGGTCACATTAAAACTTGTGCTGAAAACGATAAGTCTGCAGTGTCTTGCTGGGAGAAGTCTAAATGCCATCTATCGCATACGACGCACAGTGGTATTGCTACATAAATTTTTGTGCAAAAAATTTATGCTAATTTAAAAGAGGAAGGCATCGGAGACCCCATAAAGTATATAAATTATTGATCAGCTCGATGAGACGAATCGATTTAGCCATGTTCATCTGTCTGTCCGTCTGTCTGTCCGTCTGTCTGTCCGTCTGTCTATCCGTCTGTCTGTCTGTCCGTCTGCAAATTTTAAAGATATTGACCTGAAATTTGAAACTTAACCTTTTGTGCTCCTATTTAGTTTGTATGTCAGAACCAAGATGCCACGCCCATTTTTAAATATAGCCCCCATACAAACTTACCACTTTATTATTTATTATTAAATTTGTTTAAAGTTAAATAATAATAAATTTTTTATTTTTGGAATTTCAAGAATTTTAAAAATATTTTTTACGCTTAAATTCATTATTATATATGTAACTATGTGTATAATCAGTATTCAATGGCATTCCAATTCATTTGTTTTTGCTTTTGTTGTCGTTGTTGTTGTTGTTGTTGTATTGTCAAGGCAATGCACAAAATTTTTGGCAAATGAGCTTTCCAATTCGTTTGATTCTTGCTTGGCGTTCTAATTTAATTAAACAGAAATTTGTCGAATAATTTAATTAGACAAACAATGCACACACAGCTTGAATGTAAAAGCAATAGCCTTAAATGAAAGGATAATAAAAAAGAGTGAAAGGCAATAGTAAGAGTAAAAGAGAAAGTGTGAATATTGAAATAGCACAACAGTTGATAGGGTTAAGGACATTTTATGGATTGATGCAGACAGACAGACAGACAGATAGACAGACCAAGTGCAATGAATATTTGCCAAATATAAATATTTTGTGTTTATGCTTTCAAAATTTGAAATTGATTGTCATAAAATGACATTTATAACACAAAAAGAAAAACAAAAATAATAAACAAGAGTAAATTTTTATCTTTAGTATAAAACGAATTTTGTATACACTTCAAAAAAATTAAGGGTGTAAAAAAATGTACGAAAACATTTGCAAGAATAATTTTTCTTTAAATAAACACTGAAGTGTAACACGTACGTTGCAAAATGCAAAAAGTGCAACATTGCACAAATCATCATTGTGAGCGCACATGTAAAAATAATGTTATACAACACTGCACACAGCTGATTTAATACATATTCTGACTTTCGATTGTCATATAAAACACATAGCAGGCATACACACATACATACATGCCCAATGCAAATGCAAAAAAAAAAAAAACAATTGTCGCTAATATTTAGTAAAAATATTGTATATATGTAAACAGTATAGCAAACTGTTATATGCATTGTATGTGTGTATTGACATAAGTGAACAGTGTTGTTAAACAGCGACAGTTTATTGTACTGTACAACTCAATTAAGTCGAAACAAAGCGCACTGTACTCTCAATCAACTTAATTCATTTTTCGTACAATGGAATATGTAAACTCATTTGAACAATTTATGTTTTCATATTTTATGTATTTTAGATGCAATGGCAGTAGCCAACAAACAAATGTACACTATAAACGTCTGTGAGTGTGTATGTGTGTGTGTGTTTACTTATTTAACTTGATTTCAGTACTGTACATTTTTTTTTTTTAACCTTGTAATTTTTTTTTTTTTCTTTATCTTTTAGGCTTTTACAAAGTTTAAATTAAATCGAAATTATTTTAAAATCATCTTTCTTGTGCAAAGTCATATTTGTTTTTAGGATGTTCGCATTTATTTTATGACATTTTCTACAACAAAAAATATATTGCAATAATAAATTTTCGAAATAATTTAAATGTTTCTCTTTTCTATTTGCTTTTAGGTAAGTTTCAAATGTTTACTTGGAATATTTAATAAAAATAAAATGGAAATTTTTGGTGAGTTAAAATGAAAAGAAAATCTAATTGTAAATGTAACATGGCAACCCATTTCTTTTAGAGATTTCTTTATTTATACGAAAAAAAATAAAACCAGATATGTTGTCGTAATGAAACCGATTCGAATAACTCAAGTGTACAGCTAAGCAAATAGTCGGCTTGACTCATTTCGTTTGACTTAAAATTGAGTCGTTTACTTAATCGGTTACTTGCGATGTGATGCAATTGAGCCAAATAAAATAATCGGCTTGACTCATTTCGTTTCGTTTGACTTAAAATTGAGTCGTTTACTTGATCGGTTACTTGCGATGTGATGCAATTGAGCCAAATAAAATAGTCGGCTTGACTCATTTCGTTTCGTTTGACTTAAAATTGAGTGGTTTACTCGATCGGTTACTTGCGATGTTATACAATTCAGTCAACCATTTTGGTAAAAGTCTTGTAGCTCATTGGCAGAACGTTTCGCTTTGTATATGAAAGGTTCCAGGTTCAATACACGGCAATTAAAATTATAATTGTAGTACCCAAGGGGTAAAAGGGTATATTATATTATACAGGCAGAAGGAGGTGTGGTAGACGGACCCAATAAATTTATGTATTTCAAATCAGCATTAATAGGAGAGTCAATCTAGCTATGTCCGTCTGTCCATCCGTCCGTCTGTCATGCTGTGTGTCGTATGAAAAGATTTTTTCGGAGACTAAAGTAGTTGGGGGCCAACATATTTGAAATTTTCTGGATCTCTTGAGCCGTCAAGTAGGTCACCTACTTACTGGTTTTCTCTAGTCCCATTTTAAAACTTTAGGTTTTTGCACAAAAGCTTCATTGTTTCTGTTTCTAGGAACTTCAAATTTTGTATAAATTGTACCTCTGATAGTCCCAATGAAACATCACATTATGGGTAGAACCAAAAAATTTTAGGTATAGTCACCATACAAATTAAACCCATTATTTTGAGTTTTTAAATATGAAAACCTATTTCAATAAATTATGGTACTAAGATAAGACTAGGGCTGTGTGTTTGTTGAAAATAATCGATTGTTGATGATTGTACAAATAAATCGATTGTTGCTGATTAATCATGATTATCAAAAAATTTTTTGATATAATTTTTTGATTTTATTATTTTCCATAATCTTAGTATAACTTAAAAAGATGAAAAGTGAGGACTTTTTTTTTTTTTTTGCTTTTCACCTGGAAAAAACTTTCTTATCATGCTTGCTAATCAGTGCCGAGACTGTCCTCTATCCTCTATCAACTATGTACTTGATTATTGATTAAATAATAACTTGATTAATCAATTATTTATTCTTCAACTAATTGAAGTTGATTATTAAAAATAATCGATTGTTTAATGATTAATCGATTAATTACACAGTCCTAGATAAAAGTAAACTTGCATTTGAGCATACTCTTTCTTGGCATTCTTTCTTTTTTTTTTTTGTGTTTTTTGCTTTTTGTTTGTATTATTTGATTTTTTTTGTTTTGTTTTTTATAATAAGAAAAGGTTTGACGTTTAATCGAGTTTATATTTATGTATATGATCTAAGTCATGATCCAATTATATTAGGTGACATATTCCGCCACTGTCTCTTTCTAATTTCTTAGCAAATTTTGTTGAGTATACATGTTATGGTGAATTTATATAATTTCACCTTATAAATATCAATTTTTCTGCTTCTTGATTTTGAGCAAACTAAAAGCTGATAAAATTCAAAAATTAAAAATATTAAGCAAAAGTATAGAAAATATAATGTTTCATGTAATTTCACCTCATAAAAGTCAACTATTCTGCTTCTTAATTTTGAGAAAACAGCTGATAAACTTTGTTATAAGTTTTCAAAATGTTTTTAAATATTTTTAAATTTAAAAGAAAAAATTGTTTTGAAAGCACCAAAGCAACCGAAGCAAATTACAGAAAATGTAATATTTGCTTACTAACTCTTTCTCAAAATTTTACGTACTCTTCTCTCGTGTCATGTTGAAATTAAATATAATTCACCACGAAATTAAGTTATCAAATTTATGTAATCAAAGTTTTCAGAAGTACTTCACCTGAGAAAATTGCAACGTGATCTAAGTCAAGACGTTCGGTAAATCGATTCAACGGCTGAAGTCTTTTCGCTTTTTTTCTGGCATATATTTACATATTTCTTGTATTTAAAGAGTGCATTGCTTGCAAAACAAGCAGAAAAAAATTCAACGACAGCTGATTGTGTAAAGTTGCACAATTTAACTTTTGCATATTTGCATTATAGCACAAGACATTGTGAACAACATATTTGTTTAAACATTTACTTACACTGCAACATGATTTTATTTTTTTCCAAATAAATAATAATAAAAAAATAAACAGAAAGAAAAAAAATGAAATACGAAAAATTCAGAGCAAATCCAAAAAGCAAATAAAAATCTAAATAGAACATGCTCAGATACAACATCGAGTAGAAAAGTTGCTGCTCTATTAAAATTCAAAACAAATAACAACAGCAGCAATAAATGAAACAATGAATGTTGCTATAAATACATACGTATGTGTACATGTATGTGTGTGTGTGTGTGTGTGTGAGTAAGTGAATATATATATTCATAGTCCTTTATGTACATTTTTGCATGAATGTGAATGCCTTTTTTGTTTTCTAGATTTTTTTTTATTGATTTATTGAAGCTTTATTTTGTTCATAAACTGAATTGTTTTTACACTCATACTAACTCAATTAAACACACACACACAAACACATGCATATATGTATATTGTATATGCAGCGTCATTCCAAAATTTTTCGTCCTTTAATCGTTTTTATACTTTCCTATACATTTTATATATACATTTTTTTCCTCTTTCTTTCGTCTCTTTTGTTGACGTTTTAACAATTCTGCATGACCTTCTCGTTGATGACGTGTTTAGATTTTTAATTGTATGTATACCCTACATTATGTGTGTGTGAGTGTGTGTGTCAAGAGTTAACTAAGTTTGTAAAAGTAGATAAAATATGTAGAACATTTCGAGGTAGAAGCGAATGCAACCGAGGAATTCCCGAAATTTCGAAAATAAATATCAGACTTGTACGTTTAGTCTTCGTAAGATAAGTCAAAATAATATCAGTGAAAAAAATTGAATATTTTGAGTCATACTGACCGACGTTTTAGCAAGATTGCATTATATGTTCTAGATGAACCAATCTAAACCAAATTTGGTATTTTAAAGCTTAATGGTTTCATATGGAACCCATTTTTTTTTTTTTTTTGGCACAATCTTTCAATTTTTGAAAAGAGACTTATTCCATAAAGGCTTTTAATACATTTTTTTTATTAAGACTCAATGCTCTTTAATTTAGTTTCATGGTTCTTGCAGAACATAGTAAAAAAAGAAAAAAGCGTCATCAGCTCGACTAGACGAGTCAATCTTGCCATGTTCGTCGGTCTGTCTGTATTTAGATATGCGATATATGGAACTGAAGGAGGAAACTTAAACGTTTCTCAACTCCAAGGCCCCACACCTATTTTTAGCAATAGCCACCGTGCAAATTTTTCAGTGTTTTTAAAAATAAAAATGGGGTTTTTACAATGCGTTTTATGTTAAATAAGGTAAAAACACTTCTAATAGCCACCCATGTGCAGAACATGACCCATGGCTGAGCTGGGACATAATCTAGCGTACAATCCCCATACCCATAGCAGATACCCGGCGTGGAGTATAACGTTGTACGGTGGTTTCGGCTGCTCTTCTTTTTTTGATGACATTTTTACAATTTGCACTTTTTTTTATTTGCAGCGTAACCAAAATGGGCTGGGGCTAGCTTGAAAACATACTAAAAATACCACTTTTTTTTTTTATCTTACCAAAAATATTTTGGAGAAAGCCGAAATTAGCTGTTTCTTAATTTTGTTTTTTGTTTATGTTTCAAAAGCATTTTTGTATGGGAAAATTAGAAATTCGACTTCTTAAATGAACCGATTATGTATTAGGCATTGTTTTAGTAGAATTTCAATTTACTTGCTTTGTTTACTTTGACTTGTAATCGGTTTGGGGCTCATTGGTTGGACGGTTTCAACGTAAATAGCGGACATAGAAACATTTTTACTATTTTATATAAATAGATTATATTATTATTTATTATTTATTATAAAGCGATTTGTTTCAAATATGGTAAAAACACTTCTTACAGCCACTTATTTTCAGAAAATGACCCATGCTTAAGATGGGATCAACATATCATATAGCCCCCAATTTTTTTATGAAAATAAAAATAGGTTATTCACTCAGTTTGGAAAATATTAAACTGAATCTCGAAATTTATGGTTTTCTCGAAGCTTCCATTTTTTAGCTCCTCACACAAAATTTATTTTAGTGAACAAAAAATTCGTTTTAACTTAAACGTTTTATATTCTTTTAACTGACATTTCGCGCAATCCATAAAAGCTGCCCACCCCTAATAAGTTTATAAACAAAAAAAAAAAAAAAAATAAAAACGCCGCTCAATGAACAAATATCGATTTGTTATAAAAGCAATCAACACTGAAATAAAAAGTATGAAAAAATGACAACAACAGGCAACGTTACAGTGACTCATTGGCAATATGAAACAGCCGCATGAATGAGGGGACCACAAGGGTGTACGGTGTACGGTGTGAATACACCCCCAAATGAAAATAACGCATATAAAAACGAAAATATCTACACAGATGCAGGCAAATTTATACTTTTACTCACGCATTGAATCGTACACATTTGACGAAAGTGTTTGGAAGACGACACAACAACAACAACAAGAAGAACAGGAACGATGTCTATGATGATGACGACGAGGATGACGATGACAACGACGACGACGACGACAACGACGACGACGACGACAACGACGACGACGACGACAACGACAACGACGACGACGTTGGCGCAATAACAATAACAAGCAATACTAGCAGAGCAACAACTAATGTTTCTCTCTAACAAAACCCCCCCACACCGCAAGCACCCTTAAATAGACTTTACAGCCGACTTTACCGTTCATTGAACTTGCAAGTTGTAAACTTGCTAACATTCTTGTTATTTTATTTTATTTTACATACAACAAAATAGATTAAGCAAAATAGAATAGATTTTTAGAGAAGTCAAGAAGATATACATATACGAGTGTATATCGTGTGTATACATTGTCAGAAAAAAAAAAAGAAAATAAAATAAAAAATAAAACTTAATAAACTAAAAACTGTCATAGACTTTTGTTTGACATGAAATTGAATTAGATTAATTTAAAATAACTTTAAGTTTAGGGTTATAACTTTCTGGAGCGGAACTAGAATTTTGGTGGAAACAAAATATGTATGTACTCTACTAAACCTAATACCGCTAGATCTCATTGGCTATGGTATAATTGCAAGCAGAATAACTCGAGAATACTCAACCTTCCAGTGCCCTCGCCCCCAGCCACAGACTATTATACGTCATACACAACATTTCGGAAGAATTTCCTGATATTCATTCGCGATATTCAACGAGATTACAATGGGAAAACCTACCCCATAATAGTACCAAAGCCATAAGTATTTATACAGATGATTGAAAACTTGTTGTAAGGTAAGCTGGAGACTTTTTTTTTCCAAGGACCTGTAGATTATAGAATGCTTCAGAGTTCCCAAGTTAAGTCGAAATGATGGCTATACATGAATCTAGGGCAACACTCAGGTAGTAGACAAAAAATATACATAATCTTTTTAGATAGTCAGACAGCCTTAAAGGAACTTAAGTCGTGCAAGAACACATCAGATACAAACTCACAGTGTCTCAGATGGGTTCCAGCTCACCAAGATAATCTTGGTAACTGCAAAGCAAGTAGATTGGCCAAAGAAGCTACAAATTCCGTCATTCCTTCAGGAAGTAGTTTTACAGGAATTTCCATGGTTAGTCTAAAACAGGAGTGGGGGGGAAATATTCAAGCTAGCAAAATTAAATGAACCACAAATACCAAATGTATTATCTGGACATTCACGTGTCCTAAATACTTTACTAAGCGAACAGCCCAACTCATGAGCCAAAATTAAAAGACAGACATACTCTATCCATGCTGGTAGGAGTTCTCTCAGAACACTGCCGGGTTGGCAGATATGCTGCTCGACTAGGAATAGCACCCAATGATTTCTGTAGAAGCTGATAAAAACGAGGAAGAGAAGGAGTCTGTTGAGCACTTTCTCTGTTTGTCGTTCTTGGTAGGCCGTTTTCGGATAGACTGGCGGAATCAGTCAAGATTAGTGCAATAGTAGCTTTGGGAGTTGGTTTGAGTAGAGAGAATAAACAAAAGAGATCACAATGGTCCCAGTCTGGCCTAGAAGATGACGATGCAAATATTCACGTTGGCCATTACAACCTAACCTAGCCATGACAAAATGATGTTCATAAAAAAAAAAAAAAAAAAAACAAAAACGATTTTCTTATTTATCATAGAAACTCAAATTTTGCATGAATGACTTTCGATTTTTCTTATTTTTATTTATTTATTATTTTTTTTTTTTTTTTATTCACTAGAAAATCTCTGAAGTGGGTTCATATCTTTACCAGAAATGGCTCAGTTATACGAGATATGCTGTTTACGCCGTCTAATAATATCAAAGACATAAACCATATCAAAGCAACCCATAGCGCCATCTATGTGTGTGCAAATCTTGAATAATTAAATACTATATGTCTGTCTGTCTATATTTCACGAGATTTTGTATGAAAATTAAGAAATATTGGAAAAAAAAAACCACAAAGCAAAATAATAGTGCATTTCCATTAGGCTGCGTTCGAGTTAGCGTTAAAAACTCGACAAACTCGCGTTAAATCGCATACAATAATTATAGGCAGTTAGGTAAGGAAAAAAGTAGCGACTTTCGATAACACGCGTTCAAACCGATTTCACATTGATTTCAAACCGATTTCTCTTATCGGTTCGAATAATTTGGCAATCGTAAGTTGCGCATATTTATGAAAACAGCTGACAAAGTAACCGCAAAAAAAAACATTTAGCCAAACTCTTCAGCGGGCCAGTGGAAATGTGCTATACGATTTTGTTGAGTAGGTTTCTCCATTTTTTTTTTTCAAAAGTAAATTTTATATTTTCTCCAAAAACTCATTTCCAAAATTTGTCTTAGCATGTCTCAATTTCTTTTTTTAGCTTCAGATATCTTTGTATCTTTTACAACGACTTTTTCTACGACTACAATACGCGTACTTAAAGATACTTTTAACGATTTATGCAAAAGTTGAGTCATAAAATTTAGCTAAATGTAATTTTATATCTGTATGTGCACAGACAGAGTAGTAGAGTAACTTAGATTATTGTTGTAGATAATTTCGAAAAGTTTTAAAGTCATTAAGTGATTTTTATTGACATCTAATTACAGTAGCTTTTTATATCCTTTCTTTCATTTTTTTTTTTTTATAGTTTGTGGCATGCAATTTTTGCACAAATTTAGTAAACGAATAAAAGAAATTCGTTATAAATAAATAATGAAAATCGTGGCTGTATTTATGCAACGATGCCAGCGGCTAACCCACTAGAACACCGGAGATATGGTCTTCAGCTCCTTCGGCGAATTTTGATTGATGATATCGATCGACTCAAAACGCTCTTTCCGAAGAGGCAATTTTAGTTTTAGGAACAGGCAAAAGTCATCGGTAGCCAAATCTGGTGAATACGTTGGTTGCTCGTTGGTATTTATTGAGTTTTTGGCTATGTACTCCAGTACAATCACGATTCAATGAGATGGCGCGTTGTCTTCCTGTCAATTATTGCATACAAAATCGTTAAGATTCAATTGTTAAATTCTAAAAAAAAAAAAATATACTTTTTATTCGCCATGCTTTCATAATCGAAAAAAAATTTGCGATTTGCGATTTGCGATTTAGAAAACTCGTACGATTCAAATTATTACTGCTCCGGCAAAAGCAAAAATTATGTTTCATTTCCAAAACGTTTAATTTTTTCATTGTACATGACAAAAACTGTTATCGGTTACAAATCAAAAAGGTTATCGGTCTAAACAATTCGCAAACTGTTGTTGCTTTCACTAAATTTTCTCAGCTTTTTAAATTTAGGCATGAGAAGAAAATATTTTTTTAAGTTTGAATTCAAAATCAATATAATGAAAAAAAAAATATTTAAAAAAAATCGAAAGTGTCTTTTTTGTTTAGATTTATGCATTTAACTATTTGCGGAAATAATTTGTGATCCATCCAAACAAAATTTGTGATTTGAAAAGTAAATCGCAAAATTTTTTCAATTTCGAAAATCTAAAGTGAAATTTGCACTTTTAAACAATGAAAAAGAATATATTAGGGGTGTCAAGAAAATCTCTACCAAACCAAATTCAACCGAATTCCAACCGAATGAGATTTCAAGGTGTTATACAAATCTCTTTGGAATGGCTCCAAATCTCCTAAGTTTTAGTTAGAGATTTGATAGAGTTTTAGTAAAATACAACTTAAAACAAGGAAAAATGTTAACTTCGGTGGAGCCGAAGCTGAAATACCCGTTACATGGGCGTGGCGTCTTGGTTTTGACCCTGGATGACAAAAGAAATGTTTTTAACCAATTGGGAGCGAGTACATTCATAAATAATTACTATTTTTAAACAAAAAATCGAAAAAATCGATAAGTTTGTATGGGGGCTATACCTAAAAATGGGCGTGGCACTCTCATTTTCGAACTTAACCTAGTCGTTGCCGAAAAAACCTAAAGTTTAAAATTTCAGCCCAATATCTTTATATCTTCATCGAATAAATCGCATAGCAACAAACAGACGGACAGACAGATAGACGGACATGGCTAGATCGATTCGTCTTATCGAGCTGATTAAGAATATATATACTTTGTGGGGTCTCCGATGCCTCCTTCAATGCGTTACAAACTTTTGGACAAACTGAATATACCCGTTTACACTATGTGTAACGGGTATAAAAAATTATTTTACTTCTATATTCAATTTTTGAATTACAATTCAACGTTAGAGTTTACTCTAAGATACCCTTTAACCAAACTTTATGTACCTTAAGTTAAGTCCTATCCTAGTAGCATTCCATATTGAACTGGTTTTTCATACAAAAACTTGAAAAATTGGGTAAATTTTTGTTTGGGGAATGCATTTAAGAGAAGTAAAAAAATTTTTTTTTGTGTAAAATTTTAATGATCGAAGTTGGCAGATAAGCATAAAAAATGTATACGTGCTAGTGATGGGAAACTGATAACAAAATCAAGAATCGATAGTCGATAACAGATTTTTGTTGTTATCGAAAAACTATTATGAGTCAAGACTCTTTGGTAAAATAACTGCTTCTGTGAAAATTATAACGGGTGATTTTTTTGAGGTTAGGATTTTCATGCATTAGTATTTGACAGATCACGCGGGATTCAGACAAGGTGTCAAAGAGAAAGATGCTCAGTATACTTTGACATTTCATCATGAATAGACTTACTAACGAGCAACGCTTGCAAATCATTGAATTTTATTACCAAAATCAGTGTTCGGTTCGAAATGCGAAAATCCGCTTTTTTATCGACAAATTTTGTTCAGCGATGAGGCTCATTTCTGGTTGGATGGCTACGTAAATAAGCAAAATTGCCGCATTTGGAGTGAAGAGCAACCAGAAGCCGTTCAAGAACTGCCCATGCATCCCGAAAAATGCACTGTTTGGTGTGGTTTGTACGCTGGTGGAATCATTGGACCGTATTTTTTCAAAGATGCTGTTGGACGCAACGTTACGGTGAATGGCGATCGCTATCGTTCGATGCTAACAAACTTTTTGTTGCCAAAAATGGAAGAACTGAACTTGGTTGACATGTGGTTTCAACAAGATGGCGCTACATGCCACACAGCTCGCGATTCTATGGCCATTTTGAGGGAAAACTTCGGAGAACAATTCATCTCAAGAAATGGACCGGTAAGTTGGCCACCAGGATCATGCGATTTGACGCCTTTAGACTATTTTTTGTGGGGCTACGTCAAGTCTAAAGTCTACAGAAATAAGCCAGCAACTATTCCAGCTTTGGAAGACAACATTTCCGAAGAAATTCGGGCTATTCCGGCCGAAATGCTCGAAAAAGTTGCCCAAAATTGGACTTTCGAATGGACCACCTAAGACGCAGCCGCGGTCAACATTTAAATGAAATTATCTTCAAAAAGTAAATGTCATGGACCAATCTAACGTTTCAAATAAAGAACCGATGAGATTTTGCAAATTTTATGCGTTTTTTTTTTTTTTTTAAAGTTCTCAAGCTCTTAAAAAATCACCCTATATAAGAAAGCTTTAAATAGTTTTAAATGTGTACATTTTGGCAAAAGTTTTGAACTAATTTAATTATTGCTAGTGTCATCGATAATTTGTCACCACTAGCAGCAGAGTTGTCATGCAACCATTGTTGTAGAGTGGGGAAATTTTTTTGAAATAAAAAGTCTACAAAAATTTACATTAATATTATGCTGTCATGATAATCCCTTACAGATATTGGCAAAACTGTCTTCGAACAAGGAAATTTTCGAAGTTCTGTGACACCTAGATTTTATTTTAGAGCTTTACAAGCCAACTGAAGGTAGATTTACTAGAGATTTCTCTCTGTATATGACGCTTTACTCTTTAAAGTGTTTCAATGCTATTAAAAATTCAAGTAAAGCGCAACAGTTAAGCGAGTAAAAGCCACATTATTCTATTTCCGTTTTCGTTTAATGGCTAAATAACATTCATTTATACAAAAACATATTACGTATACGCAATGTTAAACGTTTCCGGCATTTTGCGGTGCACAACAACAGTCAATTGAATACATAAACATTTCAGCCTACTTAATAACATTGAATGACAAGGCCAGAAAGCATACATTGCAACGCATTGTAACCAACCACAATGTAAGAGCCGCTGTCTTGAGGGCATAAATTTAATAGATACACCAAGAAATGGTCGCGACGCACAAAGATAGAAGAAGAAGATAGATGAGCAATGCGACATATGCTGCATAAGTTAATTTCGAAATAACTAAAACTAAAGTGAAAATGTTTCACTTCAGTGCAATTTATTAAAGCTGCTTACACAACAACTCGACTTGAACTCGAACTCTTAGACATGAATTTAGATGGTTGGGATAGTAAAGTATCTTTTCGCTTTGTATCTAATTGTAAAGCTTTGACTGTGCGTTTTTGTAGGTTTTTTTTTTTTTTTTTTTTTGTAGCAAAGGATTATGGTCATTAGTGTTTGTGTAGTATACCATATATGTGTATGTGTATAGCAGAGCGCAACAGTTCAAGTTGAAGCGTAAAAGGATACATTTGAGTGCGTTGAAATATATGGAAATGACTGTGGAAATGCGAAATGAAAATGGATTGATGTTCAGAGCCGTTCGCTCGGTCCAACACCATTGAATGTCACCACTAAAGATATGCAACACATACAAACATAACATATGTGTTTGTACGTTAGTGTTGGCGGTTTCGGTCACTAATCGCCTTTAGGTCAAAATGTACGTGCTTTGCGATGAGTGTCACTTTTGGTAAAACGTTTAATTTATCTTTCTATCTCATTTGCACGATGTGTACATTAGTCGCAAGATACATCTAGTATCTAGATACATACAAATGTGCGTCAAAGGTGTTATAGCTACGCTTTAAAGAGTTTCGTTTTTTTATGTTTTGTTTTTGCCTTAAATCACATCTGTTGCTTCTTTATTTTTTTTTTTTTTTTTGATTTGCTTAATCCGAAAAAAGGTAAAAAAGTTTTAAATTTTCAAATAGTTTTGTGAATAAAATTGTGGAGCAAAGAGTTTGCATCAAATTTTGTTAAAATGTTGCTAGAATCGTTTAGTGAAACGTGTATGTTGAAAACACAAGCATACGAGTGGTACAAGACGTTCAAGGAGGGCTGAGAAGTAGTGAAAGACTTGCCAACTTCTGGACGACCATTATGACCGATGAAAACGTCGATAAAATCAGCCGACTGATTTCTGCTAAACCGAACCGAAGCAGTTCAAAAATTAAAGTGATGCTCACCTCCCCGTTTTCTTTGAATATCGAGGTTTAATCTCCTGACTGATAATGTTGTTGTTGTTTACATCTGAGCCCAAACAGACGAAGTTTTTTACAGCCTCAAAGCTGAAGTACCCTGTACACAATGACCGTCTGCGTCGTGCAGATTGCCTGCGAGTGGATTCCAAGTACTTCGTCTTGTTCTCGTTGACCGTCAGTCCCATAGGACGACATTCTTTTTGATGTCTGAGAACGCGCCGGTGATCGCTCGAACATTTTTGCCGAATATATGTTATCTATGTCGTCGGCATATGCGAGCAGCATAGTTTCTTTATAGAAAATATTGCCCGTCCGGTCGACGTTTGGGCCCCGCATCAGGATGTACTCCAATTGGAGGTTGAAAAAGTCGCACGACAACGCATCGCCCTGCCTGTAGCCTCTCTTGGTATCGAAGGGGTCGGAGAGATCTTTACCAACCCTGACAACGCTTTGGGTGTTTTCCAGCGTCATCATACAGAGGCGGACGATTTTTGACGGAATTTCAAGATCAGTCAATGCTTTGAACAATTTTTGATCTGATTGGCGTGTCGAATGCGGCTTTGTAGTCGACAAAAAGATGGTGTGTGTCGATTTGCTTCTCTTTGGTTTTTTCCAGGATCTGTCGCAGCGTAAATATGGAGTCTATGGTTGACTTCTTTGGTCTAAAACCGCACTGATACTGTCCAACTATACGTCCAATAAATGGTTTCAGACTATTGCATATGACGCCAGATAATAGTTTGTATGCGATAGAAAGGAGACTTAGAAGACACTTAGGTTCCAGTCACCAGATTATATTTTACACAAGAGTTGATGCATGCATCCAATAAAATCTTCGCCACCGGTCTTAAATAACTCTACGCGTAATTCGTCTGCACCTGCCGCTTTGTTATTTTTAAACCTTTGTATGACTTCTAAGACCTCGTCATAGTCTGATGGCTCCACAGGAATCACATCATCGGTCGGAGGACCCAGATATTCATCAGCTCCACCAGCGGTATTGTTCCAGTCATCGCCGCCAAGTAGGGTAGAGAAGTGGCTCCTCCATAGTCCTCCTTAGTGTTTCCTGGACATCTGTTACCAAGTTTCCTTGTTTATCCTTGCAGAACAAAGCTCCACGGGCCTCGTTTTTGCTACGCATCATCTTAATCTCCTCCACTTCAAGCCTTTTCAGTTCTCTTTTCTTCCCTCTGATCAGGCGTTTTTCCTTTTCATCTACAATACTTTCGTTGAGTTGACATTAAATTTCTACTCTAAAGTGCTTCTGAAGACAAGAATCCATGCTCTTCATGCCGTAGACCTGAGGCTGCTTGAACGAAGCATACACGCATACCAAGCAACTAATAAATAAATAAAAAATACGCTTGCAATCTCTATATATGTTTATAAAATAGTAAAAATATTTCTATGTCCGCTATGGACGTTGAAACTATACAACTGATGAGTCCCAAACTGGTTTCATTTGAAAGGTAACAAAGCAATGATAAAAATAGACCACTACAACAATGCATTTGGCACATTCGATTCATTTAAGTAGTCGATTTTCTAATTTTTGCATACAAAAATATTTTGCTTTTTTATATAATTTTTATTATACTAGCCCCAACATATTGTGAACTCGCTGCAAAGCCAAAAAAAAAGAAACAAAAATAAAAATGCAGCAAAAATACGTACCTATCCCAACATAAAAACTGGTATTTTTTAGTATATTTTTTTGTGAAAAGTGAAAAATGCCATCGAAAAGCACCGCAATTGCACAAAAAATACCAGAAAGAGCTGCCGAAACGCACGTGCATCCGGATATTCGCTAAGAAAGAATACAAAAATTTTATGAGCAAAATTTTTAATTGTATTTTCAAGAATAAAGCTTCACTGTAAATGTTTACACATATTCAAAACCAATAAATAATGAGCATTCGCACAGGAAAAATTTCTTTAAAGTTACAACTCTGACCAATGCACTTAATTTGAGTCTCAAAAGTCAGTGTCCAATAAAAAATGTAAACCAAAAAACCAACAACAACAACAAAAACAACAACAAACAGAGTACAACATAAATAAACTGATTGCTTTTGCAAAAAAAAAAAAAAATGAAGAAGAAAAACGCGTTGCAGTTGTTGAGTTTTTTTTGTGTTGTTGTTGTTGTTGTTGCTGTTGCTATTGTTGATTTTGATTTTGGTGCAGCACAACAAATAGCTTCCAACCATAAAGACCCATAAAGCACCAACCTGGGACGCATAAAAATTTTAAGTGCTAATGAAAATGAAAACGAGGTAAAAGTTGACTGGCACAGACGGAAACAAATCGAATAGGTTTAGGGTTGAATTATATGACAAAGTTTTTGCAACTGCAGCAAATTTAATGTGCAACTCTTTTTTTTTTTATTTTTTTTTTAATGCAAAATTTTTTTAATATAAAAATTATGCAAAATTTTAAATACAAAAATTTGCTTTAATAAACTTTTGAATCATGCCATGCGAATATTTAGCTGCATAACAATTTTAAAAGCATACATTGCGGCGCTTAAGTGCAAGTAAAGCCATGTGTAACAGGGAATTGTATGTGAGTGAGAGTTGTATGTGTAAGTGTTTTTTGTCTGTGAGCAACAGCTGCTGTTGCTGCTGCTGCTGCTTGAATAATTAAGTTGCAATTTCAACAGCAGCAACACATGCAGCAATTATTATTTGCTACATCTCGCCTATAACTCTTTCCCTCTCTCATTCTCTCATTCGTTCTCTGTCTTTAAGCGCAAATCTCCTTGGAGTTTTATCAAGTAAATGTTTGCTTAAACGTTGTCATTTAAATATTTAAAATTAATTTCACTTAATCACATACAACGCAACAAAAGCACAAATACAAAAAAAATAAGACAGAAAAACAGACAGACAGACGGACGGACAGATAGACGGCGTTTTAAATGCAGCAAATATATATATTTTTTTTTTTTTTTAAAATTGCTCAACTCAGTCACAGATTGACAAAAAAAAATAAATAAATAAATAAATATTAATGTTAAAATTGCTAAATGTGAAAAATGGCTTTGCAGCAGCAGCGCCAGAAGCAACAATAACAACAGCAGCAGCTGCAGCTGCAATAAGACCATCAATTACTCTAAAAGTAAAAAAAACAACAACAACAAAACTAACAAAAAAAATTTGATTTTTTATTAGACTCAAGCGAAGCGATTTGTAGAAGCAGGCGCAAAGAAAATTTTAAAAAATTTATCAATTATCTGGAAACTGGATCAAAATTCAAGCTTAAATTCTTCAGCACCTACAGCTTATACAGATTACATCCATTTCGAGATTTAGCACCCGTTCTAGGTTAGATTAAAATAGCCGACACGAATCTTCGCGAGGTTACCTAGGCCAGATGGGCCCATTGTGATACCATATGATTTCTTATTTCTCTCTGCACTAATCTTGACCGAAGCAATTTCCGCCAGACTATCGAGAAACGACCTACCAAGACGGTTAACCTTATTCTCCAAAGGGCTGGGCAGTGACAGAGAAAATGTTCTACTGTCTCCTCCATTTCCTCGTTTCTACAGCTCCTACAGAAGTCATTTGATGCTATCCCTAGTCGGATAGAATCTGTCTATTGTGGCGCATGAATTGGGCTGATCGTTTGGTATTATATTCTGGCCACGTAAGTTTTAAGATATTTCATTTGGGATTTGTGATCCACCTAATCTCTGCCAGTCTGAATATTTTCTCTTTAACTCGAAGCTTCAAAGAAGCCGTGGAAGTGTCTATCGAACTCCTCCCTCGCTGTTACCTACCCGGAACCCTTGTGAGATGTCCCATTGCTCAGCCAGCTCGTTGTGAGATGTGCGACACTGGGAGGTAGTTTTAGACGAGTTATTATTATTATTATTATTCAGCTGATTCCAATAAAATTTTTTTCAAAACATGACTCAGACCGAACATATGTGTATGGGCTAATCCTAAGTTACGAACGCTAAGCTATACAGTCATTGCGAACACGTAGTAATTTTCCCGAGTAGTTGGAAAGTGCATATTTCCAAATCGAGCAGAGAATTGAGTGATCCATTGTCCTATCGGCTCATCTGTCTTCTAGATACAGCGAGGAAAAATTCTAGAGAGTATATTGTGCAATAGACTGAAAGTAGCGGTACAACAGATTGATGGTCACTCGAGTCAGCTGCGGAAGACAATGGTGGCCTCTAAAGGTTAACTGACCTATTTTGGTCATGAAGAGTCATTGCACAGAGGAAATTCTAGAGAATGCAGAACACATCATAATAAAATGTGAGAGGCAGCTGTTGTCGTCGATCCTGGGAGAAGAGCCAACAGTGGATAATCTAGTTATGCAATGCGATGCAATGTGAAACTAACAATAAGTGACGAGCAGTTTGCGATTTCTCCACATCTATGCTTGATAGGCGGTACCGTTGATTGAGGGTGTCTGTTATCACGAACCCAATCTAACGATTTCCTGATTAACCTAGAAATATTTCAAGAACATCGTGAATGGTTCCGTTATCAATAAAGGCGTGTGCATCTGAGACCATTCTTAGGACTTTCTTTTGAAATCTTTGAATGATTTTAATGTTGGAATCACTTGCCACTTGCCACAGATTATAATGCAATAAGTTCAGACCGGTTTCAGATAGCTTACGTAGGCTATAATGTTTTATAGCGTCATTAACATTGGTCTTGGCTAGATTTAATCCATTGACAAATGATTTGACAGTATTGGCGAACCTGTCCACCAGACTATATTTCTTAAGCGATTCCAATATCATATACGGAATGAATTTACGCTCTTCGTGATAAACGAGTATAAGACCATCGCTTGCATTTTTGGCATTTTTGGCCTTTAAGACCTCAAGCCAGTCAAGGAAATATATACGAGTTTCATCGTCCTCCAAGTAGAGTCTACACTTAGACTCTGGGGACAGACCAATCTTGTGAAGGTGGTACCTCAATCTGTTATGACCGGTGAGGTAGCCAACTAGCAACCTGAGGTCATGACGACTGAAATGTACAATATTTTTAGGGCAGATACGGCAAGCCAATTGCTTAGCTTGCCGCAGGTCCGGGTACTGAACCCAGTTTTGTCGAAGAGATTCAACGGAAAACCTATCGATTAAGCGTAAGGCCGAGGCCAATAAATTGAGAGGAGGTGCCGGCTCTGGCGAGTTCGTCAGCGGCTTCGTTGCCATCAATACCCCTGTATCCAGATAATGACTTTACGACCCTGAGAGAGGTGTTGAAGTGCGTCATAGCACTGAAGAACTAACTTGAATGAGAAGGTCCATGAAGTTAGTGCTTTGATAGCAGCTTGGCTATCGGGGAAGATTGTGATGCTAGCTCCCCTAGGACTATGATTCCAAAAGGTGGCGGGCGCAGACTTCGATGGCAAAGATCTCAGATTGGAAGACGGTGGCCAAGCACCCATTGCAACAGATATCCTGGCTTTGGGGCCATAAATACCAGAGCGAACCATCAGTAAACCACTTAATGGTCGCTGGTTCGAAACCAAGGTCCCCGCTCGCCTAATCTGACCGATTGGGAAGGAGGCACGAAAAGCGTCTGCCAAAGCGAAAAACCGTGGTCATGTAATCTGTTATCAAGAAGAACATCGTTGTTCAGCGCTTGGATTCTGATGGCTTCCATAGCGGCTGATGACATCGTGAAGATGTGTAGAGGCGGTAGACCGATGATCGCCTCCATGGCAGCAGTGGGACAAGTCCTCATCGCTCCAGTGACACAGAGACACGCCAGGCGCTGAAAGCTATCACAATGCTTAACCGTGGTAGTTTGTAGCAGTTTTGGCCACCAAATGAAGGAGGCATAATTGCTGTAAGTAACTCAATACAGTTGCTCGGTAATGATTTGTCATATTCCGGATACTAAGAAGATTTAAGACTTGCTGTCTCATCCTAAATATCAACTGTGCTTACAGAAGGTATAGGCAGAGCCATGTGATAGAAAGTGTTGGTTCACTAGGGTTGCAAGTTTCAAACGGTTGAAATGTTCTGAAGAGGTAATCGAGATTTGTAGATTTATTTAAAACTTTTTCATGCGCCCTAAACATTTAAAATCCGCCACTGTAAGCATCTGACAGACAGACAGACAGACAGATGGTTACAATTGTTGCAGAAAACAAAATAAATTCGCGTTGGCAGTACGCCGACAACATAGACAGCATCAGTAACAGAATAAAAGGTAAATTAGTAACACGTTTTGGGTGCATGGACAATGTCCAAGCAAGGCAAAACAATTTAACCTAAGCTGTACTATACTGAACCGAACCGAACTGAACTGAACTGAGCTGAGCTGTTGAACTGTCTATGACGTTGCATTAATTATGGCGCATGAAATAGACAGTGCAGACAGTAGACAAATCATTTCCGACCTGTGTACGTAGTCAGGCAGTTAGGAAGTTAGGCAGTCAGCCAGTTCATTTTATGGAATACAATTATTAAACGGAGGCAGCTACTATGGTAGCCAAATGCTGACGGCAATGCGGAGTTAATTTATTTTAACTGCATTTAAAATCAGTTTTTCATGAATATGAATCATTTTTATATGGGACATGAGTCCCAAATGCTCAGATGTATGCGACATATTTTCAGACAACAGTTGTCAAGCTGCTATCTAAACATATAACTGAAATGCTTTAGAAACTGCTTTATTAGACATGCGACCGATAACTTTTTAATTTGTAAACGATTGCAACAGATGCGCATAGTTTGAAATCGCACGAATTGAAATAAATCATAAATCACAAATCGCAAAAGTAAGTGATTACGGGAATGTGTAGTTTAAAGTGACTGCTTTAATGCAAAAACATTGCTTAACCCAAAAATTCTTTATAAGAAAATATTATTTTTTACAAAAACGAAAAATCTATTCATTTTGAAACTCTTTAAAGTATTTATTCAGGCGAACAAAAAAAGTTTATGTTATAAAAAGGATTGTAACTACTTCATTGTATGTACTGTCCCATTAGACCTTTTATAGTATAACGCTTTGTAGCTGCTCCTTTACTTATTTACTAACGAAAGTATTGATTGCTTTTGGCGCGTATGTATTGTAGTACTCAAGTTTCAAAGTAAAATAAAGCCTAAAAGCATGCAACGTCAACTTTTAAATGCTATCATTTGACTGTGGGCGATTTCTAAATAAACACACACACACATACACGCATACATAGACAATTATTCAAAGCAAGCCATTTTGTTACGCCAGAAGCTTTCGTTTAACTTGAATATTCAAAAATCGAGCAATCAAACTAAATTCGAAAGGATTAAAAAGGAAAAAAAACAAAAAATTTCCCATGCGCCCCTAAAAGTATACATTGTATTTTGTAAATAACATGTGTCCAAACGAATTTCTTGTCATTGTGTGTGTGTGTGTTGGCAACGCTTTGTATAATCGCTCGTATGGAAAAATATGCTTTCATACGTAAGCATCGAAAGGATGCAAAGAAGAAGGTATTGCTTGGCTCGGTACGTCACGGCTCGTGTGATACGCTTCGTTTAGCATTAATACTGAAGCTAACAAGATACTCTGCTTCTCTTCTCTTCTTAATTCTATTTTGTTTTTTGTCATTGTTCATTCAAACTTTTAGCTATCTGTCTGCCTATCTGCCTGCCTGTTTGATTGTTTGTCAGCTTGTCTTCTTGTTAGTTTAGCTGTCTTTAAATGTATCTGCTCGATTACAAAAGTGCCTTACACTCGCTGTTATAGATACTATTTTTATATAAGTATTTCTTTCTTCCAACATTCGTTTCCTTTATTCATCAACATTATTCCTTAACATTTGTACTTGTTCATTCCGCTGCTGCTTCGGATCAAAGTTATTGCATGACCTAGATTATGCACTTTGTTAGGCATTAGAGATTAAATTTGTTTTTGTTTCTAATTACATTATAAAAAAAAATATAAAATTAAATAAATCTTGAACTTAGCTATGAAAATTTGTATCGCTATATGGCACAGTTTTAGCCAGTTTGAGACAATCAAAGCAGCTTGTAGCAGTTTGCAGGTTGAGACACTATTTGACATAAACACTAAAAAATACCAGAAATGTATTGAGACACGCTGCAAAATATGTTGGGGCGCGCTACAAACACCTCAATGCATTGTTTTAGTGGTCTATAATTTTACCTGTATACTTGCCTTTCAAATGAAACCGTTTTGAGACTTATCGGTTGGACGGTTTTAGCGTTTATAGCGGACATAGTTATATTTTTATACCCGCCACACATAGTGTGAAGTGTATATTCTGTTTGTCTGAAAGTTTGTAACGCGTTGAAGTAGACGGCGTAGATCTCATAAAGTATATATATTCTTGATCAGCTCAATGAGACGAATCGATCTAGCCATGTCCGTCTGTCTGTCTGTCCGTCTGTTTGTTGCTATGCGATTCATTCCCTTACTTTTAAAGATAATTAACAGAAATTTTAAACTTAAGCTTTTCTCGGCAACGACTAGGTTGAGTTCGAGAATGAGAGTGCCACGCCCATTTTTAGGAAATGTTTGTTTGTTTGTTTGATATGAATAGGCTCCGAAACTACTGGACCGATATAAAAAATTCTTTCATCGTTCGCAAGCTACACTATTCCCGAGTGACATAGGCTATGTTTCATTTTCAATTTTTGATCCGGGGCCTAATGGGGGTCTTGAAAGTGGAAAAGCCATATCTTTGGAGTGAATAGACGTAGAGACTTGAAACAGAGCGCATTTTAAAGATGGTTAAAAAACATTTTTGGAGTTCAAGGTGTTCAAGGGATTTCCGAAATTTGGACCTGGGACCCATATGTGGACCCAATATAGATTTTTCGACCAATTTTTTTTATTTTTATTACAGGTGATGGGATTTTAGAAAATTTTGACCCGGGGCCTAAGGGGGCCTTGAAACCGAAAAAAGCCATATCTTTGGAGTGAATAGACGTAGAGACTTGAAACAGGGCGCATTTTAAAGATGGTTAAAAAACATTTTTGGAGTTCAAGGTGTTCAAGGGATTTCCGAAATTTGGACCTGGGACCCATATGTGGACCCAATATATATTTTTTGACCAATTTTTTTTTTTTATTACAGGTGAGCACTTAGACGGGATTTTAGAAAATTTTGACCGGGGGCCTAATGAGAGCCTTGAAAAAAAGTCATATTTTTGGAGACGTGGAGACTTGAAACTGGGCGCATTTGTCGTGTTTAGGGAGTTTCTCGAACAATTTATATTAAGCCACCAAATAGAAGCAAAAAGAAACGCGAGCAAAGCCGCGGGTACATGCTAGTATATATATATATTCTTGATAAGCATTAAAAAAGCAGGCGAACTCTGTTAGCTATGGCCGTCTCATGCTGTCTGCCGTATGAAAACGATTATCTCGGAGACTATTAAATATAGAGCTTCCATGTTTTAAACTTTAACTCTCCTAAGCCGGCAAGTATGCACTAGCAAACGATTTTTCTCTAGCCCCATTTTAATGAGTACCACCTATACCACAAATCTATTCCAAAATTTTGGGTTTTTCAAATATTTCTGTGATAGTCCCAATGAAATAGACCAAAACAAATTTTACGTATTTCCCCCATACAAATATAACCCATTTTTTAAGTTTTTGTATGAAAATCCAATACAATGTGGCTGGTAATAAAATATGAGTTAACTTAAAGATTGAGTACAGATTGTCTTGCAGTCGACTTTAGCGTTCTTTCTTGTTTAAATAACAAATTGGTTATTTATTAAGCTGGGGAATATGTCTTCAGTATAGATTTGATAAGGATCGTGCAAATATATAATATAGTCCCTATACAAAGTCACCTTAAATTGTTTTTATCTCTTTTTATAAATATAAATTTAAATAATATACATATTCCCTTCTACTTAATGATAGCTTTTATCATTAAATTTCTTTAAAATTGTCTGCATTTACATATTTTCATTTCTCTGCACACACACACACCCACATGACTGACATATGACAGTAGACAATTAATTAAACTTTGATTTTTTTTTTTTTTTGTCATGCCTTTGCTTGATGTATTGCCTTTTTGGCTGTCCAAGATGTTCAACAAATGTTTTTAACGCCCTTGGATAGCGAACGGCGAACAGCGAACGGCGAATGGCGCCCAACGCAATTGCTGTCACTTACGCAGCAATCATTCAATGCCTTCTGGACTCGAAAAAGGTTGACAAAGGTTGACAATTTCGCTTGTTATTTAATTTTTTTTTTTTTTATTATTTTGTCGCCGCTCAACCTTTTCAACATAAAGTTGCGTTGTGTTGCTTGCAATAAAATACCATTTTAGCCAATTTAAAGTTCATTTATATTTGAAAAAAAAAAAACAAAAAAAATGTATTGTCACAAAATAAAACTTTAATAAACGTCACATGTCGTTTAATTAATGAGCAAACAAATAATAAAATTAAAACAAATGCATTCTAAAATACACGGCACAATGGGTTCATACTTTTGCCTCTAAGGCCAACAATTTAGCCAGAGAAGTTTGTTCAGCATAAATCGCTGCGCGTTCCCTAAAGTATTTGGCCTTTGCCTGTCAGAAGAAAAACGCTCAAACATTTTTTTGGTTTATTTTTATTTTTTTTTGAAAATGTCGATAGCGCAATCAAAATATATTTTGTGGCTTGTATGAAAACGTACTAAATAATACCATTATTTTATATTGCAGCGAGACCATAATATGTTGGGACTGGTATAAATAAAAACATATAAAAATGTAAACAAAATTTTTATTGTAAAATTATAAAATCAACTTTATGAACGCTACAAATTTGCCCAATGCATTATTTTAGTGGTCTATTATTATAACTGCATTGTTCCCTTTCAAATGAAACCATTTTGGGATTCATCGGTTGAACTGTTGCATTGTCCATAGCGGACATAGAAACATTTTTATTATTTTGTATGTATAGATTATGACATTTCAGATCATATCTGTGTTTATTTTCAAGGCAAACGTAATTTGTTGTTTTTGCTAAACCAATTATATGCAGATGTTTCCTTAGTCTACAGTGGCCGGTAAGGAGCACTATTATAATCCTCAGCTTAATCAGAGTTCTGATGACCTTAGAGTTGAGTCCCTCTTTTAGTAGTTTGGCTTGTCGCTTGCCTTGCCTTAAACACCAGTGTTCATCCATGGCCCGTTTCCTATCGTTTCGTTTATGTCTCATGAAGTGTTTGATAAGGTTCTGTGCCTATCGAAGAGGCAAGTGCGTCAGTCTTCTTAATTACTCGCAATATTCGAATGCCCAGTTACCCACAACGTTGTCCTAATAGTTACACTCAAGGCTACATCCCTGACTGCCCGTCAAATTTTTTATACCCTGTACCCAAAGGGTAAAAGGGTATATTAAGTTTGTGCGAATGTATGTAACAGACAGAAGGAGGCAAGATCAGCATTGGAAGGGGAGTCGAACTAGCTATGTCTGTCTGCCATGCTGTCGGCCATATGAGATATGAGAGATTATCTCGGAGACTATAAGAGATAGGGCCACCATATTTGAAACTTAGACTCTCCTGGACCTGATCAAGTGTGCACTTGCAAGCAACTTTTCTCTAGACGCATTTTTAAGGGTACCCCCCACATACAAATCTACACCAAAATTTAGGGTTTTTGCATAAAAACGACATTGTTTCTTATTCTAGAAAGTCTAAATTTAGTATAAATTATGTCTATGATAGTCCAAATAAAATATGCTAAAATGGGTAAGACCAACAAAATTTTGGGTATAGCCACCATACAAATGTACATCTTTTTTTTAAGATTTTTCATGAAAATCCAATACAATGCGGTAACTTAACTTAAGGACATAAAGATTAGGTACAGGGTATTATGCAGTCAAGCATACTCCGACACTCTTTTTTGTTTTATTTAAAATAATTTATTTTATTTTTCTTTTCATTTTTAATTTCAGTTTATTGGTAACAATAATGGTCAGCACAACATTGACAACAATTGCTGCTGGACAAACCACTAGTAGCAACAATCATCATACACATCATCAGCATCAGCAACAACAACAACAACAACAACAACAGCAGCTGCAGCATTTGCAACAGCAACATACAACCGCAAATAGCAACAACAATAGCAGCAGCAGCAGCAATTATCAGCGTTACGCCTCACAAACAACAACAACAACAACAACATTATACATCAACAACAGCAACGCGTAATAGTTATTATTATAATACATTAGCATTAAATGGTATTGTTGTTGGTAACGGGGAGCATCAAACGTCCGAAAGTGGCAATAATTATCAACATTTTCAGCAACGTACAAATGAAAGAGCAACAGCAGAACAGCATTGAATAATAGCAACATTGAAACCACAAAATCTGAATTAAATACAAAATTGTCTTCAGCTGCAACAGCATCAACAGCAACAACAACAACAAACGTTAAACCAACTGTAAATCTATCACAAGCTTTACTCTCACCATCGCCACCGTTAAACGATCAAATATCTTTACTCTTTCCCAAGTGCCGACCAAAATATAGCAACTCAAATCGTAACGGCCTTATTACCGATGTACAGACAGCAACAGCAACAGCAACAACAACAGCCACAGCAACTGATGTGAATTTAAATACGCAATTGGAAACAGATTACAATAATAGTTTAAGCAACAAGTAACAGCAGCAGCACTAGCAACAATAACAACAATAACAGCAACAACAAACAAACCACAGAAACAAGAGCAACAGCAGCGTTAACAACATTATCGCCAAAACAACAAAAATTTGTAGGAGCAACAACAGCAAAAAAAAGCCGCCTAAAATCAATTATTATAAAAGCGTTAATATTATTACACAATCACCACCGCCACATTCAGCATCATCATTGTCATCTGAATCACTGTCTTCGGTAACGCCACGTATCTCAACAAATCCATTTTTGTGTACACCACCAACACCACCACAGGCAACGACAGTAACAGCAACAGTAATTGGCATTAACGGTGACTGTGACAATCACATCGATTACAATAACATCGACGCTGAGGTTGACGTTGACATTGACGTCGATTTGAACGCCGACGACGACGACGACGACGAGCAAGTATTGGAAATAAAACAACTAAAAAAATAATTTAACGCACAAATTTCAACAAGAAAATCTGGAACAAGACAACAAAGAGCAGCAACAGCAACAACAACAACAACAACAACAACGCAGCACAAGTCACATTCAACGTTCGGATCTTCGCTACGCGGATACCCGATGGGGAGACCATAAGGAATCCCATCGGTCTAGAATCGTTGCAACAGCATCGAGCTGCAACGAAACAACTGGATTTTTATCAGGTAAGCAAACCAAAACATGAAAAAACGTTAACTTCTGTAGAACCGAAGTTTTGATACCCGTCACACGAAGTTTTTGAGACAAAAACAATTTATGGTGACTTTGTATAGGGACTTTATTATATACTAGCAGGCTTTGCTCGCGTTTTTTTATACCCGTTACACAAAGTGTAAACGGGTATATTCAGTTTGTCCGAAAGTTTGCAACGCATTGAAGGAGACGTCGGAGACCCCATAAAGTATATATATTCTTGATCAGCTCGATGAATTCCATTACCGTCTGTCTGCCCGTCTGTCTGTCTGTCTGTCTGTATGTTTCTAAGCATCTTTCCGTTGAAAGATATAAAGATATTAAGCTGAAATTTGGAACTTAAGCTTTTGCTCGGCACCGACTACTTTGTATATCGAGAATTAGAGTGCCACGCCCATTTTTAGGTATAGCCCCCATACAAATTTACCACTTTTTCCGATTTTTTATATGAAAATAGTTATTATTTATGAATGCTTTTACTCCCAATGTAGGGTAAAAACACTTCTAATGGCATCCAATATTAAAAGAATGTTGCCACGCCCTTTTTCAGATATAGCCCCCATACAAATTTACCACTTTTTTTCCGATATTTTGTAAGGAAATACGTATTATTTATGAATATATTTAATGCAAATAGGGTAAGAACACTTTTACTGTCATCCAATGTCAAATCAAAGGCGCCACGCCCATTTTTATGTATAGCATGCATACAAACTTACCGCCCATTTTCGAGTTTTTATATGAAAACGGTTTATTATTTCTGAATGAATTCAATTAAATTTGGTAAAATTAATTCCAATGGTCCACCTAAGTGAACACTTTCGATACAACCTAAGGCTCGGGCAAATATAACATAAAGCCTCCATACAAATTTGACCAAATTCATCGTGAAATTTAATCTAAGCGACCCTGGTGACTACATATGAACTATTAAAAATGTTGTGTAACGGGTATTTCAGCTTCGGTTCCACCGAAGTTAACGTTTTTTCTTGTTTTTCATTTATTTGGTGGCTAAATAAAATTGTTCAAAAATTTGGATTCAAATTCTTGGAAATCCCCTAAACACGACTAACCATCATTCAAATGCGCCCAGTTTCAAGTCCCTACGTCTATTCAATCCATATGTATGACTTTTTTTTAAGGCCCCGCGACAAAATTTTCTAAAATCCCGTCTAAGTGCTCACCTGTAATAAAAAAAAAAAAAATTAGTCAACAAATTAATATTGGGTCCACATATGGATCCCAGGTCCAAATTTCGAAAATCCTTTGAACACCTTGAACGCCAAAAAATGTTTTTTAACCATCTTTAAAATGCGCCCTATTTCAAGTCTCTACGTCTATTCACTCCAAAGATATGGCTTTTCCAGTTTCAAGACCCCCATTAGGCCCCGGGTCAAAAATTGAAAATGAAACATAGCCTATGTCACTCGGGAATAGTGTAGCTTGCGAACGGTGAAAGAATTTTTTAAATCGGTCCAGTAGTTTCGGAGCCTATTCATTTCAAACAAACATTTCCTCTTTATAATATTAGTATAGATAGACATATATATATATATATATATATATATATATATACATATATTTAGGGTCTATCTAACCTCCTTCTGTCTGTTACATAAATTCGCACAAACTTAATAAACCCTTTTACCCTTTGTGTACTCGAAAATAAGGTTTGGATTTTTATGATGAAAGATAGTTAGAAAATGTTTTTTGCGTTTTCAAAGGGTTTGTAATAGTTGGACCAAGTACCCAGTGGGTGCTGTAGTATGAATTTTATACCCTGTACCCAAAGGGTAAAAGGATATATTAAGTTTGTGCGAATGTATGTAACAAACAGAAGGAGGCAAGATCAACTCTAAAAAATATATATATTTTCTTCATCAGCATTGGAAGGGGAGTCGAACTTGCAATGTCTGCTACATCCGTCTGTCTGTCTGTCTGCTGTCTGCCGTATAAGAGAAATTATCTCGGAGACTATAAAGATAAAGTGACCATATTTGAAACTTAGACTCTCCTGAGCTGTCAAGTGTGCGCTTGCAAATGGTTTTTATCTAGACTCATTTTTGAGGAGTAACCGGCACTAGACCTAAAGGCTTGATAATAGGCGCATTTGAAAGACGAGTAGGCCTAAAGATTTGTTATAAGAATGCAACACATTGCTGTAAACAATCTCCTAAAGTTCAAGAAGTTCATTACCTTCACATACCACTCAACTCGCATATGCTTCTAGTTTGTATGCCAGTTCGAAAATTTGCTAATCCGTACTCTGTTTTATCTCATTATAGCTCAGCTAACACAACAACAACAATTGCAGCAGCAGCACAAAAGGATATTGCTGCTGTTGTTGAAGAAAGAAGGTGACGACGACGACGAACAGCAACAGCGACAGCAACAACAACAAGACAAGACAGATTTACCAGCTATTTTATATCCAGCATCGTTTTATTATCATACAGATACAAATAAACATAAAACAAATCGAATTACAAATCGAAATCATACCGAAGGCAATTACGAAATGCCACGCAAACGAAATCAGCAGCAACATGCAAATAGTCACTATAGTCAGCAACAGCAACAACAACAACAACAATCACAACAGCAGCAGCATGGCAGCAACAAATATACACATCAAATATTGCAGCAACAACAACAACAACAGCAACAGCAACAACATATAAACGGCAACAGTCTAATGAGTGCGCAACATTTAGGCAATAATAGTCAAAATCCTTTTATTAAGGATAACTATTGGGAGACATTGCCAAATGTGCCCATGGCGACAGCAACATCAACAACAGCAGCAGCAGCAATGTCTACATCAACGTCTGCCGCAAGCAACCAATCACGCATAAATGCATTATTGCATTCACCCACAGAACCTGAATTAGATTTGCATGCATCCTCAAGGCGTGCATATCATCATCAGCAACAGCAACAACAACATATTTATAATAGTATGCCACGCAATCAACAGCAGCAGCAGCAGCAGCAACATATAATACGTATTGGACGCAGTCCCATCAATCTAAGCGAACGTAGTCTTAATAATATTAGCAACAATAGCAGCAGCAATAGTCATAATAATCCATGCGCTGAAGGTCTAACACCGCTTGTCAGTCATTATCTTTATGGCAGTAAGACGTCATTAGACCAACAACAACAACAGCAACAACAAGAACAACAACACCAGCAGCAGCAGCAAACAACAACATGAATGGGAGCAACGCAATTTTAGCAAGCAACAACAACAACATCAACGCTTACGTGAGGAACGTGAACGTGATGTAGCTGCTATTGAAGCGCATGAAAATCTTACACGTCAGCATCAACAATATAAACAGCAACAGCAACGTTTGGCTCTACTTGCTGCTAATAGTACTGCTGCCGATGTACAGGCTGCATTCGAAGAGATCGCCGAAAGTTGGCAAAGTAAGTTAAATTAAAACGAAAAAAAAAATGTATAACTACAAGAATATGTCAAATCAAAGCGTGCATTAGTATGTTTACAATAACAAGTGGCTTTTCGCAGTACATTATCGAAAAGCCACACTGCATTTTTCGTTACTCATCTTAATATTTAAATTGTCTTATATAGCAACATTAAAATGTCAATTCAAAACGAGCATTAGTCTGTTTACAGTAACAAGTGGCTTTTCGCAGTACATTATCGAAAAGCCACACTGCATTTTTCGTTCCCATCTTAATATTTCAATTATCTTTTATAGCAATAAAATTAATTCCATTCAAAACGAGTATTAGTCTGTTTACAATAACAAGTGGCTTTTCGCAGAACATTATCGAAAAGCCACACTGCATTCTTCGTTACTCATCTTAATATTTAAATTGTCTTATATAGCAACATTAAAATGTCTACTCAAAACGAGCATTAGTTTGTTTACAGTAACAAGTGGCTTTTCGCAGTACATTATCGAAAAGCCACACTGCATTTTTCGTTACCATCTTAATATTTAAATTATCATTTATTGCACAAAATTAATTCCATTCAAAACGAGTGTTAGTTTGTTTACAATAACAAGTGGCTTTTCGCAGTACATTATCGAAAAGCCACACTGCATTTTTCGTAAGTAATCTAAATATTTAAATTGTCTTTGGTCGCTCGTAGTGTAACTTTAAAGATTGTTGCAATATTTTTAGTTACTAATAGCATTTTAGGTGAGTAAGCCTAACCAAAGGGCTTGTCAGCAAAATGTAAATCCGTTTAATACTTTCACTTATGTAAATACGATATACATAAGTTACTTTTCAAAATTCCACTTTAAAAATTCTTTGCAATGTTTTCTCGTTATTTTTTGCCTTTTTCATAGACTTACGCGTGACAACTGAACCAAATGCATTGAGTGTACGTAACTCAAAGTTAACTGGAGCAGCAGCAACAATCGAAGGACCACCTAGTGTGTTAACAGCATTGGCAGCTTTGCAGCATGAACAGCAACAGCAAAAGCAGCAACAACAACAACAACAACATGATTATGAACAATCGTATAAGGAATCGTCTGGACGACTTATTGGAAATGATGAGGGTAGCATTATAGCTAGCAATATCTATCGTGAACACCACAAAGGAGCATGGAATCTAGAACGTAACTATTCATTGGCATTAGACGCTCATACGCATGGCATAATTGGTAAGATGCAAAAATTTTGCGGCAAACATTTGGGACATGTCTAATGCATTAATGTCATTTGCAGAATATGAAGGTTCACCGCGACGTATTGGACATGTCGGCAACATGCAGAATCATGCTGGTATGAATGATAATAATGATGTTGACAATGATGATGATGATGTTGAAGATGAAGCTGATATTGATGCTGACGATGATGATGATGATGGTGGTGTAATAGATGTTAGCGTGGATGTAGATGATATAGCAACGCCTCCAGCAAAGCAAACAGCAACAACAAGAACAATGATAAGGTCAAAAAACAGCAGCAGCATCAGTTGAAGCAATGAGCAACACAAAATCTGTTTCACTACAACACCAACAACAATATCCTGTGCGACCTGGTTTTCCACAGGTAAATAATGAACGTAAAAAAAAATTTTTTCAAAACTTTTTAACTTTGATTTGCCATAGCACTAAGCTTCAAGCGATAACAGGTTTGATGAAAATTTCTTCGTCAAAAACAAAGCATTTCAAGCTTCCAAAATTGTAAAAATGAAAGTACTATCTTTCGATGAGTCAAAGAAAATTTTCGGGTTTTGACAGATGGAGGCTAGATAAACCCTGTAAAGAATATATATATTTTTGATCAGTATTGAAAGGGAAGTCGAACTAGCTATGTCTGTCTGTCCTACTGTCTGTTGTATGAGCGAGAAAAATGGGGTCACCTTATTTGAAACATAAGCTCTCCTAAGCCGCCAAGTGTGCAATTGCTAACGATTTTTCTCTAGCCCCTTTTTAGGGATTCCCTCCATACAAATCTACTCCAAAATTGTGGGTTTTTGCACAAAAACATCATTTTTTTTTTTTTTAAATTTTTTTTTTTTATACCTTCTCTTATTGTCATTCTAAATTATTAATCTAATTAGGGGGGGAATCTTCTTTTTTTATTAAAACCCCCATACAAAGATATACCCGATTTTTAAGTTTTTGTATGAAATTCAAAATAATTAGATATGGTAGCTAAAGGTACTTAAAATTATTCTTGGAAGTCTAAATTCTCGACTTCAGCGTTCTTTCTTGATTTGTAAAATTATTGATCTGAGGCCTAATGGGTTCCTTGAAACTGGAAAAGCCATATCTTTGGAATGAATATTCTTAAAGACTTGAAATTGGAAAGATTGTTAGAAAAATGTTTATTAAAAGGGTATGCGAAAGTTGGACCTGGGACCCAGTAGGTGGCTGAATACCCGAAAATTTATCAATTTAAATATTTGTAGCATTTCTTTTTTTTGTTTTAGATTCAAAATAATAACTAAGACAAGAGTTTTTGAAAAATTTATATCAGGGACCCAATGAGGGCGCTAAAACCGGAAAAACCAAATCTTTAAAAAAATCTTTTAAAAAAAATAATAAAATTTGAAAGATGATTAAAAAGATTTTTGGACGTGTTCAACGGGTTTCAGAAACTTGGAGCTGTGACCCAGCGGGGGATAGAGAAAGAAAAATTTTAGAGACCATAAAACAGAACATTCTGTATATAATTTTCAAACGCATTGCAAATGGCGACTAGAAACATTTTTTCTTTTTTTTATTTTTATTCCACAATGAAATCTTTCATTAAGTTTATTCAAATTAAGAATATTTTTCTCGTTTTTATTCTTTTCTTTTACAATAGCGCATTATATCACCGCCACGTGAACTGCGTAGTAGTTCTCCTATTATGTTGCTCAGTAGTAATAACAGTATACAACAACAGCAACAACAACACCAACACCACTTTAATAACAAACCGCAACAGCAACAACAACAACTTCCTTCATTGCGTCAACAGTCTCCACCAAGCGATAATAATGCTGAAGATACAAGCAATGATGTTTCTGAGATTGGTACCATATCCGATTTGACTACACCCGAAGTGGTGGCAGCCGTAGCAGCAGCTGCAGCAACAACAACAGCAATAACATCAACAGCAACAGCTAAAACAGCAGCAGCAGCAACAGCTACAGCGGTAATCAGTCCAATCGTAGCAACAAGAACAACAATGGCAACTTCCGTTTCCGCCATCATGGATGCTTTAGCAACAACGCCACCGAATAATGCCAGTAGCAACAATATGTTAGCAATGACGTCAACAAATACAACAGCAATGACGACGTTGCCGACGACAATGATGACAACAACAACAACAACAATAACAGCAACACCAACTACATCAACAGCTGCCGTTTTAGCTGCTGCCGCTGCCGCTGCAGCAGCAACAACAACAACGCCAACAGCAACAACAATGTCAAATACACTCGGACTACATACAAAATCATCAACATTCGATTACCTTTATGAATTCTCAGAAACACGCAAAGTACTTGAAGAGTTTTTCAAGTGTCCCTCAAACGATGAGAAGCCTATTATCGAAAATGGAAGCGATGTTGATAGCATTGTAAGTTATTAAAAATAATAACAATTTTTGATTGTGTGTGATGTAAAAGAAAAAAATTAATCACATTTTATACACTGTACCCAAGGGGTAAAAGGGTATATTAAGTCTTTGCGAATGTATGTAACGGATCAGCATTGGAAGGGGAGTCGAACTAGCTATGTCTGTCTGTCCGCCTGTTCGTCTGTCCTGCTGTCTGCCGTATGAGAGATATTATCGTAGACTATAAGAGATAGGGCCACCATATTTGAAACTAAGACTCACCTAAGCCGTCAAGTGTGCACTTGCAAACGCCTTTTCTCTAGCCCTATTTTTAGGGGTATCTCCCATACAAATGTACCCCAAAAAATGTAAAGTTATGGCCAATAAAAAAAGAAGGCTCGTCAGTTTGATTTTAACATATTAACTGCTTAGGTTTGAATTTCAGTTCGTTTGTATTGGAAGAAATGGTGATTTTTGAGTCGTAGTGTGTTTAGCGATTTGAAAATCACAATTCGACAGTTCCCGAAAACATAAACAGCGATTACTGAACAGAATCACTGTTTGCGAGAAGTTATACACAAAATCGTGGTTCACTGAGAAACAAGAAAATCACAGATCACTACTTTCAGTCATAGTGCGACATTGCGATTTTTAAATCACTATGAAAAAATCACTGCAAAAAAATCACTGTATAAAAAAAAAATGTAAAAAAATGTAAAAAATCACTGTAAAAAATCACTGTGAAAAATCACTGTGAAAAATCACTGTAAAAAATCACTGTGAAAAACATCACTGTGAAAACATCACTGTAAAAATCACTATGAAAACATCACTATGAAAACATCACTGTGAAAAAAATCACTGTGAAAACCTCACTGTGAAAATCACTGTAAAACTGTGAAAAATCACTGTGAAAAAGTCACTGTTAAAAAAATCACTGTTAAAAAATCACTGTGAAAAAATCACTGTGAAAAAATCACTGTGAAAAAAATCACTTTGAAAAAATTAATCATTATTTAATAACGATTTTTTTTCTTGTTCTTGATTTTTTATTGCAGGACATACAATACGAGTTTCATAGCAATTTTGAACGCGATATCGATGAGGATGTTGATGATGTTGATGGTGTGGGAGAAGAAGAAGAAGAAGAAAATGATGTCGATGATAATGACGTTGATGATGATGATGTTGTGGATGATGACGATGATGACGATGATGATGTACCCGTAGTACAAGAAATCATTGATACAGACAATGAATATAGACGAGAACAGCAAAAACGAAGGCAACAGGATGAACAACAACAACAACAACATCAATATGCTGCGCAATATCAATTTCAGCAGCAGCAACAAAAGACATTACACCAACAACAACAACAACAGCAACAGCAACGTCACAATAACTACAGCAATCATCGACGCCATTTTACCGGAAGTCCGCTAATGCGCGACTTTGACTTCTTTTGGATTCGGCAAGTCGTAGCAGCGCTGAAAATTTAGAACAGCACGATGGTCTCAATCATAATCAACTTAGCGCTGCTGGCAGCATTGATGGCGGTGTCGGTGCTGATGGTAGTATTGCTGGTAGTATTGTTGGTGTTGGCATTGGCATCGATGGGCGACAAAATTATCGTTATTCACCGGAAACAACGGACTATGATTCGAATTGTGGTGATTTAGATAGTAAGTATGCTGCAAAGAAAAAAAAAAAAAAAAAAAACAAATATAATAAACAAAAAAAAAAATCTTTTTTCTCAGGTCTTTCTGGTGAAATAAATGGCGTTTCAACTTCATGCTCCAATTATGCAAAATATTATGCCTCAGCAATGCCAGTATTAGAAGATGGACTCTCATCGGGTCATACATCCGATACTGAAAATAATAATCAACATAATCATGCTAATAACAACAGCAATCAAAATACAAATAACAAAACCGCGGCAAATCATCAACATCAACAATATCATCATCAGCATCATCTACAATCGAGCACAAATTCGGGCATACAGCATACACCAATTGGTGGTGGCATCTCAATGTTAATGGATATGAAACGCATCTCAACAAATAATAGCTTAAATAGTATGAATAATATGACAATTTCAACAACGGACAGCATTGGTGGTGGTGGTGCTGGCATAGAACGTAGTCGCAATAATATTTCACCGACAACAGCAATGTTGCATGATGCCTATACGACATTGCGTTCAAGTAAATTGGATTGTAGTCCGACAAATGGTATTGTATCGCTGATCGATGATTGTACAGCGGCAGCGACATCGAATAATGGACGTGTCATCGATATGTCATCGATGCGCAATCAAACAAAACCACGTGAATTGCTTGGACAGGAGTCCAACAAGTCAGAGTAACAATAGCAACAGTAAAGTGTTCAAAAATATCGATCCTGATTTGGATTCGCTGTATTCAATCAGTAAGTAGCTTTGAAGATTTCTTTTTTATACCCGTACCCGTTTTAGATATAGCCCCCAACAAACTTACCACTTTTTCATTTTTTATGAAAATACGTATCATTTATGAATATATTTAATCAAAATAGGGAAGAACACTTTATGTCATCCAATGTCAAATCTAAGGCGCCACGCCCATTTTTATGTATAGCCTCCATACAAACTACCGCCCATTTTCGAGTTTTTATATGAAAACATTTATTATTTCTGAATGAATTCAATTAAATTTGGTAAAACAATTCCAATGTCCACCTAAGTGAACACTTTCGATAAGGTAAGGATCGGGCAAATATAACATAAAGCCTCCATACAAATTTGACCAAATTCATCGTTAAATTTAATCTAAGCACCTGGTGAACATATAAACTATTAAAAGTGTTGTGTAACGGGTATTTCAGCCGGTCCACCGAAGTAACGTTTTTCCTTTTTTTTTTTTTTTTTTTTTTGCCGAACCTATGCGATAGATCTGTGGAATACATAAAAAATACTTGGCAATCTAAAGCTTTTAAAATAGTATCGATATTTTCGATATTTTTAGAGTATCGAAAAATAACGATAAACATACATAAAAAATTTTAAGAAATTTTTATACCTAGTCTAGACGTGTATTCTCGTTCTAACTGATTTTTTCCCCAAGATAATGTAGAGTTTCGAAATTTTGGGGTTTTTTTAACCAGTTTTTGAAATGAAAAACTTAGACCTTTCAAACCATATATGTATTTAATACTAGCTAATACCGGTTTCAAGGACCCGGGTCAAAAGTTTTACAAATCCCGTCTTAGTGTTTAGCTAAAATCTAAAAAAAAAAAAAAAAACTTTATCAAAAAATGTATTTTGGGTACACCAATGGGTCCAGGTCTAAATTTCGAAAATTCCTTGAACTCACCAAAAATATTTTCTAACCATCTTTCAAATGCACCTAATATTAAGTTTCTAGGTCTCTTCAAGTCTCTATATCTTTTAGTTATCAGAAATATAGCTTTTCCGGTTTCAAGGCCCCAATTAGTTCCCTGGTCAAAATTTTCCTAAATCCCATATTAGTGATTACTTTCATCATAAAACGATACTACAGTAAAAATTTCAGCCGTTTATATAACTACATATTATATAACACATATATAGATTACCAGCCGAAATACCCGGCTTTGCTCAGTTGTTCCCAACGTACAATTTTCCAATCAATCACACTTTTCATATTATGCATCATTCATCCAATTTTTGTAAATTTTAGCGACCTCCGGCCCATTCATCCAATGATTCATACATCTCCCGTTTCCATTAACATTTACAATCACGCCGTACGCCCATTTTTCCAAAGGAAAGTCATTTCTGAAGATCAAATATTTAAAAAAAATAGGACGAATTGTTTTTTAATACCGTTTTTAAAGCGATATGTTTCTCCCGACTCTAAAATTATGTATGTTTACCGAACTTTGTTTCTCGAGTTCAAAAATTTTTAAAAAGAAACAAAGTTAAAGATTTCTCATAGTCGAATAATTTTCGTTTTCGAATGAAAAAAGTGTATAAAACATAAATCATTTTTTTTTAATATTTATTTTAGGTGTTTTCCATCGTCCCGACATGGTGCAAATGACACCACCACCACCTGCACCGGCGCCACATCGTAAACCGAATGCACACAACAATATTATGGATGCTGCAGTCGTTGAAATGCTACAGCAAAACGATAGACAGACACGCCAAAATAACAGTTTAAGTGGACTTAATTCGCAACTAACATCGCCCAATGGCAGCGGCATGTTGCAACATCATACACCAATAAATACAATCATGACCACAACAACATTGCAGCAACAGCAGCAGCAACGTAATTCACCAACAACAAGTCTTGTTGGTGGTGGTGGTGGTGGTAAACGTACAACAACAACAACTTCAACTACAAATGCTATAACGGCTGCCACAACGTCATCATCATCAGCAGCAGGCAGCAGCAGCAAACAACACAACAACAACGGCAATAAATGCAACTGGTACAGTACCACCACCAATACCCGAACGTACGCTACCGCTGCCATTGCCATTGCCACAACAACGTTCACCATCGCCTGTTATGAATTCACCGGTTTGGTTGTCACGTCATCTTGATAATAACGCTGCTAATAAAGCGCTACTCGATTCCTCGACATCGGATAATCATTCAAAGAATTTGAGTGCCGATGAAGATGATGTTGATACCGATTTAGAAACAGATCGTTTACTTGGACATCAGCGTCTTGACGATCAAGGCTATTATGATGAGAATAAATCATGGGAAACGACACAACGTAAAACACGTGGCTCACTCTTGTCGAAAATCTCACCGAAACAGCAAATACCAAGCACCAAAACGCGTAACGGTTACAATGCGCTGCTATCGTCAACACCAGAGCTGTTGCCGCCACCGGTACCGCCGAAAAATAGTAACAGTAACAGTAGCAATGGTGTTGGTGTTGGTGTTGGTGCCGCAGCAAATAGCAAGCTACTTGATATTAGCAATAGCAATGCAAACGCAACTGGAATGGGTTGTGTATCACGTACATCATCGGAGCATAGCGATAAATCGCCAATTAAATCGACAACAACAACAACACAAGGAGCAGTGCATGGCAACGACGATTGTATCGGAGTTGGCACTATTGTTGCGCTTGGCAGTCCTGGTGGTGCTGGTTCTGAGGGTTCAGCTTGTATCAGTAGTGGCGCTGCACATAGAAAATCTGCCACATCTGCTGCTGCTGCTGCTGCAATTACTGGAAGCGTCGGTGGTGGTGGGGGGTGGTGCTGGTGGTACAGTTACAACTGGCGATGTTATCGATACAAATTGTGGCGCATCTTTGGGCAATGGTAATGTTGCAACAGGCAACAACATTGTCAACAATGGCGGCGGCGCTGGTGTTGTCACTAATAATTCTAATAATGGAAGTAGCAATGGTGTTGTCGTTGGAGGAGGCGTTGGAGTTGGAACAGCAGCTGCAGGAGCAGGCAGCGCGGTACAGAATGCAAATGCAAGCGGTTCAAATAGTGGTTCAAGCAGTAATAGCGGCGAGAAAAAAGTCAAAAAGAGTAAGAACAAAGAAGGTAAATGTATTGGGTTTATCTTCATCCTTCTTCTTCTTTAATAAAAATCAAACAAATTTTTAGTGTCTTTCTAAGTCTCGACGTTGTTGTCATTGTTGTTGTTGTTCTTTTTAATATGCTCTAACTTTATATATATATACTAAATATTTATTGGTTGTTCGTATACATAAAATATTAAAATTTTTTTTTTTTTGTATTATTAAAATTATCATATATGTATTTATAGAGCGATTTTAATAGCTACATTCAACGTAAAACGGATAAGAAACAGAAAAATATATATTTACTTACATTTTATTTTCCTGAGAGATTAGGAGAAAGCAAGGGAATACGTATAAGTTCACCATATAATATGAAAAGAACAGAGGAGCTTGAATGGAATTTGCTGAAGGATTCCTAACGGGATACTGCAGATCTCTTGAAGCACCATTCAGCATTATCTTATACAAGACTTAGATGAACTGACAGAAGACAGAAGGCAATTAATCCTTAATTTGTTAGCTTGCTTCAGAGCAAGAGAGAGAGGTGAATAAGGTGCTCTAGAAAGAATTCTGATAATAGATCTGACAAGATCGCAACCACTACTTTCCTATAGTAATACCTAATAAAATCTGCCAATGGTTTTGGAACAATTTTATTTCAAGTATGTTGTTGTAAATTACAGAGATTGGCTTGTATTGGGATCACTGGCGCAATTGGAACCTGTTCCTCCGAAGCCCTAAATGCAATGCTAAACCTGTTACCCATTGACCTATTCATCAAGCAGACTGCCTCGATTAGCGCTCTTCGACTAAAAGAAGAAGGCTTGTGATCCTCACAGTGATGTTTTATTCACAATCCCGACAGATTTAAGTGATCCTACTGACTTTCTGTCCGAAACTTTGGATCCCTTAAAACTACAAAACCTTCACGGCAAGACTGGTTGATGGAGCTCCTGGAGAGCGTGAAGTCACCGAGGGGTCCAAAATGGATTGCGATGTGTGGTCTGGGGTACACTCGGTGGACGTGGCAGTGAAAGACTTCTTTCGCCTGCCTGATCTCTGCAGTGTGTGTTGCAGGCGGAAATCGATGCTGTACTTATTGCGTGCAAGCTGTTGGTGCAACTCGAGATTCGGGACAGATCGGTTTTCATTTTCTCAAGACGCTGGATACCCACATTACCAAATCCAAGCTAGTAAGGGAATGTTAAAACCTACTAAATCTTGTTGGTCGCCACCACAAACTTTGCCTTTCATGGGTCCCTGAACATAGTGATATTTCCGGGAACGAGCTAGAGCTAGGGGTTCATCGGGTGAATTACAGCCAGTTGCGGTTCAGATTCCAATGACCGCTAGGGTCGCCCTTATTAGAAATCACTTCACCTCTTTAAGCAATAAAATGTATAGCTGCAGGAAATCTTATTTGGCCTACAATTGACCCCCAAACGTACCAGAACTCTACAGTGCAACTGCCGCAAAGATCTTGCGAGACAACCAACCACCATCACAGGGCACTGCCTCATTGGGAAACACGCGGTCAGATTAGGTATCCCTTACAACAGCAGATACAGAAGCTGTATAGAAGAGGATACTCCAGAAACGTTAGAACACTTTCGGGACTATGGTACTTTGGACGTTGGCAGTTGGAATCGCAGTGCGATCTTTCTCTCTTATGTCTCTGAAAACTACGGTCCTTCCTTACGGTCCTTTCGTGTACTTAAGGCTCACTTCCGAGATATTTTTTAGTGGTAGAAAAACGGCAGTTATATGCTAATTGTGTGTGGGGAATATGGATGTTCCCCCTTGTATCTATATTGTGAACAAATGAACAGACAGACATGACGGACTATATTCTAGGAATAATATTTTACCATTTTTTTTTTTTTTTTCTAAGCTGTAGTTTGTCCCTATATTTTACACTTAATACAAAAACAATTAAATTTTGAAAAATGTATTTAAAGCTGCTCCCGTAATCGTTTAGTTTTGCGATTAACGATTTACGTAAATTCGTATGAATTCAAATAGTTCTTGCTGCTTTGGCAAACGCCAAAGTTTTTGTTTCATTTCCGAAACGTTTCTTTGACAAAAAAAAAAAACTGCTATCGGTTACAAAATTAAAAATGTTTATCGGTGTAAATTGTTGTTGCTTTGGCTAAATTTTCTCTGCTCTTTTAATTTAAAATTCCAATTTAGAATCAGATGATATTGAAAAGTACATTTCATTTCGTTTACACAAAAAACGCCGCCGATTTGAAATCGAAAATTGTGCAATTTGAAAAGTAAATCTCAAATTTTTTGCGTTTTCGATTACGAGAGCATGAATGGTTGATTATAATATTTTTTTCTTATCCGTTAACGTTGGATTTTCGTTTATAGTATTTTGTATACTTAGAATATTATTTTAATCTAGTTGTAGCTAACTACTTACTATTTTTGGTACCATGACGCCATTATCGTTATCAAGCGACAACCAGACTCATTTCAACATAGATGGCAGCAAAGAGCGTTACAACCACAACGATTCGTATTTAAAAAAAAAAAAAACAAAAAAAAATATGTATTTAATTTGAAAACAAAAAAAAAAAAAATTACATTTTATTTAGAAAATTTACTAATCAATGGAAAATATGTTTTCTTTTTTCGTATTTTCTTTTACTTTATTGCATTCTTTTGCATGCGTTCCACAATACAATTGCGTTTAAATATTAAAAAAAAAAAATATATAAAAATAATAAAAAAATCAAAAAAAAAAAAAACTTCATTTCTGTCAAATTCACTCGCTGTGTATGTGTGTGTGTATAACTAACTAACTTGTCTAACGAAACTCAACAAATCGAACTGCAAAATCAAATAATCAAAAAAAAATAAAAAATAAATAAAAACATTAATCCGATAATAACTTTGTAAGATAATATTTCTTTATGTTTTATATTTGATTTATTATTTATTTATTTATTTCGTATAAATAATCATACTCGTATTTAAATATTTATATAATTAGTGTATTAATCAATTAAATACATAAGAAACATATTTCAAAAATTTATAAAAACATATAAACACACAAATACGCTCATTTTCAGATAAAAACAAAAATAAGAGTAACATTTTAAGATTTTTTTTTTTTTTTTTTTTTGTACTCGTAGCTAATTGTAACATCTTTTCTTCTTCTTTATGTACAATATGTACTCTATTGTAGAACTTAATACAATTGAATATATGTATAACTATTTTATTTAATACATGCTACTATTATATTCGATGTTATCTTAACCTACAATCACTCATATATTATTTAGTTGAATTGAATACAACAACTTGATACATAGCCCATTACAAGTTTTAGATCTTCTACAATGCGCTGCTAACTCACTGCGCTGTTAACTGATAGCCCTGTTAATGCAAAACTCTGTTAATGCATAACGCATTACACTGTTATCTCATTAGATCTCTGTATCGGATTACGCGACTCATAACTGACTCAAAAACCGATGTATCGAACGACTAGGTTCAGCTCAAATATATCGATTGATCGGATATTGGTCGAGTATTTTAATTTTCTTTTTTTATTCGAATACCTCACATCTCGTACTTTTGTTTCTAAAATTCTATACAGTACTTGGCAGGCCGTTTCTTAATAGTCTGGCGGAGATTGCACTATTGAACTATTTGCTCAAAACTCTGTTAACTATTAGCCCTGCGCTCAGGATACGAAATTACATGAGTCTTAATCGTTTCAGTATAGCAACAAAAAAAAAAATACCGTTCTAAAAATTGTCCAAAACCTTTTGAAGTTCTGAAAATGTTATGCCAGAACAACTTTCAAGAAATATGTCCGTCTGTCCGCATGATTTTTCAGTTAACGCCAAATATGGGTTCATTAATTCTCAACGATTTTTTTTTAAAGCAACGATTGTTACACGACTGTTATTCTAGATATATTCCCATGTTAATTTGTCTCTCGGTTCAGTTTTTAAAAAATTATATGGATTTACTGAATACGATAAACGTAACTAAGAACTCGTTATTAAAATTTCAGACCGATATAATTTCTAAAAAGTTATTTTTTTAAAATTGGAGCCACTGTACACTTTTAATTCTAGACGCTGTTAATTCAAAATGCTGTTAATTTGAATCCTTGTTGTATTAACTTAACTTTAAATGTAACTCTTATTGTACATACTAGAATACTAAACAAAATAATTTACTAACACAAAAACAGACCGATTACAAATAAAAATAAATACTAAGCTTTTAATAATTATATTAAATCTATTTATTCAGTAAATCAACCCTTATACAATATAATTTATACTAATCTATATTTTTTATCTGTTTTACTTTTTTTAATCAAACACACACACAAACAATAGGCGGCGCAGTGCTTATCGAAGGCGTACTTTTCCGTGCTAAATATTTGGGTTCTACCCAATTGGTTTGTGAAGGACAACCCACCAAATCGACACGCATGATGCAAGCCGAGGAAGCTGTCTCACGTATAAAGGTACGAATATAGTTTATATGCTTCTAGTTAATTGCATAATACCTACCTAGATGCGTACTCGTTTATATAACTTTTTTTTTTTTTTTTTGGTTTAAACATCTTTTTTGATTTGTAGTGTTTTTGTTTTTCTTTCTTTTTAATAAAAAACCTAATATGAATTGGATTGATTGGCTTTAGCCCGCATTCACTTGCAAATGCAAACTCATATTTCACACAAAAATTAAAATATTTAAATTAAAATATGCCAAAGTAAAACAAAACAACAAAAACAACAAGAACAGAAATAAATGGAAAAACTTAACATTTCGCTAGAACCAAAGCTCAAATATGCGAAGGTAGTGAAAGGCATCCATATCGTGGTTCATATCAGCAGCATTTGTCTCTATTGTTTAGCTGGTTCTTGTTAAGACAGTAAAGACCATTTGTAACCATGTGCTATAATTTACATTCGCATATGTTATTTCGTCAATGGTGTCGCTTATTTTTTACACAGGTTCTAAGTTTAATAGTTCCAATCTGAAAAAGTCAAAACTTAACAAAAAGATAAAATTAAAAAAAGATAAAATTCTTCTAAATGTGTTAAATTTTAATTCACTGCTCTGTTAATTCATAGCTCTGTTAACGCCAAACGCTGTTTATGCAAAACGCTGTTAACGAAAAACGCTGTCAATGCAAAACTCTGTTAATGAAAAACACTGTTAATGCAAAACGCTGTTAATACCAAACGCTGTTAATGCCAAACGCTGTTAATGCCAAACGCTGTTAATGCCAAAAACGCTGTTAATGCTAAACGCTGTCAATGCCAAAACGCTGTTAATGCAAAACGCTGTTAATGCAAAACGCTGTTAATGCAAAACGCTGTTAATGCAAAACGCTGTTAATGCAAAACGCTGTTAATGCCAAACGCTGTTAATGCATAACGCATTACACTGTTATTTCATTAGATCTCTGCATCGGCTAACTTCGTTCAACGAATATATTTGACTCATAACCGAATCGAAAAACCGATGAATCGACTTGCCATATATTTGACAATTAAATAATAATCATAAGTATGTACATACATAGATACGTTAATAAACCATTTAGATGTGAGCTACTTTCACACTATAGTTTTCTTAAATTTCGAGCTCAACAGCAAACATACTCGATCGAAACTTGCTACAATTTTTATTTATTAAATTTTTTCTTTCTATTTTTTTTTTAAAGCTCAGTAGTTGCGATGCAATGAGAATTTGACTTTTGCCTAGTTGCATTCTAGTAATAATCAGACACCGAAGTATTGATTACAAAATTGTATATAAATTAAAATAAATAACAAAAAAATTATTTAAAAAAAAAAATGTAAACGTAGAATTATAAATTCTTATATAGCTATAAAAAAAAAACTCTTTGAAAGACAATCATTAACGATATCATTATTGATTTTATATTCTTTTCAAAACATAATTTTGCTACACACTCAACTCTAAAATGGATGCAATTGCTAAATAAAAAAAATAACACGTTATTATCCCTACAAAAAAAAAAAAAAAACAAAATTAATAAAATAAATATTGAAATCTCATGTCATCGATATGTTAACAATGCTAGGCTTTGGTAAGTAAAAAAATAAAAAAAAACTTAAAAATCAAAAGTGTCACACAAAATCGCTTTCAAAAACGCTAGGGATATGGTAAGATAGAGATAGCACGTTGCGTTCCACAAAAAAATAATTTATCAAAGAACGCAACTCCAAGTCTCTTCCATTATTTTTTTTAACAAATCTCAAACGAAAAAAATGTGCGATTTGAAACCATGAATGTCAAAGCGATTTTGGTAACACCATTGAATTTGTTTGTAATTTCGTTAAATATTTTTTTTTTTTTGCCTTAACAACATCAACGCATAAATTTGTTTTGAATTTTATATTATATAATTTTTTTTTTCAAAATTTTATTAACATAAAACACCGGCTTGAGAGACAACCCCAAAAAAAAAAAATAAATAAATCTTAAAAGCGTGCACTCCAGTTAGTTAAATTTATTCAAGCACTTTTCTTGTTATTTTTAGTTGAAAATTACTTTTTAATTTTTGTTTTTTTTTTTTTTATTGATTGTTCCAAAACTAAACAAACAATTTACAGGCACCCGATGGCGATGTACAGCCCAGTACCGAAGTCGATCTATTTATATCAACCGAAAAAATTATGGTGCTTAATACCGATTTGAAAGAGATTATGATGGATCATGCATTACGTACAATATCCTATATTGCTGATATCGGTGATCTTGTTGTGCTAATGGCACGACGTCGTTTTGTACCGCAAGATATCGATGATGCACCAAAACCGAATCGTACACCGAAAATGATTTGTCATGTCTTCGAAAGCGATGAGGCACAATTCATAGCACAATCGATTGGACAGGCATTCCAGGTTGCCTATATGGAATTTTTAAAGGCAAATGGCATTGAAGATCATCGTTTCGTTAAGGAAATGGACTATCAGGAAGTTTTGAATAGTCAAGAGATTTTCGGTGATGAATTGGAAATCTTTGCTAAAAAAGAATTACAAAAAGAGGTAGTTGTACCAAAGGCAAAAGGTGAAATTCTGGGCGTTGTCATTGTCGAAAGCGGTTGGGGCTCCATGTTGCCTACCGTTGTTATAGCGAATTTGATGTCATCTGGTGCTGCAGCACGTTGTGGCCAGTTAAATATTGGTGATCAATTGATTGCCATAAATGGGCTCAGTCTTGTCGGTTTGCCATTGTCAACGTGTCAGACATATATTAAGAATACAAAAAATCAAACTGTCGTTAAGTTTACCGTCGTTCCATGTGCACCCGTTGTTGAAGTGAAGATTAAGCGACCGGAAACTAAATATCAATTGGGCTTTAGTGTACAGAATGGCGTGGTAAGTTTTATACATAGATGAAGCGTTATGCTGTAGACATTTATTTATTTTATTTATTTATTTTCTATATAGATTTGCTCATTATTACGCGGTGGCATTGCCGAACGTGGTGGCGTTCGTGTTGGTCATCGCATTATTGAGATAAACAATCAGAGTGTTGTCGCAGTGCCGCATGAGAAAATTGTTAATTTACTGGCGACATCGGTGGGAGAGGTAAGTTTAATCTTAAAGTTAACACTAGATTTTGTACAATTTAAATTGTATATGTAAGAATTGTAATTTTTTGGAAAGATTAAAGAAGAAGAACACCATGGTGAATTATAAAAGAGACCAAAAACATATCTACGGATTTGGAATTCATTGCATTAACATTCTTGTGGAAGACGTTAAAAAACTCAAACTTCAATTTCTCAGAATATTTGTAACGCATTAAAGAAGACATCGTAGATCCCTTTAAAGTATATATCTTCTTGATCAGCACAACGAGACGAGTTGATCTTGCCATGTTCGTTAATGCAAAACGCTGTTAATGCAAAACACTGTTAATGCAAAACACTGTTAATGCAAAACGCTGTTAATGCAAAACACTGTTAATTCAAACGCTGTTAATGCAAAACGCTGTTAATTCAAACGCTGTTAATTCAAACGCTGTTAATTCAAACGCTGTTAATGCAAAACACTGTTAATGCAAAACGCTGTTAATTCAAACGCTGTTAATGCAAAACACTGTTAATGCAAAACGCTGTTAATGCAAATGCATAACGCATTACACTGTTATCTCATTAGATCCCTGCATCGTCGTGTCCGTCTCTCTGTCTGTCCCTCTGTATTTCTGTGTCTCACTTGCACAGTTTTAAGAATATTGAACTGAAAATCGTAACTTAAGCTTTTCTCAGCCCTAAGCAGTTCAAATGTTAAAATCAAGCTATCACGCCCATTTATAGACATAGCTCCCATACAAATTTTGCAGTTTTTTTTTAGTGAAATAAGGTTTATTTAGGAAGTGATTAATATCAAATTTGGTAAAAACACTTCTAACAGCAATCCATGTTCAACAAATGGCCCATGGCTATGTTGGGACCACTGTAGCATATATACCCCATATACACCTTCGCTAAACTTTACAGTTTTTATTTGAAAAATCGGTTATTCATATAGCAATTTGTATCAAATGTGGACAAAATACTTCTTGTAGCAACCAATGTTTACAGTATGATACTTAATTGAAGTAGCTTCGTTATAGAATATTGACCCTATACAAACCGAACTCAATTTCTTTTATAGTCTAATAAGTGTTAAAGCTTCGAAGTTAAAACTTTTTCTTAAAATATTCCAAAATAAACAGCTAACAAACAAGAACAAACACATAACCATTACTACTACCTCAAACACATGACCAAACTGAAGCGCCATCTATAAGACAAAATATACAAGCCATATTCCATTATAAAAAAAAAGTTGATTTGTGAATCGTGAGCCAGAACGTACAGTCGCTTACTACCTCCCAAACCTCCCATTTCGTCTAATTAAAACTTTAAAAACGTAAATAGAGAACAGCCTCTGCTCTATTTTAAAGAGTCCCTATGCTTTATTGCTTAAAAAATCGATTTTTTTCGAATAAGAATTATAATCGATGTTTTAAAATAATCGCATACTTTATCATATTTAAAATTTTTATTTAATTATTAATTCAATTATTTTTACATTGCAGATACTCATGAAAACTATGCCGACTTCAATGTTCCGTTTATTAACCGGCCAGGAGAATCCAATTTATATATAAGAAAACTAAATAAATATATATAAAAAATATATATTTATAAAAATAAAAAAATATATTGCTATAAGAATTAAAGAGATTATCTTAAAAAAAAAAAAAAAAAAGAAAATGGAAATGGAAATATATATAAAATAATAAATACATGTGCTATATATAAAAATGATTATGTGTTTAGCTTAGTAACACAATTTGACAAAGTATTAATTAATTAAAAAATATATGTATAAAAAAAAAAAAATTTAACTAAAACAAAATAAAAAATTTATATTGTATAAACAAATATATTTAAAAAAATAAATAAAAACAAATTAATTTTGTTAAAATTAAATAAATTTCTATTATAAATTTAAAAATATATATTTCTTTTTATTTAAAATTAAATTATAATTTTAAAAAAACATACTCAAAACATGACCAAAAAAAAAAAAATAAATAAATAAATAAACAAAAAAAATATGTTACATAAAAATAATAAAAACAAAAAAAAAAAAAAACGCTGTTTCAAACATTTATAACATATTGCCTTTGCAGCATATAACACGCACATATACATACAGACACACACACACACACATACAAATACATATGTGCACAGTTAAAAGCGTTAACAGCTGTTTGCAATCAAACAAACATAAAAAAATCAAGCTAAATAAAAAATATAAAATAAAAAAAAAAAAATAAAAAAAAAAAAAACACGATGACCTTTTTTGCGAAACGTCCTTAGCTTATATAAAAAAAAATAAATAATTAAAAGAACAACTTAAAAAAAATTGTAAAACCACACACAAATAAAAAAATATATATAAAAAAAAAAAAAAACTTTCTCGAATATATAAAGTCAAAAATTGCGTGAATTATTATTTTATTGAAATATTATTAACTATTTTTTTTTTTAAATACTACAAAAAAATTCAAATTAAAATAAAGCACTGCGCTTTTCAAACCGCCCTCCATACACAGAGTTATATAAAAAAAAAATATATATATATATATATACACAAGAACACATGCTTATACATATATAATCAAAGCAACTTTATACACAAATCGTTATAAAAAAAAAAAAACAAAACTTATATATAATAATATTAATTGTGTAATCTAATTATTTATATATAAAAATTAATGAAGCACATTATATATATATATAAAAAAATATATAATATCACTAGTACTATATAAACAAATATTATATTTAAAAAAAAAAACAACTAGTTTGAATGTTGTAATTATTAAAAAATAATAAGATAATTTTTTTTAAGCATTACTTTAACATAAAACAATTTTTTTTTATATATATATGAAAAAAAAATTAAAATAAGCATAATATAAAAAAATAAATAAATATATATATATAAAAAATTGCAGCATATAGCATTAGGCTTAAATAAAAATAATAATAATAATTTTAAGTCATATAAACTTGTAATAAAAAATAAAAAAAAAAAAAACATTAAAGCTAAAACTAATTAACTATTTTCTGACTTGAGACTATAAAAAAAAACTTTAATAATTGCTGCTTATATAAATTATATAAAAGAAAATATATATAAAAAAGATACGTATATATATATATATATATATATATATATATATATTTATATATATATATATATATATATATATATATATATAAATTATTAATTATAAGTGCTTATATATATTTATGTGCTTTTAGCATGTTAAATGAATGTAATCGTTTGTAGTGTACATTTAAAGTGTGCTTGATATTATTTAACATAGAGGTTTGCAGGTTGCCACTACTAAAATTGGTTAGAAAAAAAAAAAAAGAAACAAATTAGAAAATTTACAAAAACTTTACTTCTACATAGAAAAAAATATAAATTTAGCAACAAAAAAAATCAACTACGCTAAAAAGCTTTGGGGTGGCAAACTGCAAGCATCAAAAAAAAAAAAAAAATAATAATAATTTAGTTTGCTAATTATTTTAAAGCTTTTAATTTTTTTTTTTTTTTTTTTGTTAGACCCGGTCTAGAAAATTACTTAAAATTATGCTGAAATGGGAAAAATATGGCAAGCCAGGTTTCTATTGTGTGAATGCTTTTCATGCCTTAACTTTCAAAAAAAAAAAACAATCAAATAAACTTGCATCCAATCACCATGCATCATGAAATGGATAATATAGAATATTGTGCCACTGTGGCCTACTTTCAAAAAAAAAAAAAAAATAAATTAAATAATTTCTTAAGCAGCACTTTTCGAAGCACTCTTATGCTGACTGCACCTTAAGGCACTCTTAAGCATTAAAGCTGAATATAAAATCGTTATAATTCGCTTATTTTCATTCCGATACAAAAACTTTGAAATCGAACGAGAACCGTTTTATAGGCAGATAAGCATTCCATGCAAACATTCTTCTAAAAAAAAAAAAATTTGCGTGATTCTTTTCAAAGGCTTTAAATTTTACAAAAAAATTTTATACAAATTTTTAAAAAATTTTTAAAATTTTCTGTTATATTTTTTTTTTCAAATCAAATAAAAAAAAAAACTTTCTTCAGAAAATTATAATAATTTTTTTTTTTCAGCTGTGCTCCCGTAATCACTTAGAATTTCGATTAACGATTTGAGTAAATTCGTAAAATATTAAATTTTCTATAATTTTTTTTGCTGCTAAAAATCTCTGCTATCGGTTACAAAATTATAGTTTATCGGTCAGAAAATAATTGCAAATTGTTGACATAAAACAAATATACAGAAACATTAAAATGCAACCAAAGAAAGCTTTTCTATTTGCAACCAAAATTTGTGATTTAAAAAGCAATTCGCAAAAAATTATTTTGCGTTTACGATAACGGGAACATGGCTGAACATTTAATTTAAATGTTTTAAAAATATTTGTATAATTGCATTATTTATTTATTTATTTATTTGTTTTACATTTTATCAAGCCGCTTAAAATATAATTTAAGATCCCAAATTTATTACATTCTGAACCATTTTCGTCCAAGAATTGTGCTACTCAAATAAAAAAATAAATAAAATAAAACCAAAGAACAACATTTTTATGTAAAATACTCGCTTCTAAAACTACTAAAAAATTAAAAAAAAAAAAAAATACATACATATACTCGTATACATATAACTATATTTATAATTATATTTATATTAAAAATATATCTCACACACAAATTCAATACACTAATGCAAACAGAACTATGTAATGAGAAAAAATAAAAATGAAGTCTTTGCCTTCAATTTGTGTGTCTTAAAAAAAAAAAAAAAACAGAAATAAATAAGAACAAAAACAATTTGAATCACACAAATAAGAATGCAAAAATTTAAAATGAAATAAAACAAAATAAAAAAATGAGAAATTTTTTGAAGGTTTTGCGTTACACATATTCAAAAAAAAAAAAAAAAAAATTATTTCGAGATGTACAGCCATGCTTTGGGTAGTGTTCCGGCAATCGCAAAAGTTATGTTTCATTTCCAAAACGTTTCTTTGTTTCATTTGTATATGCAATCGGTTACAAACTTCAAGGTTATCGGTCTAACCAAATCGCACATTCTACGATCATTTATGAAGAGAAACATGCTATTCACTTTTCAGGTTTCTTCACTAATTCTACGAAAACGTGTTATTTTCCCATACAAAATACATGGGAATCTTTAGGAGCCTAGCGGCACCATTAAATATTATTCGATAAATATTATCCGGTCTTCTAATTTTTGATATAGAACATTCCTATGGGTGAGCATATACAACTTTTTTATGCTTATTCTACCTCCAATATACATTAGCATAAACTTAATAAACCATTTAACGCAACGGATACAAGACATACCTTTCAATACTTTCGATAGCGCTGTAAATCGGTTTTGATCTGCATCACAGTACTTTTGAGTGTCTGCCCCATATACACAGTCACAAGAATAGCAGTGTTCAAAAGATTTAATTAAACCAGAAGGAACTAGAGACTAAAAGAGACCACAAACTGGATTTTTTTTTTTAAATGAGTACTATGCTGCTATTTTTTTTTTTTTTTTTTTATTTACGACTCTTTCTTATGTTTACTGTGCACACACTGTGAACACTGTCAGTAATGAATGAACACTATTCTTACATATAATAATCCATTTAATAAATTCAAAATTTATTAGATAACAACACACTACAACACTACACTACAGTTTCGACTCATTGAGTTTCCAAAACGTTTGAAAGTGTTAAGTAAAGACATGGCTCGTTAGACAGTTAAGTGTAAACACCTGAAAAATCGTTTAAATATTCTCACAGTAGCAGAAAAAATTATTGTTTAAATATTTCAAACATTAAATTTTTTTTTTCCATTCATTCCATTCATGAATACCTACAGCAACTCATTTATACAATCAAACATTCGAACTCGATTTTTTATTTATTTATGCTTTCTCATACATATTTGTATATATTAGACATGTAAAAAGTTTTCTTAAAATACAATTCATGTTAAATTTTTATTTTTTATTTTTAGTTTTAATAATGAAAAACTTTAAATAAAAAAATATATATATTTTTTCAAAAATGATTCATTTAAAAGAAAACTTTTTTCATAAAATCTAATAAATAAGTAGTAGCTTGATGATGACGGTACCTAGATATATGATGATAAATTTATTATTATTATTATTATTTATAATATTAATAACAGTTTTCCTGTATGTAAGTAGTAGCTGTAACTTGCCGATTTCTGTGTAACTAACAAAAAAACAAAAATTCTTATTGAATATTTACTATTACAAATAACGACTACATACATACATACTTACTATAAATAAATAAATATAAAATATATATATTTATTCAACTAACTTTGATGATTATCTTTAAAGCTAAATAAAAAAAAATTATAATAAAAATAAAAAAATATTTTAAAAATGCATAATAAAAAAAAAAATAGTTAAGATTATGTGTCATTAAAAAAAAAAAAAAAAATAAATAAAAATTTGAAATGCTACATAAAAAAAAAAAAAATAAATATATAAATCATATATAAAAGAAAATTGCAAAAACAATGCAAAACCCAAAAATAAAAATTAAAAAAAATAAAAACTAGTCATAAAATTTTTTTGTGGTTTAAATTAGAAAAAACAAAAACATGAGCATATATAAACTATATATAAACTAAATATATATATATATATAAATACATATATAAATACATATATATAATTATAAACTGCTTACAGTTTATTTGAGCAAATCAGCTAAAAAAAAAAAAAAAAAATAATAAAAATAACTCAAACACATGCGAGTACACAAGAAAAATATAAAAAATAAAAAAGAAAACTATTTAATCAGAAAAATTATATAAAAACTATATATAATGGAAAAAAAAACAAATAAAGAAATAATATATTGTAAAACTTATATATACATATATATATATAAAAAAAAATAAATTGGTTTTATTGATTATTAGCAAACAAAAGAAAAATTAAAACCATGGTGTTCTCTCTGGTAAGTTTAAAATCTTATAAACATTTAAAAATTCATCTAAAATTATTTCGCTGTACTGTTTTCTCAGTAGCTGTGACGTGTGCTGCATTGCAAAAATGCTGTTATAGTCTCTTGTATGTATGTGTGAGTGTATGCTTGTGCCTTAGTGTAGAACATAAAGTATATTTCATACAACCAAGTGGTGTGGTGGGCGTGGCCAACATAGAATCGATATAGAAATTCATCGCATATTTCCGAAATATGCGAAAAATAGGCTGTGGGCGTGGTACCATATAAATTAGCTAGTAATGAAATGAATATGAACGGAAGAAGTTTGATGCATTGGATAGATGGACAAAAAACGTGGACTCGGAATAAGTTTTCATTAATTCTAAAAAAATTTTTCGCTGAGAGAAAAAAACAAGGAAAAACGTTAACTTCGGTGGAACCGAAGCATAAATACCCGCCACACGAATCTTTGAATAGTTTATGTATGATCATCATTGGCTTATATACATTTATAAATATACTATATAGACGAAAATAATTAATATTTCATAAAAAAGTTCAAAAATAATCGGTGAGTTTGTATGGAAGCTTTACATAAAAATGGGCGTGGCATCTTGGTTTTTGAATTGGATGATATAAGACGTGCTCTTACCCAATTTGGAGTAAACAAATTCAAATAAATAATACCAATTGCGCTATCGAACCTTTTTTAAAGATATTTATTATCACTGAAATGCAGCTCCATCATTCTTAGGCGGCAATGCCCGTTTAATACTAAAAGTTAAGGTTTAGGTCGGATGTCGTCCCTTTACTACTGGGCACTAGTTCGTAGCTGGTGAAATAACTGCTTATTAGTAAACCACCTCTACTCACTTTGCTAACCCTAAGCAATACTATACATCATTCCTTTTTTTGTATAAAATGTCCGCAAAAAGGGTCAATCGCCACCACATTGTTTACCGCGAACTAGTGAAATGGGTACCCATGAAATGAGTACTTACATGGGTACCCATGAAAAGGGTACTTACATGAGTATCCATGAAAAGAGTACTAACATGGGTACCCATACCAAAAAAGGGTACATAAAAGGGTAACCATGGAAAGGGTACTTACACGGGTAACCATGGAAAGGATACTTACACGGGTAACCATGGAATGGGTACTTACACGGGTATCCATGCTAGGGGTGGTTATATGAGTACCCATGAAAAGAATACTTACATGGGTACCCATTCTAGGGGTGGTGAAATGGGTGCCCAGAAGTAAATTATTAAAAAAGCCATAATTTTAAATTCAATTTTTTTTTTTTTTTTATACCCTGTACCCAAAGGGTAAAAGGGTATATTAAGTTTGTGCGAATGTATGTAACAGGCAGAAGGAGCCAAGATAGACCATATAAAGTATATATATTCTTGATCAGCATTGGAAGGGGAGTCGAACTAGCTATGTCTGTCTGTCCGTCCATCCGTCTGTCCGTCTGTCTGTCCTGCTGTCTGCCGTATGAGAGAGATTATCTCGGAGACTATAAGAGATAGGGCCACCATATTTGAAACTTAGACTCTCCTGAGCCGTCAAGTGTTCACTTTCAAACGGTTTTTCTCTAGACCCATTTTAAGGGGTACTCCCTGTACAAATGTACCCCAAAATTTTGGGGTTTTGCATAAAAACGTCATTGTTTTTTGTTCTAGGAAGTTCAAACTTAGTATTAATTATGTCTATGATAGTCCCAATAAAATATCCCAATATGGGTAGGACCAACAAAATTTTTGGTATAGCCCCCATTAAATTTACCCAATTTTTCAAGTTTTTGTTTGAAAATTCAATACAATAAGGAAAATACAAAGATGGGACTTAATTTAAGGTACATAAAGATTGGGTACAGGGTATCTTGCAGTCGAGCATACTCGACTTCAGCGTTCTTTCTTGTATTTATTTAAAGTACCCATGCACTCGCTTACCATAGGATCAGTCAGGAAAGTACCCAGAGAACAGGACGTCTTTTCAGATTAATTTTCGTTAACCGACATCATGATCTACTCTTATTAATAAGTCTGCATTAGTTCATGCATACAGAGGCTATAACAGCGTTTCTTGTAATGCAGCGTCACGCGTCACAGCTACTGAGAAAACAGTATACAAAAATAACTTATTTCGCCCAAGTTGACTATTTCGCTGCAGACTAATTTTTTTTTTTTGTTTCGATATTTCTTTAGTCAATTACTTATCCAAGATAACTTTCGGTTACTCTGATTTTTTTTCGCACAGTGCTGGGCAATGCTGTTTGTAGTCTTTGTTTGATAGAATTTTCATAACATTGCAAATCAAGTTAGCATTTATGCGATTGTAAAATATAAATTAAACAATTTTTATAAATCAGTGAAATTTGTCAAATAAAATCTATAAAATATTTCTCGAACAAATTCAGTGTCTCTTTAGTGTTTAAGACGATCACATACAAAATAAATCGTGCATATATTTTCTGTATTATATTTCGTAAAAAAAAGTTTTAAAAAATTTACAAGTTTCAATGGATTCGACAAATAACGAAGATTTCAAACCGCATGCAGCGTATTGTTACTGTGATTCAATCTCGCAGATTGAATTTTCTTGATAATGATGAAAATTCGATAATGCTGTCGAGTCTGTGACTGGTTCTAATCAAAGTTTTGACAAAAAGTGTGAGCTGGAACTGTCTCCCGCAGCGTTGCCAACCGAAGCAGTTGTCGAAGCATTACCAAAACGAAGCGTCCGTCAGATGATAGAATTGTTTAATACGGCAACAGAGAAAAATCTGGAACTATCGCAGGTGAAGTCTTTTTTGTTGGCGAGACTAAAACAACGACGAGTGACGGCGAGAAAAGCGGCGATGGTGCATTCGGACTTGGCGATGGTTTAGTGGGAAACCGACGCTTTGGAGAAGCAGTTGATACAGGTAACGTCAAAGTAGGCATGCAAAATAGTTCGGATGATATTGATGACCTGTATCTGACGCCGTGTAATTCCAATTATGCTGATGGTGGCAGCCAAAGGATTTTAACACGCGGTGCTATGGATGATGATAGTTGGCAGCTTATTGATACAAACTACGAGAGCACTACGACAATTAAGAAGACGGAGAATGGTATGTACATTGTACATGTGATAATATGTTTAGAGTATTTATAGGCCGATAGGCTGACGTACATGACGCTACATAGATTTCAGTTCAGTAGTAAGGGACTGTTACTTCTGGCTCATGATTCAGTGTGGATTGTATGCTTTGTCTCATAGACGTTGCTTCAATTTGGTCATGTGTTTGAGGTAGTAGTAGTAATGGTCTTTTGTTGTAAGCTGTTTGATTGCTCTTTATAAGCAAATCACTATCTCAAACACATGACCAACCTGGAGCGCCATCTATGAGACAAAACATACAATCCACACTACATCACAAAAAATCTGTTTGTGGATCGTGAGCCAGAAGAAATAGTCTCCCTTACTACTAGCCACTTTGTGTGTGTTCTCCGAGTGGTGAAGAAAAAAAGTAAGGTGTGTCTGTAATAAGTATTTTAAGTGTCTACTATGCTATCATCTTCTTGTGTATACTTTTGCCAAATATTTTTGCTTCATACAGCAGAAATTCCAGAAATTCCAGTTCTGTCCAGCCTTCCATAATACTCGATATACGTACAATATTCCAGTGGTTTCCTCAATTACCTTTTTTAATTGATTTTTCTTTTCAGTTTTTTTACAATATTCCTAAATAAAAATTTTCTAATCTTTTTTCTTAATATTTTCTAGGTGTTCGCATAACTATTGACATTGACCTTAATAGAGATGTCAGCTTAAATAGTACAATTGGAAAGAGAATGGATACTGAAATACCGTACAGTCGCATTCTTAAGGATTTCATAGAGGAATCATTGCCATCAAATCAAAATTGCAATTAAATTGTAACTGAATCCAGCTGTATTCTTTTACACGAAACATACAAAACGATACAGCAAAATGTAACTCAACACATACCAAACCAGATGTTACCATATTTTTCTTTTTTTTTATTAGTTATTGTTATTCATTTTACACATAACCATTGAATTGGGTCAACAGAGTGAAGAGCGTACAAAAAAAAAAAAGAGTGAAATAGGTATTTTGCACAGACACAGACAAACATTAAGAGACATAAAAAGTAATAAATGTTATATTTTCGAAGAAAAAAAATGTTTTTAAATTTCTTGTGGAATATGAGAAAATGTTAAATGGTTCCCTTGACATTGAGTCATTATGGAGTATTCGTCCCTCTGAGGCCCTCAATACAATGTTGTATCTGCTACCTATTGCTTCCTATTCATCAAGCAGATGATTTCGATCAGCACTCTACCCAATGGAACAATGCTCACAACTCGGTCCTACTCGGACCTATTGTCAGAAATTTGGGATTTTAGTAAATTATGGAAAGACTGAATAGCGGAGCTACTGGAATGTAAAGCTTGTCTGACGCACTACACCAACGGTCCGAAGCTAGATTGTGCTGTGTGGTCTGAGGTACACTCAAAGCTTTTTGGTCTGCCAGGTCTTCTGAGCGAACTAGTCCGTGCCGTACTAGTGGCATGCAAATTAATTTCGAGTCAGATCGGTTTTCATCCCAGATAACAATGGGAATCGCTAGGTAATGTGAAGCTTGTCTGACGATCTACACCAACGGTTCGTAGCTAGATTGCGGTGTAAGGTCTGAGGTACACTCTGAGAACTTGGCACTAAATGAGATTTTTCGTCTGCTAGGTCTTATATGTCCAGAAAGTCCATGCCGCACTAGTTGCAAGTTAATTTCGGAACAGATCCGATTGTATGCCAGATCCCAATGGGTGTCGCTATGGTCCCACACACTAGGAATCGAAAATCTGTATAGCAGCTGCAGTAAAGCTAAGCTTATTTAGTCTACGATTGACCTTACACGTACCAGAACACTACTATTAAACTCCCGCAAAAACCTTGCGAGACTAATAGGCGCCATTACGTGGCATTGGGCCATCGGAGAAGACCCAGCCAGTGTAGACTAAGGCACTGTGGCCGTTGGCTGTTAAAATCGCTGATCGATTTATTTCTCATGACCCTCTAAACTACGATCCTTCGTTCCTTCCTTAACTGTACTGGTTGGCTCTGATTCTGCAGACCCTCTCTCGTATAAATGTTGCCCTAACGAGATGTTTTTAATGGTAGTGTCAAATGGCAGTTATATGCTAATTGTGTGTAGAGTATGGACTTTTCCCCCTGATTTGGTTTCACATCATCGATTCTTTCAATCCAACTGTCGCTTAAGGAGCTGAGCTCTCAAAGAAGTTTTCTACTTTTCAGCATCATTTTCAAGAAACTTTCCAAAAACAAATCTTTGTTTCAATAGTTTTCAAATAAAAGTATTTGAATTTTATTGTAAAGGAACACACACACATGCACAGGTACTTATATATTACACATACATGAACGATACGATGCGATACGATGCGATACGCTATGATGCGATGCGTTGCGGTGCATCTTAAACTTTTATTAGCTTTCGTTTTCTCTGCTATTGCTATTTAGTACCAACTTCTTCGAGTCATCATCTAATCTGGAACTTGTCCAGAAATCCGGATTAAACTGTGCACCTGTACTGTACATGCGCTGATACGATGCAACGATATTTTCGTCAAGCATCCGATCGACAATATCCGTTTGGACGGTAGTGGAAGAGGAGGGAATTGTAAATAGATGACCACCAGCATTTCGCATAAGCGTTGTCAAATCGACCGATAAATCGTTTGCATGTTGCTGCTGTTGCTGTTGTTGCTGCTGCTGTGCGACATGTGTACTCGTCGTCGTCGTCGTAAAGTTTTGATGATGATGACGTTGATCTTCACTATCTGCGGCATTCAATTTGCATAGAGTACATTTACTTTCATTGATTTGCTGCTTCAGCTGATGCAGCTTAATACGATCTTGCGTCAGTAGCATACGTTCCTGCGATAATTGTTCTTCTTTCTCGCCCAGCTCACGTGTACGTTTCATAAGCATTTGCAATTTCGATTGTACCATTTGCTCGGCTTGACGTGCCTTATGCGCTTCCACCTGTGCACGTTGCTCAGCAATACGATAGGCGCACAGCTGTTGCGCCAGTTCATCATCTTTGGCATTTAGTGTATTCTCCTTATCGATAAGCAAACGCTTGCGTTGCTCCAGTTCACGTTGTAGCTTGTGATAGCGTTCACGTTCAGCGTCGGTACGACGTGTTGAGTCATGTGCAATTTGTAGCTGTGCCTCAACTTCGAGACGTTCCTTATCCAGGTCGGACGTTGTATGCAGTTTACGTTCCATTTCGATGCGTGTTCGCTCGAGCACTATTTTCTGACGCTCCTCTTGCAGTTCGTTCATGATACGCTCCGTTTCGGCCAGTTGCTGTGTCTTGAGCTCATCGATGCGTTTCTCGTCACGTGCCATTTGTTCACGTTGAAATTCTTTTTCACGTTCGAATGCTTGCTTCTCGGCATTGAAACTGGACAAACGTTGTCGCAGTTGCCAGTTTTCCTCGGCCGATTCTTTCGAGAGACGATTCAGCTGCATTTCCAGTGTGCTCACCAATTCCATGAGACGTCGTTTTTCTTCTTCGGCGCTTTCTTCATCGATTTTTAGACGTCGTTCAGCATCTTCGATGCGTCGCTCACGTGCAATGAGTTTATTTTCACGTTCCCTATTTAATGTTTCCATTTTGTTTTGCATATTGTCACGCAATTCATGCAGTCCGCCGCTAAGCGTTTCCAGATTACTGGAAGCCGACTTTAATGTTTCCCAATAGTTTTCATTGTCATGCGCTGTGGCGAATTCCATTAGCTTTGATTGTCTCAAAGTCTCGATCATACGTCGATGTTCTTCTTTGATTAACTCAATATCATCCTCATGCGATTTGCGTGATTTACGTTTTTCATCTTCGTGATCTTGCTTCACGGTTGCCATTTCAGCTTCAAAGTTGTTTCTCTCTTTTTGCAGCTCCTGTTCGAGAGTTTCAAGTTTTCTGCTATAATGCTGCTTCAAATCATTGTTCTCCTCTTTGGATCTTTCTTCGATAGATTTTTGAAATTCTTCGAGCACTCGAATTTGTTTTCTATTCAAAAAAAAAAAAAAAAAGATATTTTTTAACAGAATTTTTACTACAATTTTTAGCAGAGATTTGATAGAGATGTGCGTCGGAACGGAAAGCATGCAGCATCCCTTTTGAGGGCCATCACAAGAGCTCTATACCGTACAAAAATAAAGCGTGTAAGCAGAGATTTGAGTGGAATACCAGCGCCTCAATACCAGAAAAGACAAGTTGATAAGATGAGCACGCCCCACCCATGTTGCTAAATCAGTCCTAACCGACACAATTCCATTCGCCATTCTCCCCAGACATGGCATACTCCAATTACCAACTATTCCGATACATAACATATGGTCTGATTGAGCTGCACTTCTATTCTCTTGAAGATGCCCAAACAAAAAAGTGGATTACTCAAAAGGCATGGAAAGGTGAGAGAATATCAGAATGAAAGATGTCTCTATTTATGCCCTGTACCCAAGGCAATAGGCAGAAGGAGCACCTTCAGTTAGACCTTATAAAGTATATAAATATTCTTGTTAAGCATTACTGGGGAAGTCGATCTAGCTATGTCCGTCCATCTGTCTGCCGCATGAAAACGATTAACTCGGAGACTATAAGAGTTAGGGCCAACATATATAAAATTTTCACTCTCCTGAGCCATCAAGTAGTCACTTACAAACGGTTTTTCTCTTTTTAAGAGGTAGCCCTAATACAAAACTACTTCAAAATTTGGGATTATTGAATAAAAGCTTCTTCTCATATATCTCAGATATGGAGAACCTATTCGAACCGAACCACTTTTGCCTCTTATATGCTTCGGTTTTTAGATCAAATCCGTTTTCAGAACGTACTCCTCTTCATCCCTACTTGGGCCGGAGTCCTTTTTACGGACTTTGCTGGAACTCTGCCAGTGACATAGTTAATAGATTCTCTAGGAATTCTATACATCACCACTGGTTATACTATCCAGGCCTCCGACAAACCAAGCAATTGGCTCGCCCTAATTACCCGAAAAACATTACTCATCTAATTCGGCCCTGGACACAGTCATCTGAGATATACCCTAAACAAATTAGGTGTGTCCCCGGAAACCGAGTGTCTAGAAGATGATGCTCGCTTTATTCTAGGCACTGTGAAATCACATCAGACTAGATCAGATTTATTTAAAACCATTTTACCACATATATTTTACCGTGTCTATCACAATGGAAGTGAGAAGCTAGTCTGACAGACTCGAGAGTCTGCTGATCGCAAAAAAAATAGCGTCCATTCAAGCGTACTTCTCCGTTCTGGATGCACTTTATATTCATAATTAATTTAAAGAAATAGAGAACCTTTTCGAACCGTTCAAAACCTTTTTCAGGTTCGGTTCATGATTCGGAGCAAGCGATTGAAAATTCTGTAGTTCGGTTGAAAACTGGTTTGCACCCCTGGTATATGTTTGTCTTTCAAACTCGATTAGCTCGTCGACTATAAGCGATAGAAATATATAGACACTCTAGAGCTGCCTATAAACTGCCTAAAACTATTTCACAATGTCGTCTATTCCAACATTTGTCACGTTGTCCGACGATTTCTATGTGTTCCTATGGTGTCCCTCGCTTATCTCTTGTGCTGCCCCTGACTACTTTTGCAACGGACCCAACGTTCCATTCCGTTTGCTCATTTTCTTCACTTTTTCTTACTTACTTATATGAATTTTCAATCATTTCGATTTCTTGCTCATAGTTTATTTTCATATTTGCAACCAGTTCCTCCAAGCGTAAATTTTCCAATTTTAAACGTTTCACATCATTCTCGGTTTGCATTAAATGCAAAGTATTCGCAACTTCCTGTTCCTGTGTTTTATTTTTCGATAACAGCGATTTGTTGTTGTTGTTGTTGTTGTTGTTGTTCCGTTTCATTGGTTTCAATCGTTCCACTTGACGCTATAAATGCCGGTTGTGTCATCATAAGTTGTATATGCGTATTTATGCGTTGCTGCTGCAATTTAATATTATCCTCCATTTGTTGTTGTCGTTGCAGCTGTTGCTGCAGCAATGCCTGAAATTGACGTTCTTGCTGTTTCAGCATTGTTTCCTGTTTCCGTTGCATTTCAAGCAATGCATGCTCCTGTTTTTTCATTTGACTGGCAAGCAACAATTGCGATTCTTGCTGTTGTAGCGCAGCCAATGAATTATTATTTTCCAAATTTAGATTATTTAACATTAAAATATTCTGTGCTGTTGTTTGTCCAGCAGCAATAGCAGCAGCTGGTATGGATTCCATCATTGGTCGCATTGCATATGAAGCTTCTTCGTCTTCAGCTGCTGTTGCTGTTATATTTTCCCGTCGCGTTTCGTTTTCATTTGCTTCCTTATTTGTAATCGTTTGTGCCGTTTGCGAACGCTGCGAACTTGAAGCTGTTGGTGAAAGTGGTGCTGCTGCTGCTGCTGCTTCTGTTTGTTGCTGTTGTTGCGTCTGCTGCTGTTGCGTTTGCTGCGCTGTTATTGTTGTTGTTGCTGTTGCTGTTGTAGTTTCCATACCCAAACCCAAACCTAACCAATCTGCAGTGGCAGCACGTCTTTTCGAAACTGGCGTTGACATGCCAGAAACTGTCGCATTCGTTTCTTTATCTTTGCCAAATAGACCAATCAGCGAATCAGCGTTATTCGCGGCTGCTGCTGCTGCTGCAGATTGTGCTGAACTACGACGTCCAGATGAAGTTTTTGGACGTGACGATTGCAATAAATTGGAATTATCTGTTGTTGTATCTGTCGATTGCCGTGAAATGCTTGGTTTATTCATTGTTGTTGTTGTTGTTGTTGTTGCTGTTGGTTTTTTTGTTTCGACCGTACTTAGCATATCAAAAATATCCTTCTTCATAACAGCACCGACACTGTTTTTTGGTTGTTTTGGATCAAAACCTAAATCATCATTATCATCATCATCAGCAGCAGCAGTAGTGCAATTGCATCTTCCTGTGTTATTGATGGTTTTTGTTTTGTAATACGTGGAGTTCTAGTTTGCAACACTCCTGCTACTCCTCCTGTTTTCGCTGTATTTCTGACATCCACTTCAGTTTCCTCTTGTATGCCAAAAAGATCTTCGAGTTTAGTTTTCGTTGTTGCCTTTGTTGTTGCTGTTGCTGTTGTTGTTGTTGTTGTTGTTGACGTTTTGCCAATTGATTTTTTTAAAACGCCACCATGTGTGCCCCCAGCTTGTGTGCCAGCGTTAGTTATATCAAAAAAATTATCATTATCAAAACTATTATCACTGAGCAACTCAGCCAGCGGATCATCTACATTGAAGTTCATACTTTGAAATATTTTACAATGAAAAACAAAAGGCAACTGAGTCGAGTTTTGTTTTTTTTTTTTTTTTTATTTTTTTTCAGCAGCAGCGGTAAACAAAACTCGTTGCTAGGAAACACAACGACCGAACGACAACAACAAAAAAAAAGCATTAAATGTGAATTAGGGGATGATAATTTTATTTGGAGAGACTATGTTGTGGTTGGTTTCAATGTTCGAACTAAAATTACAGAAATTAAAACTTGATTTATAAAAATAGCAAAAATAGTCCGTTCAATTTAGACATAAAAATTGTGGTCAAATAACAAAAATTCACGGAGAGCCAAATATTGGTGGAGAGCTGTGGTTCAACATTATTTCCTCTACTACCTCTTCCTCTTGCTGGAATATTCGCAGCTGTTAATTTGTCACTAAACATGGAAATTAAACGAGATTTATTATTAATGAAAGCCAAAAATTATTGTTGATTCGCTGGAACTGTCATAAATTCAACAAAGATATTCTCGGAACCCGATGATGTTCGACGACGTTGTTCTGCTGCTTTAATATTGGATTGTCGACTCTTTAACATATCTTAGGTTGTACTAATCACATCATCCTGTACGGCGATTTAAAGAGGACAGCCAGAGCTACAAGGACACCCAGACTGTGTTGTGATCATATGTTTCAGTCTCAAGTTATAGCGCGCCAAAAGATGGAGTCCACCAAGCAAGAAATTCGCCATATTTTACGTTTTTACTACCTGAGAGGTAAAAAATCCAACGAAGGCGGCCGAAAAATTTGTGAAATTTATGGGCCCGATGCTGTAACGATTCGTACAGCATAGCGTTGGTTCAATCGATTTCGTTCTTATGTAGTGGATGTCAAAGATGTACCCCGTACTGGTACGGCAATCCTCGTAGTCGAAATCATTCAAGTGTACCGGCATGTTAGCACTCGTTCCATTGGCCAGGAACTGGGTACAAGACATACAACCATTTGGAACTATTTGCAGAAGATGGGATTTCAAAAAAGCTAAATGTTTGGGTGCCACACGAATTAACGCTTAAACGCTTGTGATACGCTGCTGAAACGGAACGAGTTCGACCCATTTTTAAATCGGATGGTGACTGAAGATGAAAAGTGAATCACTTACGATAACGTCCAGCGAAAAAGGTCGTGGTTGAAGCGCGGCGAGCCGACCCAAACCATCGCCAAGTCCAGATTGACGACCAGGAAGGTTTTACTGTGTGTGTGTGCGGTGGGATTGGAAGGGAATCATCCACTATGAGCTACTCAACTATGGCCAGTCGCTAATTCGAACAGAAGCGTAGCCAGCAACTCGCCAACAGTGAAGGAGTCGTAGTATTACCAGAAGCGACCAGAATTGGCCTACAGGAAGGGTGATGTATTCGCAAGAAGGTACAACGCTCGGCTTCACACATCTTTGATGTCCTATCGCACCCACCGTATAGAATACATGACTGTTCAAGTAGACTTTCAAGAGTATAAATCTGATTAAAATATCTAAAGAAATCAAAATAATAGTACAGTCCTGCAAATTTTCATTTTTCGGATGCGAATAAAATTATTTGCATACACCCTTAGAGTAGGGGGTCCACTTATGTTTAGGGTGGTTGGAAAAAATGAACATAGCAACTAAACTACACCCAAAGTTAAGAAATACTCAAAGAACCAGTGGTCCTAGGGGTATTCAATTTCGATGATTACAAATCTGCAGTCAGATTTCAAAAATTCAAATGGCGGATCAATGGCGTCATCAAAAACCCCCGAGTATCATGTTCCAGTAAATCTAATCAATTTTTAACAATTTCTACCGCCATATTGAATCCGCCATTTGATTTTTTAAAATCTGACAGCAGATTTGTAATCAGCGACATTGAATACCCCTAGGAACATTGCTTCTTCCAGTATTTTTTAGCTTTGGGTGTAAATAAGTTACTATGTTAATTTAACATAAGTGGACCCCCTACTCTAAGGGTGCATGCGAATAATTTGAGATTGGGCTCATTTCAAAGAGCAAAGTTCAACCTTCAATTACAGACAATAACGGAGATTGTAGCACGTCAATGTTCTGCTCTAAAACTCTTTAAAAATGGTCAATAACGCTATTTTTAGGGTTTTCAACCTTACCCCTTTTTTCTCGAAAACCTGACGTGATGGAAAATTTTTGAGCCCAGATTCGTGTTCAGCATGAAAATTTCCTTCGGAAACACTAGGTCCCATTTTCTTCGCAAAACTGTCGCAATGAGTTCGGGCCGATAACTGGTTACCTTACTGGACACAATCGTCTGAGATATCACCCAAAACAAATTAGGTCTGTCCCTGGAAACCGAATGTCTGAAAGATGAATAAACTTAAATACATATTTTTTTTCTGTGAACGACCGACCGATTACTCGCTTTAGATTTACTTAGTTTTGGCACTGTGAAATCATACCAGACTCCATCAGATTTTACTCGACTAGGGATACACTCAAGCTTATCAAAGAAGCGGTGAGTATACTAACCATAAATTGGGCTTTCAACAAAGTTGCAGTGAACTTATCTCCCATTTCGGGAGCCCACCATGTTTGCCCCTTGCAGCACAGCTATGGAATATATAAAAAAAAAAACAAATAAAATCGAAAAAAAATGTTTACTTTTATCATTTGCATTTTTATTGACGAATAATATTCATTTTGTGGTTTCTATGTATTTTGTATACTTCATTTAATTACAATTAAGCCAGAGTTGTCGCCATTTTGTAATTGCCATTATGTATATAACATTTATTATTATTATTATTATTATTATTATTATTATGTAATTTGGTGTGTGTTTTTAGAGAAAAAAAAAGACATAATCTAATATAATTTACTTGAATTTATGCATTACACACCCTTTATTTTTTTGTTTACACTGTGCAAAAAAATTAGCAACACATTTTTGTGTTTTATTTTTTTATAATTTTTTTTTTTTTTTTTTTTTTTTGTGTATTTTACTTTATTACATGACGCATATTTTTTTGTGTTTGTTCTTATTTTATTTGGTGTTCTATTTTTGTTTATTTATTTGAATTCAAAAACTCCTTCGGCAGAATTTACAGTGTAAAATTTGCCGGGGTATTATTTTGTGTGTTGAACTAATTTTGTTTTGGAGCGGCAAACAGAAATCAGTGGCCTAAAATTAATAAATATTAATATTGATAATATTTAAATTTGTGCCGAGCATTAATTGTTTATTCTTTTTTTTTTTTTTTTTTTTTTTTTTTTTTTAACTCAAATTTGTAAAAAAAAAATGGTATATTCATTTTTTCAAAATACTTGTAGCTTAGTATTTCCGCTTTTTAAAATATTAATTTGAATTTAAATATTTTTGCATGACTACAATTTTTTTTTTATTATTATTATACAATAATTTATAATTTTTTTTTTTTTTTCGTTTTTTTATGTATTTAATATTTTTGTTATATTATTTAAAATTATACATTCTTTATTATTATTATTATTATTTTTTTTTAATAACTATTATTATATTTATTAATGTTTTATTATTATTTTTATTATTATAACCATTTTTTTTTTTTAATTTTTAAAATTTTTTTTATTATACTTTTTTGTCTTTTTTTTCTTATAATTATTATATTTTTATTTTTTGTTTCTTTTATTATTATAAATTTTTTTTTATGCATAATTTTTTAATTTTTAATAAAAAAAAATATTTTTATTTTAATTTTAACTTTAATTTTTTAATTGTCTATACATTCAATATCGTTTGTTTTTAAATAAATAAATATATTTATATACAAAATGTTCAGTGTAAAAATTATTTTTATGTACACTTTTCTCATTTTCTTTATTTTCAGTGTATTACATTCAAATATAGTTAAAAAATTTGTTTAATTTTTTTTACTTTTTTATTTTAATTAAAATATTTTTTTGTAAAATTTTTGCTAATTAATTATATTTTATCCAATTTTTCTACACAAAAAAAAATAATAATAATAAATTTATTATTTTAAAAAATCAGTAATTTTTTTTTAAATATTTAATCTATAAAATATTAAAAAAAAAAAAAAATATTTTTATGTTTGGTAATTTTGTTTTTTTTTTTTTTTTTAAGTTTTTTTTAAAGTTGGAGTTACAGTGTAGCAGCCTTAGCAGTGATATAGGCTACGCTGTCATCTAGTTTTATTCAATTTGCTAAATTTCTTTTTTTTTTTTTTTTTTTTTTAGAATAAAAAAATTATTTTTGTACTTTTTTTTCTGAAATTCGAATATATTTGAGATGCATGCATGAGATATGCGAACGCTTTAATATTTTTTTTTTTTTTTTTTTGAAAATAATTTAATTTCCAATTTTTTTTTTTCACTTTCCTTTTTACCAAATCCAACTTTATTTTGTACACCAAACATTCCCAAAACTAATGAAAAATAAAAAAAAAATAAAAAACTAAATAAAATAAAAAATATTTTGTTGTACACTGAAAAATATTTCGAGCAGACATTTTTCATTAAATTCGTAAATGCCTCAAGCAAAAGTTATCGAAAATTTTTACATAATTTTCCGAGGCATTTAGAAATAGAAGCAACTGCCTTTAGGCTTTTTTTTTTTTTTTTATTTAAAGTATTTATTTCTAAAAATTATTCATTTTGGTTTCACTAAAAATTGCACATTTTGTTTTATTATTTTTATGTATATAATTTTTATTTTAATTTAATTTATGTTTTTTTTTTTAATACCCTTACGCATATTGAAAAAATATTATTGTAATTTTTTTTTTTTTAGTTTTTACTCAAATTTATAAAAAATTATTGCTTATAGATACTCTAGAGCACTGCTGAAATCGATACTCATATTAAAATCGATTTTTTTTTATTCGATAATACTCTAAATAAATTAATGGTATCGATATATTTCGTTACTCTAGAACTCCAATGATATCGATACTTTCGACAATTTTAAATATATTTATACTTTAAAAAAATCGACATCGATATTTTTCGATACTTTTAATAAATTAATGGTATCGATATTTTTCGATACTCTTAAACTCCACTAATATCGATACTTTCGACAATTTTAAATATATTTACTTTAAAAAAATCGACATCGATATTTTTTGATACTTTTAACAAATTGATAGTATCGAATCGTTACCGTTGATATCGTTATTGAAAGCATCGTTATTTTCGATAGTTTTAAAAGAAATCTATAATATCGATACTTTTCAACACTTTCAAAAATCGACCTCTAAGCCTTTTATATTTCGAACTACAAAAAATGAATGTCTCATGCGTAAGCGATATTAAAACTTCGATTCATGCCGAAGTAAATGTTCAAAATTTATATTTATTTTTTTTTATTTTTTTAATTTTTTTTATTAATTTTTTTTTGTATGCATGTAATATGTTCTAAATAAATACTACATATATTTTTATGTATCTATATAATAGTTTTGTTTATACAAGTACATATGTATTGTATGTATTTATTTTATGTCTTTTTTTTTTTTTAATATTTCTACATATTATTGGTCATTTTTTTTTTATGTAAGAAACCCAACTTCACAGAACTACAAATACTGCTAAATTGTGATATTTTTAATTACAATTTATTTTATGCTTGCTTGTATTTAGCTTAATTTAATTAATTTTTAGTGTATGTACTATTTTATATATATAAGCCATATAGGATATATGTTTATATACTTTTACGCAACTTGGCACATAAATAATTTTTATTTTATGCAAAAAAAAGCTGCAATTCAAAATAATTTCTTTATTATTATTTTTTTTGTTTACATTTTTATTTTTAAATATTAAATGCCATGGCACACCTTTTATATTTTTTGTTTATATATATTGCACGTTTAATTAAGTAGAAAAAAATATTTAAAATACATTTTTCAATAAAAAAAAAAAAAAATTATAAAAAAAAAAAATATTTTTAATACATTTTGTAATAAAAAAAAAAAAATAATAAAATAAATAAAACAAAATTGTTATTTTTTTTAACTAAACCATTTACTATATATTTTATTTAAACATTTTTATTATATCGTATATAATTTATTTATGTATAAAATAATAATTAAATATATATATATTTATGTATAAAAGTATATTCAATTTTTTAATTAAATAAAAAAAAAACATAAATTAAAACTAAATAAAAAAAAGTATTAGATTAAAAACAATCATTGGAAATAAAAATAAGGCATATGTATGTGGTTTAATGTTTAAAATTAATACTCGAAAAAAAATGTTTTTTTTTTTTTTTTGACTAAAAATGTTATGCAGACTGACGTATAAATTATTTTTTTTTTTTTTTTTAATGCAAGACAGTAGACAATTTATTTTTTGTCAATATATATTTTTCTATTTTGGAGTATTAAACTTACGGCTAAGCCGAAATTGATTTAAATTTTAAGAAACATTTTTTTTTTAAACTAAATAAAGACACAACAGAATTCGATTGCATACATAAAATCATTAAAATTTTATAAACATAAAATATAACTTAATTTTTTTTTTTTTTTATTATATTAAACAATTTATTATATAGAATATTCATAATATGATAAATTATTAAAATATATAAAAAAAAAAATATAATGAAAAAAGTACAAAAAAAAAAAAAATTATTTAAAATTATAAAATAGGAAACGCTTCAAAATTGCATGATAGCCAAATGTTATTGTTATTAAATAAAGTTAGTCTTTTTTTTTATTTTTATTATGGCCGTCATTTTTTTTTTTTTTTTTTTTTATATATTTCAGACAGAATTCACATATTTTGCTTTATATTTTGTAAAACTGCGAGAAGAGTGACTTTGTTATTGACAGCAAATAAATGCGCACTTTAAATGTTAGGGACTGCTCTGCTAGTGCCAGACTAGCGTCGTGAGCTCATTTACAATACAGTATGTACAGGCAGACAGACATACATAATTGTTTTGATAATGCTTTCACAGCTATTGTAAAATTAATGCAGACAAAAATAATGTCTAAGTCTTAAAAAAAAAAAAAAAAAATGACAGCTTTAAAAACTTCGATTTCAAACGAAATTTATAAGAAACTTTTGCAGTTTTTATTTTTAATATAATTAACAAAAAAAAATTGTTTATCAGTGTTCAGTTGTTGTTGTTGTTTTTTTTTTTTATATATTATAATAAATTTTTGCTAACTTCTTTAATTTTTTTTTTTTTAACTTAAATTTAAACATTTTTTAATTTAAAATTTTTTTCACTTATTTAATACAGCATAATTTATTTTCAATATTTTTTTTTTTTACAATTGCCTAATTTTCTTTTTTTTTTATTAAGTTTAATGCTTTATATTTAATTTTTGTTATTTTTTTTTTTTTACATTTAATTCTCTTTTTTTGTATTAAATTTAATTTTACGTTTTTTGCATTTTGTCTAGTTTGCATTGCATGTATTTTTTTTTACTTTATTTTTTTTTTTTGTTATTTTATTGTTATTTTTTTTTTTTTAATTTTTTAGTTTCTTAGTTTTTTAATTTTTAATTAATTTTTTTTTATTGTTTATATAGAATTTTTTTTCTTTCCTAAAATAAAACAATTTGCACTAAATTAAATTAGTTAATATTTATTTATAAATTTATTATTTTTATTATTTAAATTTTGCGCTATTTTTTTTTTTTAATTTTTAAACAAATTATTTTTTGAAAAAAAGTTTTTAAGAAAAAAAAAAAGTACTTAATTTTTTTTAAGACGAAATTTTTTTTTTTTTATTATTTAACATATTTGACCAAAATTTAACACAATAAAATATTTAACAAAATTTTTGAATTCAAATAAATTTAATAATTTTGAATTAAAGCATAAAATTAAACAATTTCCAATTATTATTTTAGTTTTTAACATATTTTTTTTTTATATAACATTAAATTTAGCGACAAATCTCAAATTTGCGCTGCAAATATTTTTTTATTATTATAATTAATTAATTTTTTTTTTTTTTTAGTTAAAATTATTTTGGGTGGGTTTTGTTTTAACATAGAGCTAAGCGCTTTTTTTAAATAATTTTATTTTGTTTACATTGCACTGCTACAATTTATTTTATTAATTGTTTTTTTTTATAGCGCTTACAAAATATTTAATATAAAAATTAAAAATACAAAGAAAAAAATAATTAATTTTATAAAATATGCATAGCAAGCTTATTAATTTTTTATTTTTTTTGCTTTAATTTATAATAATAAAACTAGTAAATGCTACGAGAGGATAAAAAATTGCGTTGTATTGGTTCTTGTTCTTTTGTTGTTGTTGTTGTTGTTGTTGTTTGGTGAGATAGTTATAGAGAGACTTTATGTATTTTTATTTTATTTTTCTCTGCTACAAATAACAATTTATAACTATTTTTATATGATTTATTTTTATATAATAGAAACTGCTGCTTCGAGCGCTCTCGATTTTCAAAGAAATTTAATAATTTTTTATATATTTTTTTTTATATTTTATTTTTTATAACGCTTAAGCTGCTGTATCAACTTCTTCAACAATATGATTTGGTGATACTTCACTGGGCGGCGTTGTTGTTGTGGTGTTGCTGCTGATGTTGCTGATGTTGATTTGGATGTTGTTGTTGTTGTTGTGCTACTTAATGGTGCATTATTTGTATTAGTTGCCGTTGCAGTTGATGTTGTTGTAGTTGCAGTAGCTGCATTATTTGTTGTTGTGGACGTCGTCGTCGTCGTCGTTGTTGTTGTCGTCATTTTATTATTTGTTGTAGTTGTTATATCAGCAACATTTGCTGCATATGGTGCACTCTTTAATTTACGCGCTTCACGTTTTTGTTTACGTTGCTGCATAACTAAACGTAACTGTTCAACTTTTGATTTTGTTTTATGATTTTCCGCATCGACAAGACATTTTTGGCACATATGCTCACGTTCACGTTCACGTTCACCACCGGTTTCATTATTGACAAAACGATAACGACACGTGCAATCATTACGTTCATTGTTAGCAGCAATCGATGATGATGTTGATGATGTTGTTGATTGTGCAGCAGCAGCAACATTATCTTGACAACAATTGCTAATACCATTGCCATATTTTGTTGGTTGTGTTGCTTTACTCAAATAATGTCCATTACATTCACCGTAGATGCAATTATTTGCTCCGTTTGTTGTTGTTGTTGCTGTCGATGTTGTTGTTGCAGCATTAGCAGCAGCTGCTGCAGCAATTTGTTGTTGTTGTTGTTGTTGTTGCTGTGCTTTATGCTGACATTTAGCGCAATTTTGATGTTTTGTTGAAAAGTACTGGAAAAAAAAAAATGGAAAATATTAAAAAAACAAATTCAAAATAATTTAAAAATAAAGTGTATAGCCGAAGGTAAGCTTGAATGAACAAGTTTCGATAGTTCTCTTGATTTCTAATTGCTAAATGCCACAAACACATGATCACTTTTACTTTATTGACCGACAGATGGCAGCTGTATTGTCAATAGATGGCAATACCTGCCACATATTTTAAAAATGAGAATTCTGTGAGCAGAAAACACATAAAAACACTCAGAAAAATATTTCAGATCAGAGGAGCTATCGAAACTCATTTAAGAAGGCAGTTCTTCCATGCTTACATGACTTTTGTATGCAAATTGCCTACGACAATATATGAATGAGTGCGTATAGTGCACAGCAAACATTCAGTTATACACACTGTGTACTTGTTGTGCTCATTCTTCTTAAATAACAAAAAAAAAAAAAAAAAAAAAAAAACGTACCTGCTTGCTTCTGCCGTTATTGCCGCTGCCATTGATAACATTACCAGCTGTTACATTATTTAGCACAGCATTGCCAGCACTGCCAACAACACTATTGTTGCTATTTGGTGTCTCAAAGCTAATACGTGCACCACGACTATATGGCGGCGTTGCACTAAGTAAATCATTCAGTATATGTATAACCGTTGATATATCACGCTTTGGACGTCCATAACGATCCTGTAACGCTGGATTCAATGTACCAGAGAATGTACCCGAATATATACCTTTACCATGGTTTTTCATTGATTCAATAACAGCGCCAGAGCCGCTTTTACGTGGCGTTTCATCACCACCGGAGAGATCAATTTTATTGGTAAATACCTCTTTGGATAGTTTACGCAATGTTTGCGTTAAATTACGTGAGGCTTCGGCTAAGGTACGCGTATCTGAAATAGCCAGACCGGAATCATCTAAAGATGTTGTCTCATTAGAAACTGCTGCTGCTGCTGCTTGCTGTTGTATTGTTTGCATTTGCTGCTGTCGCTGCTGCTGCAGCTGATGTTGTTGTTGTTGTTGTTTCATCTGCAGTAAAGCAGCCACTATCATTCAATTTGCTAACAGCACGTAAACTGGATGTGGATGAGGATGCATGTTGATATTGATTATGATGATTATGATGATGATGATGATGTCGATGATGCTTTGTACGCGTTATAGGATTATTTGTTGTCTTATGCAATAGTGTATTCGAGGCTGACGATAATGTAGCAGCACAATTATTATTATTATTTTGGTGTACTGGTCAACATAGTAGCTCCACTGCTGCTGCTGGCAACACTGGCTGGTAGTAATTCACGTGTATAACAAGCCGTTTCGGTGCATTGCTTAAGCACTGGCGTTGCTGTTGCTGCTGCTGCTGCTGCGGTGGTGTAGTTGCTGCCGTAATAGCTGCTGGCAAACGTGTACATAGACATGAAGTTAATTTTGCGGCAATTGGATCTTGTTGACAATCACTGGTACTATTATTATTATTATGATTTGTTGCTGGCAATGCCGTTGAAGTTGCTGTTGATGTACAAGCTGCTGCTCCAGTACAGCTAGCAGCAAGCGGCGTTGCTGTTTTCGAAGAAGAAGAAGAAGTTGAAATAGTGGAGGAACTATTGCTACCATTGGCAATGCGTATATTTTTTATTGTTGTTTTTATAGGACTCGAGACCAGATTCGATAGCGACTTAATTGGCGATTGTTCAAGTAGTGCAGCTTCTGCCGTAGCGCCGCTATTAAATGTATTAGTGCTGCTGCTGCTGCTGCGCGTGTTGTTGTTGATTGCTGTTGTGCAACATTCTTGTTGCCAGAATTTGTATTCGGCGCAATTGTTGCAGTTGTAGCAGCGCTGCGTGTTTGTTGCTGTTGTTGCTGCTGTTGCTGCTGCTGTGACATTTTTATACTTTTTACAATATTTTGTAAACTTTCATAATCGCGTTTCATAAAAAATGAGCTCAGATCAGCGCTATTAATTGCACCCTGATTGGCAGCTGCTGATGCGGTAGCTAACATACGACTAACACTGCTGCCAGCAGCAGTGCTAGTAGTAAAGACCAACGCTACCAACACCAACACCACCACCAACACCACCAACACCACCACCGCCGCCACCATTTCGATCCATATCCAATTTACGTGCAACAGACATGCTACCAGCAGTTCCCGCAGCTAATGCAGATGCATTCTGTTGATGATGCGAATGATGCGAATGATGTGAATGATGCGAATGGTGCGAATGGTGCGAAGAATGATGATGATGATGGTGATGATGTTGACTATGATGACGTCCATTACTAATAGCGCAACCATTTGTGCCATTATTACGTTGACTGCTAGAACGCATACGTTGCTGTTGTGTTTGCTGTTGTTGTTGTTGTTGCTGTGTAGAAACCGATGAGGCAGTAGCGCCTGCAATATAAGACGACGATGTTGCTGCTGCTGCTACTGTTGTTGTTGTTGTTGTTGTTGGGAGGATGAGGAACCATTACCCGTAGTAGTTGTGCCCATAATACCGTTAGCACCAGCTGCTGTTGCTGTTGTTGTTACATTTTTGTTTGCTGTTGTTGCTGCTGGCGTTGTTGCCGGTGTTGCCGCTGTTGCTACAGCTGCTGCTGCCGCTGCTGCAGCAGCCGGATTAACAGTACTCAATTGTAATTGTATTAGCATCATATGATCACCAAGACGCATACTTAGATTTAACGGTGTCTTGCCACTTAGAAAATCGTTCACTTGTGAATCATTGAGCGATTCTAGCGCTTGCATTACCGTATTTTCAGGACGTTGTGCCTGTAAAGAAAAAAAAAAAAAGAAAAGAAAGTTAATTAAAAATTGCAGTTTTCTTTTTTAAATATTTTTTTTTTTTTTTTTAATTTTTAAATTATTTTTTTTTATTAATTTTTTTCTTAATTTAAAAATAAAAAAAAATTTTTTTTATCTTTTAAATTTTTTTTTTTTTTTTTAATTTTTTTAAATTTTTTTTTGTTTTTTTTTTAAATTTTTTTATTTTTTAATTTTTTTTAAATTTTTTTTTTCATTTTTTTTTTTTTAAATTTTTTAAATATTTTTTTTTAAATTTTTTTTTTCATTTTTTTTTAAATTTTTAAATAATTTTTTTTTTAATTTTTAAAAAATTTTTTTTTTTAAATTTTTTTTTAAATATTTTTTTAAAATTCCTTTTTTAAAATTCTTTTTTAATTTTTAAATTTTTTTTTCTTTTTTTTTTAATTTAAAATTTTTTTTTTAATTTAAAATTTTTTTTTTTTTTTATTTAAAATTTTTATTTTTTTATTTTGTCATTTAAAATATTCTCAAAAAAAAAAAGCCGTAAAATGTAATTATCAGAAGTTCTTCTATATTTTTTGATTTACATAATACATTCTCAAAGTCTCACGCTCTCTCTCTCTCTCTCTCTCCTCAGTCCTTCGTCTTCTCTTAAGTATTATTAATTAAATTGACACGCAATCTTACGCTTGATGTGTTGCGTGGGTGTGTTAATGTCAGTGTCAGTGGTGTCGTCATTGACAACAACAACAACAATAATAAAATAACCAAAACAAAAACTTTCGCCAAAAAATTTAAAGATGTGCATGTGAATCTTTTTTTTTTTTTTTTTTTAGATTTCAATTAAATTTATTTTTTAACGTTTAAACTTTATTTAATTAATTATTCATTAAGATCAACAGTACTTGATTTAAGAACATACGAGTTCAAGCACAAATTTTACACATATGTTTTTAGATAATGTACAACTGTTGCCTAGTTATATTTTAACTTTGAAAAGCTACAAATGGACAGTAAAGGAGTGGGCACAAACGCTCTCTTCCGTCGCACATTTATTATGATTTAATTTTGTGTGGAGTAACTGATATGAAAACGAATGTTCTTGATATGAGAACGAATGTTCTTGATATGAGAACGAATGTTCTTGATATGAGAGCGCATGTTCTTGATATGAGAACGAATGTAATTGAAATGAGAACGAATGTTCTTGATATGAGAACGAACGTTCTTGATGTAAGAACTAATATACTTTATATAAGCACTAATGCACTTGATATGAAAACGAATGTTCTTGATATGAGAACGCATGTTCTTCATATGAGAACGCATGTTCTTGATATGAAAACAAACGTTCTTAAAATGTTCTTTGCTTTTAGATTAACAAAAATAAATTTAAAAAAAATCAAAATCCTTGGAAAGAAAACTTAAAATTAAATCAAATAATCTGTTTTAAGTTCAAATAACAATATCTTCTAATGTTATCTCTTTTTTTTTTTATACTCATTCTCAAATACTTAACTATTTTCTTTATCATTTAACGTTTAAAAATCACATATATAGGTACATATGAAAAAAAAAAAAATGTGTCAAACAAATTCCAGGCAAGTAAATGACTGTGACACACCCGTAAAGTAGGCAGGCAGCACTACGACGCAGCGTAACAAATGCAATAAATAAAGTACTTTCTTTGTTTAACGATGTCGATGATGACGATTATAAAGAATTATTATTGTATTTTATAAATAATAAACTAATAAGAAAAACAACAACAAAATGCTTAAGAAATACAATTGAATATTTTTTTTTGTACGTGATTCAATGCTAACAAAACCAAAAGCAAATCACACAAGATCAAAATAATATAATGATAAAGATGATGATGACACAAACAAAGATATTATTAGTAAAAATAAATAAACAATTAAAAAAAAAAAAAAAAAAAAAACAAACAAATAATTACAGCAAAAAGATTTTATTAGAAATCTTTAAAAAATAAATTCTTAAAATATAAAAAAACTTCAAACTTACTCAACCGAAAAAATAAAAAAATATGTTTGTGGTCTTAGAGGGTTAAAATGATTTTTAACAGAAATCATTTATATGCATGCAAGTACACTGTTACACAATTTAACAGCGCTGTTAATTTTTTTTTTTGTTAACATAAAACTGCAATAAGTGACATTGAAAAAAAAAATCACAATTGAGAGCACAGTGCGCGCAAAATGAGAGAGAGAGCGAGTGTAAAATAAAAGCAAGGAACGATATTAATAAAATAAAATGCTGTTGCTACAGTAAAGACATGATATGTTTGTATGTATGACTACCAACAACTACCAACGGAAGCCAGCAAGCAGGCAACCAAAGTCATTTAATGACAGTTTGATCGTTATTGGGTCACTGTGTCGCTGTTAATTTATATTTGCTTATTCGCTCACATGCAATGCAAAAAAAAAAATAAATAAATAAAAAAAATAAATAAAAGAAAGAAAGAAATGCGCCTTATTATTTTTCCATGCATTAATTAAGCTGCAACAACAACAACAACAACAACATCAATAATAATTAAGTGGTTGTGCTGAGGACTGGAATACACAAACGCACATACACACATAAGTAAAATACATGTACATTGTGTATGCAAAATGATTAATTAACCCAGACCTTTAATATTCAAAATAAAAAAATGCAATTTTATATTTCACTCTTTTCAACTCTCTCGCTCTTGCTCCCCTCTCACTTTCGTTTTGTTTATTATTTTATTCAAAAAAAAAAAAAAAAAAAAAAAACAAAAATAAAATAGAAATTTGTTTTAAGCCGTCATGTTCCCGTAAACGCAAATATTTTGCGATTTACGATTTACTAAATTTGTACGATTTCAAAATATTCGTGTTTCATTTCCAAAATGTTTCAATATTTCATTGTACATGACAAAAACTGCTATCGGTTACAATTTATAATTTTTGCATTTGAGATTATGGGAACATAGCTGTTTATGTACAACACACACACGAAAACGTTTAAATCGAATAAACGAAATAAAAACAAGTCAACTGCTTAGTAAATGATCAACTTGAATCGTCGAATCGAGTCGGTTATTCGTTTAAGTTGTTCGGATATTCGCCGAGGACAACAACAACAACAATTTATGACTCTAGCATTGCAACAACAAGAGTGTTCCAGAATTAACGCAAGTCAAAAAATTAACGAAAGATTTGCAAAAAAAAAAAAAGTGCTGACAACCCTAACAAAATATAACGTGTTCTATCTTGAAACGTTCCATTTTTATACCCTGTACCCAAAGGGTAAAAGGGTATATTAAGTTTGTGCGAATGTATGTAACAGACAGAAGGAGGCAAGATAGACCCTATAAAGTATATATATTCTTAATCAGCATTGGAAGGGGAGTCGAACTAGCTATGTCTGTCTGTCCGTCCGTCCGTCTGTCATGCTGTCTGCCGTATGAAAACTATTATTTCGGAGCCGTCCGGTGCCTGTCAAATTGAAACTTAGACTCTCCTAGGCCGTCAAGTGTGCACTTACAAACGGTTTTTCTCTAGACCCATTTTAGAGGTAGACCCTTCATACAAATCTACCCCAAAATATTGGGTTTTTACATAAAAACGTCATTGCTTTTTATTCGAGAAAATTTAAATTTAGTAAAATTTTGTCTATGATAGTCCCAATAAAATATCCCAATATGGGAGGACCAACAAAATTTTAGGTATAGCCCCCATACAAATCTACCCCAAAATTTTGGGTTTTTGCATAAAAACGTCATTGCTTTTTATTCAAGAAAATTCAAAATCTAGTATAAATTATGTCTATGATAGTCCCAATAAAATATCCCAATATGGGTAGGACCAACAAAATTTTAGGTATAGCCCCCATACAAATTTACCCCAAAAAACTTTGTGTTTTTACATAAAAACGTCATTGTTTTTTATTCTAGAAAATTTAAATTTAGTATAAATTATGTCTATGATATGGGTAGGCCCAACATAATTATAGGTATAACCCCATTCAAAGATTTACCCGATTTTTTAAGTTTTTCTATGAAAATCAAATTCAATGAGTTATGGTAGTAAAATAGAACCTAACTTAAGGTACATATAGATTGGGTACAGGGTATCTTGCAGTCGAGCATACTCGAGTTCAGCGTTCTTTCTTGTTTTATTTTTTTAGACTATTTTTTTCAAGGGGGGTCTGTTTTTGGACCCTTTTTGAAAAAAATTATAATTTGAAAACGCAAAGAGTTATTTAAATTCTGTTTTTTTATTACATTTGGGACATGTTAAAGTAAATAAAAGTTTTTCTTTGCTACGAGGGCTGTTCAAAAGTTTTTTCTGCATACAAAAAAAAAAATTTAAATGAAAAATATTTATTTAGTTTTCAAAATTCGACAATTTTGCGTTGATTACACTTGATTTCATTCAAATCGGTTCAGTAGAACCGGAGAAAAATGATACAAAAAGGGGAAAAAAAACGTGGTTTTGTAAACGCATTTGCCGAAATTTTGTTAAAA